>CM021733.1:92454807-92767059 GCA_011075105.1 Heteronetta atricapilla
AAAAAAAAAAAAAAAAAAAAAAAAAAAAAAAAAAAACACATAAAAGCATGGTTTAACTTTTGTTTTACTTCTCAAACACCTTTTGCTCTCCCTGACTGATCTTAGCTTGATCAAATGGAAAACAAATCTCCACAGAAATAACACAGCTGTCTTTCTGGGCTCTCAGATCATCTGGAGGAGAGGAGAGGGCACTCAGAACTTAGAAGTGTTGTTTTCTGGTTTTCTTCCCTCCTTCTCAATATCCCCCAAAACAGAGAGTGGAAATGGTGGTGAAGCACTTAAAGGCAGGAAGGGCAACACCTTCAAGTTTCTTAGCAAAATAGAAAAGAAAAAAGAAGCTTAAAGAATACTAGTGGTAGTGGCAGCAGGGAGATTGAACCATAAAGCTTTCAAAAATGTTTAAAAATAAATTTTCAAGCATGCCCAATTTTAATATTCAGCCTTCAAAGGTTATGGGAACAAACTGGAACACAAGAGGCTCTGTCTAAATATCATGAAGCATATCTTTCCTCTGCAGGTGATGGAGCACTGGCACAGGCTGCCCAGAGGGGCTGCAGAGTCTTGAAGATCCTGCAGATCCTTGAAGATCTGCACATCCTTGAAGATCTTCAAAAGCCACCTGGATATGTGCCTGGGTGCCCTGCTCTGGGTGCTTGAGCAGGGGTTGGACCAGATGCCTCCCTTCCCACCTCAGCCATTCTATGGTTCTGTGAAATTCTGAGGCCACGAGGTGGGGAACAAGCACAGTAAGAGAGTTCAGGGTTCTTCTGTCATTTATACAGGAGAGAAACAAGAATGAAAAATGAAAGGAGCAAGACAGCAGCTGTGCTTACAGCAGCCATAAGCATCTACAACTATGCAAATGTAGGAGGTTGACCAAGGGATGGGGAAACAGGATGGCAAAACTGCCCATTTGATCTTATCATAGTTCTCACACATTATGAATGAAAACTACAAAAGCATATGGGAAATCTTTCTTTTGGGGGACATACTAAGCTGCGCATTGACAGAAACCTGACACAGGAACTCAAAAACATATCACTAGAGAACAAGGGGATAAAAGGACAATAGGAGAGCACGGTCAGTGCCAAAGTAAAAGCAAGATTAGGACCTAGGCACCTGAAAGAATAAAAAATATTAACTCACTACAGCCTACACAAGTGTACAACCAGCCTTGCAGGATACCACCAGCACTCAATTGCAACAGAGAGGTGAATGGTGAGGTACACAGTCTGACTGATCCTGTTTCAGCCGAGGTGTCATAAGGCTCTCAGAGGGATTAAAAAAAAAAAAAAAAGATTTCTTTTTATCCCTTGTTTCTAATGGCTATTTTTGTTATTGTTCTTCAGCAGCAAAAACAAAAACACTGAAAAACTGTACTGAACAGCAAACTAAAACATGCCTACGGCAAGAGGCAGCTTTTTAAACTTCCGTCTCACTAGTGTCTGTCTATATGAATAATGCCACCGTGTCACTGCCTTTCCTGCATTCTGTTGCAGTATATTCTCTCCCCACTTTTATTATGCTATTCTATTTCAACTTGATGAATTATCTATATTACATTTTTTCTGAGAAACATTCCCTCTAGGGATGGACATACTTAGTTTAGAAAGTTTCCATCAGAAAAGGGAAAAGAAAAGGAGAAGAGAAAAAGAAATTTCCACATCTCCACTGTTTCTAAGCTACCCTTGGGAGTTGGACATAATTATCCACATTCTGCCATTGCCAGCCAATTCTTAGCAAAGTCAGTGTATTTATGGGAAAAAAAAAAAAAAAAAAAAAAAAAAAAAAATCAGTGGTACTGAGAAGTGATGCTCAGGCAAGTCCAGAGAGAAGGAAAAAGGAATTCGTTAGCAGAGAGCAAGAATGGGAAGCTGAAAACACAAGATGGGGGCCCAGCTAAAGTTTCATTGTCATTAAGATTGTTTTTGTCTTCTGATCTCCATTGTTCCACAAGTGATGTGCTTACTCATTCAACCAAAGGCAATAGTATCAGTAACATCCTCTTTGAAAGTGGTGCAAAATAGCTTGCCTCACAGCAGCCATTAGCACAGAGTAGGAGTGTTCACTCTGTTACATAATAAAGTAGATTTCACCTCTGACAGATTTTTTGAGATTTTTTTCAAAATTGGTGACTCTGAATAGAGTTTTCACTTTGTCCTTCTTCATACCAGTATCAGGGTTGGGGGGGGGTAAGTACCTACTGAGTCACTTTTTTGTGTGTGTGTGTGAGTACAGTTACTAAGAAATTTGGTTATATTTCTGCATTCCAGCATACTCCACAGGCCAGGCATACCTGGTTTAGCTTGTTTGCTGTTGTTACAGCAGCCTATACTTTCTTGTGAATACGGAAACCCGTTCTCATGGTGTCAGGCTTCAATAGAAATTCAACATGAACATGTAAGCTTCTGTTCTGTTGGGTTACTGCAGACACACTTTTATGCTCAGAGACATGTTTTGTCACCGTTGTAGTTTTGGACAAGGAGACCCTGTAGACATTTTTATATGGGAAAGAAAAAAAAAAAAAAAAAAAGTAATTTTTGGAAAATAAGTTCCAGCAGCTGAGCTGGGTTTCAAATAAGTCTGTACCTAATATGTGTGTTCTGCTAATGTGAAAATCTTTATAGGACCAAGGGACTAATTAGTCCTTGAGGAACTGTAAGTCATCTTTCCTACATGGGATGATGCCAGTGCAAAGCCTTCTTCTCACCTTTTTCACTAACAGCTTTCTTTTTAATAATTCTTAATAATTTAATTTCACAAGTGTTTGTTTAGAACTAGAAAATGGCTTCCTATGCATAGGCATGTTCAGTTAAAATCCAAAATATTCTGCAAACAATCTTCAAAATTCCACATATAGCACAAAAGTATTACTTGTTTAATGCCACAAATTATTCTTTATCAGAGATACAGATCATTGCTATATGTTTCCTACCGAAAGGGAATGATCCACCTAGAGAGCCCAGTATCTAAACAAGTCTGCATGACTTAAACTGAAATGAGGTAGCATGAGAGGTCCTGCAAACTGTAACATTTCTAACTGAAGACCAATAGGATAAGTTTTAGATTTGTAGTCTAGCTATGATTTTGTCTCACCAGTTATTACATTCCTGCCAACCTTTCTTTTTGTTTTTCATTTCCCATACTCTTCTGGAGAAATTGTATGGGTTTCTGTTTATCTCAAAACAGATCAACTGAGTTTTCCATGGATTTGTGACATTCACAGGTGTTTCTGCAGTGGCCATATGGTCTTGTTGCCCAGTTGCAATTTGGCTACAACAATGCTGAGACGAACATGATTTCTCAAATGGCTTCTGCTTAAAAAGCAGAGCACATGGAGATTTACTACTGCCTCATTGAGAAAAGATGCTTGTGAGGGTCCCAGCTATATTTATTGCTTCTTACAAGATTGGAGATGCAGATCACTACCAGGACATTTTGATGGACCCCAGAAAGGTCTAAAGTGGGGAAAAATAGTCTTCATAACCTGTGGTTTCCTATCAAGGAGGCATGTCTTGAATTTTCATTACTGGGCACAGTACATTTTAACATGGGACAACAGAAAGAAGCTCCATCAGAAATTTCACCCTTGTTTTGCAGGGCCCCAAAAATCTGATACTCTCTCATGATCAGAAAAAAAAAGGAAAAAAAAAAGTAAAGTTATTCTTTGGTCCCTGCTATTTATCAACTTTCATATGATTATGATCAGAGGGATGGGGCACTTATCCCTATCATATGAAGAAAAGGCGAGAGGGATGTTCAGCCTGAAGAAGAGAAAGCAGAAAGCTCCAGGGTGACCTTATTGCAGCATTTAAATACCTGAAGGGGGGTTATAAAAAAGATGAGAGCAACTTTTCTCTTGGGCATAATAGGACAAAGAGAAATGGTTTTAAACTAAAAAAGGGGAGATTTAGATTAGATGTTAGGAGGAAATTCTTCACTCAGAGAGTGGTGAGGCACTGGCACAGGTTGCCCAGAGAAGCTGTGGATGCCCCCACCCAAGGCTTGATGAGGCCCTGGGCAACCTGATCTAGTGGGTGGTATCCCTGCCCATGGCAGAGGAGTTGGAGCTAGGTGATCATTGAAGTCCCTTCCAACCCAAGTCATTCTATGATTCATGACCTTGAAAAAACATTTGCATTTAAGAAGAAGACTTTACTGCTCGACCTAGGAATTTCTTTGATGTAAGCCCATTCATTCCACATATTCAAAATACATAATTTTATATTCTGTTTCACTGAATGGTAAACAGATTGTTTCCTGGAGGACTCCTGATGTTTGTCACAATAGTGAGTTCATTGTCTACAGACCTTTTCCTCCCTTCTTGTAAAGTCACATTTTGAACTCCTTTTTCTGGTCTTTAAGTGCATCAGCTATATACAGGACATCACACACAGGAGACCTTTGGCTGACACAGGAGCTCTGGCTGACACAATTGCTCACCATGCAATTCAATAAACTAGTCAGTAGTCCCTATTATGTACAGTTTGGGAACACAGACCTCTTCGGTACTGGCCATTAGCATCCAGCTTAAAATTGTATGAAATGCCATCCTTGTAGGACAGTCACTGGAGGATGATGTCCCACTGTTCTTCAGACTATACTGCTTAGTCCTTGTCTGAAAGTGGTTTCTATTACGAGCAATTTTTTGCCATCTCCCCAAACTGTAGCTTTGGATGGATTTTTCCCATATATTGAAAACACAGCCTATCATGATGTATATAAGCAAAGAGGAAACAGTTCAACAAATTTTTTAAAAAAATGCTATTGTCCAGGCTCATACCTTTCTTGAACATACAACAATCAGTAGTTTCTTTGTATGACAGGGGAGGAAGTTATATATTTTGGAAGAAGTTCATATAACAGAATTCATTACAACATTTCCATGTTTTTTTACACACGATCTCTTGGGATGACAAATTATTACTTTATTTAATGTGCTTACTCTTTACTGCCTTAAAAGAATTATCATATTCTTAGCTGAGAGCTTCATTATACATAATCTTGACTCTTTTGGTCTAAGTACTCTTATATTTCACAGAGGGGAAAAAGAAAGTTTGGAGGCACCATGTAACTCAGCTATTTTTTTCTTGACTAGATGTAACATTACAGATCAGAAGTCAAAATATGTTTTAACTCTGACTGCGATAGGTCTGTTCTTAGAGGGAAGGCTACTCACTTGAGTAGTACTGACAGTCCTTGAGTGCACTGCCACCAATTCCCTCCTAAAAGAGAGAGACATTTTATTGCAATTATTGGAAAAGAACCCTAAAGCATCAGAGTCACTCTTCTAATTGCACCTAGCCAAAAGCAAGAACAGCCTAGAGGTATGGCTTTACAGTGGGCTAGGTTAAGTTAGGTCCTCAAATTAACAGCTAACTGTAGGCTTACTTGAGAAGACGCTATTCTCTGAGGCCATCTTTGCTCACTTAGAATGAGTAGGGGGATTCAGAGTCGAGCTTCATAGACTGAAACTAGAGACGGGTGCTGCAGCCCATTCTTAGTGGGAGCTTTTCAATCTCATACTTTCTGCAGCGTTTCAATCTCATACGTTCTTCTTTGCTTGAAAAAGCCCAGCTCTGATGACCTCCCAATTATATTGCACAGCCATTTCTTTTCCCATAACTTTGTACATAGTAGAATAGAGGAGACTAAAAATTTTCAAAGGAATGATTTTTCAACAGGAATGTGCAACAGTGCTGCACTTATGTGTTTTATATTATGTCCAAAGTTCTGGATGCATATGCAGAAAAATTCTTTTTAGTGTTCCCAATAAATCTAGATAGATACATCAGATTCAGACAGCATAATGAACAGCAAATTTCAAAGTAAAAGTGCATTTTAAAGTTATATTTCTTTTTCAAGAAATGATCGTCTCACAATCTCATTGAAACGTGTAATAGTCAACTAGTGACTATTTCACAATACTGCATTAAAACAGCAAAACTTGAAGAAAAATATGTATTTATTTATATTTATGTATATATATTTACAAGTTCCTAGAAGATATATTTTTCAAAGCTTTATCATCTTAACAAGAAATTTCATCCACACTGGACAAGAAAAGGGGGGAAATGGCTTAATACACAGGGTACTTTTCTCTAATATGATTTCCCAGGAGTCTCTTGGTCAAAGGAAATTAGAAGTACTAAACTTTATGAATTTCTTGAGAGCCTTTAACATGTTGTTCCAATTATTAAAGGTGCTAGGCCAAAATAATATAGATTACCTTTATCTTTCAAAGGTCCCTGAAAAGCATTCAAGTATCTGGTGTAGTCTTGAAGAAGGTAACATATGACTGTCTCCCGTAACCAAATCTGTCCCCTTTTGACTCTATATTCAGTAGCTACATCTGTTCTCTTTTGACCCATGATAAGGTAATAAACTCCCAGATCTCAGTGTGGCCTGTATTGGCTGAAATTATTGCAGTTTTGCAGTAAAGTAATTTTTCTAGTGAAACAACACTGCAGACTTAAAACACACAGAGCATGTAAACCAAAGTTAATTGGGCACGTAATGGTTCTCAAGCCATAAGGTTAAGTAGTGAAAAACAAGGAGATAAACAAATCCCATACACGAGACTACAGTGGATGCCATGTTGCAGTTGATGTAATACACTGCTCAGCTTTCCTTCAGAATGAAAGAAGTGCTAGGGAGTGAAGTGGAGCAAATAATGCCATACGTTAACTGAAAGGATAGTAGTCGTATTAATTCAGTAAAGTGCTGTATCAGAGCAGCCCTTCTTATCTTGTAGGAATTTATCACAGAACTGTTTTACACTTAGAAGCTACTGGATTTAGTTCCTAACAAGGAGAGACATTAAGCCTTGTGAAAAAAAAACTGACCAAGCTCTCTATAGAAATAACACGTTTTGCAATTATGATGCTACACCGCCAACTTTGATTTTAAGAAGTTGGTTACAACAGAGGTTCTTTCTGCACATAACACTATTTCCAGAACCAACTACTCTGAATGCAGGATAACAGTCTACTGCTAGCAGGACAAGGTCTCACAGTTGTGGAGGTGTTTTTTCTGTCACCATTTGCTTCTTTGCAAGGTTTAGGTATTCATACACTACAGAAACAGTCCAACAAGCCCAATCTATGTCTTCAATTTTACTTATTTTTCCAAGGCATTTTCAGTTTCACATTCTCCTACTAAAGCTATTATTTTGCTTTTAAAATTGAAAGCTATCTTTAAGCACAGAAAAGTTTTACTGCTTCTTAGTAATACATATTTAGACTTCACGCTCCTTTGGTTTAGGAGGTTTTGTAGGTGTACGTTTTCTAAGCATCTATATATCTATAATCTGCTTTCAGAAATCAAGGCAACTGGTTCACAGATACCTCCTTTCAGCCCCCTTTCATCTAGGACTGGATTTTCTTGCTCAGCTTTAAACAGAAAACAACTTCTTATGCTTTAATGCTTACACTTGTCAATTAAAACAATATAATAACTGTTATAACCTCAAGTACAACAATAGCTAACATTCCTTCTGTGAATTAAAACCAGGAAATTTTCAATAATGTCAGACAATGTAATAGGTTGAATCATTCCAGAATGAAAACAACTATTTCATGCCACAGACAAGTGATGCTTATGAAGCAGTCACTAATCTTGAAAATTTAAGTCAAGCTGGAAATGCTTTCTAGACCTCTAGCATAAGCCATGTAAGGCTATATAGAGAGTGATTTATACTTTCATATAAAAAGGCTGCTTGTAGCTATCACCTTCCCTTCTCTGGAGATTACTTTTATGCAGCTTGACACAGGGTGACATAAGTACTGTATTCTAGAAATGTGGAGATATGCATTCTACTATATAAATGTGAGGAAAGAGAAAATCCAAACAAGAAAAAAAAAATCCTTAGCAAGCAGAGTGAGCAGGCATTCTACACAAAATGGCAGGAGATGCTGTCTTAGCTATTTCAAAATTTGAAAAAGGGGGAAAATAAATTAGTAAAGGTGTCATGCAAAATATCGTTCTGTTGCCTGAAATGCCATAAAAGCCTCAAATTTCCAAACTAAAATTTTACACACATATGCACACTTTTTTACTGCTTAGAAATTCTGTCATTGTGCTGGACTGGTTAGTCCCTCCTCCTTTGGAGGGAATTTCTTCCAAAGTAGATATTCTTGAACCACAAGGGACTTGATCTAATAAGTACACAGTAAGTTTATCATTCACTGTATTGCTAAACACGATCATTAAAAGTGGGTTAAATAAAAAAAATAGTGGTTGCTTACTTTCCTTTTGCTGTAGCTCCATGACTGGGACACCTCCCAGAATGAGAGAGAAGAGAAACCCCCATGAGAGCCACTAACCTAATGGGGTGTTGGTCATAACTCCCTTACAGAAAAGCTACACACTTCTGTGCAGAAAAACCTGCTTAAAACTAAAGGTGTTTTTCATGCCTCATTCACAGCACAATTCAAAGAGCTGCCTAACAATAGGGAGAGCAAGAGAGGGGATTTCTGATTTTTGAGGGCACAATGGGAAAGTGATCCTGCTTTCAAGTCTGTGCTCCCAGAAATGTTCATTCTAGGATGAAATAGAGGAATAATGTAGTTGGAAAGGCTTGAAGTTGTTTTTCCACAAAGATAAATTAGGCATCTAAAGATCTCACCCAGTGCTAAAATGGCCTCTCTTACTCTCAGTTAGATGCAGTAGGGTTTTCTTTTCAAGTTATTTAATATCATATCCTTCTTTTAAAGTTACAGTTTCTAACTGCAGATAGCAGACACTATCAGAAATCATAACAACAGAGGGCTGAAAAGCACTTAAACCCAACAGGATATTTTGAAGCACTCCTAGACCATCCCTAGCAGATGTTTGTTTCAGCTGTTCTTTAAATCCCAAATTCCACAAGCTCCTTAACACAGCCTCTTCCAGATTTTCACAATTTTAACAATGAGAAAGCTTTTCTTAATATCCACTTAAATCTCATTTCCTCCAAATACAATTGCTTTCTCTTTTTCATGTTCCCAGTGACAACAGGGAGCATTTGATCACAGGCATCATTATAAAAACCTTTAACATACCAGAAAATGTCTCTAGTCCCTCCTTCATCTTCTCAACCTTTGATTTAAAAAAATAAAATAAAATAAAATAAAATAAAATAAAATAAAATAAAATAAAATAAAATAAAATAAAATAAAATAAAATAAATGCAGTTCCTTCAACCTTGTTTTGTTGCTTGGGTTTCATAAATCTCTCATAATTGCTAATGCTCTTTCTCTCCAATTTGTTTACATCTTTCTTGAGGTTCAGTGCACAACACTGGACAAGGTTCTCCAGATAACCTCACTAGTGCCAAGTGGAGTGAAATAATTACCTCCCCTGTCTGACATAACCTCTTCCTTATAATAATTCCAGAATAAGATTAAGTTTCTGGCAACAGCGTTGTTTCTCAGCCTTATTTGTATGCATATCACATTATAATCCCCTGCTGTTATGAGAAGTGCCATTGCCTACTTATTTTCACCTTTCAAGTATTTGTGTTTAATACTTCCCTCTGAAGAAGAAGATCTTGCATTTGCCCTTATTTCATATTGCTGATACCACAGTATTTATTCAAACTATGAGCTCAGATGAAGGATTTTGTTGATGCCGTTTTGATCCCTTTTCATATAACAATTTGGAGGAAGATTTCATATATTTCTGTATTTCCTGTATATTCTTGGCATGATCAAGATCTAATCATCACATTTTCTTACTTCCCTCATTTTGTTCACCCAACCAACCAACATTTTCATTCTCTCAGCATTTTTTCTAATACTTGTTCTCTTTTACTAGGAAGAAATCAGAGAACTAATAATATTTTTTTCCTACCTTGGAAGAAATGAAGGTCACCCTTGAAAATATAAGTGTTACAAAAGGTACCTGAAATAAAACAGAAAATAACAATTTGCACCAAAAATGGAAATATATACAAATTGGGACCTAAAACTATTCCATTGATATTATTATTACCTGAAATTGATATGCATTATTACCTGAAATGAGAGACTTTGCAGGTTAATTTGTATCACAGGGCTACTTAATGTAATGTAGAAGATGTTATATTGCTCATCAAGAAAGATGTCCATGAGCATATATGTCAATGAGCAAACTAAATGATTCAACAACAAAACTGACCCATTGGAAAGACTTTTTTGAAGAAGAAAAGACCATAGATGCTCTAATGATTGACTTTTCCCTACAGAGCCAAGCCAGGAAGAATTGACAGAGGATTTATTTTGAAAATTTGCATTTTGATTATTCTTTTGACAATTGTTTTGAAATTAAATGGCACAGAAAGACTTTAGGAGTTTCTAATCAATGGGGGGAAATTGTTGCAAATACCAAGGGAAAAGACATTTGGAAAAAATGTGAGAGTGAGAACATGTGAATAAAAAAAGTGGTACTTAAGAAGACAGCCTTCAACATATTGAGGCAATTTCAATATAAAACATCCTGGGAGGATAATCATGGTGCAAAGCTGTTAAAGAGACTGAGTTCCTTAAAGAAACTGTATTAAGGGCAAATATGCAAACAATCCCACCACAGAGGAAAGGAATGATAGCCAAGAGACTGACATTGTTAAATCTCAAGAGCTCTATGGACTTCAAACCCAAAGAGAAGATATGCAGGAACTCTGATGAGGTCAGCTTAAAGAAAAACAGGAAAAAAAAAAAATACACCATAAGTAGGGACTCTCTATGTCCCCAGATTTAGCCATGTTTCTATTCTGAACATTTTTCTTACCTAGAAGTTTTCTATTCCAATCTGGATTTCCCTTACTGAATTTTTATGTTTTCTTTATCCAACACGAAAAACAGTTTTTTACATCTTTTATTTTACAACATTTTTTTTATGTACCCCAAACCTTTTAGCTTGCGCCCTTTCATCTTCTCTTCTAATTCTTAGATTAACGCTTTGCATTTTCAACATGGAATCACAACATCATTCAGCACAAGAGTTGCTAGTCATTATATTGTTTTAACCTTCTTATTCAGTTTCCGATCCATATCTTTTCTGCTTTTTTTTTTTCATTAAACATATATATGGAAGCTCTACACAAATCACAGAATTGCCTATTTTGTCCTGAGTGTTTCCTTTGTGATGCACTACATTTGGGAGTCTTGGAAGCATTAATTTTTTTTTTCTCTACAATACAATTATGAGATATATGATATTCTTTTTCCACTGAATACTTTGGGAACCTGAGGCATGGAAACTCAAGTGCAAGTAGCTAAAGTTTTCATTGATTACTGATGTCCACGTTTAACAACGTAGGACCCTTCATATTTCCTTCAAAGCATAGTTCCACCAGGCATAGCTGGAGATGTTAAGTATTATCTGCTTTAGCAAATTTGTCCTTAGGTGCAACACACTGAGAATGTATTCATGGCCTAAAGATTTAACTGACTTACCAAGCACCACATGGCTATGCTCCAGCAGCGAAAGGAATATTTCCAAAACAGCACTCTACTTCCTTTAAATATTAATCAATGGCTCTTTAAGCAAAGGTCATATCACAGTGTATAGAAGGAGATCAAAATTTGCATGGGTAATCATAACCCTGTTTTTTGTATTCTGCTTTTGTAACTTCTCCAGTATTCTAAAGAGTAGTCAGATGTTCTTGCTGTGCTCACTTCTAATACTTAGTTTAGGATTCTGATTTTGGTTTAAAAGTCAGATATCCCAAGAAATTGAAATCTCTGTGTTCTGAACAACAGATAAAATTCTCAGGCTCCCCAGTATAGTTATCTTTGTATTGTATCCAGGTAAGATTCAGTGTTGGACTGGTGAAGGATTTTTGTGATGTAAAATGTCCATGCTGTACATACACCACGATGCCAAGCAGAGCCAGATTAGTAACAGAGTGTGTAACTGGGGAGCAGATTCCTGACTCTGGAGTCAGAGAAATAATTTGCTTGTAGCTATGGAAGGGCACGTTCCTTCCTACCAGGAAATTTAAACACTGACAGACAGATTCACAAAACCTGCTTATCACATGTGGTTCACAGCCAGTCCAGCATATCTGCCAGCTTGTCCCTCCCCATGCTGTACTAAATGGGAAAAAATATAAACATAATGGATTTAGCAAAACCATCCTACACACACTATGCAAAAAAAGGGGGCATCTATAAGGGAGCAGTCGGCCTGCTTCTGGCTGTGTCTGAAGGGAGATGGCTTGGCTAGAAGTGCAGAGCCCATCTAAAGCCAAGGAGACACAGCATGTGGCACGGCAAGGCAAGGCTATCATCAAAGGCCTGGCCAAAGCTTAGGAAATCAGGGTCTGTCTACAGTTTTAAAAAAACAAGTACTACAAGAAGTGCAAAGAGGCAGGAACAACTGGTTCTAGGTAGATCGGGAATCACAGCCAAAATAAAGTGAGTTTTGAAGCTGGAAGAGGAACGAGGCTTAGGGAGCTGGGCTGGAGACAAGATCAATAGCAGGACTGGAGACAGCTCACAAGGTTTGAGGGTGTCTCCTCCATGCACACACACTTACCTGGCAACAACCCATCACCAGGAGGAGTCATGGCTGGAGGACAGCACCCCCTAAGGCAGGCTTCATGGGCAGGAGCTCCCACCTACAGGGAACCAGCTTCTGAAACCATCCCCTCTTGATGGCTTTCATCTCACAACATGTCAAGTGCCCAGCATCACACAGAGAGGAAAATTCATATTTGATGAGGGTTTAGGCTCAAATACAAAAATTATCAACTGCATCAGTATGATGCATGCACACCTCAAACACATCAAAAGTAAAAAACATGTCATAAATATGAGAATACTCACTTCACTGGTTATAGGGATTACAATTCTTTTGCTTTTAAAGAAGTGTTAATTCCCTCATTGCTTTACCTTTTTAATGTCAAAACTGAAACAGTAAAAGTGTTATTGAATCCTGGCAAAAAAAAAAAAACATCAGAAAAAGAATGAAAATGAGTAGAATTTTGATAATAGCTGCATCTGATCCCCAACATCACAGGAGAGTCAGTGAAGTAACTACAGTGCTAGAAAGATACTTTACGTGAAAAGAATACCTTTTTCCTTTTTTTTTTTTAGATCTAAGCCTTGCAACATCAAATAGAAGGAAATAACTTGTGTATGGCAAGGAAGCCTGTGTGGATGACAGAAAAATATCTTCACACATATTCCCAGCTAAATTCCTTCTGGAGCAGACACGCTCTTTGTGAATTGTGAACAGGGTACAAAAAGAGAGCAAAGCACTTGAAATAAACTCAGTGCTACAGTCAAGACTTGAGTCCTATACTCAGACTTGGCACTTTGTTTTCTGGTCTTGGTTCCACAGATTGACTGTTCCTCTGTAAAACAGATGCCTCAAAGGAGAGCTGTGTCACTCTGTACACTGTGTTTATGCTAGTAAGCTGAACAATCCCAGCAAATACAACCAGGCACTCAATTATCTCTCCAGGGAATTGTTAGCACTGGCACAGATCTGCCCTCTGCTTCCAGATGATTTCTGGGCTTAATCAGGAATTAGAAGAAGCCAAAAACCTTGCTCAATGGGCATGCTGGGTATCAGAGGAAAGATTTTAGTAGTGCTTTATTAGCAGGTCATTTCAAGTCAGTTGGTCTCAGTGCCAGACAACACTCTTGAACACATCTGATTTGTTAGTATAGGCACAGCCTGAGTGTCTGTAAACTGCTTTGATGCAGAATTCAAGGAAGCTGTGTGTGTACAAATGCACAGGCATCAGTAAGCCTGCAGTCAGGCAGCCTCCGGTGACTCCAGCATGGGCAACCCCAGCATTCCCCAACATGCCCCCACAGAAGGATGTGCCAAAGCAAACTGTCACAGTATTAATAGTCCATTTCAGGACAAAGTCATCCAGATTCATTTCAGCTGCCTTCACCCATGAGTTAAACTAATCTAGCTAGTTTTAAACTCATCTGTATTAGGAACAGCTGAGCTACCATGGGCATTACATTCTCTGCAAGAGAAAAATAAACCCCAGAGGACAGATTAAAAAGGCAGCATGGGGATAGAAGTCTCTGACATTCTTCTAACTACATGAGAGGACACCCACCTACACTCTAAGATTAATTTGTCCAATGGCAGGAATAGAGCAGCAGTATACCTGTTCATAATTGTATGTTTTTCTAATAAAAGCTCTTCTTCAGCATAAAGAATTAAACCAAAGCAGGAAGTGGCAAAACTGATGTTACTGTATTTTTGTGCTGTAGCTGCAGAGTGGGTAAAGTACTTAGAAGGGAAACAAAGGTGAGTATTAGCTGATTGCCTTGGGTAAAGTTAATGGCATGCACCTTCACATACAGCTTGATCATATCAGAGAATTATTTAGGTTGGAAAAGACCGTTAAGATCATCAAGTCCAACCAGCCTGACTGTACCAAGTCCACCACTCAACTATGTCCCCATGTGCTATGTCCACGCATCTCTTAGATACCTCCAGGGTCAGCAACTCCACCTCCTCCCTTGGCGGCCTGTTCCAGTCCTACCCACCCTTCCTGTGAAGAAATCTTACCTGATATCTGATCTAAACCACCCCAGAAACAACTTGATATTGTTTCCTCACATCCTATCACTTGTCACTTGAGGAAAGAGATCAACACCCTCTTCCCTGCAATCTCCATTCAGGTAGTTGTGGAGAGTGATGATGTCTTCCCTCAGCCTAAACAAGCCCAGTTCCCTCAGATGCTCTTTATATGTCTGTCTACTATAAGATTTGAAAAAAAAAAAAAAAAAAAAAAAGGCATTTTAATATTTTTTGCTAATTATTTAAACCTTTAAACCTTTCCTATGCTTCTACACATAACAAAGAAGTAACTGAAAATTACAGAAATTTAAAATATATTATTTTTACAGAAATATATACCGACATTCCAGAACAATGAATATTGGAAGCTTTGAAAGTCTTTTTACATTGATTCTATCCTTCTTGGCACACCACCGAAAAATAAAATCTGTCATCACAAAATGAGTGTGCAGATTTACAGACCTGATTCAGATTCCTTTTACAAATGTCAAGGGAGAATTAGACACCTCAACTGGTTTCTCCAACATCACTTTCAGTCAGATATTTTCAATCTGTAGAGCCCTAAAAACTATTCAGAGAAATGTGAAGAACCTTGTAGAACAAATTTAAGCCTATTCTGGCTGTTTTTCATGCATTTTTCAGATCCTTTTAGACATAGGCAACTCATCATCAGGTATTAGATTGCAAATCAGTGATCAAATGCAAACAAAAGTGTGTCACCTTCCTGTTTTACCATAAAACAAAATTATTTCAGCAGCCAAAACAGCAGCTGTAAGTCTGTCAATGAGGAACCACATGCAAAATCATAGAATCACAGAATGGTTTGGGTTGGAAGGGATCTTAAAGATCATCTAACTCCACCACCCTCCCCTGCCATGGGCAGGGACACCTCCCACCAGATCAGGTTGCTCAAAGCCCCATCCAACCTTGCCTTGAGCACTTCCAGGGATGTGGCATCCACAGCTTCTCTGGGCAACCAGAAACCAACATGGAGGTCATTCCCTATGGGAATTCACCACAGGATGGTAGAGCTGCAGGTTTTACTCAGCAGAGCTGGGAAGTCGGCAGTTGAGTTGCCTTTAAGCTGTGCATTGTTTCAGCTTTATGAATCAGAAGCTGGTATTTCTATAATGCAATTGGTGTAGGGCATCATCATTTCATATTATACTCAATTCTATATCTACGTTCTACATTAAAAGGTGGCTTCCCCCTCCATTCATATTTTCTCTAAAGAAATTATATTTTTTAAAGTGCTCTTTAATTTTTCCAGATGTTTTCAGGAGACCAGAAAAATGACCATGCCACTTTCTGTTCAAGTATGTCTTCTTTCTATGCCTACAACCTCCTACTGTGAGGTTTTATTTCACAGAACTGAAAATATCTGATTCTCCTTTCTGCAAGCCATGGTTTCCCATCCAGATAAGTCCACTTCATCCACTTCAATCATTCCTGGCATGTATCTTCCTGTCCCTTCCCTACATAGTGAAATACTACCTCTCTCACAAGTGTGACATATTCTTAGGGTCCCTCAGAAAAGCAGCTCCTCTGCATGTTATTCCCCATCATCAGTCCAACCACAATCCATGTCTATCTCTGGCAGACAGCCATGACTGTCCCCACACCTTCTTCTTAGCCCTCTAGTTCTTCGGGTTGCTGTCTGTCCTTCATATCTTTGCAATGAAGAATATTGCCATCATCTCTCACAACTCAGATCAGCTCCTACAGGATCCATCCACTTTCTTTATGACTTTCTCCAGAGTTCCCTATAAATACAATTAAAAAAAAAAAAAAAAAAAAAGTATACTGCACATTTACAGCAATATGCAATTTCCAAGAAGAGACATTATAAGGACATTGTTTTAAATATAGAGCTTGATTTTCTTCTTGTCTATAGAGTACATTAATACTACAGAGCAGCAGGCAACACTGTAGGAAATAATGTCACAGTGTTGTAGGAACTGTGTAGGAAGTCGCAATGCAGTCCCTTTCAGGAGGGGGAAGTGATTTTATTTTTAAACAAAACCAATTTAAGTCCTTCATACTCAACTTCTCACATCCACATACTCACAACTCCAAAATGTGTGAGCCCAAGCCATCTGTCCAGCATGTAGGCAAGAGACCATGCACGTGCAGGTGCTGTGTCTACGTGTCCTTGCAGCGAAGTGGGGATGAGGGACAGACAAAGGTTGAATCCTTCCCACATCTGGGCTTCATTGGTGTTGGTGGCCAGGTGCTGGCTTTAGATATACCTGTTTGTACACATTAGGAACTGATGGTTTCTTCATTCCGATCTCCACCTCCCTGAATAAAGAGAATTTGTTCATTGCCCTTTGTTTCCCAGTCTTGGTGGGAAGCTGCAGACAGACATGTGCAAGGATCTTGCTGAGCATCAACTCATGCCATTCTCACTGCCCTTCTCCTGACCTTCCCTCAGTGTCTCCATGCCCAAATATTCCCAGTCTTAATATTTCTGTAATAAATCCCTATAACGTCCTCTACAAGAGAAAGCTTCTAGGATTCCAGGTTGCACTGCACATGTGGAATAGGGTAAGGGTTCAAGAATGGCTGTTTCTTCAGAAGATGACTAAAATACCTATTTGGCATGTAGGGTGGATTGAATTTGTACCCAAGGACTAATATAATAATAGAGGACTCTGTCCTGTGAATCACATATGCTTATTGCATTATTGCAAACAGCCCACTATGAGTAGCTGGAAAGCGCAGAAATGCAAAATCAGTTTTTTACTTGCTACTCTCAAGGTTCATTTATGGCTCTCAGAGCCTCTGTAAAATCTCACCGAGGGCAATGCATTACTTTTAAATAAATCGATTGTTAGGAAGTTTCCAGCAATAATCATAATTACTTTAGTAATGAGTAAGACAAAAGTTCCTATAAAAACACTTCCAAGCAATTGTTTCCACAGAAGACCACACATGTTGGCAAATAGGAGACTGTTGATAGGAAACAGTTATGCTTACAGGTCTCTTTATGTGCTTACAGCAATCAACCTACCACAGAAATTGTGAGCAAAATAGGAAACAGTCTTCTGCATTAACCATATGAAATCTAGAAATAAAAATTAGACCACAGATGACTGTATTTTTCTGGCTTGCTCCAGATCCCCACTCCAGGAGACATCCTCAATTCCTGCACTCCATACTCAGTTTCTTGGAATATCAAGCCACCGGATACTCCCTAAACACTACCTTGAGGTGCCAGAGATTTCCTCCTTCCTAATCCCTAACTTTCTTTTCCAAATATTAGCAATAGTCCTGACATAAAATTGAAACTCACTTTAATGGGCATTACTTCCTTCTCACATATTGCTCATTTCAGACCTTGGCTTCTTAGAAGAAAAAAAAAAAAAATACTTCTCTGCCACAGAGTAGCTAGAAATCAAGTTTGTAATTCCTGAGGAAGGACCAAGCTATTGTGGTTGCACACAGTAACAACACAGCAACAACATTTAAAATATGAAATGTTAAAAAAAGAGAGAGAGAGAGAGTATAGGTCCTGGTCCGTGTGTCCCTTCAGGTGGATATGGCTGTAAACAGCATGTGAGTGATGTTCACTCACCCTGCTTGCGCTTTTAAGATCTATTCTTCGTTCCACCAATGAAAATTATTCCTTTTTTCCTTTGTTTTGTTATTTCAATTACATTGATAGAAGAGCTTCTGACAAAAAAGTATAAACTCCCCTAAAAATTCAGCACTGAGTGCATTGGTGGATACCTCAGATTTCTGTGGAGCCAGTGCTGTTAATAACAGTAATAACAACGGGGCGGTGTGTGATGTTCCTGTGGGAAAAAGAGCTTCCTCAGGCTCCAAAACAAGCTCATTTTTGCAGGTGCATTTCCATCCTCTCTGCTTTGTCATCCTGAAACAGAAACCCAGCAGTGAGCTACCCTGGCAAAACAGCATCTGTTGGAAGTGAAGGACCATCCAACATCCCTGAAGAAGAGAAAAGAGCTTAGTATGAATATGTCAGTGGCTCCATGCACAGCCAGGGGATTGCCTGCATTCAACCCTCAATATGAATTTCATGCTGAGGTTTGGCAATGGGAGTGGTTCACATCGTGTTTTAGAGAGCTAAGGTCACTGTGGGGCTAGGAGGTAGCCTGTGCCCAAATTTCTGATTTCAGACCTTTACAAAAATATAAAAAAGGAACTGTAGTGAAATTTTAGTTTAAAAAAATGCCTAAAAACACTGTGGGATCCCTAGAGATCTGCACCCTGCTCAGCTTCCCACCTCAGAACAAGTATCACTACGTGAAGCAGGCATTGTGCTAAAATAATTCTTCTTGTGTAAACTGAAATGGCACACAACCCACCAGCCTCATTTAGTAAACACTTCTCATACGTAATATAATAAAATATAATGGAAAAGATATCTAGTTAACTTAATATTGAAGTCATCACAACTTTTTTGCAAGAAAGCTCTAAGTAATGCATGATTTTTAACACAGCAGTATAATTATTAAACTATTTCCAACAACTGCATTTCACAGCTGCGTACACATTTATTCATATATATATATATGACTTGCACTTATATATGATGTGCTGCATGTTTATGCAAGAGAAATCATTTTGCTCAGTGAGCTGTGTCAGCTGATCTCATATATTTTAGGATAGAAGATCTGCTGAAGAAGTCAGGTCTCCAGATTACAAGCTGGGAACCTGTCCCATGAAAGTGTCTCTGATAAACATCTTGCAGTAATGGCATCCAACAACATGTTGCCGTCCAGCTATGCAAAATCAGAAGCCTATGCACATCAAGGGAGACTAGAAGAAACAGCCCTTCAATCCCTTTTTGAGTTAGTAACTTAGATTTTTATGCAGAGAATCATCACATCCAGCCCTGCAAATGAAACCATCTGCGGAGTTTAAGTTTTTAAACACTGTGCACGTTAAGTTTTCATCTGTATTGTCAGTTTGTGCTTTTTTTCAGATGTTTTGTAACACACCTGGAAATGAAGACATTTTTGTTTCTGCACAGAACAGGATTGCAGAGCAAGATTGCATCTGCCAGAAATGACATATCTTTGCCTCCGTGCAATGCACTGACTGCTTGACAAACAGAAGCCATCCCGACAGTGTCACGAGTCCGTACAAGTGTGATGGAGTGCCACTCTTCATGCAGAGCTCTGATTTATCTGACTGCTGTGAAAAACACGCCCGGGTAGCAAGGCAATTTCCGGGCAGCCACTGAGGAGGAGCACACGTCATTCCAGCTGGGAACAACGTCAATGAAATTTCTGCATGTGGCAGTGCTGCTGCCCACCTGCCCTGCTCACGCCGCACGGACCGAAATGGAGGGGAGAGGGAGCCTGAAGGGAAGCTGGCTTCACTCCCCATGGGCACAGCTGGGCATTTTGCATCTTTGGCAGTCTCTATTAAAATTGTCCTGCAGTCTGGGTAGCTCTGTTTTTAATGTGTACAAACAAGAAGAAACATTGGTACAGACCTGAAGATGAGCACTTTTAAAGGCAGGCATTTTATCAGAGCATCCTGACTGGGAGAGGATCCTACTTTAAGCTGTTGAATATTTTAACATCACCCTTGGGAGCAAAATGTAGAGCTGATATTACTACGTGGGCTGGCTAGAAACAGAGTTACAAGGATGGAAAAAATTCTCTCATATTATTCACTGAAACAATAAAAATGACAACAGCAAAAGTCACCTTTTTTTGCTGTACATTCCTGGATGAGCTTTGTCAGAACCCATGGTCAGAAATACATAACAATTTAGTATTGCAAAGAGCAGATGAAAAAAAATGCGCTGCCTTTGCTCACATTTGTTTGCTTGCACTAAAATGGCAGTAGGTGTAAGAAGGAAATTCCAAGAGCATTTCAAACTTGGCCTGAACTTGACTTCAAACTTGACAGACATTGCTGAAGGATTTTTCTTTCTCCCTCTGGACCCACTGGGCATGAAGGGTGCTCAGCACCTTGCAGGAGCAAACCTTTTCCTTCCTTTTCTTGCCACATGTCTCTTCCTTTCAGATACTCTCTGCTGCCTCCATGCCTTCTCCTTGCTGCTTGCTTGTTCCTGACAGCATGACCGCTCTATTTAGGTACGTGTTCCAGTGGACATCGTAGGCAACCCCACTCTTACTCTAGCTATCGGTTTTCTTGTCAAAACATGTTAACTTCACATTTTCTGTAGCTTTTGTCTAAGCACAGCAGTGCTCTCGTGTTCAAGTGCCAATCTCTATATCCTTTCCTGCAACCCTGACCAGCTGCTACAGCACACACGGCTCTCCTGGTGGGGACAGAGGAGCTTGGGAACATGGTGCTTCAAACATGTCCTGCTGGCTGTACTGTTTCTTTACTGACTCTTTGTGAGCCCACAGGGTCAGGCAGGGGACACATGCCCAGGAGGAAGCATGTGTAGGATGATTCCTTGTGCTGTGTCAGTGTTCTTTAGTAGTTACATGATATGATTAACAAAACTGCATGTTGTATGACGGGCAGCTCTAAATTAATCTTAAGCTTGAGGTTGTGTCAAGACACATATGTATACTTCTACTTCTTGTGTTTGAATAAAAAATGTGGGAAAAAAAAAAAAAATAAAACATAAAAAAAATAATAAAAAAGACATCCACAAGAACCTAGCACATTTCTGTCAACCCATACTATATGATCTGAAAAATACCATTACCATATTAAAACACATGTGCAATGACATAAAGTTCACGGTGTCAAGAACCATGCAAGTGTAAACCATCTTTCTCCACAGCTGCCACCTTGTGTTAGAAGAGCAAAGTCTCAGAACAGCTGGCAGCAAGAATATTTTTGGTCTCAACTGTGCACAAGGCCACCTGCATGTCCTCTAAACCAGCAGGGCAAAAACAATGCTGTGCCTCCTCATGGCACTGGAAAGTCTGGTGGAGCGAGCAGGAAATCCTGAGCTGTAACTAATCCGACACAGCAATTGATTCATTATGTGGCCTTAAGCAAATCCCTGCACTCCTCTGCTTTCATTTCTCCATCCGTAAAGTGAGAACAGCAGCGCACGCTTCACAGGGATGCTGCGACTGAGGACTGCAGTGATGCCAGTGCTTCACAGACGCTTCTGCCAAGGGAACTTTAGCCTGCCCACATAGAAAACAAAGCCAGTTCATTCCCATGGTGCAGGCTCAGTGGAGCAAAAACAGAACTGTGTGGAGAAAATTACCAAATTAGAGAGCAGAAAGCAGAGCCTGGAAAACAGAGGCTGAAAAGACATTGCATTCAAAGAGGCACCAGCTCCTTTGGGAATCACTGAGCCTCCTCTGGCAGCTCATAATTTCTGCTTTTTCAATCTCCTTTTAAAAGTTTTGGCAAAGTCCATGAGGTGGAAAATCTACCTGAGGCTGAATTTAAAAGCCATTTGTTGTGACTCTGACTCTGAAATCTAAAGGAAACTTTTTATACAGACATTAGAGCCAACATCATCAAATCCATAAACAATATTAATTCTCAGTACATGACATGTTTCTCTTCTGACTGGCTCTTGCTATCACCAAGCAGCCTTCATTTGTATAGAGTAGTGCAAAATGCAATAGGTATTATTGAGAAGAAAAACACCAACAATTGAGGCACTCTATCAAAGTCTGTCATATATTAACTGAGGCTCAACCACAGCAAACAACATGTGCCAATGCCAGCAAAGGGGGGGAGATGCATTCACAAGATAAAGCTCAATCTCCTCCATGCTAAAGCACCTACCAGAACAGATGAAGGCTGTGCATGACTACTGCTGGGAAGGCTTACCTACAGCCGCAATAGTGGGCAGTAATTGAAAATGTCTGTCCCATTCTCCGTCCCTGTGCGACAGGACAGCTGTGATATGTCTTCTGACTCTGCCATCCTCTGCCAAGTCAATCCTCTCATTAGCTTCCTTAAACACCACCTGTCCCTGTTGAGAAATTGCTCTGAAACTACAACAACAAAGTGTCGAATTCCGCTCTTATTGGGAAGCTAGCTGCAAGCATCACGGATGTAAGAGCAAGGTGAGCAGCCTGAGCATTGACACGTATTTTTGGCCATTCCCTGGACTTTAATGACCTGATCTTATAGAACTAAAAACTAACAGGGCATTTATTTTTATGCTGGCTATTGGAGGGAAGGCTGAAATGCATTGTTGTGAATTATTTCCAATAGCTAATCTACCGTGTATACAGACACAGGATTTAAACAGTGGAGGAAAGATTTTCAGACAAATGTTTTGCACATGACTGTCCACTTCATAGGGAGTCATGAAAGTTATATTTGATCTGATCCACTTTCCTCCTTCTTGGGTACCTCTTTACAGGCAGTCTGGATCCCTGTCAATGGCTTAAGAATGATCTTCTGCACTTGCCTGACACATATTGTCATTACTGAACTGATTCCCACAGATTTATGCTAATTACAGCCATTAATCTGCCAGTGCCTCTACAAGCCCATGTTCCTGCCTTCAGTATAAGTCATCCCTTTTATTTACATAGTCATCAGCTTTTTTTCCACATAGCTGAGTCACCAGTCCCAATAGAGTGACGACACTTCATGTTTCTTTGAACTCTTCTTGCTGACATCTATTCTGTACCTGCTGTATGAATTTTGGGATGAGGGCTGCTGTGACCTTCCCCAGAGATCTATGCAAAACCCTCTGACTCTTTTTTCAGCCAAGATGGATCCATTGGCAGAGCAAGTTGGGGGGCATGCACCTCATATTCCTGGCTATAACATTGTACAGAACAAGCCTTCGCAGGAATCCTACCACATTAGAATTTCTTTCTTATAGTAGAGAACGGCATAGTAAGTGTCCCCAGCCACACAGATGCAGGCCTGGGCACTGCACTCACCTAGAGACATTAGAAGTCAGTTACCGTGCAAAGCAGGGAACTGCAATCTGAAAACACAGAAGTTTAATCTAATCATAGATGGTGCTATCTGTGTTAGAAGGATGGCACAGCATCATAGAATCACAGAATCATAGAATATCCCAAGTTGGAAGGGACCCATAACGATCATCAAGCCCAACTCCTGGCACCACACAGGTCTACCCAAAAGTTTAGACACTGTGCCTAAGTGCACAGTCAATCGCTTCTTAAATTCAGACAGGCTCGACGCAGTGACTACTTCACTGGGGAGTCTGTTCCAGTGTGTGACTACTCTCAGTGAAGAACCTCTTCCTGATGTCCAGCCTAAACTTTCCCTGCCTCAGCTTAACACCATTCCCGCGGGTCCTATCACCAGAGAATAGGTCACCAGCCTCTCCACTCCCCTTCGCAAGGAAGTTGTAGACTGTGATGAGGTCCCCCCCCAGCCTCCTCTTCTCCATCATCCACTGCAATGTCTGCAAACATAAACCCTAGACTAGGTTAAATAGTCCTTTTCCTGTAATCTTCCCTTCTGTGGGTTCTCCATGTTAGCTTATGACAGGAATATGAGAGAAAGGGTGAGGGAAGGAGACAGCTATTTTCCTTCCATTCTATTTGATGCATTGAGTGTAGTTTATCCTATTCTGTGTCAACAATTCATCACAATTGCATGCAGTGCCTCCAAGATCCACTTGCAGCTCGTAGAGCCCCCGCATTGTGTCCTTGCAGTTTCACAGCAAATCCTCCTTTTGAATCTACAACACTGCTTCCCAATCCCCACTCTGAGGGCTAAGGACGGAGCAGCAGATCACCAGGACTTCAGCCATGAGAAAGGCCCAGAAGGATTTCAGGAGTATTATAAAAGAAGGTAAGGATTAATTTGAATTCCAAGGGCCTAATTGCACAGCCACTGCAAACCCATGTGGTGGTTTTATCCTGCTATGCAGCTGAGCTCCACCACAACCACTCTGTCACTCCCCCTCCTCAAAGGAAAAGAGGGAGAAAATACGAGGGAAAGGGCTCAAGGGTTGAGATAAGGACAGGGAGATCACTCAACAGTTATCACCATGGGCAAAACAGACTCAGCACTGAGAGATTAATGTAATTTATTACCTATTATTAGCAAGCTAGAGTAGTGAGAACAAAAAGCAAACCGAAAATACCTTCCCCTCCAACAAGCCTCTTCTACCTCCTCCCCCTAGGCAGTGCAGAGGAAGAGGGAATGGGGGCTGTGGTCAGTCCCTAACGCTTGGTCCCCGCCAACCCTTCACGGTCCATCTCTGCCCCTGCTCCATGTGGGGTCCCTCCCACGGGATGCCGTCCTTCCCAAACTGAGCCTGTGGGGGATGCCCACAGGCAGAAGCTCTTCAGGAACTGCTCCCACACAGCTCCATACTACGGGGTCCATCCCACAGGAGCAAACTGCTCCAGCACGGGTCCCCCACATGCGGGCGGCAGCTCCCCCCCAGACTCCTGCTCCTGCGTGGGCTCCTCTCCACGGGCTGCAGCTCTGGCCCGGGGCCTGCTCCTGCAGGGGCTCTCCATGGGCCGCAGCCTCCTCCAGGCCACATCCACCTGCTCCACCGGGGCTCCTCCACGGGCTGCAGCGTGGAGATCTGCTCCATGTGGGACCCATGGGCTGCAGGGGGACTGCCTGCTCCACCAGGGGCCTCTCCAAAGGCCACCGGGGAACTGCTGCTGCATGCCTGGAGCACGTCCTGCCCTCCTGCTGCACTGACCCTGGGGTCTGAAGAGCTGGTTCTCACTCCTCACTCACCTGCTGTTATTGCACAGCAGTTTTTTTTTTTTTTTCCTTTTCTTCGATCTGCTCTCCCAGAAGCCTATGCAGCATCACTGCGGAGCTGGCTCTGATCTGACATGGGGCAGCTGCTAGGTTCTGCTCAGAGGCCACGCCTGCAGCTACCCTGCTACCATAACCTCCAAAATCTGGCCTTGTAAACCCAGTACAACCCAGCAGACTCAAACTGCAGGAAAAGCTTCTTCATCTGCAGCTGAGGTTTGAGGACAGGGACTGCAGCACAGGAGGCTCTTCTAAAAGGTTAAGCAATTTATTTTTCATGTCCATGAAAGTACTTGGGCCTTGGGAATAATTCCCATCTCCCTCTCCGCTTCTGTTCAGCCCTGATACACATTAAAGTACTAACACATGGCTAATGCCATTGCTAGCATGGCTTATAGCTCTCTGCCTGTTTTTCCAGTTTCTAAGCATTAACCATCTTGGAGAAATGTGCCAAAGAAGTATTTGAAACACATTCAAAAATAAACAGCTGGAGCAATAAAGGGGTGGATGCACAGGGGCTACTCATTACAGTCCCTCCTACAAAATGCCTTGAAAACAAAGAAGATTAAGTTGATGGGCAATTATTTTAAAACTAAAATGCAAAAGGAGCGCATTCATTAAAACTGTGCAGGTAGCAGCAGTGCATTCATTAAAACTGTGCAGGTAGCAGCAGGCTATTGTCAGCACCTAAATCATGATCTTTAGTACAGCAGTGACTAATGTTTTCATTTTGCCACAAGGACACAGTCAGTAGCAAAGTGCTGTTGTACTAGCATGAATACTGTAGGATGGGTGCTGTGGTTCACAAGACAGTTTATCCTTCCTAGCTCCCAGAGGAAGAATGCTTACTGCTGGAGTGTATTTGTGTGCATGATATATGTATATCATACACACATTAGCCAGAAAGTGGTGGAAAAGCAATGCAGTTCTGCCCATTCCTCTTCCCTTTCCCACTTATTCCCAAAGGATAAAAAAAGCAAAATGTTTTCCTGATTATCCCTGCCTAGCCAGACCCAGTTTCCCAAATAACAACATACAAAGTCTGCAAGGCAGGTAGCCCGTAGGCACAAATCCAGATCTCTGATGCCTGAGCTGTCTAATGCTGTTTTGAAGGAAGAGACTTGCAACTTAGGTAGGATGTTGATAAAATGTTACCATCATTCCTCCTGAAAGTGGATCAATTTATCACAATGTTGTTGGCTTTTATTCCAGAAATTCCAGATAGTGAAAAGTGAATAGTGAAAAATATCATGGTACTACATATTTTGTGGTAATAAATTAATATAATTACAGATTTAATGCCACCTATAAAATGCTCTTCCAGAGGAGAAAACAGGTATTTTTCTGCTGCTATGATATTCCTGGCAGTTGATAGAAATGCAAAGTTAAACAACAGAACCACCTTTAATTTCACAGTCTGTGATTCTTTCATAAAACTTTTAAAGATCAATTATGTCCCATCAATGCAGAAGTCAGGCTGAACTAAGTGATTTATGCACAAATAGCCTCATACAGGCAATGGGGAGAATGAACGGTTCATCTGTTAAACATATATTCAAGGAACTGTTATTTTTGGCACCCTATTGTACTTTACCATTACATCAATCTTTCCAATTCTTCATATTTCTATCGTGGTGGCATCTTGTTGTACATGTAGCTCTGCGCAACCTTCAGAAAACACATGCAGCTGAATAAATCAGAAATTGAAATCAGGGAGCAATTGTTTACTGATGGGACTGTACAACATCCCAAACACAAAGTGAAAGGGGTGAATTAACATTTTTCAAAGCCATCTTAATTTTTTAGGTTTGTTTAATCATAAGAAAAGATGAATTTGCTTTCCTTTCCTCTGGAAAATTGGGAAAGTGTTTGGATACCAATAGAAGCCGAAAACATGGCTGAGCTTGACTTTTGAAGAAATGACATAGCAATAGCTTGTTGGGCCTTTAATTTAAATGGAAAGCTTGCCTAAAAACTAAAGGAACTCTTCCTCATCTAGAGCAGGGGTAAGCACCTGATAACCTGCTACCAACACCCAATCAAGTTTCTGAAAACCATTTCTCTAACCAGCTCAGAGAAGCTGGAAATATCAACTAGCTTGTGAACAGTGTTAAAACTTGTGTGCTCTGCTAAGAGCTGAAAAGCGTGTCTGTTTTATTCTTGGTTCTGCAGTCCATAGGAATCAGTAATTTTATCACCAGGTACCTCTCAGCACTAGCACAAGACAGCAGGCAGTGCCCATGCTAATGGAGCACAGGCAGCACCTGGCATTTCAAACTTTCATGCTGCAAAGATAAGGTCAGGAGAAGAGCGGAGGGGCAGGATTTCTCCCAGACAGTGGCACGACAGAGCCCATCCCTTTGTAACTAAAAGCTGTTTGCTGTCTATTCAGAGAAGCCACAAACTATCGAAGCAAATTCTTGGCATATGCTGACACCTCTGTGAGTCCGAGAAATGGTCTACAAAGTCAGTACGGAAGCGGAGATCTTCAGAAGTGCTTGGGGAGTAAAGCAGTACTCAGTCCAAATTCTAAAGGAACAAAGAAATCCTACCACAGAGAGAAGAAGCAAGCAATATCTATTCAGACAATATCTAACAGAGCACAGCAGCAACATTTGGAAGTCCTTTTCACATTAAGGCTATGATCATCTAGTGGAGCAAATGAGTTGAGGTTCATCTTTAAAAACCTCTCTCTAAAATATATAATTGGAGGACATTACAGCAATGCAAGCCTTATTGCACATTTAAACCTATTATCTACAGGACAGAGTTACAACACAGTCATACCAAAAAAAACCTCCCTGGAAAACAGGAAAGCATAGATTTTTCTACCAGCACTGGGATGACCATGGGGCAGAGCATGAGAGAATCTACAAAATATGTTTCGGTTTGGGCCTGATTTATTATTATTTGTTTGTGGCTGCGCCCCGGAGCACTGCAGAAAGAAGACCCTTTGGGCTGCTTCATACTGTGCAGGTGGATGGTGGATGGATGGCTCTGCCCTCAGACCAGCGCAGCGCTCCCTCTCATTCGTAATGGTACCTGGGTGGGGAGACCAGAGTGTGACTATTTCAGTAAAAAAATAAAAAAATAAAAAACCACATCCATAAAGGCTTACAGTTCTGTATGATAATACAGCAGTCACCAGCTCTTAGAAGGAGAATGAAAGAAGCAGGGCCTGAAAATAGGAACACAGCCTATTTTCAGAGGCAGTTCCTCTGCCATGTCCTTACATGCTCTGAGCACACGGTACTCCCAGAACTTCATGTTTTATTGATCATGCCATACTCAAGTTTAGCTAATGGATGGTACCAGTTATTCAGCCTGTTGGTAGGGGAGAGATATTAATCATGCTCGAATGCAAATATGACTCACAAGACCATACAACTTGCAGATTTTATGCACCAGCTCGAGCACTATAGACTACAATTCAAATACAGAAAGGATTTTGAAAAACAGAGTAGAATGACTGACTCAACATGGCTTTGTATCCAGTAATCATTTATTTTCATTCAAAATGAGAACATAACACAGCCAAATGAAAGCTGTGGTTTTCATCCACTTTCCATTGGCATGAGTGAGGCATCTATCCAGCAGATCACTTAGGAGCACATTTTACCTTCAGCACACAAGCAGTGTAATGCCACTTTTACCACCCAACAGGGTAGCAAGAGTTTCTGCTTTGCTGGGCTGGGACCTGAATAATCACTTACCACACAAGACAAGGGAAAATACAGTATTTTCTCCTAGATAGCCGTTTTAACCTCTTCTTTAAGCAAACAGAGCACAAACTGAAGGTTCAGCCTAGCTGGCAGAAAAGCTCATTTCGTTAGTAATGGGAATTAAATCTATAGTAGGGATCAGGGAGGGAGGGGGAAGCAGGGACAAAATAATTTCAGACAAACCCACCCGAACACATGATCACAGCTCTCCAAAAGGTACCTTGCTTTGAGGTTGCTGGTTTCCCTTGGAGAACAGCAGGCACAGGAAGGAAAGGGAGACCTTCTACTCTTTAGCCTGAAAGGGGCTGCAGCCGCAGCACAGCCGCCCTTAACAGAGGCTACTTCTTGCAAATGAGCAGGCTGGGGGTGGAAAGGAGTTTCTGTGATTCTGCCTTGATGGGACTGCTCCTACCTACAAAACCAAGAGTCCTCTCTAAGCCTTCTTGTACCGAGAGATTTCCCACCTCTCCTTGCCCACGGGAAGGTGGGCAGCCAGGGCTCTCCTCAGACAAGACACAAATAAATGCATGTCCAAAGGCAGGGATGCCGGGTAAGGGTCCTCTTCCTTCCTGGAAGGGATTAAGCAGAATCATATCTGAGAATGGTCAATAGCACCTACAGTGAAGAAAGGATGAGAGGCTTGAAGTCTCCGTGAATGTCATATTGCTTTTGTTACTATATAGTAATACAACAGGCAGGTTTTTGTTCCCATTTCTTTTCTATGCTGAGTTTCTTCCTGAGCTTACTCTTCCTTTCAGAATTTTGTCTTGCTGCAGCTTTGTTTTCCTTTGTAAAGGAGAAGAGCACCGGCATCCCCTGTGGCTTAGGAAGGACTGTAAAGCCCCAGATTTGAAAGGACCTCTGGGCCTGCCGCCTGGCTGCATCAGGCAGCAATGGATTCACGTACTACTAAATTATGGTATTCTGTGGCCAAAGGAAGCAGCAAGGGAACACCACGCTTGCTGGCTGCTAGCACAGCTGCTGAAGCACCTTTTCACAGATTTTAAACATCAGCTCTCTCTCCTGCAGCAGCTATGTCGCATAAACAGCACATGTGGTGCCTGAGCTTTCAAGCTGGCATCCACATCCTGAAAGCACTTAATGTGTCCTTCTGGTGGTGTTAGTCTAAAAGTACATGTAAATGTGTATATATACTCTTTCATTACTGAATTATGTCATACACACAGACAGAAATGCAGTCATCCCATATGCAAGGTAGGCATGTTTACCTCACAACACAGACATCTTTGAAGTCCTGTGGAATATTATATCAGGATTATATACTGGAGAACTGAACCAGGTTTTGTAGTATCTAAATATAAAATATTTATAATTTTTCATTTTATAATTATAGGTTCCCAGACTTTAGAAGACGTTGCAGATATACACACAAATGTGACTCTTGGTGCATACATTTATGATATCACATGTGCATGTATACTGCACATATAAAATCCCAAGCAATATATATGTGCATTCTCTGTAACACGAATATGTTATTATTTGAGAAGAGAATATAACAGCATGTTTCCAAGGAAATTATAGCCAGGGTCTTTAAGCACATCACTCCTCTGCCCATATGCGAAGTGTTTGAGGTAGTGGGGTAATGAGAGTATGCTGAGATCTCACACTTGCATGCAAGGCAGAAATTTGCAAGGATATCTAGGAGGACGTACCTTTTTCTCAAGCTCCTAGTGACTGCTGAGGAGACATTTCCTCTCACAGAGCTGAAGCACTACCAAGGCACTGGTGATTCCCATCTTTCTTCTCAGCACAATTTTCCACCAAAATGAAGAAGGCAGCATTTTGAAGATAGCAATGAAACATTTCAAAAGCAGCAGTGAATCTACTCCTTCTCCTCCTCCTTTGACAACCATACATATACACGGTCAAACACAGATGCAGATTATCTCCCCTTTTATTTATGAATATATTTCTTTAACTTGTGCACATACATGCTCAACATAGAGGGGCTTTATGGGAGTTAAGGACAAATGATTAAAAGCATGAAAAAAAACATACACAGTTCTACATATGCACAGATTATCTAGGACTGGCTGCTATTCACAAGCAAATCAAATGCAAGAGAATGCAGAAAACAGCATAAGGCTGTGTCTTTTACCTATTTTATTTATTTATAACATTTATGGAAGGTTTTGCAAAGCTAATTCTCAATCGTTACTTGCCATTTTACAAGCATGTTTAACATCTGCCATGTCAGGTAAATGTGTAGCTATTTACTCTCCTGTAGAGATGGTGCTGATTGCATAAAGGCGCAGGTGTATTTCTTGGGTAATACAGCTGAAACAGAAATATTTTGTCCCAGGGGAAACCAGCCATGATGTACGAAATGTGCTGAGGACACAGGATGCAGTGCTTACTAGGAAAACCTCAACAAATTTCCCTGCAAGGTGCACATAAGGAGCATCACCACCAGGTACCTGAACACGCCGTAATGAAATTATTGCACTGACAACAGCAGATTCAGTTCTTCAGATGGGGAGGCCAACAGTGAATTCCCTTCTCAGCATGAGAGTTACAAAGCCTTTTCTCCCTCTCACTGTCTCTCAGGCGCACACACACACACACACACTTTGCAGACAACAGCCCCTTATATGCTGCTCTTTTCTTTTGGGAACGTAGAAGTCCTGACTCTGCAAGTGTGTGCAGCTGGCAAGATGCCTGCTGTACAGCTTCATTACTGCGATGGTTGTGAACCAAGTTAACACCTATCACCTTCTGCTTCTGTGTTGGTACTGCCGTTTGCTCTATGGGCTCTTCTCCCATGTCTGACCTCGGATTACAGCCCCTGCCCATCACTCTGTCTGCCTTGATGTTGTTCCTCTAAAAAACAAAGTTCTTCTCCCCCATGATAGTTGTTCAACTCCCCTTTCTCTGTTTTAGCTTGGCTTAGTTTTCTATTCATGTAGCCAGAAATAAAACCACCCCCAAGCCATAACACACATAGGCAGCCTGTCTTAGCACAAAGTTATCCAGATATTTACTGCATAATTTGGTGTCTCAGTCCTTAATGGGCTCTACTCTGACTGCAGGCAGATCTAGTCAAGGTGTGTTAATTAGCAAGCAGTCAGACATATGCAGTATTGGCCCGGTAATTATCTACTGAAAATTTTCATCTTCCTAAAGTGTTTTTGAGCCTGTCTAAATTGCTTCCCATCAGCCCAGCGGGGCTGATTCAGAGGTAGTGACTTGTACGATACAAAGAGGGTGAATTCCACTAATGAAAAATCCTCCCCGTGAGTAGTATGCAAATGGGATTTGTTTCATCCTTTAGAGTCAGCAACTCAAAATACTGAATGGCTGCCCCACTCATTAGAGCAAAGGCGTCATGCTGGATATATAAGCTGCCCTCTATCTTTGTTGTTATCCTCAGTAAAATTCACACTAAGGAAGAACTGCACAGTAAATCTCATTCACTGAGAGACACAGCACAGAGGAACAAGGCTCTTGCAGAGAGTATATATAGTGTCACACTGCAGCTTTTTCACTTTTGAAAGCCCGAGTGGTTTCCAAATGCTGTACCTTTCTTTGTATACGCTGCTCACAATCTGGCAATTCAAAAAAGGGTTTTACTTTAGAATTTTGCAAAAAGGGTAAGGAAAGACTGTTTTGCTGTCACAGTTCAGTGTTAGGTGCTGTTCTGACTTAAGAAATTGCAAGAGACCATGGCCTCCTCTGTGGATTTCTAACAACTCTTTGCTCTGAGGCTTCACAGTGTGATACACGGATTGACTGCAAGACACAGTGATGCCACTGAGGTTTCAGTGTTGTTTCACTGGTACAGAATTGCACTAGCTCCCCATGTCTCCATTGTCATTTAATTTGATCTTTCTTGAGCTTCTTCCCTGACATTTCTAATCATACAGCAGATTTTTGCAGGGTGCAAAGCACCAGATGGTTCTCAACTTTTTGCAAATGAAGTGGCCTACCATGGTATTTCTTTCCTTTGTGGTAGCACTTTCCTAGAATGTTCCTTCACTTCCATACAAGTATATTCAGAGATGAGAAGAATTCAGAAGAAAAAATAAAATAAAATAAAATAAAATAATAAAAAAATAAATAAATATATGAGAACAGACCTTGCAGGAGGTGAATTTGTCATTATTCTCTTTAATGGCATTGATTTCCTTTTCATTTTCAGTGCTGAAGAGAAAGGAAGAACTGTAAATAAGAGAATAATGCTACTGTCACACTGACATACTGTAATGAACAGCACAATACACCGTGAATGAAAAACACAGGAAAGCAGTTCTGCAAAACTACCATTTCCAGGGTCATAGGTGATGTATTTATGGAGTTTTATTTTTTCCTGACTTACTGTGTAATGGAATCATTGAAATGCAGAAGCAGAAGGTGCTCAAGGGGTCATGTAGGACAGCCCTCAGTAAGATTTTTAACATCCTCCAAGGATGGGGAGTTTGGCATCCTGCTGCACCTCCCCTGGTGTTTGTTGAGCAGGGCTGCAGAACGCCCCATCCGTCACAGGTGGGTCACACTGGGAGGTGCTGCACCTACCCAGCACATTCCTTCTGCCCCCACAGAGCAGCCCTGGACCCTTGTGGCAAGGGTGAGCTGAGGAAGGCTTTGGCCCAGAGCAGATCACTGCTGCACAAGTGTCTCACCCTAGCACCCTCCTGAACTGCCTTTTGGGCAAGCTAAATCTTCTCCTGATGCAAATTAGACTAATTTATTCTGGTCTTTCTGCAGAAGGTAAACCACAGCATAAATGATGAGTTCCAGAGAGATCCTGTTCTTTGCTCCTGTCATACTCCAAGCTAAAGCATAACCCTAAGTGTTTTGAGACTTATATTTCTCAGATAAGACTGTCATAAACATAATCGAGCAAGAAGGCAAAGATAGAAAGCTTTGCCATTTCTTAATGAGTAAGAGGCTCAGAAAAATATCTTTTTCGGTGATGCTGTGAGACTCGGAGTAACAACGCTAAATAGTGAAGTCAGAGACAGCCTGAGAAGATGACCTGGAAAACTTGTTTTGGTGATGATCTGTGACAAATGAAAGTAAGTCTGCTTGAATGGAAATATTTCCTGACATAACTATTTAGAGATATTTGAGTTCATCAATGAGTCAGACCCAAAAGGGATGAAGCTATTTGCACTTATTCAACCAAATCTTATTGAAAATGACCTTCATGAAAAAGAGCTTTAATGCTGCTGGAGAAAGAGGCCTGGGATGGGGGTGTTAAACACCACTGTAAGCTAGTTAATAAGGTAAAAGAAAAAAAGGGATTTGATTTGTAATTGCAAGAGAAGCACAGAGGATATTGTGAATTCTTCTAGGTTTCGGCAGGCTACCAGTCACAGCGACTTTGCTCCTCTTGTATCTACCGATCATATGCTCATATTTTACTTGATCCTGGTCACAGTTCTTTAATCCTTCTTATAGAGCAGACTTTACTGAAACAGATTATTGTACAGCAAGGTCTTTGCTATTTCCCTTGCTGTATTTATCTCTCCTGAGACTTGTGTAGGAAACTAATCAGAGCATCAGCTTCTTTCCATCCGTGCAGAAGCATGAAAGGTTATGAGTTTCACTGTTCAAGACTGCCTTACAGCTCAGTATTTTAAAAGTGACTATTTGAAAGAGAATTAAAACTCAGAAAGCACCATAAACTTCTGTGAAAGATACATATGCTTCTGCAAGTTAAACTTAGTTAGCAAGACTGAATTACAGTTAACCTTAGTATACACATGCAACAGAAGGAAGGAGTAAATGCCATGACACCACACTGAGAAAGGTCTTTACAAGAAAGGAAAAAAATACATAGTGAAACGTTAAAGTCCGTGGAAACAGTGAATCTGAGTATTAATGTCCATATGGGGCATTTATGTGATACTCAGATTCAGCTGTCCTTGTGGGGTCAGATATTTTACACTACAGGCATAACAGTAAGGTTTTAGCTTTTGTGCTCACTACAGTTTCTAAAGCTCATTTTCTGAATACTTCTTTGCCTATCAAGCATTCACAGACAGCGTAGGAATAAAGATCAATGTATTTTTAACTTACTTACACGGTACATTTGTTACAGATTATGCCATTTTGAAGACAGAAAACAAGCCTCGGAGCATGACAGTGAAGCAGACCTTCAGCCAGAAATGAGTTCTGCCTATAGGAAAAGATGCATGAGAAAACACACATAGATGAAGAATTATTGTATGTAGGACATTTAATCACAGGCAGAAGGAAAGCCACAAGGAGAAACAGCAATGATTTAACTGTACACCAACAAATACAAGCTGGAACTACATGAAGACCATCTAGAGACAACCCAAAAAGCTAATACACCAGGCAATCACTGGCTCAGAGCTGTCACTGTGACTGTACGTTACTGGCCAGATTTTTGTAGAATAAAACTTCAAGCAGTTAGATTTATTTATATAACGTGTTGGTTACCAAAGAAAGAAAAAGGTAGAAAAGAGAACAGGTGTTGAGGGTAACTGGGCTGCCAGGAAGTTTGTTGGCAGTAGTCTCATGGGCAGTAGCCTTGTCCTCTGGGCCATGCTGAACATACAAAACATGAACAAGAGGGGCTTCAAAAGCCTGACCATCTCCCAGAGGCCTGAGGTGAGGCAGATACTGTCTGAACCCAGAGCAGCAATCTAAGGGGTTGAGGCAGGCTGGCTAGGCCCAGCAAGGCAGCAGGCCTCTACACTGGACCTAGCCCAGGCCAAGGAGCTGTGAGACGGTCATGGAAGAAAGGGACTTCAACTCCTGCAGCTGAAAGCAGCTCCCCCAAGGCAAACCTGTGACAAGGATGTGTTTGGACTATTGTACTGACTACTGCAACGTGAGTAAAAGATCATGGTAGTCCTGATTACATCAACATGAAGCACCAAGTTAAAGCACTGTCTGTCTGCTCCACCACGTGAAATGGGCTCCGCAGAGTTTCCCAGTCCTGCAGAACAGCACAGGGAGAGGCAAAGGACACATCACAACCTTTCCCAGGCACCGTGATTCAAATTGACATACATCACTGAACCTCTCTCCCAAGCTGTTTGCATTTACAAAATGAGGAATTCACACTCACAGTTCATATTTTTACTGGTTACTTAATTTCTGATGCTTTTCTCAGGTAGTTTCTAGATATCCATATTGCCTTCCTGCAGTATCCTGGTATCTGGAAGGCTATGCAATGTGTTTGAGAAGCAGAAGACAGGTTGAAGTCCAGCACTCCCTCACAGAAGAGTCAATACAGCCGCATGATATTTGCAAGTAGTTTCAGCAACATAAAATGTAAAGGACAAAAAGATGTAATTGAACGCTGCTAGCTTGTGCACACCAGCCAAAATCAAACTGTCGCTCACTCCGGTGTATTCAGAGGCAGCGCACAGTTTGTGAGCAAGAAGAGTACATCAGCACCACCTCCAGGCAGCTGCCTATTTCCATAGATTTATGGAACAAAGAACAGCAGGAAAGGAAAAATCTGATCTCTGTGTGGGAAAACAGCAAAATCATGCTATCCGTGCACTAATTATAACATTTTCAATTCCTGTAATAGTCTTTTAATCCCCAGAGCACCAAGATGCATCCCTGATATTTGGGAGTGATGATCTTAAAGGTAGGTGATGCTTTCAATGAATTCAGGACACTATGCAGGGCAGGATGAGACATGAACGCACCAAGACACATTCTTGAAACATGAAGATTAAGGTGAAGTAAGCCTCAAAACTCTCCCAACATCACATGGTGTCATCTGCCAATCAAAGCACTCCAAAATTTTAGTACACAGGCCTGAAACAGTTTTCTGAAATGTACATAAAGTCTTTGGGTTAAGAGAGTCCGAGTACATGTCGGCTTTACTTGGAGGAGCCTACTTACTCCTCACAGCCCATCACAGCCCATTTTGTAGCCCGGACTGTGGTCAACTTAAAAAAGCCAGAAAAGTAATGTCAACATTTGTCTGGAGCAAAGAGAAAAAGCAATCCAGAGATAAGTGCTGGCAGTTTCCTTCAGAAAGCATTGGATCCTGTACCTGAACATGACAGCCTTGCAAAGGGCAGCAGGTTGATAATCAGTGCTGTGAAGCGGACCAAGACAACTTCCTAGCTGTTTCTTTGCACACTTGACAATGCAAAATGATGATGTAGGAGGGAAATTGCTAAGCATAAAAGAACTCCCTGACTCTTGAAACTTGCATGGAAAAAAAAGGACAGGAACTCTTTCAATACCAAATGAAATTATATTATACTTATGCCAGTTTTTGAAGTTGTGAGATTACTCAAACAGAAGCACTGGTAACCAGGAGGAAAGCCAATTGACAGCCTGTTTATGTCTGGGGGAAGGACTGAGGTCCTCAAATAGACGTAAAATAAACCTTATCATTTTTAATTAAAACTAAAAAAAAAAAAAAAAAAGAATTTGTTGGAAGAAATCCTAACTTCAGTGTCTCAGAAGGAAGGAAGGAAGCTGCAGACTTCAGCATTTCATGAAAGCTGAATAATGAACTCTCAGGATCTGCACTGAGGTCTTCTAATTGAAGGGTTAGAAAACTCATTTTCTCACTCCCAAACTTCAGTGAAAAGGTTCTCAAGAGTCCTCTTCTTTTTCTGGCATATATAGCTCTCTTCACTTTCTTGTGGCCAAATACAATTTCTAATATACATCAATAGGAGAGCTATTTGCAAGTATTAGCAAGGGTTAGCACCTTTTTTCCTGACACAGACGCAAAGCTTTTATTTTATAATGATTTAATTTATTAGTAATTTTAAAGGTGATTTAAGGATAGCTTTTCTAAATTGCTCATTCACTGAAAAAAAGTGTCATGAGTGAATTTGGCTTCTGTGGGCATACAGAATGATGCTCCAAGGACAGATTCATTCCCTCTGCTCTTCACTCTTCTGAGGAAGAGTCACCCAGGCAAATTTCACTGTGGCGCTTATAGCACTTTAAGTTCCAGTAAACCCAAGGAGAGAAGGGTTATTCTCTGATTCAGAACTGACTGAATCTCACAGATTTTGCTCTAAAAATTAAGCTGATTGGAGAATAAAGCAATGTCTAAATCTGCTTGGAATCAGGAGGAGGGAATATTAATGTCAGATGTGTCACAAGCTTGTTTCTTACCTACCACTACCCGAGCACACTAAATACATGATATAGCATCCTTATCAAAAATCAGCTGAAAGGGTCTGTTTTACTGGTCAGGAAGTTACCACAGGAGGAGGCCAGGCAGGACACATACATGAAAATAAATAAATAAATAAAATACGTAGGTCAACCTCTGCTTAAATACAATATTTTCACCTTCCATTAAAGCTTAATATCTCAAGGCAATACCCAGTCAGTTTCTGAATGGATATCTAACAGCTATTTCTAGCCCCAGACTTTCCTGAAATGTTGATTCTGAACCTTAAAATTCGTGAGAAGGGAATGATTGTTTTCTGAGCAGTGCATGGCTCCATCTCAACTGGCTAAATTGTGATGGTGGCAATCAAGATTCTAAGGCAGGAAACATTTTTCTTTACCATTCATACCCAATGTCCACTCCGATTGATCAATGCTTTCATACACTGTGAATGCAGCTTTGCTTTGGTCTGTGCAGCCACATCTTGTGCAAAACTGAAGGTTTTACAGGACAGAGTTGAGCAAAGCTTCTTTACTGTTGTTCAACGCAAATACCCACCTTCAGTCATCAGATACCTCACTATAATAGATGCATTCTTTCTATAAGTGCATTCTAATATATGATAATGTGCAGCATATGTTTGACAAGGGGGACAGTAGGAATTCATGTTCCCAAACTAGGGGATAGATAGTTATTCAAGTCTGTTATAAAAAGTAGAAAGCGAGCATTGGTATTATTTATCTTTCCTATAAAGGAGAAAAATTATGATTATTAAAAAGTCTAGGTAGCTGGAAATTAATTCAGGAGAAACACTGATAAACAAAAACATAGCCCATAAACCCTGCGTTTACACCACTTTCGTAAACTATAAACAACTTCTTAATGACAAATAGACAGATATAAGCATAATAGTCATTTTCTCTTAAAAGGGGCCTAAAGATCAGCTGAGACATTTGGCTTACTAAAACAGGCTCACATTTTGCAACAAAATGAAATAATTCAAGTTAGAAACTTTTAATTAAAAGAGCTTTATAAATTACATTCATTATGTATGTTTGCAGTGATATATTTATTTGCTCTCTGGAGCAATCTGTTTTCCTTGGTCTCTTTTTCTTTCACTTAATAAATTATCCTCATTTACACAAAATGTTAATGCCACGCTCTTTATTAATAGGATAAATATGGACTTCAGTAACAACAAATTATGTGGTGTCACTGTTAAATGATCTGCCCCTTTCCAGCTTAAGTTCACTGCTGAACACCAAGCCTGCCAATGGGTTGGCAGCTGCTGTTTGCAGCACAATGCAAGACTTTTAAGGCAAAGCTTTCGGAAATTGCTCCTTTAGGGTGGTCTAACACCATCTGAGGTCTCCGGTGCCTGAGTTCAAAACAAGGCTGTGAGCACTCCCCTCTCTGCATTCACCTTCCTCCCACTGTGCTGTGTCCCCTTCAGGATGCTCAGGGAAGCCGGTGGCAGGGCTGACCAACTCCATTTCTTAGCTGATTTTAAGAATTTGTCATTTATACACATTTCAAACATAGGCCCCCAAATATATTATATTTTCTCACAGATTTTTGCTGCTATGCCAGATGCTTCATCTTACAGAGATCACACAAAGACAGCTTGATGGAAAGGGGCAAAGACTGCTTCCATGGTAGCACTAACAAGCTGCAAGGCTTATGCAAAGCTAGCAGAGTATCTTGCTTTTCTTATAAAACCTTACTGATTTTTTCTTTCTGTTAAGTACATTATGGCTCTAATAATCATTCTAGTCCAGCTGCTAAGCCATGCAGTTTCAAATCAGTGTGCTCCAAGCAGGGTGCCTAGTTCTGTGAGAGGGCACCTAAACACAGCTGGCTTGGTTTGGTACCGTGCACTTGGAAAGTCAAAGGAAATTAACTGCTTAGAGGAGGATTGCACTTGTCTCTAGTTAGGGAAATGCTGAACCCTCATGGGGAAATACTGAACCTCTAAAGAAATTGTTTTTCCTGCAGCTGCTACATTAAATAAAAATAAGTTTAGATTTTCCAGCCATCAGCTGGTGAGCTCTGCCTTGCCTTTTATTGTGCCACTGATACTCTGATCACCTTAAAGACACACACATGCAGCACAGAAACCAGCCTTCAGCAACAGCCCAGCCCCCTCCAGTCTAACCCAGGCTGTTGCATTTCCTCAGTCTTGACAGGACTGATCTCAAACCATCTGGTGGCAATTTCCCCTTTGCAGTCACTGACCCTTGCACACCACTTTCAGAACACAACAACAGTAGAGAGAACAGTATTAGTGTCACCTGTAACGTGCTTAAGAATTAGTGAGTCTTCTCATGTAAAACAATCCACCCATTTCATCAATAAATTGTGGCGTGTGTTTTAAAGCAGATATTTCATTTTGGCAGAAGAGTTTTCCTGAAGGCTGGACTTGTTTCCATTTCTGGGATCGTGACACAATGCCTACATGTAACCCGGCTGCAGCTCTTCCATTTTTATACAGTAGGTCAGCAGGATCTTTTCCAAACTTGCACCTTCCCTTGCCACTGTTTCTCCACGCTGCTACAACACACAAGAACAAAAACACAAGACACAGCCTTCTCTAGTCAAAACCTCCCAGTTTTGGCACCCAGGTGGCAAGAAGAAGACAGCTACCTGATCCAAGTACAGGGGACAAGGAAGAAACAATGGAAGGCTAGATGAGGACAAGAAATGGCTAGGAACCAGAGAGGAAGCCAGGAGAAGCTAACACTGAGGTTAGCTGAGAAAGCTGAGAAAGAGTTTTCTTGGGAGGACTTGAGAGGACTGAGGAAGAAACCATGATGGATGGGTCAAAAAGGATCTCTAATTACCAGTGGAACTTCCCCTTCAAAATGCTAAAATTCAAATTCCTCAGTCTCACCACACCCCTGATATCAGCCATAACCTACAAATCACCTTGGAAAGGGCACTTTTAATTCTCCCTTTCTGCTGGAAAACATAGGCAATGACATTCTGAAGCAGCTATCAGTTATTCTACCACTGAAGTGCCAAAGGTCTGTGCAATAGGTTCCAGCTCCATCAATGGACAGTCCCTTATGAAAATAGAAACTTTAGGGTTTTTTCAGCTTTGCTTCTAAAAAATCCCAGAAACGATTGGCATTTCATCAAAATTTCAAAAGTTAAATTAAAAAAAAAAAAAAAAAGTAGAATTAAGGTTTTATAGACAGCATCACTTTGTGCAAATTCACCATGACAGAGTTAATAACTACAGAAACATGTCATTATGCTTTTTAAAGGACCTTCCATATAATTTAGTGAATGAAATAGCCAGTGCTCAACTGAAAGAACAGATCTTGTTGTCATTGTTCAGTGTGATGCCCCAGGCCTTGCATGCCACAATATTGTTTACCAAGCATGCAGCTGGGACGCATCTAAGCTTCAATGTCTTCAGTGCAGGCATCTATTCCTGAACTGGCCATTTAATACAAAGAAGAGGAAATAGGCAGTTATAGGAAGCAATTCTTGAGACAAAGTTGAAAAGCCTCCTTTAGGATAAGATAAATCATGTCCTGTAAGCGCATGCTTCTCATCATCAAAAGAAGCCAAGGTACAAACATCAATACCCAGTAGGATAAATTTACAGCCTGATATTTTTCCAGACTTCTTATGCACGGCTTTTAATCCCTTCAGTGGTAGTTGTTGAGCCTTCTGCAGTTTTGGGAATTGGACACGGATATACCCAGTCAGGTTCTAAAAACTGAGATCTTTATATCCAGTGGGCATTTGAGAAAGGTCAGTGGACGGGCAACAACTGGAAGTCTTGTGGCAGAGCTGAGGGAAGACCCTCTCCCAGGGCCGTAGTATTCCCTCAGACAAGAAATTGTCCTTTCCCTAATTTACACTTCTCTCAGCTTCAGTTTGGGCATTTTCTATTTCCAGGCAATTTTGCAACCAAGTGACCCTTAGGATGTAAGCTGTGCATGTGCATAGCAAAGGTATAAGACTGGTAAATGAAGGCTATATCAAGGGTATCACATGCAAAGGCATTCCTGATTGCTTTAGGACTACTGTAGATGACTTCCAGAGGGTTGGCAAACAGACAAAGCTTATTTGCTCTGCATAGATGGCAGAGGTTTTAGAGCAATTTTCAAAGGTGTTTACTGTCTTCATCCCAACAGAGAAAAAAAGCAGGCTGGAGAGCTGATCATATTGCAGCCTCAGAAAATATGGAGACAGACAAAACTATCAAGAGAGGGGTCAAGATCTGCAGTAAATCACCTCTTAAGTTTCCTTCAGGAATAGGACTCATTCCCAGCCTACTTCTGGGCAGAAGTGTCTCTTTCTGTCCTTGGCCTGATCCTACATCAAAAAAAAAGCAATCTTTTTTGACCTTTACAGATAGTCATTTAAATGTAACATGTATGTCATTCCAGTATCATCCTGACATTCCTTCCCGAAACACCCTGCCCTCTGCTGTCCTGCGGGCAGGAGCCCTTGCAAAGGTTGGAGTTCATGATATCTGATTGCAAAGAAATTGGGAAGGAGTGCAGGAAGCATCAAGAAAATTAGTTTCTTGGCTCAAAAAAAGTATTTTATTAAAACTCCAGACTAAATATGCGTTCAGCTGCACACCTCAGCACAGCCAGTAACATATGCCTGAAAACAAGGTATGCAAATGGGCATACTTAGTTATGGAAAATGAGCTGCATTAAGAGGAAAACTTAATGTAACCACAAAGATAATGCTTTCTATCACCATGTGCTTGTTCATATTTCCTTGTGGCATTTTTGACATGAAGCTTAGTCTGGAATGGAAGAGATAAATATGTATTTCATTTGGCAGCCTGGCCTAGATAAACAGTATATCACTTCTGTGGATACAGGATTTACAAGTGTCTCTGGAGACTAGAAACTCTTGACAATTCTCAACACAGTAATTGATCTCGCTTGCTGGCCTTTTGCATTTATATCACTTTGGTCTCTTGTATGTTAAATAATTCAAGCATCTTATTTTCTGATTGCAGAGTTTTTTTCAAGTGGCATGAGCCTGCAGAGCAAAGAAATGGTAACAGTAGGCTCCTGGGTGGTAGATCATTTTGGTGACAGCATTTTGTTCTTGTTGCGAGTGTGAGCTACACTAGTGCCTATTTATATTTTTCTTGAATAAATCAAGGTTTGAATTCCAAAAATAAAGGCAGAATGTTTCTTTTGTGGGGAAAAATAGTGGTTAAATAAATGTATTTATTTTTGAGGACATGAGCGCGTTAACAACATGTCTAACCTTTACTAAGGAAGGGTACCTCAGCTGTTCATGTGAAGAAGCAGGTATCACTTCTTGTGCAAAAGCTTAATGCAGCATAAATAATTAACAACTAAGCGTGGATTCATTGAGTGCTTTCCCAAGAGAAGCTGTGCTTGCAGTATGTTTCACACCTGGTTTATGTTAGCTCCTGTCAAAATACTCCTCATAAACATACGGAAGGGTCATTTTAATCCCCTGTAAGTAGATTGACTTGAAAGTACTCAGTGGAGGAATGCTGGTGACAACTAGTCAGCACTAAGCGCATTTTCAGGATTTCTCTAATTAACCTTTTGAACCTGAATGAGTTACTCCAGAGTAAATCTGCAGAAAATACAACTGGAAGATGCCCTGCGATGTCCCTCAGCTTGTGCTAAATGGGAGGCCTTCTGTCTCTTCCCCCTCTGGAGCCGGACTTGCTATACAGAATTACACCCACCCGAAGGCATCCTTCCTCCTTGCCAAGGAGAGCAGTGGGGCCATCACACAGGATGTGATGGTAGCAGCCACAGGGCCTCGGTCCCCTTCTTACTGCACTTGTTCCCCTTGGTCACTGGTGACCGTGCACCACTGCCTGCTGTTGTCCATGCTTTACAGGGGCCTCCGCATCTCTCCACACCGCAAGGGAATTTCATGCTCCAAGACCAGAGTCTGCATACATTGGAGGTAAGACAAAAAAAGCAATGCTCACATGTGATCTAATAAATACTTAATAGCCCATTACAAACTAACAAAAATTTCTAATGCTGTCCCTATGATTCTAAGCAGATTTGACTGCAGAAAAAAACTGCATTCAAGTCTTTACATTCTTTTAAAGGCTACTCTAAGCATACAGCACACAAAAAAACATGGCGGAAGGTGTTATTTTTAGCATTTTATAGGCTTATTTTTGCTTTCACAAGTATGTTTAAGATGGAGAGTACAGTATACATTACAGCATTCAAAGGGTATGTTCAGCTTGTGGTTTGGCAAAAGCCCTGCTTGGAGACATACTCAAGGTTTTCTGCCTTTGACAGCTTTATGCTCTTGTTATCAGCATGTTCATCTTCTCTTGGGGTTTTAGCATTCTCAATGTTCCTGCTACGGTGTCTTCAAATCAAAATAATGAGACACAAGCAGGCACTATCTTACATATGTCATTGTCGGTAATTGACAGGGACTGCTTACTTGCAGACCCTCATGGCTGTAACCCAGGCAAAGAGCTTAAACTCCGTATTGAACCATAACTCTAAATTTAGAACCATTATGGTCCTTTATTAATAATAGCAATACTCAGCGCTTGCGTATAGCTGTGCCTTTTATAGGAGAATCTTGAACATGCACTGCAAGCATTAAATAAGCTGCAAAACACCCTTGGGTAGTTCAGAATTATTATTGTCTCTTCATTTTACAAAGGAATTTCAATAAGTCCTTTTTTTTTCTTCTTCTCTTTTTCTCCTTTTTTTTTTCATAGCAACCATTACTGCTTCAGCTAAATTTTTACAAGAAATAAAAGGTCTGCTCAGCTAAGGCATTAGTAGGTTTGGTGGACCACTCTGCTTTTGCTCATAAATTTTAAGGGCATGAGGAATGACTATGATCTTCAAGTCTGACCTCATGGACAATACAAGACTATCATCTGTGGATGAAAAATGGAATTTTTCCACATCTGTAGAGCAGTATTATTTTCGTACACTTACTACAGACTTTATAAACAGATGCCATACACACAGGCTTAGTAAATCAGTCCTATTAGAATCAAATCAGAGTTTTTGGTGACATGTCAGTCTCTCTTATAAATTCATTTCACAGTTGACCTTCCTCTGCTGAGTACATTTTATTGCCAGACTCACACTGCAGCAGGGTGGTTTATTAAGAGTTGACTTTTTTTGTCCACCCCCATGACTAAACACTGCAGAGGTTTGTTGCAATTAGAGTAGCACGAAGCTTGGTGTCTTATTGCCCAGAGTGAATTACATCCTTACTGTAAGCAGAATATTTAGTATTCAACAATAAAAGGCGATAGATATCTGCAAGGAATATTTTCTAACAATTACCCTGAGCCACGTGCTCCCCATTAGCATAGAAATGAACTACTCTCTTTTGAGATAATGCGACAGAAATTCTACTACAGAGCTTTTTCTCTTTTTCCTGTTATATTTAACTCATTTCAAACATACAAGATGTGAGAACAAAACAGAGTGGGCAAGCCAAAGCAATTATGGTAATGCATGAGAACATGTACAAATTCACCAATGAACAATAAGATAAGGGGAAAAAAAATAAAAAAGAGGTACAGATATACTAGAAGTATACACTGTAATGAACTGAAACTGTTCCTTTTACTGGTTTGCTTAACTCTATAGAGGAATAATTCTGTTCGTATGCCCTTTGGGGGGATATACCATATATCAATAACCAGACGCTGTATTTTTAGCATTTAGAAGTGGCTTCTATTAGACATATATCAAGGATTTTTCCTATTTGGAAATCTTTTGTCTACTGTTGAACTAGTGACTGATGGCACATCAGTGGAAAGCTCTACTGTGGACGCCAGACCAGGCTTTCTAAATATATCCCTTCATCATTACCTGGTATTTTTTAAAAGGAGCACTATAAGAACAATATTCCGGGTCTTGGGGAATATCTTCAAACTGCTTGCATATAAAACCCAGGAAATGAAAAGAGAAGATACAAAGAAATGAGGGGGAAAATACTGCTTCTAACCAACAGCATCTTGCCAACAATTAGAAATGCTTGAAGAAGGTTATTGTCCTCAGTGGCGGACATATAACTGAATATGAGCTGGTAAGATCTTTTCTATTTTTAGTAGAAATGGGCAGCAGCTGTTGCTGTTGTATCCTATCAGGTCTCACATACAGAGAACAAAACAAAAAATAATAGTAATAAAAAAAGTGTATATCTTAACCACCAATCTGCCTTCCAATAAACCCTGGAACAAGAAAAGAGATGCACATAAGACACGTGTTAAAATCAATAATTTCAATGTCCAGCAGAAAAGAAAGATATTAAAATTCTGATGTCGAACCATCTGTGATTATGAAAACAAAGGAAAGGTGATGACAGGTGAGGACATACTTCAGGGACTAAAAAATAACTGGAAAAAAAAAGTGGATGAAACTCTTTTAGGCTCTTGACATTGCACTGATAACCTGAGTAATTGACATATCAGTCCATGCCAGGATGTTTGCTCTCACACAAACATAGTTGTTCCTACAGTAAAATTGTCCTGCTGTTACTGAATTCTTCCTGCCCATGGTGTGAAAAGGTTTGTTTCGCTGGGGTGATCTATTATCGCTTCTCAGCCAATGGTGCTAATTGCAGGAGAACTTTTCCATCCCTCAAAGAGAGAGTGAAAAAGATATTATAAGACTAGAAGCATTTATGGGATGTAGCTGATGCTCGGCGTGGTTTTAATCACACCATCTGTCAGATGAGGAATCACAGGTTAAATATATGTGCTTGACAGCTGTGGACAGAAGGGCTAAGACAACAGGATGTGTAGAATGAAAGGCTAAGACTACAAATTATTCCACTCTGTGAAATCAAAGTCTTGATAGCTGTTTGTCGGAACTGCTGAGTGCCTTTTCTGACAGGTCTCTTTAGGAGAGGCTGTCTCTCGAGAGTAATGGAGGTTGCACTAACTTTTGAAGAAGGTAGAAGTGGGAGTACGAGAATACAAGGGGCTTCTACACAGACAGAGCTGCAATAAAATTGGCATAAGTGAGCACAGAAAAGGGGAGAAATCAATTGTACAAATGATGCTTCTGGCTGTGCTTCTCTCTACAAGTATACTTTTTTTTTTTTCTTTTGATGCATTTTGAGTTACAATGTCACTGCTTTTTTTCAGGTAGAGAAAATGAAGTTTTTCATAATCTTCAGAATGTGTCTGCCCCAAAATCAAATCATCTCTAGCACAAGACACATGTCCTACTACCTCCAACACACGTGCACACAGTTCCTGCTCTTATACATAGAAGACTCCGTCATTGACTTGTTACTGAGAGCTCCCATGAGGTCAATGAAAGTCTGGAAAATGTGACCATATGTTTCAGTCTTGCCCTTGGTTAGGTAGTTACTGACACCTTCTTTATCCAAGATTAAAGCTTCTTTATCACATTTTATGTTTTAAAGATGTAAGTTATTTTAAAGTAATCGACTGAGCTAGTGATCTCTGGAATTAAAACAGATGTGATCTGCATACACATCTGCTTTGTTGTAAATTATTGGCAAGGAAAGGCAATATCTAAACTTCAGCTGCTTTTATCATCCCTATGTTATATTTAAAATGCCCTCAGTGAGAAATATGTGAATAACAAAATAAAATAACTGTGAGTTTATTAAATATAAGAAAGATAAGCAGACAGACAGACAGGATTCTTTCTCTATATAAAAGACAGAATGCCACAACCACAGAGGTACTACAGAGGTACTTACTGATTGTTTCCTGTACTGAAAGGTTTGGTCTTTTTGGTGATAATAAGAAAATAACTGCAGCAGCGTTTCCAGGTATCTGAGAATGTTTCTAAGACATATTTTTAGGTTTTAATTAGGTGTTGCTTAGACAGAAGATAGACCAAAGGAGAAAAAGAACCCCTTGCATATGTTATTTCACATGTGTATGCCTTTGACTTATCCAAAATATATTGCCTGAACTGCGTGGCATGAATCCTTTAAGCCTTGCTTGTGTAAGACTCACTCAAGGTGAGTCAAATCCAACATTCAGAAAAGTTTCGGACCAGTCCTATCATTTCAATGCAATTCAGCCTGGAATGCACTCTGGCTGTTCCTAGAACATTTATATTGTAAATGAAGCTAAAGTTATTGATCAACCTTTCTTTGCATAGTAAAATTCACAATGGTTTATATTAACAAGGAAAGCTCTCTGCATTTCTATCCAACATCAAGCAAAATTAGAATATTTCTTCCATAGCCCACCACTCAAGAATCCCCCCAGTTCTTTTACAGTAAGTTTTTGGCTTGATTTTTGTGTATTCAAAACCAAGAGCTTCCCAGTGACTCTATTTTTAATATCATTTCACAAATATTGTTTTAATATTTTAATTTTAATTTAATATAATTTTATTTTATTTGCCTATAACAGGCATCTAGGTGCCAACACAATTCAGTCCTATTTAGTAGGTGTTGGGGAAAAAAAAGGAAAAAAGAAACAAAAAACAAACACAAATGTGTGCCAAAAGATACATAAGCTAACAGATAACAGGCAGCCAAGGAAAACAAGAATGTTACAACCAAAATTGAGAGGGAGTACAATGAAAGGTTAACAGTGATTATTTCCTATAACAATGGTTTGAAATGTAAGGTATTTTTGGTAAGCTCAAACCAAAAAGGTTATGAATATCAGAGGAAAATAGTAAAAAGACCATGGGGAGCTATGAAGATTTAGTAAGAAATAGAAAGGAAATAAAAGGCTACATATATGCTTCTGAAGAAAGGGGAAAGCCTGAGAGAATAATAATAATAATAATAATTTTTAAAAAAATTCTAAGACCCACCGTTAAAGCAGCCATAGGTGAAGGTTAAGCAGAAGATGAGAGGGCAAATGTCCAGTGTCTGTCACTTCAGGTTAATTGCACATAATCATCTGGGTTACAGTGCCCACCACCTGCTTGTCAAGGCCTTCCACTGGCTCAAGACATAGATTATAAACCATTCAGAAAAAAAGAAAAAAAAAAAAAAAAAAAAGAGACCGTCTCTGGATTTGGTGATTCTGTAGTTGATGGAATGATGATTTCTGCTGTTGGTCTACCACAACAGAAGGACCTTTATTAGTTGTAGAAATTGTGCAGGGCTCTGCGCTCGTCATTTACCCTGCACAGTTAATGCAGTGATTTTCCTCCTATTGGCCTACAGACTCGCAGTCAGTTCATACCTCCAGGTCCACAAAAAGTAACTAAAGCCAGCATTCTGTTATAAATAGGCTAGTAAATAGACTCTGCAGGAATCCTCCGTAGCTCTCCTGGGAAGTGCTAAAGCATTAATGCTTTGAAAAAAAGGTCTAGGCTACTGGTCTTTTATCATTTTGCAATAATCAGCAGAGGAGAAAGAGAGACCGTGCCTTCATGGGCAGTGTATGGTCTGTGTCTTGTTAGAAAGCTTGGGCACAGAGGGCCCATAACCTACAGGCACCTCGCACCAGGATGCTGCCTTCTGCCACTGTCTGTCTGCTGGTAGCAGAGCCGTGTCCCCACAGCTTACAAACTGGGTTAAGAACTGCCTCAGGTCTTCATAATTTCTGTATTTTTGCTGCACAGATATACTCGGAGACATTATACTCTTCATCTAATTGAACGTACACCAAGGTTATTTTCCTTGGCAGGGCTGGTGTTTCAGCTACCGCCTAGGATGTAACAGGGGCTTGAGAAAGTGGATTGAGAAGAAATGATTGTGCAACATGTTGCTCTGGAGTAACTTTCTCTTATTTTAAGAAATGCACCCTTAGAAAACTGTGGAGTAGAGCAGATGAAGGTGTGTACCAGCTCATCTTTCCCCTTCACACTGGGCACTCACGCTGTGTTCATTTCACAGACTCAGGCAGGGAGAATAAACTAAGTAGAAGTGTTATCTACATATTTATGGAAAACATGCATTTAATTGTGGGCTTGCTTTCAGTACTGATTAGTTTCATTTCTGTCCATTTTATACAACCCTCCTGCAAAAGATTTCCATGTTTTTTCCCCTGGATGTTTTGGATAGTTCTTCACTGACTTTTGTTTTTTAAAATGTTACTTATTATTAAAAAACCAGAGGAGGCATTGCTACAGTGGTTTGTTTTGTTTCATTTCATTTTTCATATAATACAGGGGAAAAAAAAGTCTTTTTTAAAAGGTCTGATTTTCAAATAGTTAATATCAGATGTGAAAATAAAACAGAGTTCAGCTGTACAGATTTCTCTATTTTGCTAAATAGTAGAAAATGTGATTTTTATTAATGATACTATGAAAATAAGCATCTAACTTGAAAGGAACCTCGAGATGCAATACAATCCATTTCCTACCTTTAAGTAGGATCAAAAATACTTACACTATTCCTGGCAGATATTTGCTTAACCTAATCTTAACAATGTACCAGGATGGAGCTCCCAAAACCTCTCTAGGCAACCTGTTTCCACAAATAAGCTCCCCTTTAACATCAGGGTCTGGGGTAGATTTTGTTTGTTTGATTGATTGATTGACGTTTTACTGTCTTGCCTTGCTGCACTGAAAGCCTGTTTCTTTTTGTCCTATCCAGAGAGAACAAAAAATTTACATTTGGAAGGACTGTTTTTCTCTTATTCAGAATAAAGAATAAAATCCTTCTCTCCCTAAGAAAATGAAGATGGGTACCAAGTTTTCATTCCTTCAGAATTTCACTTACCCTCCACAAGCTCCCAAAGATAATAATGACTCTCAACCAGTTCTTCCAATATCCTGGGACAGAGTTCATGATCCAGACCATGTATTAAATTGCTTTAAGTGTTTTCCTACCAATCTTTCACAGGTCTAACCCAAGCTTTCATCCATTTATTGCCAGCCTAAATAATGGTTGGCCAAGTGATGGTCTTTTAGTGAGAAATGAAGCAAAGAAAGCTTTAAATATTTCTATATTTTAGGTTCATCTGTCCATAACTTTCCCTCTTCACTGACTGGAAAGTTTCTTCTTCCTGTTGTACCTGTATAATGAGATCTTTTTATAATGAATGTTCCTTGTTGCCTATCTTTGTAAGTCTTGGTCTTTCTGATTTTCTTCTCTTATTCTAGTTTTATTCTTTACAATTCATCTACAATAACTTCACCAAATCTCCACATCTGCTCTTTTTAGACCTAGAATTTGCTTTTAGCTAGCTTTTTTTTTTTTTCTATCGCACTTCCTATTCTTCCTCCTCATTGAAATGATTCATACCCACACATTTAATGCAGCTTCTCAGGAAACTGCCAACAATTCCTAATTCCTTTTTCCTCTCAGACTTGCCTCCCATGATTAGCAATACCACTGCAGCCGTAAATCTGAAACCACATGCAGAAACTTAACACAACCTTTGCACATTGAAAAGAATTAATTTCAGAAGTGAGAAATGACTTGCAGAACAAATATGAACTCCTTCTATATACACGAAATGGGAAAAGTCTCCTTTCAAATGGTACAGGCATTTGTCAGGTTTTGAAATGTGTAATGACAGGTTAATGCTACCTCATTGAATCCCAGCAGTCAACGGTGAGGAAAACAGACTTTCATAAAATATATTACTACAATTCAGGAAGCCACATCAAGAAGTAGAAACTATTTAAAAGCTTAGAATGGTCTTTCTTAGAATGGTAACAGCCAGCTTAGGAAAAGGTTCTGTTGCTAGGACATACTATTCACTAAACATCACGATGAAGTGCCTTTGCTTTAAATAATAAATGTTAATTATGAATTTGCTTGACAGATAATGGACAATATTATCGCCAATGAATCTTTTTCATACAAATTTGGGTGTTCCCTTGGGGACAGAAATAGGCCTCAGTAAAGTCAGACCAAAGCCTCAGAGTTGCCTCAATGGCCTCTAGATCCACCTTTAAGATAATGTCAAGTGAAAATCTTGAAGACAAACATAATCAAAGCATGACTGAAGAACTCTACAGCTGTGCAAACTTGTTAAATGGGTAGAGGTACATGTCATTGCTGCTTAGATATATAGTAATAAATAAATTCTATCCTATAAGTCAAGTCTGGGGAGAGAAGAAATAGGTGCTGATGTAGAAAGATCTATGGAGCTGTTTATCCTGTTGGTGCTGAGCCAAGTTATGACTATTGGAGAACATATCATTCAAGTGACTTTTATACTGCTGTATAATGGACTGATTAAACAGGCTTATAAAACATTAAAGAACATAGAAAAATGACTACAGATTAACAAAAAAGGTCTGGGCATTTCAACAAATCTTCATGAAAGGAAAAAAGTGAAAAGAGATGCAGACTTCTGCAGGAATCCAGGTAATTAAACTTCTCAGGTCAATGCCACCCTTACTACCAGGGGATGACAGTATGTACACGGTGGTTGCTTAAAAAATTGAAAATGGAGAAAAGTAAGATGAAATTTGTCATGAATCTTCACAAAAATGTGGAAATTAGTGGGATGCATTATAGGATCTGAATATGCTTTTTCCAAAATACAATAGGATCTTTTCTTTTTAACTGTGAAAAGGTGATATTCAGAGCATATCCCATCTTCTGGGCTCCAGACAGCAATGGATTTAGTCATAGTGTCAGATCTGTTATGTGCCAAAAGCCACTTAGTCACTACCCATCCCAACCAAATAAATAGCTCAGTGCCTTTAACAAATAACTCGCTGCAAACCAAAACATAAGCAGTAACAAGACAATGTTACCCTGAGAGAAGAGAAAATGCACAACTCCATCTGACAGCAGCTCAGCTTTCCCCATTAAGGCAAACACCAAAATTTATCCTTCTTCTCTTCAAAGACAGTATCTATCAACATGTCAAACTGAACTAAAGAACAGAGCCACATACAGATTGCCCTTCTGAAAAAAAAGTTTTCATGAATTGCTGTCTCTCACCTGTGTGGTACTATCCTAAGCTTAAAGAGAAAGCAATGCTACAAAAAGTTGGTGCATAACATGTAGATATCTATTGGCATTGTTGTGGTTCACAATTTTCTCCTCAGCTACTCAGAAGTAACTGAGCCAATCTTAAAGATTCTGATAGGACTTGAAGTTTACACAACTTCAGCATGGAGATGGAGGAGGGGAGACATAAATGCAGCTGCAAGTGAAAACACCTGAAGAACAATGACAACTTAAAGCTTTCACCTTATTTTTTTTAAATGTCACACAGGTTTTTAGCTTCTTGAAAAAAAAAAAGAAAAAAAAGTCATTTTTGTGACACCAGGTGATTGCAGAATGAGACTTGAGCCCAGAAGCTTCAAAGGTTTCCTTCCCCAGTGGCAGAATTAAAGCCAAACTCCAATTACTAGTATGGAGTCCAAACTTATGTATAATGTGTATAGTATGTGTTATCTACAGCTTATAAATATATATAAAATGTCTAAATTTCCATCTGTGCATTGCTTTTAGCTTTCCTATAGATCATTCTGAAACAGAAAGACAATCTTTAGGGTAGTGGCTGCCCTTGGAAGAGTCACAGATGGAATCATTTGGCCCAACAGGTTTAAGCCATGCTTGACCAAAGAAAATGGAAGGACTCAAACTGTCATTCTCTGTTCAAGAGCATTCTCTACTATTCTGTCTGTCCATACAAAAGTCAGGATCTACTTCTTATTTTTCTTTTATACTTGTTCCTTCCAAAGTAATGCATTTTAATTTATCTGTATAAATAGTTTATGTTCAGCGCTCTGTTATTAGTACCAGTAGCAATACTACCAGATGCATGATCACAGAATTTGGTCATCTCTTCTTGCAAATATTTACAGTAGAAAGAGTTATGCTACAGTATTTGAAAGGATATTCTGACAGTGCAGTGATACTCACACAAACAGATGTTTATGATCAAATTAGGTAAAGGTTATATGTCCTGTGGGAACGACTCATGAGGAGCTCAAGATACTCCTGAAGCAAAAAGCTTCAGGTTACCCATTCCCAGCCAACACTTGGCAACAGACCACATGCACACATGCACATCCAGTCATTTGCATTGCAAACTGAACAACAGGCATACAAATCAGTTAAAATCTCAGATGTTCACTTGATGATACTACAAAGAGTAGATGATTAACAACACTTAGCTATGACTTAGTGAGAAGTGGCATGAGGTTTTTTTTTCCACATTTTACAGTTGATATTTATTTTTTTCTTTCATCTCTGCTTTGCTTTTGCATTGTGCTATGTTAATTGCTTCAGGAAATGGCTAGAGTTTATAGGCTGCCTGGAAACTGGGATGTTTTAAGAGAGTGTACTGAAGCGCATTGATCTGAATGATATCAAATCTATTCTTTTCCAATGGTGCATAGCAAGTGACCTTACCTGATTGCAGGAGTCTACTGCTCTTCCATTAATAGTTTACAACCCGTGGTTCCAGTTTTCATCCATATTAAATATATTATAAATCTTTAACTTGAGAAGCAGCCAGCCAGTACGTAGGACTCTGTGATGTGTTGAAATGCCTCTGTTGTTTAGCTCTGGTTAGCTGCAGAGGATGGGTTTCTCTTTGGGCAGGGAAGGGCTCTTTGATGGATATTCTGCTGGAAAAAAAGCATGGATGGGTAAACTTGTTTAAATAATAATAATAGTAACAATAATAATAACAACAACAACACCTCTATGCAAGTCATCATGAATATATAAACATATGCACCCACTTGTACTGTATCAAACACAAATTACCTCCTAAATATGGTGCAGCTACAGGACAATCTCAGCACACAGCTCCATCTTTCACCATTGAGTGAATCCCCTTAAATCATGATCAGCAGCTTCAGCAAGCATATAATGTGTTTTAACCACAAAATTACATTACTTTTGTCCTCTGTTCTTTAGCTAATGGTCCCAAAGCCTTATGTAGGTTGGTGCTTGACAGCAAGCCTGTGCACACACACACCTTGCAATAACAGTTGGAACAGACACCCAGACTCAGAATTGTCCTCCAGCAGGGATGTTTGGTCTAAAAAATAGATACATTTAATTTCTTTTCATCTGTCATATCCTTCATTATTGTGTCACTATAACTAACAAACATTTTTAGAAGATACAATAAACTGTTAAGCAAAATGGCTGTTAATTGCTTGAAGCACTGTTTACAGCATGAAGGGATTTTTGTACTTGCCATTTGAATCACTTGGAAATAGACCACAAAAATTTGAGATTTTAGCTTCTCTCTTTGCTTTTGAAGCAACAAAGTGTCAGATATCATTACCTATGTGTAACATCTGCAACTTCAGGTCCCCCCAAGGCAACTTCAAATCTCCTGAGGCACAGCCTGATGGAAAGGGGTTGCACAGAGTCCTCTCCCTCCCTCTTTGCTTGTTTCCACTACACTTTCCGTTCTTAGCGGTTCATTTTTGCTGTAAGTTCATCCTCCAATGTCTCCACAGCTTTCTATCCCTTCTCTGCAGCCTTACAGGGGTAGATTAGAGTGGGACCTGGGAATGATGGCTTTGCTGGACCACAGCCGGCAGCTGAGCAAAGCTGCAGCTGAGCCTCCTCTGTGCCCATCAGAATTAATAAGCCTGGCCTTGCTTGGTGGAAAAGGTTTGCTGCTAGAATAATCCAGGGCCCTGACAAGCTGGCTTTTCCCACAGGCTTGGGAGCCTGCTACAAGTGTTTCAGTTTTCTAATATAAATTTTTTCATAAGTAAGTTTCATAACTTTCTCCATCAAAAACACAGGAGTTTTGCTAGTTTCGTGTATGCTTAGAGAGCTTGCAGGTAAGCCTGGAGAGGTCACAAATTCCCATTTTTCTGTTCCAATATCTGCTTTTGGATTAAATTTTGTAGGGGAGCTTAAACAACATCGTTTTTATTTTTTAAGGGAGCCTTAAAAATGCCTGACCATACACACTCCCGGCTAACAAAATCCACCTTTGTTGGTACTTTGCATTTCTGATTTCTGGTGCTGTGGCACAAACTAGTTGCTTGCTGAGGGAATTATACACTCACAGAACATCCTAGTAAGTCTGTGCTGTTCAAAAACCCTACATAAACCAAAACTCCAGAGGCTTATGCAGATTTAGCTTCCTTTCTCACTAACCTTCTCAAATATGTGTGGGACTTTCCAGGTCAACAATTTTAACACCTCATATTTTTAAAGGAGTTGCCTTACTTTATTAAAGTGATCCCTGCACATCACCAAACTTTGTGTGAAGACCAAAACTTTACTTTAATGCAAAAGTGCTGTTTTACCACTTCATTCCCTGTAAGAGTGAAACAAGAGCAATGGAGGCTCATCTTTACCCAATGTAATAATGGCATTATATTTATATGGGTGATATTAAACCTTATCAGTAGGAGAAAAAAGTATGTGGTATATATATATGGAGAAAAAAAAAAAAAAAAAAAAAAGAAATTCTAGGCATAATATCCCAGACAGACTTTTCACAACAAATCTAACCTCAGTGAGCAATGCCTTTCCTGTGACTTGGAATGAGCTGCCCTCCTGTACTGGACACGAGCTCTCTTGACCATGTTCAAACAATTCCTGTTTTCCAATTAAATAAAGAAGGAGCAGACAAGCATTCAGGCACAGCTCAGATGAAGGTCCACAAGTTCGGCTACTTCTCTAACCTCATTTCCATGATCTCTGTCTAACGTTTGTCACCACTAAAGCAAATTATGACAAATTGCAGAATCAAGTCCATATCAGCTACAACCAGCAGCTAAACCTGCCAAAATTCCCCATCCACTCGGCTCTAATTTGTAATGAGTACTACTGCTAAACTCTTTCAAGTTCAGGAAAACACCCATTAGACATGTTCAATTACAACCATTGATCTCTAGGTCTTATAAATATACAATACTGGGAGGAAACATAGTAGTCTGTTATGTCATATAGAATATAACTTTAGGCAAGGCTTTACCAAGAGGAGCTAAGAGAGGTTTAGGCCTTTCTTACAATCTCACTAACTCCTACCACTAATATTCCTGCTACAGCACCAGCAACACTCACTGTCTTCAGCTTTACACCTCTTACCCAGACACTATGGATGTGTGACCATGAGAGCTGGTCTCAAGTGAACACATGTTGCCCCCTCCTATGATCTGCATGGCTTCCTCTCATTGGTCTCCCTGCATACGGGGAGACCAAAGGACCAAAAATCATACCAAAGTAAGAGGAGATCTCCTTACTGATGGATGCTATTCATAAAAGAGTTTGTTTTTAAAAATAAATAAATAAATAAAAACCATTTAAGATTAGCCTCAGCCTCTACAACGAAATACTCCTGTGTGCTGCAGAGGAAATGGTCATAAATGAATTGCTGCTGCAATTTTCCATAAACGACAAGCATATACAAAGTAGTATCTTTTACATGCCGGCAAGTTTTATTCATCTTCAAGGTGGGGTCTCAGTTGTAAGTCTCCAACAAAAAGTTTTTTCTAAAACAACACAGCTTTGCAGAATGATTCAGTACAAATAGCATCAAAGAGTTTTTCATGTCTTCATGACCCCACAGAATCATAGAATACCTCAACTTGGAAGGGACACATACAGATCATCAAGGCCAACTCCTGGCTCCACATAAAACCATCCAAAAATAAACCATATGTCTGAAAACATTGACCAAACACTTCTTGAACTCCAGCAGGCTCAGTGACAAGACCTGGAGAGCCTGCCTTATCGCTGGTCCTTATCGCTGGTCCTTATCGCAGCTTCCCCATGAGGCAGCTGCAGGCCGCCATGAGGCCTCCCCTCAGCCTCCTCTGCTCTGGGCTGAGCAAACCAAGGGACCTCAGCTGCTCCTCATGCATCTTGCCCTCTAGAACCTTCACCATCTTTGTTGCCCCACATGCAGCAGTTTTTCATTTCACAAATAAGGGGATGGCTATTTCTTACTCCAGACAACCTGAAACTCCTTCTGTGTAAGTTGCTCCTGAATTCCATCAGTGAAGTTTTCACAATCTTTTTCTCTGTTCCCTTACTGCCCTCCCATAGAGGTAAGTGGGGTTTCAACCTGGCACCACCACCCAGATCTTATTTAACAGCTCATTGAAACTGTTAGGAAAATCACAAGAAAATCCATTTCAGTCCCTTCTGGATGCATTCACAGGGCTACAACCAAGAGAAAAAATAAGCAGAAAAAATGTAGAAAATTCATCAGCAATGGGCAAAAATAAATCCAAATCTGAATACACACAGGAAATGAAATAGCTTCATAAGAACGTACTACTTTTATACATTAGCTCTCCAGAGACACAAATACCCTTTAAATGTGAATTCTGGAAATTGCAGGTAAGCAACAAGAGAATGAAATTCCAACTACTCACCTTGGGCACTAAGAGAAAAACTCAGAAAATAACAAACAGCTTCTACAGTCCCTAGCAGACTTACCAATACACAAGAGGCAGAGGGGGCTTGGTACAAAGGGGATCCCTTTCAAGGTCATGCCTGCATAATAGCGATATTTTACAATTCTGTTTTCCTATTTCCTGAGGCTATTCCAACCCAAGTCACCACAGAAAACGGCATGCTGCTACTTACAAAACAAGAATAGCCTGATACAGTTTTATTACCATGCTCTAATAAACTGGAAAGTGGAAACAATAACCTAAGAAAAGGAGGTCTTATCTTCTGAATGTAGACAGGTGAGTATATGAACAAGAACCAACGAGTGTCATCAGTGGAAAGCAATCAGCTCTGAATTTTGATCCAGTTCAATGGTCATAAAGGATTTTCATGGGAGCTGCAGCATGTTGCAAGACAAAGAAAGAAGAGGACATTAGATGGAAGAAAAGCATATAGAGAAAAAAATATTTGCCTTCATCTCACATATAAACACACAGTTTTAAGAACAGACACACCTCAGAAATGGATGGGTTCGACCACCTGAAGTTACTCAGTTGCACATCATTTCCCACTGCCAAATGGGTCCCCAGGGTTTCCCACCAGTTGAAGAGCCTTGGGTGCCTGGGTCACTCAGCATGAAACCTCTGGTGACACTGTGAGGTGAAGGCCAACCCTTCTCTCCTCCATTGCTGCCCTATTGCTCCCGCTGAGTTCAGCAGCTGTTCAGCCCAGCTGCTCATAGCCTTGCATTGGGACATGGACTACAGACATGATCCTGAATGAAAGAACCCTTCCAGAAGAAACTGTCTGATGGGCCATAAACTTTACTTCCAATTAGCTGTTAAAAACATCCTTCCCTTCCTTACCAATTCCATACCAAGGAGGACCATATAGCAGTGTCTCTACGTATCAGGCTGTGAAGAATAAGCTAGAGAAGTACATGAAGTGCTGATCACCCACAGAGTGAAAAAAAATAGCTTTATGTGCAAATCAGAAACATTCCTGGAAGTATGTTTGCTCTGAAACACTAGAAGCTTAATTCACTTGATGATTTTGAATGAGAACAAGCAGAACTAACTATTTTCATTCTTAAATAAAAAAGACAACTGCATTGCATTATCTTCCAGTTAGTAAAACTTGCTGAATAATTACATTTTATTGTATCTTATTCTCTTAATGTATTTTTTTCTGAAGAAATAAAGAGCTTGTGTTATACAGTGATTACAGGAAAGCAACCACTTGTGGTCCAGTGTATTCCATAAAAAAGCATAATTTATTATCACAATTTATTTACATAAAAATTAGTTACTGGACACTAAGAGCAGAACTACTCAATTTCCTTCCTTGGTGGTAGAGGATGAAGAACAGAAGTAAGAGGGGTGAGCGTTACAGAGCATTGCTGAGCGACCCTGTCTGCATTGCACAACAGAAACTCCAGCACAACCCTGAAGATTTTGCAGTCCAACACCAAAACTCTTCTAAAGCATTTTTGGCATTTTACCTGTAAATGCACGTTTCTGAGCAAGCAGGGAAAGGAGCAAAGAAGAGTTTTCTACCTGTCATGAGATAGAAATTACACAAGGACCACCATGCCAGGCCCAGTCAGAAGAGGATGCCTCCAGCATCGATAGAAATCATTCACAACTCTCACTTGCTTCTTTCCTTCCTCAATAGTAACAAGCACATCATTGCCAGGACACTCCCTGACTTCTTGAAAACTGCTGGCATTTCATAGCTGAAGACAGGAATTGCATGATGAAATGGGTCATTAAATAGAGCAGCTGCTTTTATTGTAGCACATTAACTTCCGTGTTATTCAGGAGAAATGCTTACGGTTGGGCTAAGTGTATGCTCCATTCTTCCAAAGGCAGCCACTGAGTTTAAACCATTTGTCAAGTGTTAAGTGAGTCAGATGCACACTATCAGAGGTCACAGACTGCCTCATACATTCATTTCCTATGAAATTATTTTTTCTAAGCATCCAAGGCACTTCTTTACAATAACCTGTGCGTGGTACCTGGCTCCATTTCTTGTAATGTCATATAGCACTTACTATGCTGCCAACATCTCTAGCTGCCCACAGAGTAATGTGGAAGGTGGGGAGATGACCATCAAGGAACAATAGTTCTGCTGAGGGATCAGCTTCCTTGGTCTTGGAGCTTTGGGTTTTAGTTTTATTGTAAACATAGTGCTGTTCTATCTGTCAGCCCAGGCATTTTTTCTAACACACATCAAAACACCTCATGGGATTCACAGAGCAAGTGGTGCACATGGGGTCTGGGAAAGGAGCGTGATGCTTTTATTTTCCAGGAAGAGTCACAGAATACTTCTTAAAGAAGGACAACAGAGAAAGTCTACAGGGAGGTAAGGTGAAGGGCAGAGGGAAACACTCTGAAATTGTACTCCACAGCATGCTCACTAATCAGATTAGTTTCTCTTAGCTTCTAATCAGACAGCTGCTTGAAGCTTAATTTTTTGTTTCTGGTCAAGAAAGCACTGTACTGATGCTCAGATGAATATTCTCCCACCCAACACGCACTTCCAGTTTATGGAAATACAACTTTTAATGTTTCTACTGGCTGTATGAAAAGTCATTTTGATGCCAGATCAGAGTTGCGTACCATTGTTTTGTAGGAGGTGTTTTGGTTTGTTTGTTTGTTTGTTTGTTGGGGAGGTGTGGGGGGAAGGGAGGGGGAAGCTTTTGTTGTTGTTGTTGTTGTTTTATTTTTATTTTTTTTATTTTTTTTGCAATTGCAAAGTGTTACCAAGGTAGGAAGAAAGTAGCTCCACCAATGGTTTGGGCAATAGGATTCTTCAGAAAAATGTTCTTATTAAAAGAATTCTGTACTAAGATTTCCTTCGCCTTCTTTTTATTTTTTTTTTAGTCCACCTCTAGGCATAGGCATTACAGCAGGCATCCATTGCACCCACTGTCTTACAGGAGCAAGTCCCAGACGTGCCACAGTACAAGAAGGAGACTTTTAAAGATAAAAGGTGCAGCATTGACATACACAAGGGCATTGCTCTACAGCCTGGGGTGCTGTCATGGGGCCCACCTGTACATCTCCTCCTCACTTGGCACAGAGGCTGAAAGCAGGGGCTAGAAAAGCCATTCTCATGAAAGGAGATCTGCAGAAACCATCAAACCGGCTTCTTTTAACTACTAGTAAGCCAGGAGCAGAATTCCTTCCCCACCATAGCAAATTTGTTCATTTGCTCTATTTGACAGACCCATTTTCTCAGCACGGCCCAAGCAGCGGTATCACCTCTCACTGCTGCCCAGGACACCTTGAGCCACCCATACTGATAACACGTCTAAGTATTTTCTGTCGACTGCTACATCTTCTCACATACTAACCTCAGAATAAAGTATGCCGTTCAAGGCTGTCCAAACTGTCAAAAGCAGCATACGTGGTCGTGGCAATGTCAGGGTCATAAGCAGCATCGATCCAGTCTCTTTTCTCCTGTATCACTTCGCAGCTGAGGGGACAGTAATTAAAAGCTGTGGGTTGATACTTTTAAACCCTTCTATCAAAAGGGCAGAGTTCCTGTGCTCAAAGCTTTCCACAACAAAGGAAATTATACCTTAGCCCTTAAAGAGATTAAACACCTGTTTCTCACCAATTTCAGAAACTTTAGTGATTAACCAGAAACTGAAGCTTACTCCAAGAAGGAGATTTACTAACTGCTGCTTTGGACTATTGAAATGTAAATTAAAATCTATCAGGGCAGCATTCTAGCAATTTAATTTGAGACTGTGCAGAGCTGTGGAGGAATGCCAGAAAATAATCTCACTCTCCTTGTTAAAGAAAAAAAAAATCCAGATTAAAATATGGAAGCTGGTTTGCTGTCCTTAGTGCTCACCCCACGCTACCTGCATCAAACAAATTACAGGTAATCAGGCAGTCACCAATACATCTCAAACTATCCATGAATTTTATGTGCTTCATATGGTATACCTAAAGCTCTTCTCCACATGAATCCAACATAGAGCTGAAGAGCATCTGTGCTTTATACCTGCAGAAAAACAACCACTGTGGTAGCTGCACTGGAGCAAAATGGGTGAAGCTCTCTGTAGGAAGGCTACATGGGTGTAAGAAAAGTGTGTTTTATCTAAAGCCACTGAAATTGTCAAACACTGGGTCTGTGAACTGTGCAGGAGGGATCCAGATGCTGAGGAAAGTGTGCCTCTGCCAAACACTATCATATGGGATGAGAAAAGTGACAGTAAGCTAAAACCACATCATTTCCCATTTTAAATTGGAAGAGAATAAGAAAATTTGTCTTTTTCCCTCATCGCAATAGAGATTAAGCAAGGGAAGAGGTCTGGAGGGAGCAAGTGCTCTTCAGAAGCCATTTGTGTTTGTATTGGGTTTATGCAGCAGGTTTTGGGTAGCGGGGGTGCTGCAGGGATGGCCTCTGTGAGCAGAGCCCAGCAGCTGCCCCACGTCAGATCACAGCCAGCTCCAGACGGCTTCAGGGTAGGAGGTGGAAGAGTGTGGATGAGGGGAAGGTGGTTTTAGTTTGCCTTTTTTCGTTTCTCACTGCTAGCTTGTTAGCAATAGGTAATAAATTACATTAATCTCCCAGTGCTGAGTCTGTTTTACCCATGACGATAATTGTTGAGTGATCTCCCCTGTCCTTATCTCAACTTTTGTACCCTTTTCTTTTTATTTTCTCCCCCTTCCACCTGAGGAGAAGAAGTGAGAGAGCGGGTGTGGCAGAGCTCAGCTGCCCAGCTGAGTAAAACCACCAGAGTGTCAAATTCAGAATAATTAAAAAGACTAAAAGTTGACTAAACGTTGCCTCTTCTGCCTCACTCTTCTGTGTTGCCAGCACACGGGATGATTGCTGTAGGGTCACAGCAAGTACATGGGGCAGAGACATGATCCCGCAGTTTATGGCAGCCCTGCACATCAGGCTGTCCAGGCCGCTGTTCCCAAAATGGCTGCCAGGGGCCTGCTCCTCAAACCATGCTCTCCATGCAGTGAAAGATTCATTCCTTAACTGCAGCCACAATGTGGTGGCCCTGCTGTGCCCACGGGTAAATTGTTATTGAGGTCAGCGGGGCTGAGCCGGTGCCACGTATTTTCTCCTGGGAAAGCTGGGGTAAATTTTGGAGAGTGTTGAAAGCAACACTGTTAGAGGTGAATTTCACCACCACCACCTTCACCAGCAGAAATAAGTCTGCAATCACAACTGATTTGTCCGATTGTGGGCTTAAATTAAATATGCTGGAAGTGCAGGGAACAAGAAATACTCTGATTTATTGTAACAGGCACCAGCCCTCATTTATAAAAACTGGAATTTGTGCTGTACATTGGTTCAACAAAAAGCCTCGGTAAGTCATTCGCTATCCAATAGGTACATTGAGTTATCACATGAGCAGCCATTACTCAAGGTGACAGTCGCAGCACAACAAGCCCCTGTTGAGAGCACTTGAGTTTATGTCAACATGAAACAAATGAACCTAATGGATATCCGCCTGGATGAATCCAGTTTCTGTACTTAGCCACAAGCTCTACTGTACACAGTGTGGCAAATCGACCAAGCAGGGTATCTCCACAACATTACTCTCTGCAAAAAGACTGGCATTTTTTTCTGCTTTTCTTCAGATAAGCCTGTTTTTGTTGTTGTTGTCATTGACTTTCTTTGTGAGGTGGGAAGTAAAAATAACTCCTAATACCCACCAGTCACATCTGGCAACATGTTTAGAGTTGGGATAGGTAGCCTTTCATAAGTTTAACCAGAAAGAGGAGAAAGCTTGGCGTTCATTTTCTCCAAAACGTATACTCTTTAGGCAATACCTCTGTCATTTGAGAGCCCCTCTTTTTTTTTTTTTTTTCTTCCTAGTATGTATGGAAAAAGGGGAGGGGGAGGATGCCAGCATGCAAGGTGTTTTCTCCTTATTCATTCCCTAGACTTCCTCCATGGGGTCTGCTCTACAAGCTATGGACCATGCAACCCAGTTGCATTTGCCCTCCCTGCCACTGCCAGCATGTCACACTGGGAGAAGGATGAGCATGTCCATAGCCAGAAATACTCTCTGCTTCATGGGAAGACAGCATTTCTGAACTGGGATACACCGTTGCTGCTGCTACCCACAGCCTGGGCAATGCAAGAGAAATAAGGATATTTGAGGATTTAAAAGGCCATAATATGGGAACAGAGAAAAGATATGCAAAAAGGGAGTGAAGGAGAGAGCAAAATGAAGATCTATGGCATCTTATCTCTAGGGAACTGTGCAAGTACCAGCAATGTCCCTGGAAGGATGCAGAGCTGCTGTGTGTGCAGCACACTGGGTACAGGCGGCAGAGAGATGTGCTATTCTTTAGACTTACCTCTTTTACCAGACATCTTGAAAGGAAAGTTTTCTAAAGCTGCTAGCTGAGGAAGATCAGGATTTCCTCCCTAGTTCTCTCTCTTGATTAAGAAAGATTTCTTTTCTGCAAGCAGACATGACTGTTTCTGAGCTGTTCCCAATTTTTATTTGTCATAACCTATGGCTCAGCCTCGTGGCACAAAGAGAAGATTCATTCCCTAACCAGGAGCAGTAGAGAACAAATAGAACACACACCGGTTATTTTTCAGCTGCCAAAGTTACTTCATTGTCATTTTCTAATACACAATTCACTAAATTACACACGTAAATTTCCTTCCTTCTTCCATAAAGAAAGCAATGAAATTCAATGTCTGAAAGCAGAATATTAATCTTCTGGCTTTTTTACTGCACTTTCAGGCTTTTATATCTTCACATAAGAAGGAAAAAAAAATGAAAAAGAAAAAGAGAAAAAAAAAAAAAGAACAATAAGTAGCTAATGAAATTGATTTCCAGAGCTGTTATTTAATGTCTGGGTGTTTTCTTGCACTTAATACAACACAGCCAGTAGGGAACAGTCACATTTTGCATTCATTAACCTGATTAGGGAGAAGAAGCCACTTCCAAGTGCCATGCACTCAGCAGGGGATTAACCAGGTTACCACACTGGGAACCACCAGGGCTGTAACCACCCCACAAGCAGGACCCCAAGCCTTGGTGGTGCCACCACCACCAATTGGGCAGTGTCCAGAAGAACCAGGAGACAGCAAGATGTTGACAAAGACCTCCTTGCCATCACCACCACGGAAATGTCACCACCTGCAAGCCAAGAGGAAAATGATGCATGTCTGCAGTCTTTTATCTGGGCCTTTGTTTGAAAGAAACATGAAGCAGATGGGGAAGGAATAAATCTGCAGCGAGAAGTGAACAGGGATAACAAACTAGAAGACAATACTGAACTCTGCTCTTCAGGGAGCAAGTTAATAATCTTATCTAACAATGTGTCCCTTCAGTGATAATACACGGTAAACAATTCAAAATCATATTAATATAAATAAGGGGTAGCTGTTACCGGAGCTCAGTATAAATGACAAAGCCCTCTATTAGCATGAATGCATTAGTATCCTCTTCCTAGGATGTGTATCTAATTTGCAACTAAATGATTTGGCAGTTTATGCTGTATGTGACTCTGACCTGATGCTGCAGTACTCTTACCCTGGAGAAGTGGAGGTAGGAGGAGCAGGCTTTCTCCTGCACCGCTACCAAACACCCTGGGACAGCAATTTCAGTACCAGATCAGGCAAAACTCCTTTAAAGGCTGTGGTCATTTGCAGAGAGTAAGGAGCGAGAGATCAGAGCTCTGTTGTACAGCACAGCTACGAGGATTGACACTGTGTTTCTGCCCAGAGATGGAGAACGCCACTTGCAGAAACCACAGCAAAATTGGTCGAGTCATCCTCCATCCATCACAGTGCCTGCAGCTTCCTTCTCGAGGCGGGCAAGATGATGATAAATACAGCGCAAGCATCTTATGCTGTGTCTTTTTCCTCAGTCACAGATAAAGCTGCCGGCAGGATCTGCCTCCCCAGGAGTAAGTGCCAAGGAGAAATGCAGGGAAAGCAAAGGGAGCTGCTTAATGGAGTGATGCCCACATTCCTCTGCAGACATGATCCTACAGAATGGAGCATGCAGTCCCAATCTGGCACTGTTTACAAACACGACGCAGCTGGCATCCCTTCAATATCATCATAGCAGGTGAGCACATGGAGGAAATAGCATTTTTATTGATGGACAGATTGCAGTACTGCGTTACATTGGACATACTATTAAAAAACAGAGAGAGCCCTGCCTAAAATATGGCAGTACACAAAGGTTAGCAGCACAGGGGTCGTTTTTATCAAGGCTAAGTGGACTCCATAAAGCTTTGCTGGAACAGCTACGTTGGTTATGAATGTTTAATATACATATATATATATATATATATTTACATATATATATATATCCCATCTCAAAGCCTACTTAGCTCTGCCTGGAAAACCCCTAGAGTAGATACAGATATGCTTTTATCAGCTTAGTTAGGCTGCTTGAGGAAACAGTGTAACAAAAGCAGCATGATATCTGCATCTTTCCTGCAGGGCTCAGCAGACACCAGCAGTGCCAGCACAGCTCCTGCAGGAGAGCTGCTGCCAGGGTGAACCAGTGCTGACACATGCTGCATGTATGTGTGCACAGACATGTGCACATACGGATACATGCCACGGCCTTCAGCTGCTTTGAGGGCATACGCAGCCCCCAGAAGCACCTCACGCTGCTCACAGTCACCCCACTGCCACCTCCCTTTGTACTTTGGTCCTGTCTAAGCTCAGATCTGTGAGGTAGAAAAGGAATAAAAAAAGTTATTATGTACGCAAAACGTCAACACTTAACACGGAAGATTTGGCAGGCATCTGCATTACATCTCTGCTCATTATACATCTAGTTTGCCTTCGCTCTGACAACTCCAAGACTGGAATCTTTGTTGTCTGATTTCTGCTTCCATTTCTACAGCAACCAGTGCTCACGTACTAATCAAATGCCATTATTCATCAAATACCGCAGAGAGCAACTGTTCTGGGTTGTCAAAAGCAAGTGCTGAACAATGCCCCATGAAAGATTACTTCACTTAAAGGCCTTCAACACCGTGGAACAGCCAAATAAGTCTGTATGGGATGGCTTTCCTGTCTCAAAATCATCATCATCATCAAAAAAAGGAACGTGAGGTCAGGTATTTCTCCAAAATGACTGCTATACCAATCAGATCATGTAACCCAAATGAAGAAGGAGATGGGAATCAAATCCCCCCTGCCTCTTTCAGACCAGGAAATTCCCTTCAAAATCCATTCCCTCTGAGATTCCAAGTCCAATTCGTAAATAAGATATGGCATTGCTTGTGAGCATGGACAGAGAACCCCAAGTGCTTAGCTGACTAACAAAAACCTGTTTACTACACCTGGACACCCTTGTTCATCACAGCTGTAGCAACTCATTTTTCAAGTGCTCTGGAGCTCGGGACTTCGATAACAAATGGCCAAAGCAGAGAGCAAGGCTGGAAAGTAACTCGCCGTCTGAGAAGCTGTTTTCTCTTCAGCAGAACGCACCAATATTTCCTCAGAAGAGAGAAATTCTTCCTCAGCCTCTCCTTCAGCACCGCAGAGTCCAGTGGGAGGAACCAGCAGAAGCCCCCTGCCCCAGGAGTTGCACTGAGGGTAGGGCTTGGCCCCCCCTCCACCAGCATCGCTGCTCCCACTAAATGCCACCTCCTGAAATGCGTGCACTACACTTACAATTCATGGAAAGAACAAAATCATGAACCCTTCGGAACTGGAAAAGTGGGGGGAGGGAATTATTAAAAAGTGTTTGGTTTTGTTGTGTGTGTTTTTTTTTTTTTTCATTTATTAATGTCTCCCAAAGTCTGAAGTAAAGATAACCTATTTTTTTTTTTTTTTTGCAGTTGCTGCAGTCTGCTCACATTCTCTCTTTCAATGTACTCTTTAATTTCCTTGAAATTACAATTTCCAAAACAGCATTTAAAGGCCACACTAGGTTCAGAACTTTTTTTTTTTTTTTAATCATGAGACAGAATAATCTGTGCACCACAACAGATAAGGTGAGAAGGAGCCAAAACGCACTGAGGCTGAAAAATAACTCAAAGCTCCAGCAGGATTTGGTCCAGAGTTTGTCTTGTACTATCACCATCCTGAATGCTGCTGGCAGCAACATAGTGCAATTTCTCTTTCTTCATAGCATGAGTCACATGAATTGACAAATGCTGCCTCATTTGAAATCCAGGTGTTTAGTCCCTGACTCTAATAACACTCTGCAGACTGATGACTGATTAATTGACAGGCATTTTTGGGATACCTAGTGATGAATATCAACAGCAGAGTGAAATGTCAGCAAGTGAGTAAAATATATTGCAAGGCTTACGTGGATTATGAGAGGTTGTATTATCAAACAAGAGAAGGAAGTCAAGGGATAAGCAAGCGTAGAATCAGAGCAACCAGCAGGCTAGTGATAATTAAGTCCAAGGAGATAATTTTATAAGCACCGACTTAACGGCTTTACTCAGATTCTCACCTTTTCTTGTATAACCAGCATAGGTTTATTCAGAGACCACGGCAGCAATCAGCTCGAGTAAAAGTGGTAATGAGAGTAGGAAAGGGGTTACACAGTGGAATAGTCAGGTTGAAGAAAAGCAAAATTACAGTTTCCCTGCTGCCTGTTAATGACTTAATGACCCCAAATGAGATCCATGGGGGGCTCAAAAAGGAAGCTGCCTTTTGAAATTCAAGCAGGAGTTTCGTATCTAATATGCTAATTTCCAGACACTAATGCAGCCAATTTATATATAAACAACAATTTCATCTGTCATTTAGGGCTCATGTTGCAATCCTTTTCAGTAAAATATTATCAGCAAGTAAGTAATAATGTGCCTTGAGCTAGAAGTGTGACCTTGCTGCCATCCAGAAAACAAGCCATGTTAATCGCCCAGCTGCAATGCCACAAAAATAAACACATTGGTTTATGAGCAATTGCCTGTTCTTTTGTACCTGTTACTGGGTACGTCATATGCACCATCTTACATTTTTTATGAGAATGAACAACAAAAAAAAATGCCTAATAAAATTGTTCATACTTCACCACTGGATTTTGCCTTTTGTAAGGATGAGCTGAAACAACAGGTCACGGATTTGGGAGGGGATAAGAAAAAAACACAATGGTAAGAAAATTACTCTGGACATGCAGTGTTAAACCACCATTCCTCACTCCTTGAGACACCTGATTATCCAGCAGGTCCCCAGCCACTATAGTGTGCAATCAGCATTGCACCCTGCACCTATAAATGAAATGACTGGATTCTGATTTGCAGCCTCAAGACCCATAAGGAGTCCATGGAGTGATTTTAAGTCATACAACATTACAAGAACAAGCACTTATATTCTACATTTGGTTGGGTGAAGGAGATCTGTTTGTTTGTTTAGTTATCCCAAAATGTCTAGACACTGACATTTTCTAGATGAGGTTTTAAACAGGCTAAGGAGAGCAGTAACCACCAAAATCCCAAGGGCTGACCTTGGTCTCATAAAACCACCACAAGCATTCCTGCCCTCAAGGGCTCTCTCTGTCTCTTTGCCACATGCACAAATCCAGAACCTGAGGAGTTTTTGCAGCATACAGCTTCCTGAAATATTTCCCCAAACTTTTAATTTCAACACATGCAAATTTCCCAACATTAAATCCTCTCCCATTAATAAACACCTGCATACAGTTTGCAGCAAGCACTTCAGTCCTCAGGTTTTTTAAGCTTAGAATTAATAATTCAACTGGAACATTGAAAAAAGCCTCAGTGTAGTGAGAGACTACAACTGAGCAGGATGGTCATGTGAGAATGAATTAATTTTATTTTTAAACACTCTGAAGTCTGATTTCAAATCTAACAATTGTTTTGTTATAACAACACTTAAATACCTATAATTACACATTGGTTTCTATTCTTCAGGCCATTTTATATGTGCACGTAAGGCAAATGCTCAGATATAAATCCCAGGCAGTGATTATTTTTAATAGTGCTATTATTTTCTCATCATAATCACTGGGGTACAATTTCTGTTAAACTATTCAGCATTCCTTGGGAAAGTTAAGTAAAAATCAATCTGATTTACTTTAAGGTAAGGGCTTCCCAGCTCTGCTCCCTCCCCCTTCTCTGCTCAAATAAATACAAATGGGTATTAGCTATGGGGAAAATCAATGAAATTATATTAAACTTGTAATTCAGCCAAATGTCTGCAAATTCCACTAATTATTTATATTTTGAGTCCTGTGTTGATGCTGCTGTTACAGAAAAGCTCAGGAGACCATCTCTTTAATGTAAGCAATATTTGAGGATTTTACACCTCCTTTTCATTAAAGTTGAAACATTCTGTGGCCTAGTCACGTGGTTTAAATAGTTTTGTGTTTTACTGGAAATCTTGAAAAAAAGGTTCGGTCTTCTGAAATGCATTTCATGGAGCAGTGAATTTCAGTAGGTGCTGATAGCTTAGTATGCATGCTGGATTAAAAGATTTGGGTGTTTGAGCCTTTTAAAATCATGAGTGACCACATGTCCTTACCACAGGATTTCTCTGAAGAGCTCTTGGTTGAGGTTGGAGAGAAGCAGGTCTCTCCAGCCCCTGTACACCTGGTAAAAGTTAAGTAAATAAATAAATAAATACTCATGCTCCTTATTTCAGCAATTAGCCTGTGAAAGCAGGTAGTCTGTTGTTGGTAAGCCCTGGCAGAGATGAGGAAAGCCTTCCCATTGACTTCAGGGCAGTGAATTTCAGGCAGTGATATGAAAAACGCCGGTTCCAACACCTCAAAATCAATCTGAATCCACGGGGCTGAGTTCACCCTCCCACGGTTGCTAAACACCCTGTGACATTTATTGGAAGAGTGCGGGTAACGATCTTGCTTCTTCTTGGCAGCTTACATTCTGCCTCCATGAACTATCTGTAAAATTTCAAATGGATTGTACATTATTCATTTCCTGTTTCAAAATGTCCATTATTAGTGAAAATGACATTTCGGTAGCAAGAGGAACGATTTCAATGCAATCTGCAAATCAACTAGTAAGGATTTCTGCAAAGCAGTTAGGGGAATTTCTAGCCTAAAAACACGATATTGCGTGAGATTTCATCTTGACTGATAGACCTGTCAGGATTTCCATCCAAAAATACAGCTGCTTTTCCCTCCTTTCCACCCAACCCTTTTATGAGTTATATCTGAAGGTTTTATTCTTGTATTTGTTCTTGGCACTCTGGCTATTTTCCCAATTTAAAACCGTTTTAATCCTCCTGTTGTCCCACTCAGCAGAACAGATGCCAAGCAAGGCTGGAAGAAAAAGGACAAATCAATGCTGCATCTCCAGTGCTCAGGAGCCACCGATGAGACACACAAACCCAATTAAACCTTTACCTCTGAAATGTACCGAGTGCTTGCTGGGTGGAGGAAAGCAAAACTGTCCAAATCTGAGTTTGGGTGCATCACATTTGGGTCTCAGCATTTCCTAACAAGATAGGCAAAATGGAAGACCACAAGTCACGAGGTCTGCCAAAAGGCCCCAGGGCATCATCATAGGAAGCCGTATGGCTTTCTCCTTTTCTAAGCTTTTCTTTCTTTTTTTCCCCTCTTCTTTCCTTCTAAGTGCAGTGAATTCATAGTTGTGTTCCAGTTTCTTTTCAACTATGCACCAGAGACATCATAAATAACAACCTTGCTGCCATCTCATTAAGACTCAGAAATTTTCCAGCCATTAAAAAACTGAATTCATTTCACATTTTCAGGTCGTGCTGTCTTGCTAGCAGCTCCCTCTGAGAGCTTCCCTGACATCCCAAGCTCACTGCAAATAAAATCAAGATTTTAATTCATCCTCTGTCTTCCCCCCTCCGTTCTTTGTTAGAAATGTCACATCCACACCGCTGCATTTTTGGCCCCGTACATCTCCAGGGTCAGCTCCAGTCCCCCTTCCCTGTTGTAAAGCCTGTGCCACTCAAATCTGCTATGATCTATTATTCTTCTTTTCCTCCTTGGAGGCAGTTATGTCCCATTTTGATTATTGCACTTTTCCTTCTGTGGCCATTTCCTATTATTTTTCCTAGCCCATAAAAACACAGTCTCCATTTCTGCCTGGCAAATCCCCTCCAACCTAGCTAATAGGTTAGGGTAATTAGTTAAACTGGGCTTAGTTCAAGTAATTGAATCTTGCCCATATATAAAGAAATATTTTATGAATGGCCAGTGTCCTAGCCCTTGTTTTGAACTGTGGCGTCTTATGAAACAAATTTTTAAAGTATTTAACCAGCACCCAGAGCCTTGGTGCTGGAAGCAGAAGCAAACACAGCTGAGCTGGGCAAAGCCACCCAGCTGTGAGATGTGGCTGCGAATTCTAAACACAGGCCCAGCCTCACCAAAACCTGAACTTATCTGGATAGAAGGCTCTGCAATTAGGTCAAAATTCTGGAAGTATTTGGCCTCGGGCTCACACCTGACATTGAAACTCTGGCAGCTTTTGGCAAGAAGGCAAGATGAAATTTTTCTCATCATACTTAAGTGGTTTTGCTATATCATCTCCCAGTTCACCAAGGTAAACCAAGGGCCTCTGATGGGATGTGAGCCTTCTTTAACTCAGCTGGATTACCCCCCTGGTTCCCATTTGCTGTTCTGCATTATGCGAGCTAAATGCTGTACCTTATTCCATGGCCTGAAGGCGCAGCTCTGCTGATCTTCTTTATTCTCCTTGCCATCCGTGATGTATCTCTCTGTAATGAGGTAGGCAAAACTGTTTTCCCCCTCCAGACTCCCCACTGCTTAAATACTGAGTAAATCAAATAAAAGTCATGTTTAGTGACTGCTTTTACATATATTTATGCCTAAGAGAAGCCATTTTGCAGCACATCAACGAGAAATATGCATGTCGGAAGGTAGAAGTCAGTCAGTTGTGACAAAGCATTTCTTCCTGAATTTCTATTCAGCCATCATCTGGGGCTCACCACGCTATCTGAAAACTGCCACTGGTGGTGTGACCTCCTGAGCAATCCCTATCACTACAGCTCCTCACCCCATCGTTCAAGAAAAAAACAAAATGCTGGGATAGCTCCCAAGTGTGTGCCTCTCCTAACAACTCAAATTCGAGAGATAGGGCAAAAGACGGAGATGTCAACATATTTTATAGGTTAATCAGCTGCAGAGAGCAAATAAAACACATTCTGGAAAATAGAAAATTGACTTCTCCCAAATCAGGAGAGATTGCAAGAATATATTCGCACTCTGGAAAGGAACAGAAAGCGTGTTGCTCTATATGCAGAAGCAGTGAAAGGCAAGGAAGCTCCCAAGCCTGGATGCTCTTCAGCAAGCAAAGAAAACTCTCTCAAAGGCTGGGGTTTATGGATAATGGAAGTGCCTTCCCCCCGTGCAGGCTTCAGGTGTTACTGAAGGGAGTTAGTTCAAAAAAAATACTTTGTCTTTTTTAGTTTCTTGTTTGGTATCTTTTTAGGGTCTTTGATATTGTGTCCTTGGAACTGAATGCTCAAAAAGCAGCTACAGGAAACTCTGAATTTTTGTTTTTCTCCAGCCTTTTGTCAGGAACAAAAGCGTTTGCTTATCGAACTACCTGTGGAGAAACACAAAGCAATATTTCAATCACTCACTGCAAATCAGACACGAGGTAAAAGTCATACAACTGGGAGCCCGCTCAAAGGATCTTAAACTTCCTTGTGTGACTCCATTACTCTGACAAGCTGCTGTTCCTGAAAACACTATTAAAAAAATACATTTATCCTTTACAACAATCCTAGAATGGCAGAAAGAAATTAATAAAGTAACATGAGTACAGTTTTGAACCATTTTTCAGTGCTTATGAAATATATTGAACATATTCAACTCTCAGCTTCGTAAAATAAAAACTTATTTTTATTAACAGGACACAGCACAAGCTTCTCACTTTGCTCCATGCATATGTCTTTAACCTTAACATGTTAGGAGGACCGTATCTAGGGGAAGGAAGATAATGAATAGTTCAGCCATTGTGTCAAAAAAGAATCAAGTATCCCGCTGTCCCTGTTGGATATCCAAGCATCCAAAGATTACTTGTCATAAATGATCAGGTTTAATTTAAACTGATTAGCTAACAGGGGAAGTTTTCTTATTCCAACCAAATCTGCCAAGCAAAAGATATTTTTGTTGCTTTGTTTGATTGTATAATAATTTGCATATTAAAAATGTAAATAGTTACTTATGATTGTAAAATAATAATTAAAATATGAAATAGGCCAGTTTCATGGCATCAGTTCAAAATCATTTGCTGCAGCACATAAGCTAGTGCATGAAATTTGCTGAAGCTGGAGTTTCGCTGGCTGTAAACTCACAAGACTGGAATACAAAATGCAGCCTTCCAAATTGAAACACGTTTATGAGGTTTAAATACCTGTTTTTAGAGACCACGAGATCTGCGATGCTCAGAACAAAAGGCTGGTACAAAGCATACACAATCCAATTCCTTGGTCGATCAGTAAGTATAAGAACAGTTTATATTTGGGGCATTTCATCTCATCTTCGAGATCTCTCATAGAGGACTATGATGATAAAACACAGGGCTTACTTTAGCTCTTGCAACACCGAAATCAATCAAGTATCTGTATGCAGGCCAAAGGGACAATAAATCGTGTTTGTCACACCTACAACCAATTTTCTGAAAACAAAAATGTAACAATTTACAGACCCTTGGATGCTCTATATTTATCCTTTGCTAGATGTGAAGACAGAATCCACCTTCCCTGTGCCACCTTTTTTTTATAAGCATTATTTTTAACAGACCACAATTTTTTTTTAGTAGTAGATTTCTTGCTACAGCTGAAGTTTCAGCCGAGGCAGATGATGTTTGAAGCAGAGCACTCTGGGCTCCATGGAGTGGCCTCGATTATACTTCATACAAATGAAGTTATATTAATCTCAGCATTCATCATGAAGTATGACAAAGTTTAAAATGCCTCAGATTTGTTATGAAAAACGGTATCATGAAAAATCCTTCCTATTACATCTGTTTAATTTACTATCTCCTACATGTGTTTTCTAGTTACAAGGCATGTTTTTTTCTTTATTGGTAAATATTAGAATATGAGAGATTAAATTAGAAAAAATGTGTGCTGTTGCGAACTCTTAGTTAGAGAATTACTTGTTTCTACTGCATTGCCTCAATAACTCACTGATCTATACACCCTGATAAATATTCAGGCAGGTCAGTCGCAAATACAGATCCTTATCAGGCAAAGGTGTTTGAGGCATCTCCGTTTCTGGAGTCAACAAAACACAAGAGTCATTCCTCCACATAATGTCTAGACACCCCCAGCTGAAATTACGTGGTGCCCAGTTACAGGTGAGCTAATTGGCAGCAGTACAATGCGAGATGTGAACCCCCACCTCTGGACATGCAGCGAGACTCATTGGCTCCTGGATGAGCCTCAGGAGCACCACGACACTGCCTGGAGTAGAGAGGAACCACATAAAGAAAAAGGCACAGGAAGAAGGAATATCGGAGGCATGGAATAACAACCACATGCAGAAATGCAGGATGACTCTTCAGTTTAGAAAAGCAATAACTGAGGAAGGATACAGCTGGGACCTGTGGTATTGTGAAGGTGAAAAGAACAATTAGCTGCTGCTTCTCATCATCTAACATAATGCTATGATCGGGCACAAAGCTTAAAAGAACAAAAAAGGTTTTGTTTGTTTGTTTGTTTGTTTTTGTTTGTTTTCTCACATAACACCAAATCACATCGTGGGAACTATTGTTAGTGAAGTGTCTGAAGGTTAAAAATATAAATGACTTCAGAAACTGTTTTAGCAATTAATGGAAGACACGTCCAGAGACAGCATTCTATGGCTCTGTATGGCATCTACTAAACCCTACAAATCTGGGTGCCAGGGTTTAGCCCAAGAATGGTCACTGGGAGGCAGGTGGGACTGCACAGAACAGGATCGCTGCCCTTTTCCTTTTCCTAATCATCCAGCCAGGTGCAGCTGCCATGCATGAGGCTACAGGGCTCACACACAATGGCAAAGCTTAGCTTCATCAGATAGAAAGCTCTCATCTCAATTCAAAACACTCAGGGAGTCCAAAGCAGCAGCAATCACAATGAACATTTAAGATTTGTCCATCAACATAAAAAAGTACTCTGAATAGGCAGGGCAGTAAGCACACATCAAGCTTGTTGTTGCCATTTTATGCTATGAGACTTAGAGCTGGGATTGAAAGGTTGCATGCACCTCCAGCACTTCTCACATGAAACACAGATCCTCTTTCAAGCAAGTTGTTCAAAACAGAAGTCATGTCTATTTTGTGTGCATAAAATTTACGTATTTTTATTTGGATTGAAACAACCCAAGTATTCCAGGCTCTAGATGCTCTAGCTTGGTCATAAATGCAACCCAAGCACACCAAAACCCAACACATTAAAAAAATCTTGACAAATAATTATGAACTGAAAACCCGAGAGCTGACATAGCTAAAATGACAAATTAGAAATGTCATCTCTCTATGCACGCTCACCTAATGTCACTCAAAGCCAATGTATTTTTACCCACATCAAATTAGAATTGCCAGCTACTGTAGATTCTTCCTTGGACAAGGTACAGCTGAAAGCTCTGCAAACAGAAACCTGACTCTAAAGCACTTATCAGAGAGCAATCCATAAATCATCTGCCTGTGTGATTAACGTTGGGCATAAGAGCGGGGTTACTGTTTGTCACAGGGCTCACCTGGCAGAAGTGTGCCTTCAGAAACTAAAATATAAAGACTAATTCCAAAAAGGGCAGGATTGTGAATGAAGGTCTTGTCAGACACCAAAGCATTCTTTTCACATATGTATGTAGGCTCAGGATGTAGAGTATGATCCTTGGTGGGAAAAAATAAAAATGAAAATAAAAATAAAAATAAAAATAAAAGAAGCCTCATCTCTTTCTACCTTCTGTTCCATCTGCAATCAGCCCTTTGCTGGCCGAGCCTCCTTCTCAGTTGACTGTCTTCAACTCCTCCTTTCCCCTGGCAGATCTCACCAAATCTGCATTGATTTCTCAGATGCATAAGTTTTCATACAGCTTTCAGGCAGTGATTTTTGAACTGCTGTAACTCATAGGCATCTGCTTTCAACATGATGTACGAGCAGAGCAGCAACAGAGACAACAATTATTCTTCTCTAGCCATTGCTAGTTGAAATCAAGTCTATGAAGCAATACTGTGCACAACAACCCCAAGATGGTGGATTTAGTTTTCATTTCCATGCACGAGTGAAACCTTAAAATGACTGTCGTTAAGGTTGTTATCACCAGCTGGAAAGGTGCAGTTTGCAGCACAGCCTGTACAGCTGCCTAAAATTCAGGAATGCCCAGCTGGTTCTGGTTTCGAGGAACAGGTAGCAATCGGTGTCTATCTTTTGTCTTACTGATGCGACGTTGCAGTGATAAATGAAGAGCTGGAATATCAGGCCCCCTGCTCAAACAAGAGCTTCTGCGTTGTCAAAGATGCTGCAAAGTTTGTGGGCAGCAAGAGAAGTGAAGGGAGTCTGGTCCCCAAAGTAAGGGAGGCACAGACATCAGCTCAGGGTTATTTAGCATTTAGTTTGATTTCATCTGTTCTCCTGCTTTGTATTCATTGATTTCAAATCCTTCCTCAGTACCCATTTCTGTCACAATAGCTATGGTAAATTACCAGCTTTTATTGGGTAGGCAAGTGGCCAGCTGAGACTGTGGACATAATTAACGTGTCCGTTTTAACAATTCACCTCAAACCTTCAATTTATTCAATGCATCTATGTAAAAACATCTTCTAGTCACAGTCCTTTCCATTTGGTTTTCTCTTCTGCCCCTCGTATTTGTTGCATTCACTCATCACAACATCGCATAATTTAAAACTAAGCTTTGAGGGAGAAAAAAATATCTTTCTATATTCTGCAATGAGACCATGACCAATGAGACACCGTCACAATTGCGCCTCTGGAAATTAATATTCATGGTAATAACACTATATTCTTCCAACCATTTCCTTATCATTTCTAAGTATATTTTTCCTTATTTTTTAAGCAGAGCTTTGATTTGTGTTCAAACGCCGACTTCCAAATGCCAAGCATTGCACCTCTTTGCACCTTGCGCTCCTTACAGCATACTCTTTTCTGTAGAGAAAAGCATGGTGCAGCAGCAGCAGATTAAATGAATCCAGAGGGGTTTGTCCTTCAGGGAAAGATCCTTTGTTTTTGTCACGCTCCGGCCTGTCGGTGCTCTGAAGCCACAGAGAAGCAATTTCCAGTCCTCAGCACCTCCGTATGGCGCTGGAGATTGGAAATGGAAATGCTGCTCTTTGGGAATAACAAGACTTTCAGACAGTATCTGTTGACCAAAACACTGCAGCTCTGGTAAGCAGTCATCATCTAAGCAGCCTTTGACTTCCTACAGACTGATGAAGGAAGCAGAGGGGCCTTCATACTTTCCTGGGGCACATTTTCCCTCTTCCAGATTCCCTGGATGCAAAAAGCACAAAATTAGACAGGGACAGCATGAAGTAAGAGCGTTTCCATTAAGCCAGACCTATTCTGAAGAGCAAACCTGACATCAAAAACCCATCTGGGGACCTTTCCCGACCGAAACCCCTCTCAGAGAGCATGCACAAATGGAAAGGCTCGCTGCCTGCCAAAGGAAAAAAGCTCTCGGGGCCGCACCGCATATCCATTAGTAGCTGCGAGTAGTAACAGCAGCCTGTAATCATGTTGGGGTTTTGAAGACTAAACAACCAGGTTGAACGTCACAATTCTTTTGATAGCGTGATTCTGTGAGTTCATAGAAATGGAAACCTGCACAGGAAATGCATTTATTTTGAGATATCTGTATTCTAGCAAGTTATAAACAACGCCCCTAAGGAGTCATCCAGGAGGACTGCTGTTTTCCTAGGGCTGCGACAGCTCTTTTTGATGCATGCAGCTACCAGCCAACGTCCCTCTTAGCTCACTGCTCTACAATCACTTTTTCCACACATAAAATTAATACACTGGTGTTCCTCTCCGTCCCTTCCCTATTCCAAAGCCATCCCATGACCCCACAGGCCAGGCCGGGCACCTTTCAGTGCTAACGAGTGCTCCGAATCACAAGCCAGGGCTGAAGCGATTACCAACAGAAACCCTACGCCCCTCTCTCTGTTCCCCCACAGGAAGTTAAGGCTTTATCAGACACAGATGTCCAAGACAGTACAGCACAACATGTATGTATTAGATGTTAGTCCTCCACCTGGCAGGACAAAGAGGTGCAGGGTAACCCACGGCTTTAGTCATTTTTCCTCCGCAGCCACAATCCTGCCAGGCAGCTAATTTATGCTGGAGGGTCTGCCCAGTGAAGCACGGCGATGTATGCTCACAAGCTAAACACCATTTCCAGAGAGGAGATTCAGGTTAAGTGTCGTCCACGTATTTGTATGCAAGACACTCACCACAGTGAACCATGAAGACGTTAACACCACGGTATGTGGGAAAGATGTTTTTAATTAAAATATGTAGACATCTGGAATTGGAAGAAATGACAACATCTTTCAACTTACTGGTAGGAAGAAGCAATCAAATATTTCTAGTGTATTCCTACCACTTACTTTTACTTCACACAAATAAAAACAGAAGTCCCAAAGAAGTCTCCTTGCATAGCTATATACTGAGCATGTGGCTTCCTGTAGTATCTCCACGCCTCCTAAGCAGCTGTTGAGGCAGGCCCACCTGCCTGACCTGGCTGCACAGGGCTCAGCGGAGGAGGAGGATGAAGAACAGGCACTTCAGTTGGCTGCTCAGAATCACAGCTTCAGGACATCAGCTAACACCTACTGCAATATAAAGCTGGTTCGGCAACGTGGAACGAGCCTACTTACTCCTTTATAACATCAGTTTATTAACTTTTGTTAAAACTCATATTTACCATAAACTTGGAATGCATTTAGACATTTCTTCCAGGTTTATGGGCTACTTCAGGTCTTAGCAATTAGTCTCTAGTTACAATGGTTGAAGGTGATAACAAATAACATTAGATACAGGAGTACTACTTTTTTCTGTTTTTTCAAGATACTGCTCTTGCAGGCTACAGAAATATCCCCTGGGTACATTTTTGTTATAGAAAAGGAATCTTGGTGCCATTATCCATGAGGAAAATAGCAACTCGGACAGGTGTAGGACTACTAACACAAGGAGAAAATAATTTGCTTCTTGGGAACAACCTTCATCATTGGCAACAGGCTCCAAATGGCTTTAAGAAATTTTATGAAACTGTCAAGAAATGCAGCATTCATTAAAGTAATTTATATGTGCTTAAAGGCACCTTTACAAAGGTGTTTTTGTTGTTGTTGTTGTTATTGGTTTTTTGTTGTTGGTTTTTTTTTTATCTTAAAGCATTACCTAGAAATACTGGACCACTACAGCTAAGGGGTGTGAGTAAAATTTTTGAATCAGCACTAAATTCTAATAAAGAAATAAAGCGTTTCTGTAGTTCACTACACGTTCAAAGATGAGAGCAACTACTAGCCCTTGGATAACCTGGATGTGAACCAAGAGTTCTGGCTGCCAGGTTTAGCGCAGAGGTTTGAGTGGCAATCCTTGAGAAACAGATTTAGCATATTTTAAATTCTGCACAACAGGCAATTTAATCAGTATTGAACCTAGTGTGGAACAAGACAATCACATAGCAAGTACATTGCCTGCAAAAATATCGAAGGTCCATTACCACTACCACTGCCATTACCATTACCACTACCACTACCACAGCCATAAAAACTGTTTACCAGAATAAATCTTTAACAAACCCAGTTATAGCTGGGATGCATCTATATGATATAGAGAGGGATGATTTTGCCCTCTCTGAGCTCTGTTTAAATCTCATAAGTAAGTGTGGCACAGGTGAAGTACTTTAGAAAAAAATCAGTTACCTGGAGGAAGCAAGTGGCTCTTCTCTGCTCAGCAAGCTGGCTTCACACTTGCTAGGAACTTGGGGAAGACCCTAGAGAAGAGTAAATGTCCCATCAGGTCTCCTTGATAACCGGTTTGGATACACCAGCTCCACGGCTCTGCTGCAGGTTAGATTTGGCCTTCAGTTTGGAAGCAATTAAAGCAGTTGAGAGTACTACTATCTGCATGTCTGATGAGGACAGCAAGTTTATTTGTTTACTCCAGAATTTTATTTACATATGCCCCAAAACAATTTGGAGATCAAAAGCAAAACCCTGTATCTAGAACTGGCATAAGCATGTTGTCATGGGCTGCCTGGGTGGAAACTTCTGCAGAAAGTAGATCAAATTTTACTCCAATGCTTTTTTAATTTACATGCACTCATCATTTCACTTGGGGGAGGATGTCAGACAGGAAAAGAGACGAGTTAATTTAATATGGTCTGTGAACAATTTTGGAGGTCTTTAAATTTTTATTTTGCGAGTGTTTTTTCTAACTGGTGCTTTGGGAACAAATGCATGAAATGGCATTCTTTAATCCACAGTCACAAAATCCTAGGGTTTCAAGGGGGGAGGGCGCCTTTTATCTCTCGCAAAATTCAGTTTAAGCAATAGCATGGAAATGCATAGAAAGTCCACAAAATAAGTGATTTAATTTAAAAGGACATTTAAATGTATTTTCCAATGAATAATACATTTGAAATGTTTACAGTACAGAAGTCTATTTTTCTTCACCTGAATGTTAAAAAGGTGAGAAATTTTCTCAAGGATTGCTTCTAAACATGAGTAGGAACAAGCAGAGAGAGGAGTACTGTACCCCCTCACAGATGCTCACATTCAACAAATTAATATGTATGTGCACTACCAACACATACAACTGTATTACTACATTATATTATTATTAAACTCATATTACAAATGATTTCAAACAGACTTAATACAATTTCCTTTTCCTATTTGTATGTTGATTCAGGTATTTATACTTGTTCTTCTTGATACGTTATCATAATGATGAAATTTTAAGAAGCAAGGTTATAGGTAAGTAACTTGAAATCAAAAGTTCCCTCCACTGTCAAAAAATGTGCTTCTGTTAATACCAGATCCTGAAAAACGTGGTTTTATAATTACCACTTGGGACATTGTAATCAATTAAAAAGAAAAACGTAATCAGCTGTAGGTAAACCGTTCTACCCAGCAGTGCCTCCTGACAGCACAGAGACAGCGTAAGCATCCCCTAACCTTCATTCGGAGACACAGTGACAAGGCTCCTCTTCCCTTCAAAACCTTACAGCAACAGCAAATACCACCACCCCTTACCTACAGGACATGAAGAGCTCTTTAAGTATTTCTATTTAATTTCTAACAGCAGAGATCAAAGTAGAACTTAGGCCATTCAGCAGGTTTTGTAGTATTTTTCCCCATTTCTCCAAAAACTCTAGTTGGGCAAAGCACTGAAACCCCAAAGACCGAGTGGCTGCATGAAGCTTTTTCTTCTGTTTAGGTTTCCCAAGTGCACTAGAGCAGCTGTCTCTGAACCAAGGGTGCTCTGCAGCTGCCAGGATTTGATTCTTGTTAAACATAAAAATAAAACCGAGTGTCATGGACTTCAAAGGCCAAAAGGACCAGTTGGATCGTCGCCTTTGAAGAGTACAAGACAGGCCAGTGCATTTCATCCAGTAATGCAAGCATCAAGTTGGCTCGCTGAAGGTTGAGCAAAGATAGTTCTTCTGAACTGACCTACCTTGATTTTTTCTGGTTCACTTTTAAAGTGCTGCCATTAAGAATGGCACAGACTTGTCTTCCCTTTGTGTAACACCTCCCACAGTACAACTCTGATGCCAAGCAGAATGTAATGCTCTCCTGAAACATAAATAAATACTAAGGTTACACTATATCTGACTGTGCTGTATTCATGTCCTTTTCGTTATCCTCTTTTCATCTTAATTAAGGTGTATAATGGTGAGAAAAATCTCAAATAATTTTCTTCAGACAGGATCTTCTGTGAAGCTATTTTATTTGCGATTGCAATGGCGGGCGCCCTGTCAATCCGGAGTGCATTTTAGTAAACACATCATAACCTTTTATTCCCTATTACCCAATGCCTGATCGCCTCCCGTTTCCTCATTGAGTACTACAGGTTCACAAGCTACTCGACGCTCCTCTATACCATGTATGTACCATTTTTCTTTTTTTTTTCAACCCTTTAATTTCTCCTTCCTTATGGTTTGAGAACTTGTGATCTTTGTTTTACTCTTCTCACACTGCTCATCCCGTTTTTCTCAAGCTTCTGCCTTATTTTGGAACAGTGAGGCCTTCTACTCTCCACTTACCTACTTAGCATTTCTCCTTATTATGACTACACAACTACCTTGGAATAAAAAACAATACTCTACTGCAAAAACACAGCTTTGTTTCTCACATAATTACATGACAGAACAGCTTCAGTTTGTCCAAGTCCTCTTGTTTCAGCTAGGAACAGCATCTTGCGATGCTTTCATTGTGGCATCCACTTCCGCTTCAAGAGATGTTGAGAGTTCATTCGTCTTCCTGCTGGTTGCAGCCCCATCACCAAGTCCTGCTCTCCCTCAACAGAGCTATCAGCAGCACCTTCCTATCTCCAGCTATTGACATACTTTTCATCTACCCTAAAGCCACTTCTAAAGACTTCGAGTGCTTCCTCTCTGTTATCAAGTTACAGCTTCAATATCTATTCCTGTTCATTTCCCAGCTATAATTCACTTGACATTATTCCGTCTTTTTTTTTTTTAACCTGTTTTCCCAATTGATTTACGTGCATAGATGCTTCAGGTTCCTTTTGCACCCACCATTCATAACCTTTGTCCACTTCAAATGCCCCAGCTCCTTCAGCTTTTAAGAGATTTAAACAAATCCTAGCAAATGAGTGCACTAAAGGACAAGCTATGTTCCTTTTGAAGCATCCTCCTCTAAGTTTAATTCTTGTACATTTAGGATGACATTTTGCAAAAAAAAAGTGTTCTTGTCCAGACCACTTTCCAAATGCAGAGGTGTGTGTGTCTCCCCTGTTCTGAAAGTTACAAAATACAGTGGAAGTTGAAAGAGCCACTTGGAAGGAGAGCTAAGATGGCTGATGCTCGTAATTAGATCCATCTGAAATACTTTAGAAATAAATTATTTTCAATTTGTAAAAGAGTAGAGTTTGTTTCTTTTTTGTTTTGGTTGGTGGTATTTATTGTTTTATTTTGGTTTTGACTACTGCATAATTGTATCAGTCAATGGCTTTCCAAATCCTTATCTTCTGGCTAACTGCAATTTTTAAATAGCTTTAAAACAATGCAGGGTAAGTTTTTCAAATGACTGATTTGCATATTCTTACTGATTTTGCCTTTCCAGTCTCAAAGAGCTCCGTAATCAAGGAACAAGTGATTCTTATTCAAATTACAAGGCAGTAAGAGTTTAAAGCTCTAGGAGACAAATAACTCTTCAGTGTCCAGCTGCTAAGAAGGAAGATTTTCATTTGGGGTTTTTACAAAGGATCAAAGTCAAAATATTCTACTTTCAAAGTCAAGATGGTCAAAATGTTTGAAATATGAAAATAAATCACCTTCAGCTGCCTTCAAATAGAGAAAAAAACATTAATTACAAACTTTTGCTAGTTACTTGTTACTGTATGCACTGATTTGTATGCTTCTTATTATATATTTTTATTACAATCCACCTGACAAGTACTAAAAGGGAAGAAAATACAGTTCAAAGCAATTTCTAGTACCTCCAGAGAGGTAAACTGGCGGTAATGATGTAAACCAGTGGAGAACAAAGGCTTTGTCAAATCCTGCTGTTTGCTGCAATTCAGATGAAGATTTTTCATTCAACAGAGTACTTGTGAGGTTATGTTCTCCTCCCTGTAACAAGACACCTATTTTTAAATTCTATGTTTGAATTCCTAAAAATAATGTTATGCTGCTAATGTAACAATCAATGTAGATAGGTGAGCAAGAAGCTCACTGCCACAATAACAGATTTCAAAGCACAGGTAGAGGTCCCAAATGAAGCACTAAGAGTTTTAATCATAGAGAAAGTGACAAATGTCATCATTAGCACGGTTAGGGCAGAACAGAAATGTTTCTACTCAATCATAAATTACAATTTGTGGGCCCTGGCTGGGACATGCCACCTGCATCCAGTACACCTTGACCTGCTTGATCAGCTGTTTCACCAGGAGCATAACGAGCATAAGTCACTTTGGAGGGCTGAAACAGTTTCAGTTCCATTAAAGGGATCCACGATGTTCATTACGGCACTTCCAACTTAGTTATTTAGTAATTCAAAGAGGATAGTTAGCACTCACAAGCATACTTAAAAACCTAGTTTCTTAACCATCTAATGCAACCAGTGGAGCCCAATGCTCCCACACAGGGATTAACTGGCGATTAACAACCACAGGTGTCTGTAACTCCCCGCTGCTTGGGCCCAGAACAAAAACTGCCCTTCAGCACCTGGCATGCAGAGCCTTTTCTCGGGATGGATTTCTGTAGCTCCTTTCAGTACATGGTATGCAAAGGAGTAAGGTTTTTTGGTAGTTTCCGCAAAGCAGCCACTAAAAAAGGAGTAATTCAAGCAACAGTGAATCCTGGTTGTGAATGGTCTTCTAACAACAAAAGATGTATTTTCTTTTTAATGCCTTGTATTGCACCAGCCTTGTGCAAGTTACATGCCCTCAAAGGAACACATCGCATATGAGAAGCAAAGAGATTGACAGCTAGTCCAAAATTAAAACAATAACCAAATAATCATTAGCCCAGCCACACCATTAATAGTCTAAATCAGTCAAATATTGCAGAGAAAATAAAACTTCTAGCATAAGACAACTACACAGGTTACATACGTATATCTTTGCATCTCTCCCGTTTTTCAGTGGCACATGCACCTTGCCATTGCCCCTTGGGGTCCTAAGGTCAGCAGCATCCTCCTGCACACAGCAAATGGTCAGGGTCCCAAGTTGTTCGTCAGGAATAGGAGGAGCTGATGGAGCGCGTTGAGCCTTCTCTTCAGCCTTCACTTGGGGGTAACGTTACACATTTCCAAAAATGCTCTGTAGACATCTTCATTGGTCCAACAATTCCACATTACATCCAAATACATTCTATACAGTGTGGTTTACTCATGTTGGATACTTCTATTTTATTCTCTTATCTCTAAAACCTGCTTTGCACCAATTTTTAGGCTGTCTTCCTTCAAGTATCAGCACTTGGCCACTGGTGAGTTGCTCATATCCAGCAGCTAAGGTCATAGATCCAATCATTCTACAAGCAATAGCTACTCATTACTAGCCATCAGCTACAGAAACATCCTAGTTGCTATCAGAGCTAAAACAAAGCTCCAGGTAGGCCAAGACAAGTCTAGAGAAAACAAGCCCAGGAAATCTTGGTACTGAGGGTTTGCAGAGTTTGTACAAAGCCTGCGGCCTGTCACTAGCAACAACACTGTATTTATTTGCTTACAGGGCCTCCCTGGTAGCTAGGTCACTCTCCAGAAAAAAAGGAGAAAGTCTTTGGCTTCTTCAAGATTAGTCAGCTGGTGGTATCACTTTTTTGGATTAACTTCTTAATGCAGTTGTCTAAACTCTACCTGGTTCTATTTCAAGCACCAAAACAGTCTCTCAAAATTCAGTGACAAGGAACACAAATAATGAAATAGATTTCCCTCAGCTTCTCATGTAAAAAACAGACTGGCTCACTCCCTTCAGAGGGCAATTTGAATCACAAGAACTCCTACTTAACTACCATACAAAGACAGCTAAAAAGGAAATACCACAACCATGTATTTTACAATTTATTTATTAATAAGAGTAATATAAAAGTGACCAGAAAATGGGATATAATAATTAAACATTTTGAACAAAATCAAAAAATGCAAGTCAGGAAAAAATCACTTAAGAATTAGGAATGAATTTTCATTTCCCAGCCTTCAACACACTCTATACAACAGTAACCCAAACCAGCAATTCTAAGTACTGGATGCAATTACATCCTCAGTAAGTTTCTTTTCATCAGCCCATTCAAGCACTAGATGCCTGTGTCTTCTAGGTAGTGAAGTGCATATTCCTTAGTATAAGGACACATTCAGCTAAAGAAGAAAGACAGTAAGAAAGAAAAAAAACATAGCTGCTTAATCTTCAGTGAAGTATGCCTCCAGTCCTTCCAGTTCTGCATCAGCTGTTGTATTTGAAGAGCTGGGAGTAGAAGTTGAAGTCATGCTTTCCTGACTATTGCTTTTCTGTTGAGAGTTGCCTAAATGACTTGGTTCCTTCTTCAGCTCTCTACCACCAGTTAATAGCTTTTGACTCTCTGCAAAATACTGATTAGGATGATTCAAAGAAAATCCAATGTCGTCAAGCTGCACAAAATGAAAGGAAAAGTTATTGTATTTCAGGAAAAAAAAAAAAAACATTTTTTCATATTCAAGAACAAATTAATTAGCAACTTACTAAGTTTCTATATTGTTGAAGAAACATGCATTGGTTTGTCAATACTAGTCCAAGAAATATTGGGCTACCACAGATTTATTTTCATCACAAAATTTCTTCCCTCATGTCAGGAATAAAATTACTGCTTTGACATAAGCAAACAAGATTTTAGACTGTCTTTCCTGTACTAAAAACAAACACGTAAAACAATATAGGTAAAATAGTATGACTTTACAGATTGAGGACAACCAAGCCGATACCTAAATCTTTATCTTCCTGCACTAAGAAATGGACTACAGTAAGTCTAGAATGCAAACAGCAGTAGAGAGTATAAACAGAACTTGTTACAGCTGGACAATAAAAATGTAGAGCTTGAGTATCAATGTGAAACTCTCAATAGAAGCCAGTAGCTTTGCCTCTTCCCCTTTTTCCCCCAGCAGCCACAAAAACAATATTTACAAGGCAGCAGATCAAGAATGTTCTTATACATTGGAGCAGTTGTTGGAGAGGAGCCCACGCAGGAGCAGGGGGCCTGGGGGGAGCTGCTGCCCATGGGGGACCTGTGCTGGATCAGTTTGCTCCTGGGGGATGGACCCCGTGGTACGGAGCCATGTGGGAGCAGTTCTTGAAGAGCTGCTGCCTGTGGGCAGCCCCCGCAGGCTCAGTTTGGGAAGGACAGCATCCTGTGGGAGGGACCCCACGTGGAGCAGGGAGTGGCAGGGAGTGACCGTGAAGGAGAGGCAGAGACAAAGCCTTAGAGACTAACCGCAGCCCCCATTCCCCTGTGCCACTCAGGAGAAGGAGGAAGGAGAAGGTGGATGGTGGGAAGGTGTTTTTAGTTTCTCACTACTCTACCTTAATAGTTATAGGTAATAAATTACATTAATCTCCCTACACTGAGTCTGTTTTGCCTGTGATGATAATTAGTGAGTGATCTCCCTGTCCTTATTCTCAATCCACAAGATTTTCATTCTATTTTCTCCCCCTGCTCTGTTGCAGAGAGGGAGTGAGAGGGTGATGTGGTGGTGCTGAGCTACCACCACAGCAGTCACCAGTGTTAAACCACCACAGTCCTTCCAGTGACAAAGACTCAGTAATTCTGTAAAAATTCCCAAGCATGGGATTCAACAAACCAGGGAAGTCTAAAAGGCACAGACTAGTAATCTTCTGCTGCCACAATCTTCCTCTTTTCCCAGAAAGGTGGAGTCAATTGCAACTTAACGAGCAACTTTGCACGTGCACACATGCAGACCCTGCATGAGGATACGTACGGTGGCTGATTTAATATGCAAAACCATCAGCTTAAATTTCAGCCACTTGTGAAAAATCATAAAGCAGAGAATCAATGTGCGTCCTAAATGGGATCCTGATTAAATGTATTACTGCAGCCTATCTTAGCACCATCAGAAAATGGCTGCACGTACAACAAAATCTAATTCAGGCGTGAAAAAAAGATATTAGCAACTGTAGTAAGTGACCTTGGTGGAAAAATCCTAAAAATAAGTGGCAGGCCTAGCACACTAATTTGGAACTCAAAATAAAAGGCATATAGCAAATAAGAAGCCTAAAACCACCACTGCATTTCATTTCAACCTTATCTGGATGAGTTTCATCCAGCCAGCTTTCATCCATGTCCCAATTTCCATTATCTGGGAACTAAATTACTTCTTTACACCAAAAAGGCTTAAAAAATAAGCAATACAGTGAAAAGCTGGTTTTCTTAGGAAAAGCTCTTAATTATCTTTTTTTCCTTAAAATCTCAGTTTTCTTCAGACCAATTTAAGACTCATTTTGTAACTCTAATTCTGTTCTATGGCACTTTTCCCAGCAAATTAGAAGGAGCTGTAGAAGCAGCTCATTGTATAAATAACACCCGCAGCCACGTTTCCAGAGGTGACTGATGGCATTTGTCTAAAAGCTACTTACAGACGGTTAGTTAAAATTGTAGTATGATCCCATGTACCATTTCTCCTTTCCAAATCTAAATGCTGCTAAAATAAAGCTCTAGTGGATGAAGTTTAGACAATGCTATTTTAATTAAAAGGATTCTGCCCAACACCTTTTTTTCTTTTTTTTGATTTGGAAGAGAGAAAGTTTTGTTCGTAATCATCATCATCCTTTGTCATAGCGATAAATAATTCTGTTCTGTGCAATTTTCAGTAGGTTTCAGTGAATATTTCTGCAAACAAAAATATTCTGCTCTGACTGGAAGTACACAATAAATCTTGACTGCAAAAATGGAGGTGAAGCATACAGAAATTTCCTTGATTTTTTTATGTTAGACTGCTCATGTTACTTCATGCAAGTTTTACAGGTAACGTACACCAAAGATTACAGCAAGTTGAAAACCTCCATCATTAACTTGGCAAATTTCTGGTAACTTACAGCTACTAAAAGCAGAGAAACTAGATTTCTCTATCAGTTTATCCATTCACACCTGTAAATCCATCTGGAAGCCACTATGCCCAAAGAAAAACGTATTTTCTGGGCAGTCAGAAATTTAAGCTCGTGGAGTCTATCGATCCAGGTGAAAAGACCTGTCACTTCAGACAGAACTCTTTATTCCATCTAGTAGCTGATGCTAGCACAAGACTGTTCTTGGATTCAACACATTTTGCACATACTGACCTTCATACAAATTCCAGTTTTACAGTTCTGCTATCACAAATGTTGTTTTGAAAGAAATTGAAACAATTATTTTATGGCTATGGTATCTTTGTTTTTTTAACTAAGAACTTTTAAAACGAAAGCCGACATTACAGAAAAAACATGGAGCAATCATGGTGTTATTGTGACATCAATCAACCAAATCCTTTGTTTTTTTTTTTAAAAAAAAAAGTCCAACGTCCTTGTGATTTGATCACAAACTAAGAAAAATGGTCTTTGACTTAATTCCCCCCCCCCCCCCTTTTTAATAAACTATTCAGAAGTGATTCCTTGGCACCAGAAAGCTTTCTAAGTGTGCCAGACTTCATTTGCTCTTTAAAAATACACCAAGATTGCAAAACATCAGTACTCAGGAATAAAATGCTGAGAGATAAATGTTAATATGTAACTAATCAGCCTTACAGCAAGTAACTAGCACAGCAACACTCATGCAAATGACATTATCAGCAGTTCATTTGGAATACAGCTTAGTAACACAGACACTAGCCAGTTAGGTTTTCTTCTTCATAACAGTCAGAGTCTTAGATGGGTACAACTGTGATTTATTTACAATCAAGTTTCAAAGCACTATTTCTACAGGCAAGCTGACACAAGAACTTTAATTTAACCTACCAGTAGCTCACAGTTGACTCATATCATCAATCCCTTTTACTTGACTGTATGTATGTAGCCCAGATCTCAATTGTTCATTGTGGAAATATTTTTCTCTATTTTGAATTGTTATCCAATTCTATCGACTAAATTAAAATAAAATCTCTCTGCTACTGTAACTGTGAAAGGCATTCCTCATTACTGTGACTATTTACTTTAGGTTACATTTGCATTCCTTACATTTGCAGGGTGTCTCATTTCCTCTTTACTTAAGCTGCCTTCTGTCCACTCTTCAGAACAAAATAAAAAATTAACCAATCTAAAAAGAATAATCAACATGAAATAGCTTACTATGAACTCACGTACAAATACTAGAACTGCAAACAATTATGATGCATTCCTTAAGACTTAAAATCCGAATTTGACTAAGAAGACAAGATAGTTCAGTATCTTGGCAATTTGAATACTTACTCTAGTTTCATGTATAAAAAATACTTGTCGTTTCTAATTAAAATATTATAATTTGAAAATATTTAGCCATTTGGTCATACTTATATCTTTTCTATCATACTTCTACACAGGCCATTCAGTCATAACTCTATCAAGTCAAAATGGCTTTTCTTCTCTCACGTAAAACAGCTTGTCTTGATCAAATTATACTATCATTTAAAAAATAACATTCCCAGAAAGCAGTATGCCCTAATGTCCCAGAACTTGAAATATATGTTAAAGCCAATCAGGCACCATACGCAGTGCTTCCCTTTTCTGCACTTTCTGAAAGACTTAGCAAATTACACGCAGGTACGTTTCTTTAACACATTAGTTCCTGCATGAAGACAATGAACTGGACCGCAATGACAGCCACTTTTGTTTTGTGATTGTGAGATAGAGGGAAAAAAAAAAAGGTTCAGGTGAGGTGTAGCACTGAAGTTAATAGCCCAGTTTACACTGAATCTTCAGATAAGCAGCATTTAGGTATCCTGTAAACCCAGAATACTGAGGTGCAAAGCATCTCCCCCATCCTCCCCACATAGCTGCAAACATTCCCATTCTAGTTCAGCTGGACTAGGATAGACTCACTGTCAAGCACTACACTACTGAAGCCAACAGCAAAGCTGCTGCCAGCATGAGAATAAAATGCAAACTTGATAAATGAGGATGGAGAAGAAATGCAGAGAGCTCTGAAGTAGATGCAGTTAGTGTGACTGACACTGTGAACTTAGAAAAATGTCATAATCTTAAGCAAGTCTCTGCTTCAAAGCCATTCATGGTACATCAGTAACTCTGATCTACATAAGCACTATAAACTCTCAAGAATTATAGATAACACAAACTGCTTTGCCTAAAGTATATCAAAATTTCCTTGACAAAATTTTGGTCAAATTTCAAAATTGAAGCTGAGAATGTTCCAGGTGAACCAGTCCATTATTTCTGGGAAATTTTTCTCAAGATTGTTCACCTATTTGATGAAACAGCAACAAACAACATTATACTGCTTGATTTTTCAGGAATTTCTTCTACTGAAAAGCTTTGCTTTTCATATTCAGGAAAGCAAAGATTATATTGCTTGGTTAGCTATCATCACTTTCAGAGACACTTTTTTTTTAATCCTCCCCATGAAAATTAAATTACTAAAACATGTAGTTGTAGGACAGAAAAATTATTCTTAGCACACCGTTAATGAGTTTAGCAGCTGAATTTAAAAAAAAAGCATCCTCACAAGCACATGACATTCAAACTGCAGAAACTGACTTTCTGTGCATTCTGCTTTTGCTGCTGGAACAACGATGACAGGAACTAACAGCAGGAACACCAGCAGCATCTGTCCATGTTCTGCCTCTATCAGTTTTGAAGCCTCTGTACTGCTTTCTGTTAAGCAAACTTCAAGAAAATAACCAGATTTCAGTAAAATTGCTTAATGGACTATAGAAAAAATTACCAGGATAAAAAATTCAAAGACCTGTCACCTCAAACCATTCAAGCCACCTTCAAAAGTAAACAGTAGAAGGGGACCTGAACGTACCGTACTGTTCCACATAAAATTGTTCCATTTACTTATGTGGACAGCATTCCTACTATCTCCATTTATAAGGTTTTACATGTCAGAGGATCTTCACAGGGGAATTTAGAAAGCAGTAGGTTATTCAATGAGTATTAAACATCATTTTGTAGAAATGAATAAGGGTTACTAAAGCACCCAGCTGGACAAAGAACTTGACAAAATCTTTTTCACTAGCTTGATCATCTGGGCTGAAAATGATGGCATGCAGTCTTTGGGACAGCAGGACTTCCATAAAGCTCATCATCAAGAGATTCTAGTTCCTTCTTCCCCAAAAACAAAACACAACAAAAACTAGAGTTCTTGTTAAAAAATAACCCATATTAAAATGAATTGTGTTTGTGGCTTGAAACCCGTCCATCGAATGCACTTATTCCCTGGAGGCTACACTTACATCTAACCTATGCAGAAATCCTCAGGAAAGTTGAGTGCATGAAAAAGAACAATCATGATGCTTCCTATTGTTTCTTGGAAGATTTTGATAACCTTCAGGATGGAGCTGTTGTTAGATGACAGTTTCATTTCTACATGAAATGAACAAAAACAGAACAAATAAGACGAATCTCTAGCTAAAGTATGAAGCAGAAAGATGATTTTCTTAGCACAAGCAGCAAAGAGACATATTCTTATTACCCGGGACTGAAAAAAAATAAAGCTTTGTGGGAATTTACTATAGGACAAGAGAAAGACAGCTTTACTAAAACACAACACATTCTTTGGTGAATATTGACCTTGGGTTCATAGTCATCTTGAGAAAATTATTATTTCTACTGACTTAGCCGTACATAGGGTATATATTATCTATATTTCAAATAAGACGTGGTTTTGAATTTCCTTTCAGATTATTACAGCCGTTTTATCATCTTCTTCGATGGTAAGACAAAATGTTTCTCTCAAATTACAGCTGCCAAACTGGCAATACTGAATATGGCTTCAAAGTACACTTATGCTATATATTCACCCTAACGATTGCTGGGAATTTGAGGAAACAAGCAGTTCCATCTAAATCAAACGTGAAAACCAGTAAGAACAAAAGAAGTCAACGGCAAATGTCTCTGGGTAGGTCATCTAATCCTCAACCAGATTTTGAACATGACTATTCCACATTCTGATATTTGAAAGGGATGTTTCCATTTTTTCAGCTGTGGAGAGAACAAATTTGTTAGAAAGACTGCACTTCCTTGTTTTTTCTCAACAAGAAACCTCAAAAAACCAATGAGAAAACTATTTTTTGAATCAAGAAATCATAAAGGAGGTATGCTACTGCCATTCTCTATCTTACAGTTTTGTGAATCTTGCTTTAATATTTTATAGACGCTTACGATTAAGCAAGTGGGAAAGGTCTGTGAACGTTCAGCTTGATTGAAAAAAATCATCACACATGACCAAAGACATGAATCAAATAAAAATAAACAATATTAACTCTGTAAGTGCTGGAAGATTATAGAATTTCAGTTAGATTTGATAGATCTACTCTGTTTATTTTTTAAAGTGTACCTCAAAATACCAAAAATGCATTATGGGTTAAAAATAATAGTTTGTTTAATAACAGGATAGTGAAAAAGTTAAAAGGCTTAAAATAGACAAAATTTAACATTATTGACATTTTTAGGAAGAAATCATAACCTTTTACTCTATCCTGTAACGTTCAGGACAGTAAATAACATCAATATATAAATGTAGGAAATTACAAACAAACATGAGAAATTATTGAAATGAAAGCTAACAACGCAAGACAGCTGATGGATGTGAAAACTGCAAACAGCCTCTGGATTTCATGCATGATTTGCATGGCCTTCCTCAAGACAAAGACAGCGATTATAGTATAACAAAAATTAGTAGCTACTTACATCGTGTGTCAATTCAAAGTACTTCTGACAGGCCAACTGGTAATGCATGCCCTTCACCAAATCCAGGATCTACACAGAGGAAGAAAAAAAAATTTAAAGGCTTGAGAGGTAGCACAGACATACAAGCAGAGAATTCTGCATCTTGTTGATGTTACCGTGACAAGGTAAATATCACTTTTCTCGGCAGACACGTATAATACCTTGCAGAACTCTGCAGGACGTGACATCTTTGACTTGTGTATTCTATTAATAAGTGACAGCATTTACACACGCTACAGTTCTTTAAAACTATCCTGGCCAAGTTAAAAACAAGATAAAACCTCAGGAAGATGTGTCTTGTCCCTAAAACTTAATTTTAATAACCCTTAACTTCAAAAATGAGTTGTATATATATTTTGGTAATACAGTTGTGACAGTTATTGCCAAACTATCATATTGCAACATCTCTTCCATAATTGCAGACATAAATCTAGTAATTCAAGTGTTTGAAGCATGAAGCAATCAAGTACACTATTTGTATTTTTATTTTCCACATTACCAGTTTGTACAGATGCAGAATAAAACACTACTGCGCTCCCATCAAGAAAATTTAATGCAAACCCTTTAGACAAGTATCTGTAAGAGGGGAATGCTTCTACCTTCAATCAGATTTGTCCTTTTTGAAATGTAGTTATTTCTAGCCAAGCTCAGCAGAATACATGAGTGAATAGCCTGTTTTCAACACCTATTAGGAAAATCATGTCATCTTTTGTAAATACAATTTGCTTCCCAATTCTACCGCACGTAATCTCTTCTATGCTGTATGAAGTTCCATTCTTATCAGCAGAACGCAATGCCGCCTGATTTATTTATTTATTTATTTAAGTTTCAGCACCTCTTCCCTCCTTCATATAATCAAAATGTATGCGCTCTCTGCTTATCAAACAGAAAAGATTGCTGGAATTAAGAGATAACCTCAGTGGAAGGAAAAATAGTTTTCAAGAAATGTTAATTTCAAGGCCCTTTCCCAGGTTTGACCTTTGTGTCAAACACAGCAATACACTGCAGCTTAAATCCCTGCTGCACTCATTATTGGATGCCGCCTTGTATTTATTGACAGATATATAAATAAATTACATTTGCTGAATGGATAAAAATGGCAACATACTGCCAAGAAAGTACTTAACCACATTGTTTCTCTGTTATAGTTCAACTGATTACATTTCTATGCCTCTTGCCACTTCCTGTTAAATCTTCTGTAAAAGATCAAGCCCAAGGCCAGCCAGGCAATGAAGTCTGAAATTTGGCACTCTCTCTCAATACACTCGCACATATACACATACAAATATATATATAAATACACTTTCTTTACCCCTCCCTCTTTGAAAACAACTGAAAAAATTAGAGTCACATTAAGCAAAGGGTCGAAGAAAATTTGTCTGAAATACTTCCATTATATTTTGCCTTACATCTTCCTCTGCCTGTTCCTTACAATAAAATTTGTGCTGTGCAAAAGAGCTCTCTCTATTTTCAAATAACAACATTGTATGTATGCATGTATTAAAAAAAAAAAAAAAGGTTGCATTCCAAATTTTTACTTGTATATGTATTTTAATAGGACAGAATTGTTGGAGCAGTTTTCATTATACCAAAAAGCCATTATGCCCCACTATATTTTCCTCATGATTCAGTGTCACGATCGGAAGACCTACGGGTCCAGTGGCTAGCTGAAAGAAACATTTGCACTGAGTTATTTCACAGCATTCAGATTTTTCTCAACTAAACCTTCCGGCTGGAATAAGTCAACTAATTCAATCTAGCTCATGAACCCTTAAGGTCTCGTAAGAATTATTCATTTAACCAAGATTACACCTCAATGTAAGCAAACAGTTCAAAACCTCAGGTGGAAACGCATTTTAAGACTCAGAATCGAGTGAGCAAACAGAAGCTTTCTGAAGTATCAGCAGCTTCTGAGAATAAAACCTCAAAGTTTAAAGGCATCGAGGTTCTCTTCTAATTGAAGAGAACTTTTAAGAAAAGTTGATCAGTTAAAAGGCTAGTCATACTGCAGTTTAACTTTTCCATTCCAGACAGTTACAGCTGCTTTTTGCATCAATGCTACCATTATCCAACTATCCTGAAAAGCAGAAAAGATGAGAATTATCAAAGCTGGCTTTTGATTTACTAACTCGGTGATTCACAGGATGTGAGATCAAGCTGCTGTTGTCGTCTCTGGTAGTTCAGTGCAAAAATGGTAACGTCAAGTGACAGGTATCAGAAGAGGGATCACTGACACAGTACGGATGACGAGAGGATAAAGCGGCACTTATAAATAAATTCCACTTTTGTAGGAGAGATTATCCAGAACAAACTATTCTGAAACGAGGCCCATTTAAGCCCTGAGCCATCCTAGGGAAAATCTTGACCCATCTTCACAGTGGAGAAGAATACTCCTTTGAATCGATACTGCTGACACGTAACGTTACCAGAGTTGGCCTTGAGGAACCTAAAATACTTCAGGAACGATTTTGTAATTTTGCAGTGGCTCAGTCTTCACTGCCCACCTTCACTGCACTTTCACCAAGGAACTACAGTCCCTCTCCCTCAAGACCTCTCAAACCTCCCCAGAGGCTGCTACTCTGTCACCACACAGATTTTTTTTTTTTTTTGCTGCACTACAACGAAGACACACAGAGCTTAGAGAACTGCTGTTAGGGGAACCCCTACCTTCACCTCTCTGCTGAAGTTGGCAATTATGTCTTCATAGCTCTTCTTTTCCCACCACTCACAGTGCTCCATAGATCAGCATGCCAGCCACAACAGAGCAGGGACTTCCATCCAACTTCTCAAATCAATGTACACGGTTGTACCAGTAGGCATACTCACCTTGCATTATTCCTACTCCTTTCCCCTCTCCATCAAATCACCACCTCGGCTTTGGCTGTGTAGCCAAATTTCAGCCAAATTTGACAGGTAAAGATGACAAAGCTAGACAATTCCTATGTGATGATTAAAAACTGTGGCTGGGTAGAAAAACCAGACAAACATTTGTGACTTATTCAGGGAAAAGCACTTGTAATTCAGCTCCTGTCCCTTCTGAAAGGCACACAGAAGGCAGCTAAAGCATAAATCGGATAATTGGCACATAACTTTACATCAGTCACATCACATGAAAACAGACCTTTTTTTTTTTTTTGTATATGATGGGGATGAGGAGTAAGAATTACAATAAACATACCCAAAGAAGAACAGCTTTAGTAGATCCACTGGCTGTTCTAAGACGAAATAAAGAGTTAATAATGGCAACAGCAGAACCAGCTAGGAAAGAGTGCTCTGTGGGAGAGGAACGAGGAATGCTCTATTTAAATAAAACAGAATTATCATTCATAATAAATATTATAATTCCTACTACAATTGTGCTCGTAATGAAAGCAAACTTGCAGCTGCTTTTCACTGGTGTTACCCAGAAACAGACCTCCACTCAAAACTACCTTAATTACCAGCAGCAATCTTTTGCCTCCACATATATTCAGGCATTTACACTAAATTGCTTTATTTTGCAAGTAACGGTACATACTCAAGAACTCCTTTTGTTAGTTCTTATGTGCCTTTTCTTTCCCTGCCATCTGCAACTTGCTTTTGTGATGGTGCTTTACTGACTACTAATGAGGTTAAGATGATGTTTGGCAGCTGCATGCAGCCACCTGCTTTATGGACCTTCAGCTTTTACAGCTAAGATGCTGCATAGCTGGGTAGTTTGAGCTCTGCAATTATCCATTGTTAATTTCACTTATTCAAAGTTAGTTCCTTTTATCTGAAAACGGCTGAATTACCTTATATTTTCCAAAATCGGAGTCTTTCCGCTGTAGACTCAGTTAAGCGTGACTCATTTCTAACCTTCGTTTTATTTCAAAGGTGACTGAAGATAAGACAGGGGGCAACTGCTGGAACATATCCGAACACATTCGTGTTTTCTTCTGTTTCAGGTCGGTTTGTGACCACCTGCGCGTAAGTCCTGCCTCAAGTCTCCACCCTGCACTTTACAGAAAAATCTTTTCTCCATTTTTTAATACTTCCTTTGTATTTTGAACTGATCACCAGCAATTTTTGAAGGCTTTGTTTGTATAACGTAGCACAAATTATCTCACATTTAAGTTCTGTCTTCCCTATAGGACTCCCTTCGCAGGCTGAAAGACTATTGCTACATCCTTGCCAGAGCTCTGGTTCCTCTTACACTCTTTCAACTTGTCCTTGTGTAGTCAGAATACCTGATCTCATGGCACTCAGCATCGTGCATGGTAACATTCAGGGCACCGTAACAGCTCAGCTTCTCCCCTGCAACTTACATCCCAACCATGAAGTAACAAAATCTAATCCAGTATGCTTTGCAAAGGTAAAAATAAGAGGCAGTCATGACCTTGATGGAGGTATTTTATGAATATCTCTTAAAATATACCTGTAATTTCCCCCCCTCCATTTTTAATGTATAGGCTTTCCAGCCTTAGGTTCTTAGATGACAGCGGGGAACTCATTAAACACTTAAGAATAAATGAATGTCTGAATGAGAAGAAAATGTCAATATGTGACTATATTTGCTGCAGCAACCCCTGGGCAGCTTGTTTAATGAAGACAGACATTCATTTAAACCCAGTTAATCATCTTAAAAGGAAACAGCTCTAATGGTAGTTGTGTTTGTTTGCTTGCTTACTTTTTCAGAGTTTTACACAGCCTACTGCTGAAAGATGACGGTGTGAACATAAGGTGCATTACCCCTTCTTGCATTTGAGTATTTCATTTCTCTGATCTCAAAAAGTTTTGAAATAGCACATTGTAAAATGTACACTTTTAAACAGAAATTTGGGGATATGTTTCTGTGACACATTTTCATTTAACTTGACAAATCCTGTATGAGTTCACAGCCGCCTATTTTAAAAGCCAGTGCTGCCTGCTTTTAGATTTGATATAAAACCCACGTTCCTGTGCAGCAAGGAAATGCTTGGCCAAAGCCTGGACTGTTACCAAGTGTGAAAGCAAGCTCCTGAAATACTTCAAAATCAAAACACCTCACAAAATAAATTTTTTATTTCGTGTACATTCTAAGTTTACAAAACAGCAGTTTCAAGAACAATGACCTAAGACAACTTGCTTCATTTATATTGTTGTGTTTTTGTGTTTTCCTGTATTCTCATCCTGAACAGGGCGTTTAAACCTTTTATTTCTTCTGTGTGATTCCTTTTTCCTCCTTTCTATAATAATAAAAATGTCATGAGCAGTTTAATACTCCATAAATTGAAGCTGCTGAAGTGTAAAGACAGATCCTAATTCTGCCCCCTCATTCCTGCCATCTCCATTTTAATGACGTGCTGAAAGTGAATCTCAGTCCTCTTCCCTTTTCTCAGGTTCACCTACAGCTGGATAATTTTTTCATCTATTTTACCATGTAGTCCTAAGGCCAGCATGAGGGACGGAATGGAAACTCAAGAAGCACAGAGGGTAAAACTGCCTTCCATAGCAGCAGGACCAATTTAGGCTAATAAACACGTGGCACTGAAGTCTAAGATTTGACTAATGAATTTAAATACTTTAAATTGAACTTGCTGAAACTAATGACATTCTTCTCCAGCAGTGGGAGAAAGTGTGCTTTTTACTCTAATTTTATTATTATTTGCCCTAAACAGCATGTAATTCTATTATTCTAAAAGACAAATTTGATTGTGTGCTAGCAGAGGCTGCCCAGAGAGGCTGCAGTCTCTTCCTGGAGATCTTCAGAAGCTGCCTGGACGTGGACCTGGGTACCCTGCTCTGGGTGGCCCTACTGGAGCAGGGGCTGGGTCAGATGGCTCCAGAGGTCCTGGCAACCTCAACCATTCTGTGATTCGGTAATGGACACTCTCAATATCAACTGACCATAAGTTTTTACTACTTTATTCTGGTGGTTAGAATATCAAATCCAAGTTTTAAAAAGTGTATTTTCTAGTCCAACCCTTACTGGTTTCCAGTATAATAAAACATCTGTCCAAAGTACTTTAAACCATGTTCCACGTAGAATAAAATCCATGCAGGTACTCTGACTATACTGTATTCTTAAAGCCTTTTGTTATCAAACAGATTAGCTATGCTCCTCACTGTGTTTCTGCACCTTTCTTGCATTCTCTTTTCTTTTTGTATGCGGTTTTACTCACACAAGCCAGTTCATCAGTGACTTTGTCAGTTACCAGTCCTTCAACCAGATTTTTGAACAACCCACTCTTATTTAGTTGCATACACCCTTCTTAACAACAATCTCACCCTCACCTGACAATAGCCTTCTCATTTCTAACATTTCTTTCAACTTATCAGAAAAAAAAAAAAAAAAGAAGATTGGGAAAACTATGTCTGAAATACTGTCAACTCAAATGTTTAGAATAGCTTTAATCCATGTCACGTTAAGATGTCATGAAACACTTAAGACGTTAAGTTACATCATGCTAATACTCTCCACTGATGGTGTCAGTAACACTAACACCGCAACACCAGTAAACATGCAGTACGTAGTCAGACAAGTTGATCAAAATACATTATACCTTGATGGTAAGAAGGGGTGAGAGTTTTAATACTGGAAAACAAGACTTACTTAGCACTGCCTATATAGACTTGTATTTGTATCTGTTCAGCTTATATGCCAAAGTAGTCCTAGTAAGCATATTTTTGAAAACTAAAGACAAGACACACAGTTTAGCTGAGGTACCATAAGCAAAGTACAGTATTAAAATACCAGGTCTATAGAGTAATCAGACAAAGTATAATCTCAGATGAAATGGGGGAGACATACTCCTAACATGGAACTATGATTTTCAAAATAATGGAAAGGTCAAATGCTGTCTCCTATCAATAAATGGCCCCCCATCAATAGAAAATACATGGAAACTTACAGCATTTGTATTCACACAAATCTACGCCGGAGTGCCACAAAGATTTATTTTCACTAACGAAGTTTCCTTGACATAATCTTATTCTCAAGATGCTTAACTGTCCACCTGGAAAGATTTAATCGTTTTAAAACGGTTGCAGATTTTGATGTAGTAAAGACAATCATCTGAGCAATTTTGGAAAGCAAACAAGCAGTCTTAACTCTCCACTTGAGAGATGTGAATGATGTACAATTTCTAGATTGAAGGTCTAAAACTTTTTAAGAATTTCTTGGCAAGCAATATGTAAGGTACTTTATTTTAGGACTTGAATTTTAACTAGTTAATTTACTGGGGAAGAATCCCGCCATAAAAAAAATCTCACAGTATCTGTGCTTTAAGTGAAAATGTGAATTTTTGAAACAATTAAATTAATAAATATGAAGTCCTGTATAATATCATCATCCATTAAATATTTATTATAGCCACTAGTCAAAAAAGAATTAAAATTGTAATTGCTAACAGAAATTTTACGGAAGACTAATGCATCAAATCTGAATGTGATAAAACCAGTCTCACATGAGATTTGTCCGTATCAAGAATATCAATGGTTCTTGTGGTTTTGTTCATGTTTTTGTATCTCTCCACTATAAATAATAGTTTAATAATTATTAGTAATTCTTACTTGAATAGTATCCTCAAAACTCAGAAACACTACCAGCACTGAGGTTAGGGCAAAATTCTTCAGCTGTAAGGGAAAACATTTTTACAGCTAGGAATGATCTAAAACTTTTTTCTAATGTTAAACCGTCAGAAGGGGGAGTGTGGTTTGCCCAGGCACGGCTTAGCTAATTTTCTTCTCTCCCTTTTAAGACTCCCCAATCCCTCAAAACATCAAACTTGTCAGAAAACATTGGCCAAAAGTTCAATGATTCATTTAGAATCTTTAATTTAATCCAATTATGGAAAAAAGCAGCTTTTTAAATTAAGAAAATAATTCTACTAGAAAGAACATTCTTTCTTCTTAAGTTATCTATCTTCTGTTCATTTACATTAGCATTTAAAAAAAAAAAAAAGTAGTAATTGGAGCAAAAGCAAAAATGAGCCTAGATCTCCTGTTTCTCCTTACTGCAGAACCACGAGTTATTACCTTTTGCTATTGTGATAACAGTGAATTGAGAAAAAGACCTGGGCAATTTCTGCAAGAATAGATATTTTAAAAACAAGTTTAAATCAAAGCCTCCCATTACTATTTTTCTATTTGAGATATGTCAGCAACATATTATAGCGCATTCAGTATATAGCACCAAAACAGATGCATTTATCTTGCATATGCTTTAATCTTCGTATTCTTCAAATTGATTAGCTTTTCTCAGAAGCAGTTTTATAAAGATTTTACCTGATTAGCAGTAGACCAAAAGACAGAAATGAAATGTGATCCAAAATATAATGCAAATACTATGCAATCACACATTAGGTTGTCAGCTAACCGTATTACTTCTCCAAGAAGCAATTTTTAAACAAACAAAAAATCTAATTTCACAAATAAAGGAATAGCTTATCCTAAGGAAAATGTGAACTAAATACGAGTCAAATAATTTGGTTCTTGGAATTAACATCAGGATTAATTCTTTCTGCTTCAGGGTATATAATAACTAGGCAAGACCTGGGAGTCAATTCCTGTATTACTTCAGAAAGATCACTTCAGCGGAGACAATCTCAGAAAATACAGCCTCAGAAAATCCAACCTGAGATAGCTGGCTGGACCGAGGCACCTCACCATCGAGCAGATTTACATGTTCAAATGTCTTCATCACTACCAGCTCTACTACCAAATGACTGCAATGGAAGCAACGCTCAGACTGACCATCAGCTCATGCCAGGTCTGCCAGTATTTACTCTGTACCACAGTCCGAAGTCCAGCTTTCCTGTTTCATGCCTTGTCCATGCACAGGGAAACCTTTGGAAAAGCACTGTGAGGATGGCTTTTGTTCACACCCCAGACCAGCTGAATGCTTTATTTGTATGAAAAAGCTCAGGAATTTCCTGGTCTTATGAACCTGAAAGGAAAAAGAGTACTTCTTATCTCAAGAGTATGAACGACAGCCCTAGAAAGAGAAGACTGAAAACAGCACTCTATTCGAGTACTCTAAAACACCAGATTAAAATCCCAGAACTAAAATAGAGTTGGAGCACAAGTGATTTGGAAAGAACCCATAAAAACAGAAGGCATGAACCAGATACAGGATAGGAAACGCATCCAAACCAATCAATTGCTGCTTGCACTTATTCCTGAAAAATCAAAACCCACCTGCAGCCATCTCTGATCAACTTGGGATCAACTAAGACAGCAACCTGGCTTTCATGATTCAAGGACCTCTTCAGAAAAGCTGTGAAAGTTACAGAACTGGGGAAAAAGCTCACTGATGTGGTTGTTGACATACTACAAATCCACATCTGATGGTCTAAAGCACTGTAAACTCACTTTGTGTCAGATAAACCACCACCATTCAGGAGCCTACATCCCCTTACTTAATTGAACACAGCATATTCAGGAATAAATCATACTTCTTTGTGCTGACACACAGCACAAAGATTATTGAAGAGAAACACTTAAAACATTAAAAGAGTATTGGATGTAACAACCCCTGGGACCCTAATCAGCAAATAACATCCTTAAGATTAGCTTGTCACCAGGACCTCGAGGGATACTAAAAAACGTTTGAACAATGGGAAAGGAAGCACTCCCAAACAACAACAGTTCTGATACAGATCACTGTGCATGAACTGGAGATACTAAGGGTTCAACAGACAGCTATGAAAAAGTGAGTCTCCCATCTAAGAACTGCAAGCCTCCATGCGCTGCTGACAAAGATGTCAGCTAGGTCTCCATCAAATTCAAGCTTTAACATCTGTATTCATACTTGAACAAATTAAAGTTAAGACAGCGGCTCTATTTCATTTGGGGTACAAAGTAGCCACCGATGGAAAATTCTATGTGCATGGCCTGGGCTGCCACAGCTTCTCTGGCACCTCCTGATGAGGGAAGCTGATACTTACAGCAGGCCTGATGAGTTTCCAATCAACCTTAGTTCCACAATGAGGAGTTAGTCTTAGCAGGGAACAGAAACTCTCGAACTGTCAACCCCTTAAAGCGAGCTTCTGCGTTCAGGAGAGAAGCATCTACTACTGCTCATCTGAAGTATGGAGCGCGATATACTCCTCTCACAAACACCATTTACCCAGAAGAGGGAGTGCCCCGGAGCGCTGAGTTCAAGAACTACAGGACTGTATGTAACAAAATGCTTGGTGAGCACGTGAACAGAACTCCAGGTGGCAAGCTCAGAAGACCTCGTGCCCTTACGCACCGAGATACTGCCTGAGACCTAGCATGGAGATGCCTTCTGAAAATCTCATCTGTTTCCATGACAATGGCTGCATAACAGATTCACACATTGTCAGATAAACATAGGAAACATTTTACAGCACAAACCATCCACCCAAGAGGTCTCCTGGGTATAAACAGACACATTCTTGAAAAGAAGCACATCTTACGCTGATAGCATATAAGGAATCTAGCTCTGGAAACGTTTTGTTTAGGTGAAAAATGTATTAACTAAAATCCAAAAAGGTTAATCTCACAGTAGCTTGAACCAACTCTTATTTACTCAAATATTCTCTCAGCTTACTTCTTGATGATGATATACTGAGGGAGTATCGCTTGCTGCAGTGGTGATAGTTACTACCTTGCTTTTCAGGTTAGTAGTGATACATCCTTCCATCTACTCCTCAGAAGAGGCTGCAAACAGAAAACCTCTCTTCTGCACAGGGTAATGAGCTCATAGCTGTAGAGAGTCTACTAGGTCTTGTGATAATCCAGTTAATTATCCTCACACACAACACAACAGAGAATGATTCCTTGACCTCCACAGGGATCTGCTAAGACATTGCATTGCTAACCCCTTCTAGAAATGGAAAAAAGGTTACTTCTTAGCTGAACCTAAAAAACTCAGAATATAAGAAGAAGGAACTGGCTACAACCGGTATGAGCCTGTTGTGAATTTTGATCACATTTGGACTAAACAGAAGTGACATGTTCCAATTTTCCAGTTAATAAAGAGACATGATGACACAGAACCATCAGTTAGGAAGCTGACTGCATATTTTGCAGGCAGTCTATTAAGATGAAGAAAAATAGGGACTTGGGAACGCAGAAAGAGGAGGGTGAAGATCCTGGAAAGTTGGGGATTATTCTGGAGATCAAAGATGCTTGGTGATAAATGCCGAAGAATGCCATGGGATCACAGCTTGCAGTGCCTGAGACACTTAAATGCAAGCAGCTACAAAACCAGAATTGACATGACTTTCTGTCCAATCTTCCCAGACCAGCAGTGATTTCCCTGGCCTGAATAAACACAACACCGGAGTGGAGAGCAAGAGAGGGCAAGCATGAGATAATCAAGCACGGGTATAATTCTGTGTAAAAAGTCTTTGACTGTAAAAAGTCTTCACATTCACTACAGGTCTCTATTTACTGTGTCTCACCTGTGGCACCATCACACACAGCATCTGATGACTCAACTACTGTGCACACTTTCATTAAATGGATGCGAGAGCCTTTCATACACTGCAGGCACCTGAGTCCTGGATCACTGATGTAAAACTCTGGCTCCACTCAAGTTTGCTGTGCCCTGTATGAGGCCACTTTAGTATCCTCTCAGTCCAGAATAATGCATTTAGTACTACCATAAACCAGGCAGAGAGAACTGAAAAAGCACTGCAATACATGCATTGATCTGGTTTTGACATCACTGAAGGGAATTTTTCCCATTGTGACAAGCTGCTTGTCTAGAACACACAAAGCAACAAAAAGAAATAAATGAAGACACATTTGAAGACAGCAAAAAAATCTGAAACAAAGCAAGGAACAAGTGTAAGAAGCCATGGGCCCCAGGAAAGACATTCTGTTTATTAAAATACCTAGCTGAAAGGTCAAGCTCTGAGTCATTCATTAGAAACATAAATCTGTTGAGTTTTAAGAAAGTTCTCACTGATCTGGAGTTAGCAGAATGTCTAACAGACTCAAAGGGTACATACAGTTAGAGTGAATGTCAATCTTGAGGCTGAGACACTGGAAAAGCAACTATATCAGAGGTTTCAAAGGATCGACAAGCCATTCACCCCTCCTAACCATTCACTGCACTAAAGGAAAAAAAATATTTCTGACACCACTGGAAGGTCAACAATTACCACCAGCATTGGAGAAGACCCTATAAATTGCAGTCTGGACTGAAAGACTCTAAATTGTTATTGGTCACGTGTAATGAGGAGTGGCAATTATAAGATAGGTAAAAGCTCTTGGAAACAGATGTGAAACAATCCTCTTCCTCCTCCTGAATATCTCAGATTGACTGACGTAAAATACCAATTTCCAAAAACCCAGGCAAAGACAGCTGTATTATTTCACAGAATTACAGAATTGAAGGGGTTGGAAGGGACTTTGAAAGATCACTGGGTCCAACCCCCCTGCCGATTCCTTAGAGCAGGCTGCCCAGGTAGGTGTCCAGATGGGCCTTGAATATCTCCAGAGAAGGAGACTCCACAACCTCCCTTGGCAGCCTGTTCCAGTGCTCTGTCACCCTCACTGTGAAGAAGTTCTTTCACATGTTGCTGAGGAACTTCCTGTGCTCCATTTTGTGGCCATTGCCCCTTGTCCTGTCCCCACAAACCACTGAAAAGCGGTTGGCCAAATCCCTCTGTCTGCCACACCTCAGGTATTTATACACATTAATAAGATCCCCTCTCAGTCTCCTCTTCTCCAGGCTGAACAGACCCAGATCTCTCAGCCTTTCTTCATTGGGAAGATGCTCCAGGCCCCGTACCATCTTTGTGGCCCTCTGCTGGGCTCTTTCCAGGAGATCCCTGTCTTTTTCGTACCGGGGAGCCCAGAACTGGACACAGTACTCCAGGTGAGGCCTGACCAGGGCAGAGTAGATGGGGAAGATCACCTCCCTTGACCTGCTGGCCATGCTCCTTTTAATTCAGGCCAGGATCCCATTGGATCCCATTTGATTTTGTTTTGTTTTTATTACTAAGAGTGGCCACTGCAGAGCCCTGTAGTCTCAATGCACTTAAACTCTCTCCACAAAGTTCCTAGACAGCACTGTATCCTTTTCCAGCCACTGATAAAGATGGTTTCTCTTACTCAGGTTTGATAAGAAAATTTAAGGTTTGTAATGAGTCCCAATCCTACTTTACAAACAAACAAAAAATTCACAAATGAGCTGAGGAACCGCATTAAACATGAAGATCCTACCTCATTGTGCAAGTGCACTGAAGAAATAGCCTCAACTGAATCCTCCCCACGTATAGCAAGGCAGCTAAAACAGGAAATCCATACCAATCTTTCCAATGATTAGCTGGATGAAAATTTCAGAGCAGCATGATTTTTGATGCATATAAAAAGGAAAAAAGCCAAAGGAAGGTATCTCTAGCCTGTCAGATATATGAAAGACAGTTAATACAGGCCAGGAGAGAAAGAAAGGAAAAAAAATCAAAAAAAAAGTCTGGGGATTTCTAGAATTTGTGAATAATGACTTCCAATGAACAATAAAATCTTTTAAACTATTCTCCTTTAATCTATATCCAAATTACTTCCTCCAAGAGAAATTACTTTAAATGAAACTCACATTTTTTTCTAACTAGTTCAACACTCTGTTGGTGCCTGACCAGCAATGTTGATACTTCACATGAACAAAAGATATTTTTCTACAGACTTAATGTAAATTTCATACATGACTTTTTCCTGAACTGTCTCAGCTGAGCTCTAACCTGTATGTGTCCCTCCAATGAAGACAACAGCATTCTTTTATATCCTTAACCTCCTACGAGAACAATGAATGGGAGGTCAAGGTCCTTCAGCATGCATGTGAAAAAGTTCCATTTTCTGCATTGCCCATTCTATAGATGACAGGTTATCAATTTACTGTTACCTTTTAAAAAGCTGCTAAAATGTGTTAAATTTCACTAGGCATCTCACGAGCTGTTGTCCTCTAGGGGAAGTCAGTACAATGGATGCAGGGGTATTTTTTTTTAGAAGTTTATTATAGGAAACAGTGACTAACATCCACTATACTAATAAAAAACCTCATAATATTAACCAAAAGAAAAAGGTGATGACAACAGTCAACACATCAGTGGGAGCACTGAAGCAAGAAAGACAAGATTCTAGCTTAAGCCTTCCCTAAGAAGAGGTATTTTACAAACATGCTGACAAATTGCACGCAGTATTTCTACACCAATATAAAGTACAATTGAAAAACAGGGCCTCATTAAAGGAAGTTCCAAACAAAATATGCCTTACCTGAGATATTCCACTGGGAGGGATCTTGTATGACTGCAGCTTCTGCTTCAGTAGCTCAGGCTCACTGTGGCGGAATGGGCACCCTGACAGTAAAAACAAGCAAGCTCACAAACAAGTTTGTTTACCCAGAAGTTAGCAGAGTAACACACTCAAGAGACCAACTAAACTGTTTCTAATTGTCTAACAGCTTATTAATAAAAAAGTTAATTGCCCGTATGTGCAATTGCTTACTTTTTTCTTCCCTTTTTTAAAAAAAATTTAATTAATTAGTCCACTGCATGGTTAGTAGGGCACCAGACTCTCAAGAGTTACACAAAATATCTTAACATAAATAGGCCACAGTTCTCATTCTGTAACAGGAAAAGAGATTTTTAGTTCTTTACTGACAATGATAGCACTGGTACATTTAAGAGCTCTGAAAAAAAAATGGAAAAGACAATGATAGTTAACTTGTCTTTACAGCACAGTTCCTTCTAAAATATTACTTTAGAAACTTCCACCACCTTGAATAACAGTTTGGATTTTTTTTTTTGTCCCAGAATGAGTTCTGAGAGACAACTGAAGAAATAACTAGAAGAGTAACGCTAGAATAACTGAAATAACACTGCTGAAGGATTTCCTTGTTTACTCACACCAAGATAGGAAGTTTTAAAGTACTTCAACAAACTTAGGAATTTCGGTTCAATTTAATTCATATCTCAGAACCCCTCCAATTGCTTATCTTTTATAACATCTATATATTTAAGGTCTCCTTGCACTGTGCAACTCAATATATATAGAGCCAAAAGCTATCAAGTGTGATCTAAAGAGAACACTTGAAGACCTTGATCTCAAAATTAAATACATAATTGAAGAGATTACAAGAGTAACATGACAGACAATACTCCAATTTGTCAGATACTTTGCCAGATAATTTGTCAATGGAAAACTATAATGTTTACAGAAAACATGATCTTACTCTGAAGCAAGAGTTTTTCCAATTATAAATTCTGTTTGAGTAAGGACACAGTTTTACAAAACTGATTTTTCAAATCACTTCAGTACAAAAGATAAAGCTCAAATACTACGTACCCTATATAACCACTATTATGACCTCTATAAAGAGATAAACAATACAGTTTGACATTACACATTATAGCAAAACAAACTGCTTAACTATTTATTTCTTCAAAACATTGGAAAACCTTGTAAATTCAGTCCCTGTTAAGCTTCCCTTTGCAGTATCTATGTTGTCTGGGATGTGTATGTAAGCCATGACTTCCACAGTGATAACTTCAATGCCGACAGTCCCTAAGAGTTACAAATGTCAATACCAGTGCATTTATAAATTTACACTGTCCTACAACTAGAAATTAAGAATCTAGAAGAGCTCTGAATGTCCTAAATTTCTGAAAACCAAATCAATTATTATAAGCAGAACAAGATTGCCAGTTGGAAAGCACAGCTTCAAAGGAATTTAACTTTGTTTTCTGGCACACAAAGCAGGAAGAAGGGCATGGAAGGAAAAAGAACTAGAGTACAGAACTGAACTTGAGTGATACTATTATGCAAGTAAGAGAAGACTAACAGTGAACAGCAGTGATTATCTTAGTAGTCCAAAGTTACTACCACTGGAAAAAAAGGAAATCCATTTGTCTTTGCTTTAGCCAAGGCTACAGATTTCCTTTTCTCTTTTCTCTTTGTTTTGAGAACTCACCATGATAATCGCCTTGACTCGGTGGATTGGATATGATGATCTTCATGCAGCTGTACGGGGTATAATCTGTTCTCTTTCCTTCTTTCCCATAGTTGTGGCGAATGCTGTAAGCATATCCTTTGTCAAACTACAAAAAAAAGCAAATATATTTATATCCTATGCCAGATTCTTTACTTTGCAAATAGAAATGCTGGATTATGAAGTCAATCCTCCAAATCTACTCAAATTGAGAAAAAATAAAACAGATTTGTTTGCTGCTAGATTTGATTTTTATATTACATGAACTTGTACATGCACATATACATATCTTACATACTCATCAGAAGAGAAATAAGAATTAAGATCTTTCAAGCTGATGCAGTAATCATTAAAGATGATTTAAATATCAAAATTGTGAACCCCAAGATGTTAGTAAATGCAGAAGACATGGCAATTTGAAACCTTTCATAATTGTCCATAAAATAATTGTTTTATCACGGAAAAATAATAGCAATTCAGATTTCTTTACTCAGGTTCACATTCTTGTTCTCCCAAAGCATAATCCCTCACCTATACTTTGTTTCAGCACTGAATTTCAATTAGTTAGTCTAAAATTAAGAGTGCTTTGTATGAAAAAAGGCATATCTCTTTTGTCCAGAAATAAACACCCAACTCATATCAACTCCTGCAATAAAAAGTTCTAAAGAAATATAGACATATACAAACATTTATCTTAGCAGCCAAGTGCATTGCTATCAGTATATCATTTTAGGTGAGTCATTTTAGGTGAGCCCTGTGAAGAAGATTCAGTAACACAAGCTCATGCTATTTTACATATGGCCGTCGCTGAGGTAAAGATCTGTGGTAGAATCAGAATAATTTCACACACGGATTCCATGAAGTTTGATAAGCTGCTGTGAGCCATCAAGGAACATCTGTTCAAATACACACTCCTACAGGAACTGAAGTACAAGTTAGAGACTTCTCATTAGCAACTTTTTTTTTTTTTACAGGATTTTGCCCAGAGTATCACAAAATAGTTCTTAAAAAATAAATAGGTTGAAATAATGAAGCTTTGTGTGCAGAATTACACTTCTGTCTCTCTCCTCCTCAAAAAAACTACAATGCATAAAAGAACAACTGTGCTCTTAATGCTCCGGCATTAACTTTATATTTAATTCAGGCACAGAACTTCACAAAAACAATTCCCATAATAATTTGTTTTCTTGTCAAAAACAACTTTAAAAATGTTTTAACTCCAATATTTTACTAACATAGGTCAATACAGACAAAAATTGTTCAAGCACATAACTGGTTAACTGTTTCTTTAACAGATAAGAGCAATTCCCTGCTTGGTCTGTGGATTTCCAATTCAGAATATTCAGACATCTGTGAAATTATCTTGACCTGCTAAAACTCATACAAAATAAAACAGAAGAGGAATGCCTTACTTAATATAATATTTGAACGGTTTTGACAAAATCTAGATAATATTTATAACAAGTATGTTGAAACATATACACAACCTTTGAGAATACAAACGTAAGTTGCACCTGATTCTGGATGGCTGAAAAAATGAACTTCTTCACCAAGACATTGCTGTAATCAGGTTAGTATAACAAGCACAATATGCAGCACTCCTTTTCCAAATCAGGCTTGAGGCATCCAAATCGCTGAACAAACACTGACTAATTAATCCTTACTATACATTTGACAAAGTGACTTTTAAAATAAAAGAGCACCAAAACCCACAGATGTATCAAATCCATAGCATTGTGTTTTCCAGCACTGCCAAGGCAGGCTGCAGTGCGTAGGGATATCCTATCTAGTCAACCCTTCTACCCAGGGGAGAACAGAAATGTTTGGTTGATGAGTAAACAAGCACTATTTTTGCTTTCAGTGGAGAGCTGGGTTTACCAACAGCGATAATTTATGAAGAGGTGGCAGAGCGTAGGAGCATGTGCTGTAGGCATGTGCATGCTCTCAGAAAGGGCAGGTGCAGGAGGACTCCCTCACCTTAGCAGCGCAAGCAGCAGCTGCTGGCTGAGTGCTGCTGCTCCTGCAGGAGCTGCAAAAGCTAAATACAGCCTTTGCAGCTGTCAGCTTCAGGAAAGCCTAATACAGCAAAAGACAGCATTATGATGGTGAAAATGTGATGTTAGCACTTACATATGTGCATATATACTTGCATATAAATACAAACATGCCAGTACACATGTACCACTGCATGGAACTTAAGAGAGAGCTGGGAACTGGTATACTTACTCTTTCAAAACTCCTGAAAAACAGCAAATATCAGACAAAGATGTGCGTATTTTAATTCCCAACCTCTGAGAGAATCAGTTAAGATAAATGTCAGGTTTGTGATCACATAGCCACATATTCTTCCATGCAGAAACTCTGGAACCTTTCCGCCTTCTTTGCAAAGACTGGATGAATGCACATTTCATTTGCTTAAGACAGGGTATTTGAGTAAGCAAAGCAGATAGGTTTTTGTAAGGCAAAAGCAAATCTTGACTGCTTCCGGATGTATTGCTTAGTTTGCCAGAAAATTAACAACCCTCTAACAGCGCTGTAAACTACAATCTTGAGCTATACTTTTCACATCACTTGTCTTAATGCCCACAGAAACTACTTTTACTACCTAACTCATTATTTTATGCTGAGAAGCAGCTTTTGCAGTAAATAGAAACAACAGCTACATAATAACACAACATGGCCTTGGGACAGGTTGGGGATTTTCTCAGTGTTTTCTTGTAAACCTGTTTGGATTTTTTGAGGCCATTTGATATCAGTTTCATTACACCTGTAAATCCTTTGGGCCAGGATTATTTTTATTTTTTAGTAATATTACAGTAGAACAGTATTTTGAAAAATTAAAATGTATAGGCATAGACATAGCTACCACATGTGAACTTAAAACTAAGATATCAGAAGACTGAATAATTTACTTATTCAGGTGAGAAACTTCTCTGTGCTGAACAGAGCAGCATAAAATACTTAAAAAAAAAAGCAACTTTAATTATCATTTTATTTCTGCCATTGTAATTGTACCACTTCTTTACGGAAACACTAGTGCTAAGAAAGAGAGGAAGAAATTGTGCAAAGACATTTTTGCTTGCTTGTTTTTCAGTAGTGGCCATTCGTCTGAAATTAATACTATAATGGTAACAGGCAACCGCCGGTAATGCTCAATCTCTTGAATTCATTAAAAACCGCTTAAAATAAGTGTTGTTCTAAAATTATTCTTAAATTTCAGAGAACACAAAGTATTTTTGTGGCTACTTGGCAGATTTAAAGCTGTCCAACACCACTATCGTACTTCCTGGTCCACATTTACTCCGTTACACTTCTGGAATTAACCATAAACACCCCAGTGCTCCTGAACAACCCTTTTCAAAATCCATCCTCCACACTACAGAGCCTTCATGTGCAAACCAGTTGTTTCTCTGAAGAAGGATTCTGTCCAATAGCAACGGCTGGCAGATCTGCTTCTCATCTGTCAGAGAAGACGATTCATAGTGACAAACGCTTGCCCAACTGTGCACTTGCTTATGCACATTCATAACTGTCACCTGCTCTCAGAGCCTTTGCAGCAGCAGAGGGAAGGAAAGAATAACACAGCTAAGTTGGCCCCCACAGTTAAATGCTTCCCCAAAGACCTCTCCTGTCCTTGTGATTCAGTGTTTCTGGTCGTTGATCAAGGGAACAGAGTCTTAGCAGCGTCAGTATCCAAGGGACTGTGCGGTGCTCCTCAGAGGGAAGCGGCCACGAGTTGTGGCGTTTCATTTCAGACAGCACGTCCTGGGGAACAGCCCCCTGTACGCTGGGTATGAGCTCAGTGATCAGGCTAGCTCCTTCCTAATACTATTACTCTAGGATATGCACAAAGAAAAATCCACCTCAGAAGCAATCCCTTTCACTTGCCAGTGAAAGTACACAAATATATGCATTTAAGTATAATTGGATGGGCTCAATATTTGCAGAAATGAGAAGGCAGAGGAATTGTCCCTTCCTAATTATTCCAAACCCCCAAACAGATGTGTTGGGATTATCCCAGTTCCTACAACAAAACAGGGTACGTGCAGAACACATCATGCATGTCAGTGTTTGCGGGGTCATTCTAATTGTTTATAGATAACTCGATTTTAAACTATTTCACAAAAAAAACACGTAAAAACTGTAAAACTACTATTACAGTACAGACCAACTATGCAATCTATCAAAAGGTAATTACGATAGAAAACTATGAAAGGTGAAAACTCAAAATGATTTGACAAATCACTTTTTTAGTGATGGCCCTGTAAAAACGTTCAAGGTTTTTATTGAAGCCTGAGATGAAGTTGCTTGACAATAATGATGCTGCACAAGTGGGCACATCACCTCCTACTGTGTGACAGTTTCCACCGAGACAAAAGAAACAATAGAACAGTAACACTCAAGTAACACCATTACGTTACTGAGTAACTGCATTTACTAGACCACCTACTGTTGGGTATTACTTCAGAATGTGGATTCTCTGCCAACTTTTTACAGTATAGCCCACAACTCAACTACCTTTGTAACATTATGTTTTCCTCTATTTAGTTTATTCAGTTCTCTGACTGCTCTTCTCTCTACACAGAGCTGCAGGATGCATCTGGCCTGAGATAAAACTGCCCACCTATGTTCTGCAGCGTATGTTTTTATGCATCAGTACTTGTTGTGGTGAGCTGTGGTGTCCAGGGTATGGTGCTGAATGTACTATCATCCCTGGCATCCTATCCCTGGCATCCTAACACAAGCAACACTGAAGTGTTCTTAGACTTCTTCCTACAGGAAAGTTAGCTCTTAGCACTGATGGGGAAGGCTAAACCAGTGGTCTGTAAGCCAGAATCCAGGAGGCTGGAGGACATTTCACTGGGCATCCGCATGTAATATAGCAAGGAACTCACGTTTTGCTTTTGTGTGGTATATTTACAGAGGTATCAGACTAAGGCAGATGAATTTGCCTTAAAACTGTTAGTTGAGGCATACATGCTGTATCAGATTTCCTTCAGCAGAAGATGTGTATAAGTTAAGGTGTAAATAAGGTATATGTAAGATGATAGAAAACCTGATACACACACACACACACTACAAGTTTGCAACTGGTATAGCCTAATATCAGATTACTAGGTTCTAGATAAGAATTTATGGAAATGTTATTGTCAGAGTTTGATCACATAAACACGAGATATTAGGGTATGGAATGGCAATGTACGTCATACAGACCGTATGGCAGGTACACGCTTTCCTTTGAAGAAAAGCTTTGTTAAAGCAGAGAAGCATGGCTCATGTGTGCCTTAGTTATCAATTAGATACAACTGAAGACAACTTCAAAATAACAGAACAATTATATACATCACTTGCAAAGCACTTCAGCCACTGCAGAGTAAGTATCATGTCACGTGAACCACGAGTTACTTGGCTTATGTCACTTGTCATATTTGCATTACAGATTCTAGAAATAGCACAAAGTCCTCCATAAATTTCATCATTTGCAAACTTATCTAGGTTACCAATTCAGATATTCAGCATGCATACTAACATGGGAAATAAATTTGCTGACAGGTGTTCTGAGCCCATGTTCCTGCTCATGTTCACACTTCAGCAAAACTTTCATGTTTCATTTTAACTACTTCTATATACTCATGTGAGTTTTTATGAGTTTATTCCTTAAAAGTCCTGGGATATTTATTTATTTAAAATCTCACAACTAAGCAAAACGACTGCAGCAATTTTGTCTAGCTTCTTGGCTGACCACCAGATTAGTTCCAGCTCTGCAAAATCCAAAGCAGTAATGCTGTTAAACCATTTTGTTAAGCAGTGATTGGTAACTTCTTGTCTAAAATTGTTGAACCTGTATGGATAACAGCTTCAAATTCACAAATTTATCACACAAACTTGTGTATCTTGTGAAATAATTGATTCACTTTTCATCCATTCCCTAGGCAGTCACTCAAATCATTACTGTTGACGCTGCTTAGCTGGCACATCTTTGTCCTTTTATTTTTTTCTTTCTTTAAGCTCATTCTTAAAATAACCTCAATTTGAGGTTATCTTTTCCCAGGCATGACTTTCATTTAGGAACATAAATAGGTATTTCGCCATCTGCCAACTACAGAAAGTTTCCATTTATGCTAAATTCTCAACCTGTAGCACAATTTCTATGCTTTAAGGTACAGATCAGAAACCTCAGCTAAAATTGAGCTCGAAATTTTGAATATGTTGTGCGGCAGTCATTACAGATTGATTCACATCAAGTACAAGACCCCCCTTCCCCTCCCGTTTCAGGTTTTCCATATCTGATGAGGCAAGAAGTGCTCTGCCCTGGAGGTGTCTTCATCTGCTACAAGGAAATCAAGAAGTTTATGATCAATTAAATTCCTTGTGTAATGTCCACATGAGTGTAAGCTGCATAACTCATGAACTAGTTTTTGGGCTACCCCAGGCTACTCATACAAAAATACAGCCATGTAGGCTTTTTAGCAGTAATCTAAGTTCACCTTAACAACTTAGCTGAACATACCCTACTGAACATAGAGGTGTAAGCTCTTTGTTAATGCAAATGAAACAACTATATTAAGAAATAAGATAGTATGTGAATTATAATTAAGGAAACAGAAAAATAAAAATAATAAAACAAATCAAATTATAAAATGGTGATTAACACTAAACAGGTAGTTATAAGTTTTGTTGCTTTGTTTTTAAATAAAAAACATTAAATTAATCTTATTTTAAATATGAATTAATATGCTGTATTTAAATGGCAGTATCTTACAGTACCACCACAGAAAACATGCTTGTCTTAAGTATCTACAAAAATACATTGGTACAATGTATAGTACCAATACATTCAAACAAATGAACACTCGATAAACCTCTTTTTTTTAAAAAAAAAAAAAAAAAAAAAAACAGCAGATTTCAGTAGGCCATTCCCTATGTTTTTAATGGAACTCTCAAGTCCTTTTAATATTAGAGAACAATATTGAATCAGTTACCAAATATTTACTCCACAAAAGGCTTATTTAAGAAAGCTTAAAATGAGATGAAAAATAATCCATTTTTTTATGAAAGAATTTTATCTTTCTGTCACACAGAATTTACCACAGCATTTTATGTGTACACTTATGTTTTATGTGGCTATATATTAACCATGTCTCAAAACACAAAGGTTTTCATTCTCCTCTACCTTAAAAGCAAGACAAAGATAGCAATAGCTAGGAAGGTGATCGCAGCTTTCCAGTAGGACCTGCATCTGCCATGGACTGTCCCATTAACACATCCCCTAGAGAACTACCAACCTACAAAGAGCAATGACAGGTCCCTCTTTCCTAGGTCCTGTACAAGCTGCAGTCCTGGCCCAAGGCTGAGCTGTCTGAAAGGACATGAGAAACTACTGGTCTCAAGGTGAGAAATAAATGAACATATGTGTGTGTTTATAAACATATAGGCAAATATAAATATTTCCTCAATATCAGAAAAAAAATAGAAATTAACAAATCTTACAGTGACTTAACCTGTGGTTAAAGCAGAGCTACCTGAGAAATAGAATAGCATCTAAATCAAGGGATTTCAATCAGTTAAAGGGAAAAAACAAAACAAAACAAAACACTTTTCCAATACTCCATGATTTACTAGCACACCAGTGCCATTCACTGATTTTTCTGATGTTCCTTCAATCAGTGTTTCTTGCACTTCAATATTCAGAGATGCCAGCTGATGGAATTTCTAAGTGTTTCTTTCAGCAGAAGGTAAGCAGTAAACCAAGAGCATTATTAATTTTACCAGAAGTGGTCATCAGAGAATAATCATCCCCAAAACACTTAATGGCAGAGCACACAAAAAGCATCATCACTGAAAAAGATGTAAGACTTGAGAGATTGCCAAGTGAACAGAAATGTGGCATGTAGAACAATAAAAAGGACTAAGAAAGTTAAAGCGAAGTAGAATAGTAACTGACTTGGTGTGCATCTATAGGAATAAGATTCAGCTCCAGACATCTAAATCCAGACTTCTCCCACTGCTGTCAATGGAGGTCAATGCAATCAGGAGCCTGGGGAGCAATTCAATTCACCATAACGTAGGCACCCAGAGGCTCATTAAATAATTCATCTCCAGACACTATTGACTGTATTGGCTAGATCTCTATTGATCATAATGGCAGCTTAGGATCCTAGTGTAAAGAATATGTATACCAAGGAAAAAATAAATTCAGTAAGTTTGTATCACAACTGGGAGAAATCCATACGTACACGTATACCACTGCAGCACGTGTTACAGGTTTTAGAAGAAGATGGATGAAGACTGGCCAGGGCACCCTGCAAAGTCTAAGAACTGAATTCGTACTGCTTATCCAAGCTCTATCAGTAATCTATTAAAAAAAAAAAAAAAAAAAGCCCCTTTGTTTTTTGTTTTAGTTTTACTTAAGCACAGTAAACACGTAAAGCATTTAGTCTCATAGGGCTCATTCATGATTTCTTATAACACATACTGCGACCTGGGAGAGCGCATACAATAAAAACTTGAACATTTAGGGAAGAAATGGTGAAGAAAGCAGATTGTTTTTTATTGGACTGTCAGCACAGAATCACATTGTCATTCTGTGAAGAATCCTGAAAGGTGTCCAAATGGATTCCCTTTTGTACAGATTATCAGACAGACCAGAAGTAAAATGCAGGACTGGGACAGGAGGTTCCAATTGCACCCTGACAGAGGGAATATTCAGAGCAGCCTGTCAGAACATTTTAAAGCTGGGGACGAGAAGGCATTCAGCAGAGCAGACTGCACTATGCCAAAATGGCAGCCAGAAAGACTTCAGAAGACACTCAGAGGAGAGCCACTACTCTCAGCTCCAGCCTGCACCCAAGACACCTGGAACGTCCTTCTGCTTCACAGAGAATAGTCCAACATGGATAATAAACAAAAAATTAGCGTTTAACTCAAAATGTGTGGCAAGCTCCTTTGTTATAATAATAAGTTTTGTTCTAATAATCATTTAAGGAAGGAGAAAGAGCATACCAGAAAGCAAAGTTAGCCAAGCAGCCACACCACAAACTGGAACTTTAAGAGGTTATGACGACTCCCAGAGTGTGAGGATAACAAAAAACAAGTCACAAATGAGAGAAGTGTTGAGGAAAAGCCATCTCAGCCACTCCAGTCAATCAAAATTGACAGAATAAGCTATTATTGAATTACTTCATTAAATTATTACTGCATTTCCTTGCAAGCATCCTCGCAGTACAGTAATGAAATCTTTTATATTATCTACGCTCTTTGTGTCTTATGCTTTAGGAATCCTTTATATATGTACACTCTGATCAGAAAGACATCAGAAGACAACTTCCGAACTGGCTGACAAAGACACACAAGAAGTAATGTAAAATTAAAGTGTGCACTCTTCATCAGTCATGAGATTGAGTGGTACGTTGCTGCTACCATCGAGTAAAAACAAGCCTGCCAGCAAAGCAGTGCTCATTCATCAGAAATCTATGAATGACCCAATCAAGTGATACACAAGAAAACCCAGGAGATTGAATTTTACTGTAAGCCTCAGCTCTGCCAAAGTGGCAGCAGCAAAGAGATCCAATGACTTGGGATGGAGAATATCCCTTCTATCCAAGTTATCAAAATGTGCTACAACCGTGGCAACAAAAAAAAAAAAAAAAAAAAAAAAAACATCTTTGCAGTTACTGAGATAGCGCTATACATCTTAGACAAGGACAATAGTGTCAGAACAGAAGGGCATCATATGCTCAAACAATGTCCCAAGGTACCAGCAAATCTCTAATATAAGAACACATTAAAAAAAAAAGGAAAAAAAAAAAAACAAGTAATTCTTAAAACTATAAGGAAGTTGACTAATGATTGTGTTTCCTCATATAAATATGTAAGCCTTATGTCTACCCTTGAAACATGTAGGCTTACCTTTTTTATACAGACATAAAAGAATGAGAAAAACAAGGTGTTCAGAGATTCGCTATTTGCCAGCCCTTTTGAACAGAATTAACCAGACATCAGAGCCCTCCAAACAGGACGGTTTGGCTCAACAATGCTGGCATTCTCCGTGTAAAAACAGATTCCTTCCTTTATTAGCAGGACAACAAAAGACAAAAATCCCATTTTAAGATGATGATCAAAGGAGACTGAAGTGTTCAAAACCAATGATGTTAGTCTTTCCTGTCATAAGCAGCACAACTGCTTACATACACAGGCCCCTCTAACTTCTTTCTCATGTGCAGAGAGAGCATTGTAACCAAGAGTTGAACTCTAGACTTTGCATGACAACTTCCTGCATTTATTGATAGAAGAAAGCTTGTTTTAAACAGCTCAAGACTATTTTTCCACCTTTTTGTTAATTCACCATTCATTAAAAGATGACTACAGAGAAAAATGCAAAGAGAAACATAAAGAAACTTTACTGACAGACTGCTCTGAAGTGTTTCACAAGTAATATACGTCTGATTTCTTACTGCCTGCTGCAAGGTCCTACAACCATAAGAATACAATTTCTGGGAAGAAACCAAAACACAAGAAAGACAGCCCAACTACTGTAATACACCTAAAAACCAGCCTTTCTTTTTAAACAAAACTATTTCCTTGCTGTTATTGGCCCAGTTCTCATGTCTCAAGACTAACTCAAAAATGATCCATCAGAAAAAAAAAAAAGAAATTTAAATCCAAAGGAATATGTACTACAGAAAGACCACTAGCTTCTGTTCCCCTGTGTACAGCAGGGTTAAAAAGTACATATATTGGAGGGAAACATTTTGTTTTCCTTGCTGTGTGAGTGGACTTCAGAAGGGATACAATGAACAGGAAAAGCCAGAGCATAACACAATATGCAGAATTTAGCTTTTCACCTAAATAGCACCGTACATTACAACATAAAATCAGTGTCTTTCTTTCAAGAAGTAGTAACCTCGCTCATGTTGAAATACTTAAGCCTGATCCTAGCAATTTAACTTTCTCAGACCGATATAGTAAATTTCTAAAACATAAGTTGTGCACGGCACAAGTCACATTTTAAAAAACTGTCTTGTCTTTATTTATGGGATTCATTACACTTCAGAAGAACGTTAGGCACAATTGTTAAATCAATCCTGGAAGTAAAAATACTTTCTTATTTACATCTAAGCTTATGTGGTATATCAGCAGATTGCACATTTGAAACATGCTGCTTTTCTACATGACTGCATAGGAAATACAGCCAGGATTTGCTGGTTCATTATGGTTGCATGGAACATGACAGTTATGTGATGTTACAGCAATGACATGGACATTGTCAAAAGAGACAGTACACAGGATTCTGGCTTTTGTTTTGGAAGTCAATATATACAATTACAGCAAATCTGAACATCTAGTAAAATGATTTTAAAATAGTTTCAAACAATTATATCAAGATTAATAAAGTACTCCACCAAAACCAATATTTTTCTGTTCAAAAGACACAGGAACACAACTGGAAGAGATCTGGCATGTCATTCAGTTCCTCCTGGACATTAACAAGAAGATGTGGATGAATATATTTGCATCTCAAAAGACATGAACGTCTGTCTCAGAAATTGGGGTAAACAGCCAGAAAGGTTCAATGCATTATGGAAACATGCAGCAGGTATTTTTCAGCAGATTGCTCTAAAGATAAAGCTGTATTATTAGGAAGGTATTCAAGACAGCCTGCCAAAGAACTTACTTCGTGATACTCAGATATTTCACAATCATTGAACTTATGGCAACCAGACAGACAAATCTATCACTTTCCTTAAAACGTCAGTGACATACTAACTCGCTGCTGCTCTAATGGCTAATCAGACGGAATCCTCTTCTAAGAAGTACGCAGTCTTTCTACAATGATAATAAAGCGCAAGTCTGACAAGCGGTTCGAGGCTACAAAATCTCAGAAAATTAAAAGTCTGGTTTTAACATCCATTTCTATTCATGCAATTCAGAAAAGATAATACAGTAGGGAAAGAAATGCCCCAAAACGTTTATTCCCTGGAAATATGTCAAAAAGATTGGATTCTGTTCTAAATTAGTTTTAGTACAGGAAAGATTATTTGTTGCTTTCATTCTTGTCAGTGCAAGAACTGTTTCACTAACCTGCTCATATACTACATTAGTAAATACAGATTTCAGTGCATAATATATAATAAAGAAAACCAACCTTATTCCTCTTCACAGTAGCAAGACCAATTAAAAAAACCACTATGCCAGTACCATAATTAATATCCTGAAATTATGTTCTTCTCTGCCCCTAGGACATGCCACAGGCTGAAAGACGATCTGAAGTTTTCCCTTATAATGCAAGTTAATTGATGAAAACTGAAAATCAAAAGTAAGGTAGACACATTCTCAACAGGTTAAAAAAAAAAGTACTTTAAGCTGAGTGATCACAGGAAAATGTCATCATAACTTTGGCCTCATAAAAAAGACTGACAAATTTTAGTTTTAATAGAATTTAATTAAGATATCTGGTTGCAACTCCAAAAATGATTTTATGTTTTCTAGAATATCCTCATCAGTCATAGTCTTTTTGAATATCATCCATGAATCAAAAATATACTGAAAAATAATGTATTTTTATACCAGCTACACTTCACTTAAGAGTACTCCTGTAATATTTTTAACCTATTATACAATTTTATCATTTCTAAGTTGTTGGTTTTTTAAACAAAGTCTCTGAAAAAAAAAAATTGCCACAGAAAGGACACGTTAAATATAAAATTACAAATAATGAAACAGATTCTTGTCAATATTCAGTTAGCTTAGACAACCTTAGGGTACACCAAGATGCTGATGAGTAATTTAGAGGCCTGAGTAAAGCAAGTTTCAGAGGAAAACACACAGAAGCATGATTGAGTTTAATATGCTTCTACGTTTGCTACAGGGCATAATTAAAACTACATCTCTCTCTCAAATCTACATAATTATGTCCCAAAGACACTTTCCCTTTAGTATCCATAACTTTATTGTTAAACCAGGAAAGGCCTTAGGTTTAAAAGGTCACACAATAATGTTTAAAAGTAAAATAAACCCTTACAAGTAAAAGGGTTCAAAACAACCAAAAAATCAGGTTTTTGTTTGGATTTATTCCTTTTAGTGCTCACAAGTTCAAACACACGGTAGGCAAAACAAAAGTTTAATGAACCTTGAAAAAAAAAACAATACCAAGTGAGGCTGCAGGTTATTCCCCTATCAACAGTATGGGGAATTGACACAACTGCTACCACTGGGAAAAAGGAAATTGAACTTGGCTAATTTTGGAAACATCAGTAACTCCTTCAATTGATACTAAACTGAACCATTAATTCACCAGGGAGACTGTCCCATTACCAGTGTATATTCCAACAGCAAATTTAATAACATCAAGGCTAACTAGTTCAATTTAATAGTACAACATCATGCACCACTTACCATGTATTATTATTCTTACTGGAATTTTAAAAACTTCTGAACATAATTGAAACATGTACCATTCATATACATAGATCTATATATGTAAAAGTCATTTATATATATATATACATACACACACACATTCATATATAGATGTATACATATAGTTAGTTGTAGGTTAACAGCACCATTTCAGTGATGAGTACATACATCATATACTGGCAGAAATGGTGAAAGATTGATTACTTTCATCTTGCTTTGCTGAAATAAGTGGTAGGACTTTCCTACCATGTATCACAAAAGCTATACAGGGCTCAGACACCTAATTTTATATTCATGTCTCATTTCTCATCAACTGACTTCTTATATGTCAGCCGGAGCTATGATGTACTTCGTTTAGTTGCTCAATTTGGATTTAAAAAAAAAAAAGTAAAAGACTAAGAGAGACACAGCCACAGAACCCATCTGTATTACTAGTTTAATAAAAAGGTCAGAGCAGCAATACCTACTAGCTTGCAGCAATACCTACAAGCTTGCATATATTTGTGTGAGGACTGCGAACAACGTACATGTTACTGCTAAATTCCTTTGCAGTAAAGTCAGGTTTAATTATATGTCAGAAAAAGAGACACTGTATCAATGGCTTTGCATTATCTGAATTATGAATCATGCATTCAGAAAGCATGTAGTAATGTCTATAAATGCAACAAGGCACATTATTTTAAGAATAGCAATTCTCTACTTGTTAACTCCCCAAGTTTTAATAAAAATTGCCATCCGAAGCAAACAACCTTAAATTATTCTGATTTGATCTCACAATGCTTAATTAAATGGGAAGCAAAGAGCTACCTCTGGCCCTAGCTAGACAAGCAGGTATTCTGGAGTCTTTGCAGAACGATGCTGTCCACAACAGTGGAGGGAAATAAATAACAAAGGCAACACTGACAGTGACTTCCTTCCAGCCATAGGCCAGTGATTTATGTTTATAGCCACTGCTAATATGCTTTACAACATCTGATACGGTCAGTAAGGAATCTTTTCCTTCCCATGACTTAGCAGAATTTGCAAGAAGTCATTCACATTTGACCATGCTTCTTAGAAATAATCAAATGCAAGCACCACGAGCATGCCTCCTTGGTCCTCCTGCTTCCAGAACCCACCACAGATCTCTTTCCAACTACTTTCTTCAATAGGTACCCAAAACAAACTGAAGAAATCAAACCATGTAGACTGTCTGTCAGAAATACACAAACAGTACTCATCTGAGTGTTTCAAAATGCTGAACTGCTCCACAAGAGAGAACAGAGCAGAATGCTAGGAAGTATAAATGAGTGCTCATAGGACAGGAAGGGCAAAAATCCCCACTGATAAAACACAACTTTAGATACAAATTATATAAAATAGTAGGAATCCGGCACAGATTTAACATATTGATATGCTTATCACCAAAAATAACCACATTGTAATGGCAATTGAAACACTTCCATTCAGCTGAAGAAGGATATTATGATTCTTTGCACTAGAACAGAAGCTTTGCAAGAAATTCCTAGTTTGACTTGAGGATTTTCAATCATTTGTGTGAAACTGCTTCTTATTAGAAAGTAACCAGACACAAAGGAAAGAAAACAAAATCCTCTTCCAGCTACAGCCAACAGGGACATTGTACTAATTCACCTTGATTCAGATGCAACAACAGCAATCCCTGCACTTGTGGTTTCAAGTCATGCTTTTCATTCTCGTGTCTAGCTGTATAAATTCTGAGTATAAGACAAATTCACAGACAATACCTCTCCTGTTTATTATAAAATAAACTCCAGACTCTCTTCTTCAGCTGAGATCACACCAGCTAATCGATCTCAGCAGCTGTATCTCTCTTTTCACATGAATATCACCTTCAATGCTAGCACAGTCCCATTTGAACAATGCACCTGTTAACCTCCAGGCTTCAATTAATATGCAGAAAAGATTATGTAAGCTATATGAAAGGAGATCTCGATTGATTCAATGCCATTAAGCTGTTTTCCAGAAAATAACAGCACTTGAGAATTCAGACTATAGACATTTCTCTCTTAGTGTTTAGTACATCAGAAGCTGAACAGCCTTTGCAGCATTAAACAGGAATCTTGGTCTCTTCTCTCCAGTTTTGCAGAAGTACTCTGATCTCATAGATCTGGCTGCTCAGAAGAACACCACAAAGAGATATACTAAAGAAAGAAATTTAAAAAAAGACAAACACATGACAGAACTCAGGAACAGAGAAATCTGACGGTCCTTTTCTTTATCCTTTAAGGTTGATATTTAAACTGAATGTTTATTTATTTGTTAAACTTCAAGCCTAAATGCACAAGATGCAGCTGGAGCACCTGCTTTCCCAAAACCCCTATAACAGTTGTATGCTACTGTGGTGTGTTTTGTTTTCCTTTTTCTTTAAACTTGATTTGAAAGAAAAGACAGTGCAAACTCAACAGGAAGTTTGGGAATCAAAATGATCCATTTAACTGAAAATACATTTTCATGTTTTTTCTGGCAATTAAATCATTTAGCCTGCTACTGAAGCAGCTTCAAGAGCTAACTTTGTAGAAAAGAAAAGGCATTTGAAAGCATATAGGAGTATTTTGACTTTCTTTATGCTCAGCTATACCAAGTAAGCATATAATAGTTCATATAATAGTTCATATAATAGTGTTATGACTACAATGTCATTTTTGCTAATACAGAATAAAAGTAATTCACCCAAAATCTTTAAAACTCGTATGATCTATCTCACTACAGCTAGAATATTAAATTTCTAAATAATGAGAGATGAATACAGATAGCAAGTGGTTATAATGAAGATCATTTCTGCTGTCACTAGAAGAAGTCTGTGGGGCTTTAACCCAAAAATACAGTATAATCAAGAGCTTGACTATCGACTTCTAAGCCCAAGGCAAACAAGAGCACCATGCTTAGCTGTATCATCAATGCTTTATTCCTGCAATATACTCTTCCATTTTCCGCAGATTTCACAGGGATAAGATTTTACAGGTAATATATGTAACACTTACTACATTTTTGGTATCCAAGAAGACAGGAAACATTTCCTTCAAGTTCTATAGCCTTTACACACCTCCAGGGAATTCAAGCTTAGCCATCTATTTGCATCAGTACTACTGATGTACAAGGAAAAAGATCAAATTTTTATCTGTATAGAGGAATTTCGATTTGATTTATATTTTTCTTCTAGATGCCCAATATTGTGGCTTGCTGTTGAACATATCACTGGGCTTTGGCAGATTTGTAAAGTTTAAATAACTCAAGAATAAAAGCAAATGACATCCAATTAGAGAATTATAATTGAACACGACAGAATAGAGATCCTTTTCAGATTTGTGAATCAAAACATGTTCCCAAAATAGTAGGCTCCATTACCCAGTATAAAAGGGACGAGTAAAAAAAAAAAAAAGAAAGGAATCTAACTGCAAATCAACCCTCAAATCTCAAACAAATGAGAAAGTAAAATACCAAAATCAAATGCAATCAACCTACTGATAAAGAATATATTCCAGGGGATTTAAGGAGGCAGAGGTTGTTTTAAAGAACCACCACGTCATTCTGTGCATTACTAATTCCACTGTGAAGAGTTGTGCACGCTTAAAAAGCACTGCTCAACACATTATCAGATGCTCATTTCTATTTTCATGCAAAAATATGGTTTGTTTTTATAATATAAATGTATAGACCTACAAAGCAGCACACACACGTTAGATCTGTATGTTTTGTTTGCTTATTCCTTATGATCTTGTCTCCCTCTAGTGGCTGGCCCTCGCCAAAATTTAGTTCTCCCTTTCATCAGATACGTGTCCAGAATCACAGGACCCTTCAGGCTGGAAGGAGACTCCAAGCTCCTGCTGAGGGAGCAGGACCAGGTTGCTCAGAGCTTTATCCAGTTGGGCCTTCAAAACTTCCTTGGACAGTGACTGCATAAGTTCTCTGGGCAACTTGCTCCAGTGCTCTCTCCGTTGTCCCCATGCCGAGAAGTTTTTCACTATATCCAGCGTGAGTATCTATCCTGTTTGAACTTAGGCCTGCTGTCTCCAGGCCTCCCACCATGCGCCACTGTGCGGCTCTGCCTTCTTACTAACCTACTGCAGGTCCTGCTAGGCTCCCTCTCTTCTCCAAGCTGAACAAGCCAAGCCTCGCAGGGCAGGTGCTTGAGTGGTTTTCTCTGCTCAGTGTGCTTCTGAACATCGACTGCTTGGCTTTGGGGAGGGGGAAGGACATGGGCACACCTGGAGTGCTGCTTCTGAGGTGTCATTTAACAAGCGCCAAGCAGATGGGGATAAACCCTGCCCTCCGTCTATCAGCTGTGGCCCCTGATAACACAGCCCCAGAAGTTGCCATAAAAAAAAAAAAAAAAAAAAAAACAACTTCACAGATCTGTTCTGTGGACACCAATGTGCTACCACAAACAGCCTTCATTTTGACAGTAACCTCTGACAATAGGAGAATTTGGAAGGTATGTAACAGGCTTTTTAAAGAGGCAAGAGGAGTGAATTCAAAGAGGATCAGAGATTATAATCCACCCTGAGGAACACAACTGAATAGAGATCCTTTTCCGATTTGTGAATCAAAACACGTTCCCAAAATTTGAATGCCATTCAGAATGCTTCATGGCATTTCTGGTTGGCTCTGGTAGTAACATTCCCCACCAGCTTCCTGCAGTCAAGGTAAAGCCCTCGTTCTGGAATCCAGATCCAAGGACCAAATAAGATCACCTGGAAAAAAGCTGGAAGAGCCAGGAAAATCAAATCACTGGAACCAAATGGCATAGCCATTCAGTCAGAAGGAACACAGCTACCACCATTTGACAGCTGATCCTAACATCTGAACAATAATAATTTACCATTTAGGCACTCTTAGCTTAGCAATTTGCAGAATAATTTTAATTACAGTGCCTAAAGCAAAAGCATATTTTATTTTGTGCTCTACATTTGTCTCTGTTGTGAACATGCTACTACTCGAACACTTTCCCCCACACAGAGGATCACTACCCGTTTCAGCTCATTCATTGGAGTTTCTACTTCATTTTTCATTGAATACAAGGTTTCACACTTCATTTACAATGTACTTTACAGTTTTCCTCTCAAATGAGAAAAATTGTTTCTTGCAAACTTTTCTAAAGTGTTTTTCGTTTGTTTTGTTTTTTACATCATGGAAAAGCTAGGGGAAGTCTATACCAGTGATTCAGAGCACCAGAACAGTTCTTTTTGGTGCAAATTTTCCTTGCACCTATGCTTAGTCTGTAGTATGCACTCAAACACACTGCTGATGTGTTCAGGATGATTCCCTTCCTGATGAAGACTGAAGCAGTGCACAAAGGAAACTCAGGATTGAAAAACAGCGTAAATGTTACTGCCTTTCCAAGGTTCATGTGAACACACAATTTTGAAATCATAACCACTTGCAGTGAATCGAACATTCCCCTTTCGCAATACACCACCCAGTAATGAATAATTGACCTTAATCTCTAGCAGGATACCATTCACCTATCTTCAAAACGCTCCAGTAGGACAAAACAGTATAATTACCTCTACTCGACAGGAAAGGAAATACACCATGATTCAGAAAATAAAAATGTCAAAAGAAGAGAGCACTGATTATAATGGCATTCATCTTCATTTTTTCAGGACATTAAACATTATATAACACTTTACTATGAAAATCACAGACCACTGACTTCAGTTACGGGTATGAAAAGTCAGCTTGTTCTTTCCGCCCCAGTCTGAAGTTGGTACCTAGAAAATGAGCAGGATTATGAAACACCAGCCTGTCTGTGAAAAATGCAGTAACTATAACCCCTTGCTTCACTCACAATACGCTTTCAAACTTCCACAGGTAAACAGAGGATCATAAAACTTGACTGAAAACAGGACACAAGATGCATGCACGCTTTCATACATGTGCAGTATGCATCTAGCGTCAAAGCACAAGCAGGTGGAATCACACATTCCACAGTTCACACGGTGTTATTTTTTTTTTTTTTAAGTCAGAATAAATGTAGGTATTTCCACTGTTCTTGCTTCTGACGGCTTGTTTTTTTCAATTTCCTTTAAACATAGGAAATGGGAAATGAGAAGTCTGCATTTTCCTGAATTCAACGAGTAGTTAATTGGCATTCAACTGCAAAATTAAAGTTATTACCTATCTTGAAATCTTTTCTTGAGCCCTTTGTACAGAATTACATCCTGGATTTCTTCTGTTTTAATAATACATGTATTTCCTCTTAAATCATGTCCCAGTAAGAGATAGATTTATAGAGATATAAGATTATTAAAATCCTGTCTTCATATCCTCTCCCCTTCCCAAAAAGATCTGCAGACCAGTTGACCTATCTTCTGGGACTTTAAAGAAAAGATGCAAACCAGAATTCATTATAGCCAGCACTCCTTTTTTGCCCCGTACAAAGAGCCAAGTTCCAAAAACTTAAGCTAACAAAAAATAATCTGCCAAAACACTCCAAAATACTTCATAGTATTCTGGAAAGCTAAGATATCACAACATTAAATTGCAAAGTAACATAGACCAAACAAGACGGGCGAAGTGTGAAACATCTGCTCAAAGAATACACCCTCAAACCTTGAATGCCACAATGCCAAATGCCAAGCATATAGGTAAGGCAGGACAACTGCTTGGTTCTACTCTGTAAACTCTAGACTGTGTAAAACAAGGAACAGGTCACAAACCTCCAAAACTTACCATCATTTTTTCACACTCTCAGAGCACATGTACGTGACACTTTCCTCCCTCATGATAATCTCAAAATTAACCCTTGCTAATAGCAAGGGTTAGGCCACTAATATGTCAACAACACAGCCTACTGCACCGAACAGTGTTTTCTCACTATTTCTTTAAGCAGACCTTTCTGTCTTTTTTCGTCCACAGTTTCTTTATAAATTTACTAATGCAATCTTACCTCTCGCACAACTGCCCAACTAATTTTATTTTTATTAACCAATACAAGAGGCTAACCTCTCCTTTCAGACAGTACTGTTTCTGGTCACTTACCTGCACGGTGAAGTGAATCAATTTAGTCACACAGTACTTGTATTTCATACACAACACTGGTTTCCCAGTGATTAAGTGGTAAAACAAGATTTTCTAGTTCTCATCTAAAAAAGCTTCTGGCTTTGCGGCTAGCCTGTTTTTGCCATGCTTCAGGAGAAAAAAAAAATAAAAAATCATAACAAAAGAGGGGAAGAACTATTTTAAAAGACGATACTGTACCTTTTATAAATTGTCTACTTTAATAAGCACTTATACAAATATCTAGCAGACATGCACGTTAACTACAACCACACATTCATATGCCTAGGTATTTTTTATTTGTTGAATTACCTTTTCCGCATCTACCTTCCCCCTGATAAATTCCTTCTTCCAAAATTCCAGTGCCTGTTCCAGAGTCAAACCGATGCCTTTCAAGAAGAGCCCGTATTGCATACGGCCTCCGTGGCGGAGATGGTGGTTATCACGCAGGGCTCTGTGCAACTGGCGCATGCAAAGTGGGAACGATTTCACAGAAAGCTGTCAAGAGAAAAAATTGTTGAAGACATACCGATCATTTTTAGGATTCAAGCTTTCCGTGATGAATCATTAGCTCCACTTGAAAATGCCAATGGAGAGAAAGATATGTACATGCAGGGTGCCTTGGAACTAATGATAACACAAAAGTGTCATTAAGCTATCAAATACAACAACCATCTCGAGAAGAAAATCCAAAAGACAGTAGCACCGGTGGTAATACCAGCATATCTTCTGTCCAGTGTAACAAAGGGATAATTGCTGTCAGGAAAGATACATTCACAGTTCTACTTCAATGCTTCTTGTTTCTTCCTTATTTTAATTTCTGGCAAGGTGACCCATGTTTGAGGTTTTGGGTTGTTTGGTTGTTTAGTTATTTGGTTTGGTTTTTGTTTGTTTGTTTGTTTTGGTGCTGTGGGGTTTTGTTTGATTGTTTAAATATCTTTTAGAAACTGCAAGTAAGAGTAAAATCCATTGCAGCTCATCTGCAGGTTTTTTATCTGAAGAACATTATTTCTCATAAAGCAAGACCGCAGAGATGAAAAAATGTGACATTCAGGTTTACTGGGCTTTTGCACTACCAAAAGGAAACCTGTCACATTTAAGACAGATACTGAAAACAAATTATTTCTAAGTTCAGAAAAAAAAGAGTTGGAATAAGTTCAAGTTGCACTATTATTAAATATGAAAATTTTGTTAAACTATGTGATTATGTTAGGTATTTGTGAAAGTACACAAAATTAAGCAGCAAATTAAGCAAATTTGCTGTAGCTGCAGTCTAAATCCTGATTAGATGCACTTTCAGTTAACTCTTATTCCCTTTTAAAATTTATCTCAACTTCATTCAAGCAGTTCTCAAGTTACACAATAAATACTGAATCAAAAAAAATGTTTGTACATAAAGAGCTAGATGTTAAACCATAATCAACGTATAACTCAATAAACACAGAGGACTTACAGCGTCGATGTGTTCTAGAGAGATTTTCCCAGTGTTTTTTTGTACACTGTAATCCGGACCAACATAAGAATGGCTGAAAAAAAGCAAACAGTATAGCATCATTTAAAGCTTTCACTGTTCAAAAAAATTTAAGTTTCCAAATTTACGAAGACATTATTTTATCAGTTAAGGGCTACAAATATTTTACAGCAGAAAAAACAAGAACAAAGTAGTAAACAGTTATGTAAGTAGTTTAGATTTACAGAACCAGAATTACAGTCAGTATGACAAATAAATCCTCCCCTTCCTCTATCTGGAGGGAGTGGTGAGGGCTCATTCAGAATTTAGATCACAAAATAACACTGTTGTTGAAGTTGAGACTTCTGAGATCATCTAAGTCCAACTCCCCTGCTCAAAACAGAATTAATAGGAGCAGGTTGCTCAGCATCTCATCCAGCTGAGTTTTGTGCAGCTCTAAGGAGAGACTCTACAACCTGTTGGGCAGGCAACCTGTGCCAGTGGTTGACAACCCTCTCATTAAAAGTGTTTTCTTATGTTTAAAGGGAATTTCCTTTATTTCAGTTCGTGCCTCTTGCCTCCTGGCCTATCACTGGATACCACTGACAAGTATCAGGCTCTGTCTCTACACCTCCACAAAAAACATCTATTTATAGTTATCAACAAGACACACACACACACACTTACACAACCTGGACCCTCATCTCATTGATGCTGAACAATCCAGCTCTCACAGCCTTTCCTGATGTGTACTGGGAAGTCCAGGATTGGACTGCACACTACAGACATGGCCTCAACAGTGTCGAGCAAAAAGGAAGGATTTCCTCCCTTGACCTGTTGGCAGTGCTCTGCCTAATGCCACCTGGAGACAGTTTTCCTTGCCTCAATGTTACACTGCTAATTCACAGTCAGCTTGTTGTCTATCACAACCCCAAGGTCCTCTTCTTGAAGCCTGTTTCACAGCTGTTCAGTCCCCAGCCTGTACTGGTATATGGGGTTACTCCTCCCCAGATGCAATGCTTGGCATTTCCCTTTATTGAACTTGAGGGGATTGCTGTCAGCCCATTTATTCAGCCTGTCCAAGTTGCTCTGAAATTCTTGTGCCTCACTACCTTGCTACTTGTGCAACATTAAAAATACACACACACACCACTCACATATCATCTACGATCATCTACTGGGATGGAAAAATAAAAACTAAGCATCTGCTCCTTAAGTGTACCAATAAAAAGCTGAGAAGGCTTTTACTGCAGTACTGACATAAAAACTCGTTAACTTCTGACAGTAGCTCGCTAGCCAAGACAGCACAGGGCTTGGTAAGAGCCACCTCATCTTTCAATCATATTCTAGCAAAACCACTTCTGATACCCAAGCTAAGCTCAAGTAACCCTACATTACATCAGGCATGTAGACACCACCACTGAAGTCATTTCAAATCAAACACAAGCACATTAGGTGCCCAGTCTTTGCTTTTAACTATACAGACTTCCTGAATGAGGACGCGCAGTGCTGCACAACAGGCCAGGAGAGATGGTCGCAGCAGAATCCAACAGAAGTCCTGAGCTAACGATACAGACGGCAATAAAGCGAGCACAACGTGCCTTTGGATGTAGTATATTGGACCAAAACCAGTGCACACTCTGGATAAGAACAAATTTCTTTCATTTTGTAAATAATTTGCAAAGATCATTTTGTAAATCTTCTGGATGCTGAAAGAGATTACCTCCAGAAAAAACGGAATTCAGCTAAATGATGCTACTAGGTGTTACTGATTATTTTGCAACACTTCTACATTGTAATGTGTGAAAAACATACAGCTAGGAGTTGATTTTACCACAGTGCAAATCACTTGTTTAATTATATGTGTATTCATTGGTTCTTTAATCTTGTTCTGGTATAAATTGGAGCACTAGACAAGCTTATTGTCCCTAATAGTTGTTGTTTTTCATTACACAACAGTGGATAAATAATTTAAAAAGAGCTGTGTATGCCTATGATTTTACTCATGCAGTAGCTGAATTTCTGTGTAGAACCAAATCTGCATCACTTTATTTAGACAAGCTACAAACAAAACAAAAATCAGGGTCCCAAAGATGTTATAATCTAAGCACAGAACAACAGAAAACTCTGCTGTTGCTTTGGCAACCTCATTTTATTTTGTATTACAACCAGTTAGGAAAGTGACCATACAGCCACTTCTCACATCTTCACATGAGTGCTGGTAACTTCAGCTGCTCTACCATTATCACTTTCGATCACCTGCTTGTACCCTGTAATACTTATTAGAATCATACCAGCAGAGACATAAAAATTGCTCAGCTAAAGAAAATCACTTCCTCCTAAGCAAGCTAGGAAGGATCCGCCTGGCAAAGAGAGACTTCAGAATTCCCTGCTGAAGAGAGAATACTCTTTGAAACTTCCTGACTCAAAGGCTGGCCATGCTAAAAACACCAAGTTTTTACACGGTAAAAACACCGTATTTTTTTCACTGCAAGGACAGAAAACTCAATGCAGGGGGCAGAGGGAAAGGAGGAACAAATAACACTTTTCAGACCCTGAAAAAATTAAATATCCCCAGCCCAGTAGGCAAACACGGAAAGTTTTTCACTATTTTTAGCTTTCTAACTTTGACATTAAAAAGCAGCATATGGCCTTTGCAAGGTCAGAGTTTCTTGATTCCTGGCACCACTCACCAGAGCTGAGCTCTATACGCTGCTTTCCAAGGTGACACACTGCCAGAACACCTTTAACCATCCTGAGTACGTGGCCAGTTGGAACTGGGCATAAAGAGGCCAGCACTGGAAAGGTGGCCCTCGGGAGCTTTGCTGTACTTCCCTGTCCTGAGGAAGCACAACGCACTAGAGCTATTGGATTTGCAGTTTCATGTGACAGGTCTGTTTTTTCTATGGCAGAACTTCTGCAGATCCCTTGACTTCATCGCAGGTCCCTTGACTTCATCACGAGAAAATAACACTTTACTGTCTTCATTGATCGTCACTATTTTCTCTTCATTCCTACTGAAAAGCTCAACAACCTTCAAAAAAAATTAAGAATATCCTTTGTTCTATGAATAATAGTCATCATTTTTTTCACACCATTAAACATCGTCAAACAGCCTCCCACAACTGGTTTGAAAAAGCAACACAAACTGATCAGGCTTCCAAACACCCTCTGTCTCCTCTCTTTTCTCTCTCTCTTTTTTTTTTTTTTTTTTCCTTCCGGTTTTATTAGCTCTTGTTTTGGACTTTTTTTTTTTTCCAATTCCATATAGTTTCTATGGGTACTTCCTGATCAGGATTTACTCACCTAGAAATATTTATAGCTCTTCATAACTTCTTTTTGTGGCTTGCTGGAGCATAAGCAGGCAATGTCTTCTCCTTTCACTTTAAAATAGCTTTATTTTCCTCCATAGAGAAATTCCTGCATCTCTTCATTCAGACTGATTCAATCACTCAAAAACTATCTGAAATCCAAAAACCTAGTAACCAAGGAATTCTAAACCTATCTTGCAACTAAAGATCAATACCAAGCTCAAATAACAATTCTAAAATATTTTTTTGTAATTGTTCAATGAAGTTTTGTTGTGTGTTGTTTTTTTGTTTCCTTTTTAATTAACACACTAAAAATTACATTTTTAGATGTAATCTATTTTTAGACTTTTCTTTCAAAAGTACTCCCAGGACATGTAGAACAAAGACAGGCATTCTTTTCTATTAAATTTATATTATATATAAGAATAACAATATAATTGAGTCAAAGCCTACCTTTAGGCAGATTGAAAAAGGAATAAGGGAAGAAAATGTAAAGTCCAGTACAGGATTAAAGTACTGCAATTTGGGGTTGAAAAGTGGAAACATTCAGTAGTTACAAAGAACAGAAACACTTCCATTAGCATTTACACATTTTTTCCTTGTAAGTTTATGTTCTTGCACAGGACACAGCTCTCAATACATTCTAACTACATTTTACAGGAAAGCAATTACAGGTATATATTTTGTAAGCATTTTAGCTAGCAAAAAATATTAAATTTTGTAATGACATTGGGAAGTGGGTCACATTCTGCAGAATTATTAGAATAGTAGCGATGCTGGTTTGGGCATACAATGCTAGGAAGCATTTAAGCCATTAATGCAACACGATCTGCAAAATAATTTTAAAAATACAGAGGAAGAAAACCTTAGAAATATTTTTTAATTTACACAATTCACATGAAATGGGTCATATCTATATTATTCTTTCAGTGTCTGCTTTTAGGAATTCAAGAAATAGGGAGGAAAACATAATTATTCATAATTCACGACTAATATCCAGTATGTTTAAAACAGTAAGACACACAAAGCTAAAACGTCATAAAAGATAGTATGGCAATGCCTAATATTCATATAGTTAAAGATGTATTTATGATAAGCAAGCTGAGTAGAATAAAACAGATAATTAATGCTACCATTGTATGGTAAAATTTTCCTGTAATACTGAATTATATTTCCTGTAATACTGCACAAACAATTTAAAGTTCCACTAAGCCAAATAAAATATGTGGACATTAAAAAAATTTTGAGACTACCCAATGCCAGTTTTGTAGTGACAAAGTCACATGCAGTTCATGAAAGCGACCCACTGAGACGTGTAACGACAAAACCACTTCTGAAGGTGCCTGGGAACGCTTGAGGAAGGAGGAAGACCCTGAGCTGGCAATGCCTGGAGTTTAGAACATTGCTGCAGGTGAAGGAAGAGAAGTGCTACATTTGCTTACTTCTTGCTTTATTCCATGATCTACAGCTGTTCAGAGACAATGGCAGAAACAGAATATTCAAGTTGATGTCATTTAGTTTGACCAAGGTAAGTTACTTTAAATAGTCTACACACCTGACCACACGTGAAGAGGTTAGTATTTCAAAGCTAGATTACAGACTCAGCTGTGACTGAAAATGAAGGAGACAACAGAATTAAAGATAATTGTGTCTACTTATCATAAGCATTCCATTTGCTAGGAGTTAAATTCTCAATGACTGCTCAAACATACATTTGTATTGTTCTTGACCACGAAAAAATCTCCATCATGTCCACATTTCCAACAGTGGAATTTCTATCTTTCAAATAAACACCTGTAGGACCATTCTGGCAAGTGCAGCGTTTACGACACCACAAGATTTAGTGAGGATATGAAGGACTTACAAGATGAGTATAAGTGAGAAGGAGAGCGGACATGGGAACATAAGTAATGTGCTATTCTGTTGGTTTTTTTTTTTTAAATCTAGTCTTTGCAAAAAATTGGTTTCTGCACTGCCTTTGAAAACTGACATTTGAGAACAGAACTAATGGAAACATATAAATGTTGGTTGTAAAGAATGTTAGAAGACCATTCAGTTCCACATCCAACTTTAAGCAGGACTATAGCCAACACTAGTCAGCTCAGCCTGGGCTTTTTCTAGATAGATCCTAAAAATTTCCAAGAACAAAAGATTTCACATATCTGGGCAGTACGCTGCATCATAATGCTAGTGGAGAGATGTTTCCTGATGTCTGATCTGAACCCCCCAAGCTGCTACGTGTGACCACTGACATTTGTTATACTGATAACACCATTGAAAATTCCATACTGTGTTGTTTTCCCTTACAGCTGTAGGCTGCTATGTGATCATCACTAAGCCTCCCTTCCACCAGATTAAACAAAGCCAACTCAGCCTCTGCTTTTGATTCATGTGCAGGCACAGTCCTATAGTAGTTTGATGGGATTACATACCACAACTTTTGTCTGTCTCTGAAACTATTCCTGCTGAAGACTTTAAACAGTAGCATCATGACCCTGTAATTTCACCATATAAACTCCTTTGAACGTAGGAGCTACAGAAGTGTTTTTCTCATGTGTTTTGTCGAAGTTTCCATCTCTATTAAAATAGCTAGTTTTAGCAATTCAAATCTCTTCATACAGCCTACTGTGAGCACATGGAATCGCTAAACATCAAATAATTTAACTTTTTAACTAAAAATGTTTTAACTAAAATGTTCTCTTCCCCACCCACCCACCCCAGTCGAGTACAATCAGTATTAAAGAGTGCCAGTGAAACAATATGACAAGAACAGCACCTAGGGCACAGATAAAAATGTGTTATTTAATCTAAACTAGTCCAATCACAAAACACGTTATGCCCATTTAAAAAAAATGCAGCATGGATTAAAATGTCTATGCAGACTTAATCCACAGTGAGGTAACTTCTTTTGAGGACTAGCTAATTTAAAAAGTCACAAGCAGATATGAACAGCTGCCAACAAACGTGCAGTGCCTTAATAACCAAACAATGCTCTCTAACTTTCAATTGTATGTTCTTTTCATACGTTTCTATCTAAGCTTTTGCTCCCCTGATAAAGCACTATTGGCCTATGCCGAAAATGAAATACTGTTGTAAAAATTCACACGCTGAAGGAAAATAAAAGCCTACAACTAACTAATATTCTCCTTTTCTATGAGCAAGATAAAGAAAAAAATGAATCACAGATTCGTGGAAATAAGTACCAGAAAATGCCTATTTGGTCATCTGTTCGTTCACTGCCAAAGACTATTTTTCAAGTTATAAGGCTTGATCTACCTTATTTATTTTAAGGGAAGTTGCCAGAAGACAATGAGGACACGTTTATGTAGTTTTTTTCAACGGGGGACAAAACGTACTCGGAACAGCTCCTCTGTTTTCATAAATGTAACATAAAATTAACTCACCAGGTACGAAACATTCATATTAAAGTTAACATTAAAATGTGCAAAAATGCCTTTTTTTGCATAAACATGGGATTTTGGATTCTATGAAACTTCAGATTCCTCTGTAATTACTCCTAGAGAGCATAATTTATCAAACATTTGCCTAATAGCTCTTCAGCTTCCAATGGAGAAAGGTATGCCACTGAGGCACATTTTGGAAAATCCCAGTAAGATGTATCGTAATAAAACCATGAAAGGTTATTAGCATTCAAAAGTAGTCCCTAACCAGTAGGGTAACAGTTACACTGCACTTTTTACACTCAGTGCTCTTGAACAAAGTTCAGTTATATGTCAATAAGCTGTTTTTCCTATTCTCATTTACACTAAAGCAATAAAATATGAAGGTGTTCTTATGTAATAAAAATGATGAAAAAATGAATCAAAATAAAATGCTTGTGTTTTTTAGGTACAGATACCTCAAGCAGCAGAACACCACAGGACATGAACAGCATACTAACTAGGTCTGCGTCCTAATTCAGGTACAGTGCTGGCATGATGGAGCCTCGCTGCTTCCACTTCTAATTCATTTAGCATCATTTCAGTGATCTTAATGCAGAGCTGTATAATGTTAAAAACAGCTTTCATTACAGACATTCAATATTCTACTTTAAATTTCTACCCTTAGAGATTATAAAACTTAAACTGAAGAAATACCTGAGCAACCCAATCTAACTGGATTGGCTTTGAGCAGGGGCTTGATAACATGATCGCTAGAGGTTCACTCCAAGTGAAATAATCCAACAATTGTAAAACAACGCAGCTCCCTCTCCTAGTATGTCTTTGTCTCCCTCCATGCTGTCATAGTAAGAGGACTCTCCCAAACACCATAATGTGGTAAAAAGCAATCACATTTATAAGAAAGATCTATGCTTAACCTGAAGAAGATCTAAAAAGTATTTTTTCTTACTTTTCCCCAAGCACATTAAACAAGAACGCTTCTATTCTTTCCATTTTGTTTTTTAGTTTTGGTTGTGTTTTTTTTTTTCCCCCAGTCAAAACCAATCACACAGATAAAGCATCTGATAAAAGCTGCGGGTTATTGTACTGTACGAGTAGAATAAGCCCCAGTGCTTTCTGTTAACGGTACCTGAGATGATTAAGCAGAGGTTGTAGTCTCTCATCAGACTGTATGGAAGGCAGTGATCGTGCTGTCAGCTAGAAGAAAAAAGTTCAATTAATAAAACAGAACTTTAAGAAGTATAGCACAAAGCAGGAATGATGCAGGAAATCACCCTGTATTGCTACCACTTTAAACATCATTCCTATGACATACTTTCTCCTACTAAAATGACTTCGCACAGCCTTCCAGAATCTGAAGTTAGCAGAAATATTTATAAATTAACAAAGTTAGACAGTGAAAAATAGCTTTACTAAAATTACGATGTTATATGAATTAAATAGCAAGACATCGCTGAAAGTTGAATACTTTTTCCAAACGTATTTGGACTAGAAGTCATATTTTACCTAGACAGCCTTCTAGCAATTATGTAGTGTAAATATAGTCCATTAAGCTGTATTATATACAGTTTACATGTGTATAAAGATTTACATAACATTTATCACTATGACTTCTATATAGATGTGCTTCTCTGTACACACAGTTACTGCTTTTTATGGGAATCGTGTGTATTTTGCAATTGGACTACTTTAAACCAAATAAGTATTTTTTTTCTGGTAACTATTTCAAATGACTAGCCAAGACATTTAACTTTTTCTGAACAAAATACATGCAGTAGTATATTGATCAAATATACATTGCAGTATCTAGTAGTATTCGTTAATTAGCGTTTTAAATAAATGTATGTATTAAATTTGCCTGACATTACGTACGTATCAACCTTTACCTGTAAAGGCTACAAGCATAACAGATCCGAAATGCTGATGTCTATCTAACATAATGTTAATATAGTAAGCCTTTCTGATTCTATTGCTGCCCAGTTGGGTTGTATTTTGAAAACTATCTTCATACAAATGAAAAATGTCAACTTATTTTACATTACATAAATAAATACCAACTTCTTAAGTATTTCATAGGTAACTTAAAGTGACGTGCACACAATTATATCTTTCAAGTCCTTAAAAAAAAAAAAAAAAAGCTTTTAGCACCAGCAATGCAGCTCTGTTTGTGTTTGCTGGCTCCAACACACGAAGCAAAGCACCGTAGGAGCGCTCCAAACCGCAGCTCCTGCAAGCCTTGGGTAACCCCAGCACACCAACCTGCTCCAACTGCTGCAGTCAAAGGGGGGGGTCACAAAGTCTCAGCAATCCATTCATCTTTAAAACAGGCTGGTACCTTGGCAACTTAAGCATTTCCTGCATTCCCTTATCATTCTTAAGCTAGGTTGAGATACATATAGCATACTACAAATTCATTAAGCTTTATGCTATTTATTCAGAAGTTCCTTTTGAATAAAAACCTCATTTTGTTACTACTGAGTGCTAGAGGCCCATAAAGTGCTAACTAACATACTAGTTATTCTATATTCATGCCTTCTATAACAACCACCTAGCTTTGGTTTAAATACACTCAGACAACTAGAAATTTCTCAATAAAACTTGGAAGCCCTCGAAAAGCTGGTTGAGTTACTGCACTTGGCTAAAAACAGAACAGAGTCTGAATTGCCTGAAACACCAGCTGCTTCTCTTGCTGATACACAGAACAAGCTTTGTGTGCACCCTCACAGACGCATTTTACCTGAGACAAGCACATGGCATTTCTCTCTATTCAGTACTAGGAGAATAAATTTTCTTTGTCTGAATGTATTGGCATGGCTTGTTTATATCATATTGTTTAGAAAACTAATCCTTCATGTTACAAGAGGAAAAAAAAAAAAGTTTTTTTCTCGTTTATACAAACACAAGACAATGCTTTTCAAAGTCACACTGGACAGGGGCATAAGAAGCAAAACACCTTTCAAAGAACGGTGAAATCCAAAAGCTGCAAAAATATTGATAATGCCGAAGTTCTATATACAATAAACCAAGTTGTATATAAATATTATCAATGAACAGAGAGCTACTGTCTTAAAATTAATTTGGGAGCCTTGTAGGAATTGAGGTCGAACCAAGGAGTGGTGATCTCTGAGTTTAATCAAGTTTTACTTTGATGTTGCAGTAAAAGAATAGAGAAGTGGCCTGTGCAGCCTGTTTCAGGAATCACTGCAAAGGGTATAATCCCTTCATCACTGCAAAGTATAATCCTTTTGAGTCACAGGAGAATCCATGTCAACTCTTTTTTTTTTCTTGTCCTTTTTGTTTTTTTTTTTTTCCCCATGATTATGGAATCCCCAAGTGTTAGCAGCAAAATAAATCCTGATTTGCTCCTTTCTTTTTTTTTTTTTTGCTTCCTGCCTGGAAGGGCAGGATAAAGATTTCTTCAGAATACACCCCTGTGAAAATGAGATCATCCATCTTTCCACAATTGCAACACACACTTTGTTAGGTTCATTCAGGTGTTTATTTTCATGAAGATGTGGGATCCTCACGACACTGTTCATTTCCATCTAAAATGAAGCATCTCCTCAACACAGTCACTTGTTCCACAGCTGTCAGGAGCCTATTGGTTCAGGCCAGGAAGGTGCCTCTAGTGCTTTTCCAGTTTTTCCTTTCCTACACGTTTTTCCTTTACAGAGGCACTCAAGAGCTACTACAAAATCAGGCATTACAAGATTATGCAGAATGTAAAAATAATGGATATGACCAACTACACACGATACACCAAATGCTATCCTTACCAGGAACACTTCAAAAGAAAAAAGGGAGGAAAAAAATCCACTCAGGAGTGTTTCTATGGATGATTCTGCATGGAAGAGGAGAACAGATTCCAAGATATCAAGCCTTACTCTTATTTATTATTCTAGTAAATAAAAGAAGATGCACATAGATCCTGTGTAAGGACAAAAGGTGGGGGGAAAAAAGCAGAAAAGGAATGAAAAACCACTAGAGGACTCTCATATGAGACACCATTGCAGGCAAAGCTGATTTGTTCAGCGGAAACTGAGAAGAGATTACCAGCCTGAAGCGCTGCGATCGCTCCTTTCTGTATCTCTTCCAGGAGAGCGAGATATTTCTCTAAACAACTGCTACTCAATCATACAAAGGAAGAACAAAAAACGAAAGCATTAAAGTGTTGAGTAAAACATTCTCACACATCTGAGTAAAATAATGGGAATGAAAAAGCAGGAGGAGTGATGTAGAACAATGCATCCTTTGCTTTGAGCAGGTGCCTCGGTAATGCCTATGTGAAAACATACAGGGTGTCAGAAAAGGAGCGCTTACAGGTTTGCTTACAGGTGTTTCATCCTTTGCACAAATAAATCATCTTGTTAGCATCACCTTTTTGGAAACAGTGGTTTAATTTAACCACAAAAGCATCTTTTAAAATTACGGAAGATTTACTTTAATTTGCAAAACACTTCCTTCTTGCCAAGGCTTAAGAGCTGAGCACCTGCTATCGGGTGTAGTTTGCTCTTTCCAGCATAACTCTGAAACATGGCAGGCTGCTAGGCAGTACACTCTTGTAGATGGCCAAGTTACCTGGCTTTTTCCTGATCCTTGGTTCTGCATGTTTTTGCTTAGTTGTGTTGTGCTTTGTTTTTTGTTCCCCCCCCCCAACCCCCCCCGAAGAGCACTGTAATTCACGTCAAAACAGCAGCGCAGACATTTCCTTTTGCTGCAGCTGCCAGGAGAACCCACTGAAGTTTTTGTGATTTGCTCTGACTTGTTGTTGATTTTTTCTTAAATATTTTTATTGAAACAGCACTTTTTCATTTAACTCACCCAGATAATAAAAATAAGAGGTAAAAATTTTTAATGTCTTTCCCCAAAAGTCAATTTTTTCTGAGAGACACTGTAAATATAATTAGCTTTTACAAAGGCGGTGGCAAATGAACACCAGTGGTTTTGAGGAGCTAAGAATTACCACAGAATCACAAAGTCTTTTAGGTTGGAAAAGACCTCCGAGATCATCAAGTCCAGCCATTAACCCAGCAAGAAATAGCCATCTAAGAACTGTCCTTTTTCAACAGCAGTTTGCTATAAGAGAAACATAATCCCAATGACAGAATCCCAGCAGATTCTGCAGCATTTTTCCATCACTCTGAAACCAAATTTAGATAAATTCTTGCAAGCACAGCCTTGCCTTCACCTACATAAGGCACTGAGCACAAAGATCATCCGAATAGGAGAATAAAACATGCTATTCAATGTTAGATATGTAAAAGACATCAAAACATTGTCAAGTTGGGAACATAGCTCCCACTCTAATCATCTGGAAGCAGTTTAATTTAGAGAGAACATAGAAGACTGCAGACTTCAGATACTCCCAGCTGAGCGAGCAAGGTGATGAGAAGAGCAGGCAGAGCAAGCCTCAGATGTGGGCATCTCACAACTGACCTGACATCATGGAAGCTGTCAGGAGAGATGCAGATCATTAAGGCAAACTAAGCACCACGTTGTCAACGTCACACAACATTTAAAAAGGGGAATGGAGGAAGAACACTGAACAATGAGGAAAAGGAATGAATAAACTGAAGGCTGAGAAAACCTAGGTCCAACTTAATGGGAACTTCCTATGATTCTCGCCCCCATCTCTTCAGGGGAGAGGAAACAAACCACAATCTTCAGGCATTTGAAATAACCTGAATTCCCAAGAGCAAGCTTTCCAAAATGCTGACAAAATTCAGTAATCTTTTTATACCACCTCAACGAAGCACAAGAGTAAGAACCAGATTTTTATTTTCTATTGAGCTCTGTGCAACAGCCACATCTTCAGCATGCGCAGTGCTGTGTTCATGGGAAAAGAACAAAATGGCATTCTCGTGCAGCACAAAGAAGGAAATAGTTTGAGAATGTAGGAAGGAAACAAGGACTGAAAAAGTACATAAATGTAAGAATTAATTAAGGTTTGGTTGGAGTATTTCAAGTAATAATGAAGGCAAAAGGATGACAATTCATAGGCTGGCATCTAAGAAAGAATTTGTAGTCTCTTCTTGCCCCCATGCAAACTTGAAACAGCAAGTTATTGAAAACTTAGTACAAAGTTTTTTGTTTTTTTTTAAAAAAAAAAAAAACCTGACACAAAGCCCGAAGTTAAGTAGCAGCTCCACATGCTATCAGGAAGGCATTTTTATACACAGCAATTAAGAACAAGATTACCATGACTCAATTAACTTGTCTCCATTTTTATGAGTGTGAATTTCTTGATTTTGAGGTTACGATGTGAGAGCTATTCGCTCTCTAAGTGATTTTCTGTGCAAAAAAGATAAGAGATTTTTTTTATTTTCACAAAGAGTTTGCTCTCTAGGCAAGATGTCCTAATTAGCTGTATTGCACAAGAAGATTTTAATATGCTGTCAGCTATTTGATGAATACATTTTTTTAAAATCACATTAAATTGGATGTTATTTTGCAAAATGACATGGAAGGCTTACAAGGGAAGCACAGCAAGAAGGGTTTTGACAAAGGTTACTTTCAGCTGAAGCTACTGAATTACTCCAAACTCCTTCTACAAGTAACCAGAAAAATAGAGTTCTGTGTGGAGGATGCATCAGAGACCCCAAAGTGTACATTATTACCAAGAATATTTTCTTCTCAACTAGCAAGTACTCCCAGGGTGTCTCGAGACATGCTGTCCACATGCACATCCACCAGCTGTGATCTGTCTGCACATAATTAGTCAAATCCAACTTTCCCCCTTTAACCTGAGAGCTCCCTGTGCTGCTGTTCGTGCTGTTTCCTTCATGTTGAAATTAACATTGTATAGGTAGGCTTGGCATCCTTTTGCCTCCTCAGATGTTTATAAACCCAGACAGGCAGGACCATAAAGTACGGGACTCCTATTTAAAGGGTCGGCATTAGGAATCTCAACAAGTGCTCAGTCCCTGGATCATTATCCTACTTTTCTCCCCAGTAAATCATGGAATCATAAAGCTGCTCAGGTTGGAAGGGATCTTAAAGACCACCCAGTTCCAACCCTCTTGCCATGGGCAGGGACACCTTCCACTAGACCAGGTTGATATTACCTATTGAATGTTTTGTACCATTAGTATAACAACTTCTAAACCTAGGTGAAAACCAACCAGAAATCCCTAAGATTTGTTCTCCACCCACAGAAATTTATTTTTAAAAAAACTGAAGTAGGCTCAAGGTAGATATAGCATTAGCAATAGCAAGAAAAACAAAGTTGATGCAAGTGCCAAGCTCAAAAAACAATTAATTACACTGTACATCTATTAGAAAATCTTCCTTCCTACACCTTTGACTATCATCTATTTGTTCCCACATCTATTTGTTCAAGCTAAGTACAAGTTTGGAGAACAGTAAAGCGAAGGAGAGAAAGAAAGAAGATAAAAGATAATGGTAAAAAAGATGAGTAAAATACAACGCTATCATAGTAGCTGCAGTAGTAACACATACAGCACTGCTGTAGAGAATTAGAAGTTATCTTTCAAGAAATCAAACAGTTATGTTATAGGCTGGTAATTCAACACCAGTTTACTTATTTATATCTTTCTCTTTAATTTTTCAAAGAGAGATTATGTTTAGAGATACCTATTTAACATTACATGGATCGCTAAGGCGATCTGGTTAAATTAATACTAGACAAGCTTTATTCAAAGATGCATCTCCAAAGAAAAACACAGGAAATAGCTTGAGTTGTTTTTCAGATGTAATCATTCCTACAGAGTATCAGCTTTCATCTAAAAAAAGCAGACACAGTTTGTTACTGACAGCATGGTAGCCACAGTATAGCAGAGAGATAGGAATGCAGAACCTACCTCCTCCTACTCAGCAGGGATATCTGAAAAATGAGGGAGGCCAGTAAAATGTTTCCTGTGAAAGTCACGTACCTTAGGAATTTTTTCTTTACCCGTGACCTACCTCTGGAGTCCCAGCTTGACCAAGAGAAAAAACAATACGCAGGAGATGCTAAAGAGACTTCTGGGAGCCTTTCCTCCATCCCCTCAATCCATACAGAATAGGTTCAAAATAATGCTATGGAAACACCTCAGTTGTTACCAAAGACTGTCATATCATTCGCTGTATTATTACAGATGCATTAGAAATGAAAATACTCTACGCCTTTTACAGTGTTTAAGATCACATGAACAACGTACATACCCAGCATGGTTACAGTAAATATCAGGCCTCTAAATCTCAATTTCCCTTATCCTGAGTCCAACTCTAAATGTTTCTCAATGCATGTATTCAAAACCATAGCTTTTAGTTCAAAAAGGGAGAATCTATGATGTATTGACATTTTTCTTCAGACATAAAGCTCTCAGATGAAAATCTTTCTCCCTGCAACTTGCTTTCAGATATTTTCTTTGTACCTTTTATTCCAGAACACAGCATAAACAGGGAAACAAATAGTCATGAAAAGGCTTAATAAATCTTTGATTAAAGATATTGTTAATGAATAGAAATTCACAAACATTAAAATATCTTCATTTTTAACAAACCTTTATTTTAGCTAGTGATTCCTTTAACGAGTAGTTTTCAAGCATATGAGCTCTCCAATACAGCAGCCTATTCTTGTATCCTGTAGTTTAACGCATCAGACATCAAAATACTTGCTTTAAATTACCATATAATTTCTAGAAAAGCTTCAGACTTCTGGCGAAGTTCTGAAGTATTGAATTGCCTTTTGAATTGGAATTTCAGAACGACAGCTTCAGGTGGTCTTCTAAAACCACACAGTTTCACCACCACTGTGTAGTCATGAGATTCTTACATTGCCAAAACCCAATGACTCAATTTAATTGTGTTTCCATGTAACATCCAACAAAAGTTACAGGCTGCCTCATATCAACAAAACCTGATTGATTCTGAAACATCAACTATCCTGCTAACGTTGTAACAAAATGTCACAATGCAAATGCTATGCAGCTAGGGAGCCTGGAACAGGAGAGCGGTGTTTGCATGCTGGCATGCTGCTCTACCTCGACAGTTGACATTTTAGCACTGATCAATTTGCTCCTGAAAAAAAAGTTCAGGTTTAACCTTTCACAACACGCTGCAAATCTCAAGTGCTGTACAAAATTAATAAGTAATTTTGCCAAGGCTTTTTCAGCTATTAAAAATTATTTCAACAGCACTTCCATTGAAATATGCTCAATAAAAACCAAAGCAAGCAATTAATACTACATTTATCCCATCAGAAGCAGTAGGCACAATCTGCATGGAAGGAGATAACATTTTTCAAAACTAACAAAAGTGCTTTTGACATGAGAAATGTTTTTGCAGCAGGCCAATCGGATTTGGTATGTAAAACATTTATTTTCATATAGCACCACCAAACGCATGGAAGAAAGGAAATAAATAATATAGATTGGAGTTACTGGGCTCTTAGGACAAATGTAACAACTCAGTGACATTTTCAAAGGACAGAAAAAGATTTTCCTGGTGAATCTCCAGTGACTGATACAGGTATCAATACAGGGCTGAAGTTTGTTTGTTTAATTAAATAGAACTCCCAACACCTCTGTCTCACCCCTTCACAATAGCACAAACCAGCCAAAGCAACCCAGAGAGAACGTAGAGTGGGCTTTGATGTTTTGAGGAAAGCAAAGCCAAGCCAACAGCTAACTTTTTTTTTTTTTTTTTTTTAAATCAGGTTTACTTTATAAAAAGAAATTCAGGTCCTGGCCTTAGCATTTTTTATTTATTTTATTCTGAAGGGGGGGAGACAATGTTGCCATGAACAGTGCTGAAAAGCTGTACCTAAGAATTGAAAAACTATATGTAAATTAAAAAAAAAAATACTATAAAAATCATGTTTATATACAAATAAATTTAATGTATATTTACTTAGGCTGCCAAAGGACAGGTGCTCCACAGCAGAAGAAACAAATCAGCAGTCGAAGACTTTGACTGCAAGCATGTCCTAGATACTTACTGAATACTTTAAGAACTTTGAAGAAACCGAACTCGACTAATTTCAGCTCAGCATTTGCTGAATGCATTCAGAATAATAATTAATGTTTTCCTGAGGCATTTGCATCTGAAAGAAATTGCTTTATTTTTTTCCATTTGCAAATGTCTAGCTTTCATATTCACATTGTGGTATAAATAACATCTGGGTTGAAGATTAATATTTAGTCTTTAAAGCAGAGTTTTTCAATAATTAAACCTTGTTTAATTGGTAAGTGAACTGTTGCTAGTTTTTGCATCATTACTTGTGGAAATACTCATTTCGCTTGCATGTCTGGGCACAAGTATGTAAATTAACTCATCTCGTGTATTTTTTTGCATTCTAATGTTAAGCTAAAGTTGACAGATACCGAGATTCTCATTAGATATTTTTTCCCCTAAAACAGATTACAATATTGCAGGAAAAATTGAATTAATATAGAGTCTTTCAGGCTTTAATTATATGTAGATTGAAGTAGCCACTCAGAAAGCTACCTTGTCAGCAAATCCCAACCTTCTGGCAATGCTGCTTGTCGTAACTGGGACGACTCCTCAGGAATTTCAGCAACTGTTTCACCACTGATTTGACCTTTACCAGTAGCTTTCTCAACTTTTAATTTAGTCCCCAGTCTTTCTGCTACCTAGTTCCAGATATCTAGTGGTTTTAAAACTAACTCGAGTGCACCAAAACACTGGTCTTCACAGCAAGACTGGGAAATAGCATCATTTGCTTTAGATCACCACCAGCTTGATACAAGCCAGTATTTTACTCAGTCTTCAATACTGCTTACTGCTCTTTGGCTGCATGCAGATTTTGTTTCTTTTCCTAGCAGTATTTCTGAGCAGAAGCTTCTGATTGTTTGCTGTCTTTCTCCCAGTTCCACACACTGCATATCCCAGTGCTCCCAGTACTGGGATCTGTTCTTTGGTTTCAACTGTACATTGCTGCTGTAATTAACCTGCTTCAAGAGAGCATTAGTGGCAGTGGAGAGGAGAGTGGTTTCACTCAGAAGGCAGCGATTTCCTCAAGGTCTTAACATTATCATTGTGACTATTTGCCTTCTTCCCATCATTCAAGAGAAGAAAATTAAGAAAACTAACCTCCCTGCATAACCCAGTAAAAAAAAAAAAATTACTAACCAGTATCACAGAGGAAACAATTAGCCAGAAAGCATGAAAGACTCATTATTGCTTCATTAAACACCCTCATAAAGCCACATCAGAAATCACAAGAGGTTTTCCAACCAAAAACTGCATTAGTCTAGTACTAATGCTATGTTCAGCAGTACAAAAACTGTTTCAAGAACAACCCTAAACCATGCCAGCAAAGCTTCTCCAAAGGTGAAGACCAAGAGAAGAAGCTAGCATCTATAGCCCGACCCAATCCACTCCATTAAAATCTCATTTTCCATAGTCATTATCACTACAACGTGGCTTCATCTACTGTTCTGCAAAGGAAGCCATCCCAAAAAAAACTGAGTTGAAAAGGTATTACGTATTTATCATTAATCTTGACAAACTGTTACTAAAGCCCTGTGAGGTTTGGGAAGCAGTGCAGGAAATAAATAGGTCAGGCACTGTATAAAAGTCACAGTTTTATTATCTTCTGAGATTTCATTTTCTTAATAGGATTTTACTACTAGGAACCAATTACTCTGTCCTTGTGTCTTATTACTGCACTCAAAGAAAGTTTTCCTTAAGTGTCAAAACGTGGTCCTATTTATCTCATGCCAGAGCTGACCTGAATTCTCAGCGATTTGCTCTATGACACTCTGTGAACTTATTACAGCTACAGTCTGTAAAGAAAACTCTGCCGTTTTGGAAACAGCCTTAGAACTGAAAGCTGTGTCCAGTATTTTCCTACAACAAAAAACACAAATCAGACAAGTTCTGCTGATCCTCTGATCTCTGCCGTCCACGTATCAAAGATGGTCAAACAGAATCGCAGTAGCCTAAACCAAATACCCAACACATAATAAATTAGTCCAGTACCAAGTGTTTCTGGACAGCTAGCAGCATTCCTGTTTTCTTATCAGACTTTAGATTCTCTGTGCATCCTCAAAAGTCTGCACTTTCATCTGTGATGCAGAGGAATTTTCACAGGTACCAGTCAGTGTTTAGCAATTCCAGCAAGGTTGTTAAATGTTTACCAAGGAGTTATAAACACAAAATGAAACCAGTTTTTACAAACAAGAGAGCATCTTTCTCTTAGATTGGTTTCAAGAAAAATAATTAAAATCTCAAAAATACTTGTTATTATGGACCAGGATTATTTACCAGTCTACACTGCCTGAGGCTACGCTCCTATTCTGTCTTTAAACATCGGTAAGGACCCTAATATCTAAGGAAAAAGGATTCCACCACCAATCATTTTCTCTGTCTAATGAGCAGGTCATATCTTCATAATTTACTTTTTTTTTCCTTGAGAAAGTTACTACACCACTTCAGATAAATAAGAGCTGTCTTTAAGAAAAGGTTTGTATTACTACAGTCTGTGCAATGCCAACCTCTTACTTTCAAACCTCAAAAGAAGGTTTCAGTGTTTTATCCTCTCAACACGTGGGTACTGCTTGGAAATAACTGCTGCGTTACTAAGATTTAGAAAAGATTTACTTCTAAAAGTAAAAGGGCATTTGGAATACTTCTGCTTAGTTATACATATTTTACAACATTGATGACTTTTTTTTGAGGTAGAATCAAATGTTGCCAACCCTTCAAAGGGTTTTAAGCCCTAGCTCCACATATGTTCAAGTGTCAGTGACTATATTCTTATCTGTAGTGAATGCTGCTAAAAACATGACAGGCATTCCTGTTTCATGCTCCTAAAAACAAATAAACGAAAAAAAAAGCATAAAGCTGAGCCTACTTATCAGCATTTTTAATTTTTTTACTTAATCTCAACTCTCAATTGCCAGCCATGACATTTCCCAAAGATGAGTAAGACTTAGTGTTTAAATATTTGCTCTCCAAATCAAAGGACATTCACATTACAGAAAATTACTAGCAAAACATGTATTTAAAAAAATCCGTTTTAAAATGTTAATTATCCAAGTTTACAAATACTACATATATTTTCCTTCCGAATAAAAACAGGTTGACATAAGAAACACTACCCCCAGGATACAAGCACATGAAGCAGAAAGCTAAGACTTCATAAAAACTAATTAACTGGTATTATGGAACAAAATAGCATTGCCTGAGAACTTAAGTATGGTAGTAGGACCTCCATTTCATAGAATCACAGAATGGTTTGGGTTGGAAGGAACCTTAAAATCATCCAGTTCCAACCCCATGCCACGGGGTTGGGACCCAACCTCCCACTAGACCAGGTTGCCCAAAGCCCCATCCAGCCTGGCCTTGAACACCTCCAGGGATGGGGCATCCACAGCTTCTCTGTGAAGAACTTCCTTCTAACATCTAATCTAAATCTCCCCTCTTTTAGTTCAACCCCTCTCCCCCTTGTCTTATCACTATCTGCAAAAAGTTGCTCTCCATCTTTTTTTAAGCCCCCTTGAAATAAATTGCCAGCTTTGCCCTCTTTGCCACAAGCACACATTGCTAATAGTCAAGTAAGTCAAGAAAAATCAAAAAATAAATGCCATGACAAGTATTTTGCACATTTTTCCCAGAGAAACGAGGCTAGAGTGATCTTGCTATTTACACTCATGGATGAGTGTTAGAATTAATAACTTTTGACCATTTTAACCAATCCCACCAGATTAGAGAGAGAAAAGAATCCAAAAGACACTACCTCCTGACAAGTCCCATGGGGAAATACTTGGTGAGAGACATCAGCACGTCTCAGAAACAAACACAAACTGTACAGAACAGCAGAGATTCCGAAAGGAAAACGCATCCTATGTCAAACACACGAGAATTTCAGAGCTGACAGTTTGGTTTTGTGCTGATACTTCAGAGTTTAACAATCCCAGGAAACAGCCTCCTGCCCAGATAACATGTAATTGCAAAGAACAGCAGGCAGAAATAGAACAATTAACCAGTACCTGAGATGCAACTAGCACTTTTCAAGGACAAACTTCAAGAACAGGACCCCAGCAAAGTTACCAGAGGGCACCACAAACAAAGTGCAGGACCCCGACCCTCACTAGCCTGTGTTTTTTGCAACTATTAGCTATCTGGAAGAAAGTCTGAAATCTCATCTTTAATGACTTACTGTAAGATGACTGCTGAAATAATTAGACCCCAAAAGAATACAGGTACATCACGACTATAGCACAAGGACTGTAAAAAGACTATCAAGCCTGTAAACCAACAATGCACAGGAAAGATACAAGAGGCTGAAGCGAAAGAGTACACAGCTCAAAGAAGTGCCAAACCAGGTGTTATTACTGTGGTTTGAGACAGAAGCTACATTACTGAAACGTCTTCAAATAAAGGTGGCATAAAAAAAAAGTTATGAGCTATTTCTGTTCCTACTCCCAAAACATTGCTTTTTGTACAGCACCAGTACACGTTTTTAAAGTAAGGTCAAAATACAGTAAGCCAAAATCTGTGAGAAAATATCTTTTGTATTCTTGGTCCAGCACCCATCAAACCACAGCTTATGATCCATTGGGAAGCAGGAGAACAGCCCCCGAGGACTGGCCAAGTGCTCGATGGCACCAGACAGCAGAAGTTTGGTTCCTCCTGAATTGCAGCAGGTCACTGCCCCTGGGGCAGAGGCATACTGGATGCAATTATGATCAGCAGAGCATTGGAGGCTGTAATTACTAGTTCAAGTGCTTCTAGCAGCCAAGGGCAGCTGAGCAATCCCAAAGCCCTAAAGGATCTAAGCTGCTCACAACTCCTTGTAGCAAGCTCTCATGACAGAAAATCCTTGGAGGTCTTCAGAACCCGCCTGGACGTGGTCTGGGCAGCCTGCTCTGGGTGTCCCCGCTTGAGTAGGGGTTGGAGCAGATGCCTCCAGAGGTCCCTTCCCACTTCAGCCATTCTGCAACTCTGAAAATAACCTGGGTAGAAGATGGCTACCTGAAATACATAAACTGATTTCTAGATCGTTCAAAGTCATTTTCAAATGCAGTATCCAAAATAATGCCTGCACACAATTCAGTTGGAAGTGACCAGACCCAATAATGGGTTAGTCATTTTCTTTGTAGTTTATCATCACGGTAGTAATACGTAATCACTTGTCAAAGTTAACTAATTCTTTTTTATTTAAATCATACATCCTTAAGATTTATCTGGCAGTGGTTTGTGAGTTTTGTTTTGTATTATTATTTTTTTTAAGAGCAAAAAGAGCTGTAAATACACCAGCTGCCACAATGAGACATGATCAGGACTTGTTATCACCTTCTGTTTCAGAACAGCAATTATCAGAAAAGTGGACACCACAAAGGGTCAGGTGAACTTCGCACTAAGTTTTGTCAGATGTGTTTTGGTTTTTTTTAATACCCAAATGTTTTCTTATTTCCTGAAATACACTGATGACAAGTCCTACTACACATACCTTCTATAGCACTCAGTACATTCTTGCAGTTGGACTTGATGATTGGACTTCATAGGTCCCTTCCAATTTTTATTTTCTGTTCCATCATCCCTGTGAACGTAAAAATCTGGACCCCAAATGAGCACTGTTCTTGGATTTTAATTTCTCTTTTTACTTTTCTCCAAAAGTTACTGAAAATCATGTGAAAACCCTACTCTCCATCCTGCATAACAAAAGTAGCTTCTTTTCACACAAACTTATGACCTCCTCAAGGCTAAGCCTGTACAGAATATGTAAGCAGGAGAAAAACCATCTGAGACTAGAACAATAAGGTTACTGAGGTTAGGAAAATAAAATGGTTTTCAAATCTGTACAAAAGAGAATTGAAGAGATTAGGAGAAAAGAAAAAATAGTTCTGACAAAATGCCAATCACAGTCACACCACTGTCCATATATGACACTGTTTAAGGAAGCAGGGATTAGTGGGAAATTATTTGTCTAAAAGATTATCTCTGCTCTCAGAGGGCAACTCGATAAGTCACAATGGAAGGGCACACACAACAAAACACTGACTGTATTTTATTATTATTATTATTTCAAACCTTCTGCACCTAATGCCTTTAAGAGGTGACAGATGCAAGTAGCTGTACATTGCCCAAGCCTGCTTGGAAGCATCACTGAGAAGCTGAGAAGCCTAACATCTGCCCAGCTCTAACTTATCAGATGATTCGAGTACACACTGGGAAAACGAGGAGAGCACAGATGACTGTTATGGGGTATGCTTGGAAAAATAAACTTTGGACTACATCTGCCTTGCTCTAACGGTTTAGGTATGCACATGACAAAAATAAAGAAGCATGGATGAACTCTTAACAGCTTTACATTCCCGTAACACATTTGGGACAAAGTCGAAAGATGACAGCACCTGAGCTAACGGCAAGTGTGCTTTAGCTATGGAGAAGGTCAAAGAGGTAACATCCCAACCAGGCCACTGGCAACTTACACCAAGCATCTAAATTATAGAACAACAAATCAAGTGAAAAATAACAGCCCTGGAGGAGAAAACCATTAGTTCCAACACCACAAATGGCCAAGCTCGGGGGGAAGCAGTATGCACAGCAGCCAGGCCACCAGCCAAGGCTTGGACCCCTTGACCAGCTACAGGGCCCCGTTTGGAGACCACAGTGCCAGTGACAGCCTGACTTGAGAAGCTCCCTTGTTTCTTACAAGTCTGTATTGTTCAAAGAATGTGAGAGTAGGTCACAAAACAGAAATCCTAAAGCAATGTGATGGGTTGACCTCAGCTAATGCTCAACTCCCATGCAAATGCTGGCTGCGGTAGGGCTGCTGGAGCCGGCTGCAACCATCGGTGTCTGGCACGGGACAGCCCCGGGCCCTTCTCATAGGGAAGCGGCTCCCCCACTACCAAAACCTTGCCACCTACACTAAGGACAAAGAGAAATCATTATTCACCTGCTATAACCTTCCCACGTTATAAATACATTTTAATATTTATGCAACTGAATGGTATGGTTCTGCATTTGCAACTACCTCAGTCCTATGATACATATTTTCTTCAATTAAAGGGAAAAGTGCTTTGCAAAGTGGGATGAGATTCACTGGGTGGGGAGGTGATTTGTGTTCGGTTTATCTCAACTAGAAGCCTAAACAGAGGCCCTCCCAGGGTCCCAGATCACCCTCCCATTTCTCTAATAACCATACGAGGGGACCCTGAGGCCTCTAATTCATGTACATACAAACATCTCAGCTTACTTCAGCTGAATATTTCTCTGTACACATTAGTTTGAACAAATGCCCTCCACAGAAAACCCAGTGAAGAAAATAAAAGTCAGCATGCAGTATTAATAATTTAACAAACTGCAATGCTTTTAACTATGTGTTTGAAAAGGCATGTTATTGTTATGCTATTTTGCAGTTTTTGATTCGTACTTTTTCATGGTTTTATCAACTGATCTTTTAGCACTAACTTCAGTGAAATAAACTATATATAGACACAAAGCACAAAAACTGTCCTACCGGCAAACTAGTATTATTTAAGATGGGCAGCTCTTGCATAGCATGAGGTAGGCTTTTGGCAAAAATTGATGTTGCAGGACCATTCACCTTGCTCTTGAGCTGGCAGTCTCTAAAGCACTTTCCAGAAGAGTGAACTAACCTACTGCTGGACTGCAGGAACAATGCTTCTGTGCGAATGCAACCAGAGAGTAAGGCACTGCAGTCTTGCACCAAACAAGGGAGAGATCAAAAGCAACAAGAAGTGCAAGGAGAGTCACGGAACTCAACTGTACCTCCAGGGACTTAGACTGGAAACTTACACAAGCTTGAATGATTAGTCGAGCCTCAGACGACAAAGTACAAATTTCTGGGCAGCTGAATAATAGACTCATTCAAATTTTTAAAAATGCATTTCTACCTCCTCCACAGTAACAGTCTGATCCAGCAGTGACACATACCCTCAAATTTAAATTAACAGTAAATTCAGTGTTTATATCGAAAGATGTTTCATTTTCCTAAATCAGCATTTCCTTTGGATTGAAGTTCTAAATACTAAAAAAGATATATATATATATATATATATATAAATTTAAAACACCTCCAACTGATATTACAAGCATTTAAATGCACTGTAAGGTATATCAGAAATGGTGATTAACTTTTTCTGTAAGCAGAAATAGTATTTCACCAGGACTAGCTTGCAAGTTGGCTTCAACTCATACAGTGCAGTTGTGTGGTTGGTTTAGAATCATTCAGTATGCTGAAGACATTTCACTTCATCCTGCAGCTAAAGGAAATTTCTCTTTTGAATAACAATTAAGTAATCACACCTGACACCGCTCTTCAAGAACAAAGGCTTTCAGATTAATGGGCCTGTAGTCAGCAATGGTCATAAAAAAGCCTTTTCAAGTGCTTGAAGTATCTCCAGACACCATGGTTTTTAGAACCCATCTGGGTCCTTCTAATCTAATGCTGCTTAACTGAATCATAACCGGGTTGATTGTATTTTCAATTCAATGCAGAACACAAGTATAGGCAGCAGAGAGCTAATATCCGACTCAAGGGTCACAAACATGGTTTACAAATGCAAGATACTAACCGAAAAACAAAGGAAAGCCAACTTATATCACTAGGATCTTATGGTTATGATTTATAAAGTCATATTCTGTTCCTGAGGAAGTACTATTTCTCTCATTACTTCCACTGTTTTGAGAAACTGTGGCAAACTGCAGGAGGAAACTTCATTACTGAAGGAAAAGTGCGGAACTGAACTATATAAGAAGTGCTTCTTACAGACAAATTATGCCAGCAACTGTGTCAAATATGTTTTCAAGTCTATTTCATTGCTTTATCTTGCCACAAGGGCAGACAACTGAAAAATCAGATAAACCTGATGAACTATTCCAAACAGGATACGAGTGTGTGGGATATACAATTCTGATGTTAACACTTTATTTGTCAACTGCCTTGGTAAGCTGATCTCAAATCTTTTTCTTGGCCTAGCAAAAGAAAAAAGGTCTGGTTTCACTGACAGATCAAGAGAAAGTGATAAAGCACTTGGAACAATAGATGCAGCAATGGCTTGCAAAACTGAGCAGGAGGAAGTCCACTAAAACACAGCATCTGGCACCTCAGGTTCTCCTATGTCTACTGCTGAGGAAACTACATGATGCAATTGTATAAGGGAAGGTTAATAGAAGAGCCAAGGAAGTTAAATGAACTTGTGCAAAACTTATTAACTCATGTTTTTGATGTGTGTCAAGGTGTCAGAACAAGGAACAATGACTGTACAACTATGCAACCACATTGAACATGGAAACACACGGTTGCATACAGGTACGCGCATACATATTGAATACTGAAACACACAGATCGGTTTTAATACTAAACTCTTTTTAAAAAGACTACCCCAAACTCAAATAAACCTCTCTGGTTGCATTTATGACCCAGTATGATACAGCTGAAATTGAAGGCCTTTTGCAAACTCTGCTTGCAAGGCCCCTGCCCATCATGGGTTGAAGATGGGACCTGTGGAGGTCAGGTCAGTGAAAACACAGACCAGCTCCAAACTGGGGATATGAATGTTACATCTTCTCCTTGAGAAGTTTTAGACACAACCTTGTGATTCTAGCTAAAAACTGTAATATGTCTGCATGTTATGTTTCCTGTAGAAAAAGCAATATCATAACTGTGCTGACAAGAATAAAAAGATGTAGCACTGAGAGTAGAACCACCACGATGCTAGAGCATCAGCACTAGTCTGAGTTTTTCAGGCAATATCAAATGCAATGGATCTCTGAATATCCAGCTGGTGAAGTCCTATCTGTAGAGATCCGATCAGCTGCATTTGCAGGAGTATCACACACACACATACTTCAACCACCTACAGAAGGTTGTCTAGATTACAAGTTATACTTAAGCTTAAAAGTATGACGACTGGAACAACATCAAGACCAAGAACAAAGCTGTAATCACAGGACATCCGTTAAAGCCAGACGTCCAGATGACGATGCATCAGCAATAATAACTCTGCAACACAAAGTCTCAGGTTGTAGAAGCCTTGAAGACACCCAGAAGGACACTGTCCAAATAACCTTTAAAAGTCCAACAGACAAGAAAACAGAAGACCAGAGTTTTCAAAATGGATGAATTGCTAGTTGATAAAGTAACACATCCTGTTTTATGGATAGAGAAATTAATGCTATTTGGAAAGGATAGTTATTAGCTGGTTTGAAAAAAAAAAATCTGAGAGAAAGAATCACCAATCTTTTAAGGATGATACAACAATTCTCATGTAAACGATTAAAAAAGGAACAAGAAATGCCTATTTAGCAGGACTGCAACAACACTAGGAACAAAGCTAATTAAGACACTAAGAACAAACAAGAATGGGAATTGCCCACATAAAAACCAATGCTAAGCAGCCTAGACAATTAATAAGAGAAAAACATAATTGCTCATTTACAATCAAATTTTAGTTGATGTAAAACCTCATAGAAAGAAATCTGATGACTCCAGGATTAACCTCTAAGTCATCAACTGGACAAAATCAGTGGTACCTAACTGACACGGAAAACTTCAAATGCACCAGGTGAGATCTGATAACAGCAGATTACAAAACAGAATGGCTACACATTACAAAACCATAAAAGTCTGATAACCGTGAATGACATAGGTAAGCAGATTCATAAAAGATACAGATAAGATACAGCAGATTCAGATAAGATACAGTTAATACATATTCAGATATGAAAAACCTTTTACTTAACCTTTTACTTATTAGCTCACACTGGCAGATTCATAGAAATGAATCACAGAACTACAAATTACTGACATTTATCGAATGTTTATTTGCACTTGGTGTATGCAAAGAAAGAAATCAATCTCATTTGCGCACATTCTGCACTACACCAAATACAACACATTTTTCCCTATGTGCAGCAATGCAGTTGCAACACCTCAAGGCTACAAGTTTTCTGTACAACCTCGTTCAGCACTCTCACGGTGCCCTCTGATGGCCAAGGCACAAGGTGCAGCTATAATCTGTCAGGATAAATGACACATCTGGGCACGTACATACATAATAACCATCATGGAAGGGGTGAAAACCCTAAGAAGAACGCATTGGCAGTTTGATTGTAAGCGAGACTAGATGCAGTAGCAAGACAGAATCTTCTGCCAGACCTCACGCATCCACTCTGTGCTGACTGGAACTAAAACTGCCAGCACAGCTCATAAAGAGTCAGTTTGTAAAACATGAAACCAATGAAGTTGTTCGAAACTCCGCGCTCAGTAAGCAAAACGTCTGACTAGACTGCAAGGGATAAGATGCAGAGCTGCAGTGACCTCAAGAGAAAGCTGGTACGTAGCATTAACTTTCAGGTCTTTGTCTCGGTTTGCATCTGCTTTTCTGAAAGGTTCCTTGAATTCAAGCCTAACGCAGAAAATGATGCTTTCACAGAGCTCACTTCAAAGAAATGAATAAAGACTGCAGACAAAACATTAATAAAAGGAAGTAAAGCTAACAGAAAATTTGACAGAATTACCTATAAGTAGTTTGCAGTTTCCACCCTTTGCATTTTGGATCCTGCAAATTTAGAAAAGCTTTTAGTTTAGTCCAATCATGCAAAGAATTATAATTACCGTACCATTTCCAAGTAATACTAAAACTGCATAACTATTTGTTAAGTGACAGGACACAGTAAACTCTACTCTATTCCTACTACTCAATAGGACTCCTGCCTAGGGAACAGGAAAAGCTGCCCTCTGAAGGAAGTGCTCGCAGAGACCCTCATCCAGCTTTCTGCACAGGTTTGCTACCAACGCTGACAGAGAATCCTGCACAGAGCAGGACAGGAGCTTTCACTCTCCACTGCTCCTCAGCTCCCTCTGCACAGAGCACAGGGCTCAGGCTTTGTGGGACGTATTCTTCTTTGCATCAACTGAACTGAGGAATCTCCACATGCAACCATCCAGCTCTTTAAAGAGGTATGTAGCGGATGGACTATGCTTCCCAAGAATTACTATCACCTTTGAGCTGTACGTTGTTACCCAAAATCGCTGATGTAAACACAGTGCTGACTTCAAGCACCGCAGCTTGGAAGAATTTCTCATGATGAACTGTCCCTCAAATTATTGCTGCAAGCATCTCTGCTCTTCTGACAACAGGACAATGCTGGTAAATCCTGCAATAAGAAAAAGATGTAGATGGACAGCAGTGCTATCCATTAGTTTTCCATTAGCAAGTGGAGGACAAGAATTATGCCTCACACCCAAGGTGGTGCAACTGCCCATCCACAATATAATCAGTATAATCCACAATACTTCCCTTTGTTCCTCCCAAAATAGCTTCAAATCAAACATTCAGATCAGTTTTTATTGTATGTTGTCTACACATTGAAAGACTGAAGTACAAAGAAACCCAAACCTCTGGGATTAACAAAGCTGGTAACAAAACAACCTTCACTTCATTTTGGCAGCCTAAGTAGAAAAAAAAAATAATCTTTTTTTCTATTACTTAAGAAGCCTTAAACACTATATCTGTGTTTATTGCCTTTCTTTCACATGTACCTTTATAAACAAAGGCTAGTCAGTAACAAACCATGTCATTTTGCTTAACTCATGACAGATGATGATAAAAAAAACCCTTTGCCTTGTGATATTTGTTCAAGACAGAGAGTATTTAAATTAAACATCAATCCTTAGGGTAATGCTACTATTTAAATGCAATGGATTTTTTTTTTTTACATAAATATAGAAAATTAAAATAAAAAAGGTATTTCACAAGCTACATTGTAAAATTGAAACTGTATATCTGCATTCATCCATTTCCCTGATATTTCCCTGTATTTTATGCTATTCCATAATTCAGACACTGAACAGCTAATTCAGTGTCCTTTCAAAATCTACAGAGCACATTTTTCACTTCTATCTGGAAACTTTCCTGTAACCCTGGATACAGAATAATCCTTCATTACCTTTCAAAATCCATTTTTACTACAGAACATGTATATTACAATATTTTATTTTTAACCCCTTTCCTCAGAACAATGAGGCATCACCAGAGGGATGAGATGGATACAAAACAGGGAGATGGCATACCACAATTCCCACGACAGCCTGCACAGGCTGCCTGTAAGGCACCGGGGTGTGTTTTTACACAGCATGCTCCATTTTTAAAACTACTCTTGGGGCAAAAACTCTGGTTAAGTGTTATATATCAATAGGTTTGTGTTTGTTTTGTTATTAAGCAGCAGCAGCAAGCTTTGCCTTTTTATTGTAAAACTTCTGTTTAATTATACTGCCTTTGAAACACCCTACTTTCCTATTACCAGCCAAAATTATTCTGACAAATATTCATTTACAAGAACTACTAAAAAGGTCCATTTCCTCTCAAGCCTAAATATGCAGATTAGCAATTATTTGCAGAAGAAATCCATTAACAGATGAACCTCCCTGTGGGAAACTGAAGTAAAATGGAAAGGCACACAATGAGACCACCCAGAAATCTGTTGCAGCAGCGCTGACAGAGACCAGCATTTCTAAGTACTAGTCACTTCACCTATATTTAGAAGTTTAAAAAAATATATATATAAACCAAGTTTGAAAAGCTAACCTTTTTCTTAAAAGTTCAGAACACTTGAACCATGCAGTCAGTAAAGTTAGTATTTCTCTTTAAAAGTCTTACAGCAGAATTTCTTTTCAACAAGTCTTGGTATAGGCATTTCTGAGATAAGACTCGTGCATACTATAATTTTATCCGTTCCATACTTTAATTTTATCCTTTCACTTGCTGTTACAGAAGTGCTCCAACCTCTGGAAAGCGTACACACTTTAATTAACAAAGTGTCATCCGATACAACAACCAGCTGTTCAATTTATTTCATAACTAACTTTGAGCTACTAACAGTTTCCCATTCTTCCTGCAGATAAAAAGGAAGGGTTTAGCTATAGTCCTTCCCCCCCCCAGTCATATGATCTTTATCATTAGGACGAATAGCAAAAAAAAAAAACATGTTAACATCTCATATACAATGTACATTCACTGGTTGAGGATATCAGAAAACATTACATACAGGAACAGTTTCTCTCCATAATACAAGGAGAAACGTATGCAAAAAATATTATTTAATTGAAAGGTAGTTACCACAATTTTTAGAGATTTAGAATATTTCTCCTTGCCTGATCCATAGACTTTATTAAACACTTCTGAACATGCCCTCTTCCTGTCCTTCTGCATTCTACATGTATTGCAGCCTTTTTTTTGTTTTTAACCCAAGTTGCCCAGCAAATTTGGCTTCATACAGACACAACTGCAACCAAAACTGCCGACACTACAGCTGAATTCAGGTCTCAAAATAATTTGCATATTAAATCTGGTAACTTGCTGGACTCCAGCTCTTTCAAGGCCCAATCTGACGCTCACTGCTGTACACGTTGATTTCTACAGCTACAAGACTTGGTCATTTCACTGTGACTATTTGCAACAGCCAGTCTTACAAGCATCTGTATTTGCTGTGATACTAAGAATTGTTTATAAACAAGGTGGAACTTCAGGGATATCTGTATAAAAATGCATGATATGCTACTTAGAATGTAACATCTAACCAAAGAACATGAAAAACACGGGTTAGACAATAAAGGCAATGAATAATGAATGAATACAGGTACATCTACTCTTTGTGATTTTTCCGTGATTATAGTTTTTTGAGGGTTGTGTTGCAAAGCTTTCAAAAAGTTTTTTCAAAATAGCTTTTAGCAAGTAAACATAACAGGAAAAGAATCACTCTGAAAAGCAAATACAAGGTGGACGCTTCAAAACTTAATGAAGAAAAACAGAAGAAAAAAAAATTGTGAACTACTGAGATTAGCAGAACAGAATGGATGATGAGCTAAAGCAGGAGGAAAAAGTCCAGCTTTAAGAAATAGGCAAGTGATGAGATGAGTTGGTAGAGCAACTAGAGCAAAGATGCAAGCGAGAATAAGAGCATTAGTTACTTATATTATTTTGGAATGGGAAAGCTAGCGTAAGTACTTGGAAGGCTTAAGCCATAAACAATTTGAAAGTCTAGGACAAAAGTGGCACACACTTCAGTAATGTCATAAAAAGTAACTGCCAGGACTTGACCATGTTTGTTCAAATGTTTCAGTGATATAGCGATATTGCTTTTCAACAATCATCAATTTAAGAATCCATTCTTTAAGCCCAGTGAATAACTGTTCTCTTCTAAAAGGAGCCTATCAACTACATCTCTTGAAAGAATTGGTTTAGACAAAGAGTATCTTAGATTTATGCTCCTTTACAGAATTCTGCAGAGTTGCATGCAAAGATTCGATATATTCATTTGAAGAGAATTTTATGATTAATTGCACACAGTAATAGTAGCTAAATTCTGATTCTTGAATCATATACAAAACTAGTAAGTGGTTGAAATTCGGATCTCAATAATGTGATCTCACATCTCTATTAATGTACAGGCTGATGGGCAATTCAAATCTCCCCTACAGTGGAAGGGATTCTATCAGTGTTACTGAGACATATGAATCAAGTTTTCCTGTGGAAACAACTGCATACACAGTCTCAGTCCACAGTGAAACACTGGGACTCTGAGGAAGACACGAGGTACATCTTCACTGGCAGTTTAAATGGCTCTCCTGGTCACTGTAGTCCTGCTCCATTCATGGTCCAAAGCAAACATCAGCTAGATCACTTGCTAGCTCCCTTCTAAAAAGTTAAGCAGTTTTCTCCAAGAAAAAGGCAGTTCACAAGGTAACTTGTCATTAGCTCTGGGGTAAACCAACTCCAGACAAACACTACTCACACTATCACTTAGATACTCTCTATGGCAGCCGTAAGAAAAAAAAATAGGAGAAAACAAAGTTCTGACAGAGAATCATACTAAAAACAGACACTTGGGTTTAATTACTGACCTCAAACTGCCTATACAGTTTGTTCTTACTGACTATAGCACATCATTCTCAAATTACTGTTACCAGTGTGTTAATAAATTGTTAGAGAACTGTTGTCTTGTGACATTAAACAAGCATTATATTAACCAAGATGTTTCCTGGTTATCATCACTACTGTACAAAATAGACATAAATTGTATTTCCTGTTTGTATATTCTATTCCAGAATATTTTTCTGAAAATATTTTTCTGAAATTTAAGGAATATCTAAAAGTTAAGCAAACCTTCCACATATTTCAATTCCTGTACATCTTGATTTGTTATTTTACAACCATAAAACACTTCAGTTAATTTGAGGATGGAATTACTTCCATCTGAATCAAACCAAACAAGGCCCATACAAAGAGACCACAGCAATGGTTTAGACAGCAAAGGCACATTACCAAACATCTTATACTTTGTAGTAAATGCAAGTAGCAGATAGGAGAATTAGGAATGAAAACACTGAATGAAGTCAATTTCATTTAGCCTCCTAATGTTTTTAATAGTTACTTTATGCTGGCAACCAGTAAATTGCTAAAAGAAACGCGTCCTTCAATTAGTAGAAGGGATAAAACAGCATATAATGATTTCAGAAAAATAGTCAACAGTGGAACAATTAAGTGGGCACAGTAAAAAGTCAGTCCACAAGAAAATGGGCAATGATTTTCACTACCTTGCAGGTATCTAGTCTGTATACAGGAATGAGGTCTCTGACACACAATCACACATGCAAAGTTGTTTCCCTTGATTTTCTTTCTCTCAGTCCAAATGCCACTGTTTTCTTTAGTAGTGCTGTTCCTTAGACAACCGTGCAACAAAATACTAAGAAATGAAGACCAGCTTCTTCTCTGCAAAACTCTCACAGCAAAACTTTCCTGTGGGAGATTCAGAGGACAAAGTCACTGTAATCATGTTTTACTCTATGGTGCCAAAGTTATTACCTTACTAACCTTGTATGTGCATATTATAAAAATCATCCATTTATGTTACAGTGAATTACTTTAAGTTAACACTGGGAACACAATACCTGAAATGAATTTCAAGTGACAAGACCATCATTAATCTTACCTTTTCAACATTAATGCCACTACATAAAGCCTTCTGCTTCACTGCTTGAAAATGTATGTGTCTTAGGAAGAAAATGTTTTGCAGGTGGTGTTATGGTGGTGTAAAGAACCTGCTATGGCCCAGATTAGCAGGTTCTTTGAACATACTGCATACATCAACCAAAACTGTGTATTTGACTGATGTTTAGTTTTAAAGGACAAGTCACCAGAATTATTAGTAAAACTAAAAGCAACTTACTTGATCAATATTTCTAACAATTTTGAAAATTACATCCTAAGCAGGGAAATGAATAAATTAAAAAAAAAGAGAGAGATAAAAGTTAGAAAAAGCCAAAAATATCTTCCTTTTGCACTAAGCCCTCAAAATTTGATTTGTAGACATTTGATCAGATTAACAAGGTCACACTGCAATGTAAAAAGAGCGTGCTCTTATCAAGTGAGGAAGAAAAACATGTTATCAAGATTATACATATCACAACTGGAATCTTGAATTCTCACAGTTTATTTTTAGTCAATAGTTTAATTTGCATAAAGTTAGATCCCATGTGATGTCCTGACAAAGTATTTTCACAACAGCAACTTACTGCAGTAGACTTATAATACAACGACCACCCAAGCTATACCTTCAACTGACAGGCTCAAGATGGGGGAAAAGGGCCTGGGTTTAAACTTAAGTATGACATTCCACTGAGAAACTGCTATCAGGCAACGATTGTAAAGCTCAGTTATTGCTACCAAAGATAATTACAAGTCTTTGTAAAGTAAACTCTTCAAACCCACAATGAAATCATTCATGTTAAACAGGAATATTTACATTTTCAAGCATTTGCTTATAGTTTAACAATGTAACATTTAACAAGCACTAAAACTTAAAGACAAAACATTCTCTGAGCTGTAACACTCATTATGATAAAAATTACATTATGATTCACTCTAGTTCAGGCAAACATCTGCCATGAGCAGAAGCATCCCAGTCAAAAAATCAGGTTTTAAAGGATCTATTATCCCCATCTCTGGAATTTATCAAAGAACTGCTTCAGTAGAGGAGTCAACAAAACAAGGAAGCTAAACTAACACTACTGTGTGTGCTGGAACCAGAGTGCCGAGTCTCCTTTTCTCTAGTAGCCAACTTCAGCAGGCCTCCAAGCCCAGGGACTGAAACCTTCGGTTGTGGTGGGCTGTCCTCGGCTACGGGCCAGCTGCCCACCCAGCCACTCCTCACTCCCCCTCCTCACCAGGGCAGGGGAGACAATAGGGTGAGAGGGCGCTTCCTTGCTGTGAGGGTGACAGAGCACCACAACAGGTTGCCCAGAGAGGCTGTGGAGTCTCCTTCTCTGGAGATACCCAAAACCCTCCTGGATGCCATCCTGTGCAATGTGCTCTAGGTGATCCTGCTTGGCAGGGTGGTTGGACTGGATGATCTCCAGAGGTCCCTGCCTACCTCGGCTGTTCTGTGATTCTCTGAAAAGGCTCGTGGGTCAGGATAAAGACAGCGAAATCACTTAGCAATAAGCAATACAGGTGAAACAGACTTGACTTGGGGAAAATTAATTTAATTTACTGCTTATTAAAAATGACTCATGTAGAAGAACAAAGACAGGCCTTAAACCTTTCCTTCCCTCTCTTTCGAGATGGGCTTCACTCCTTCAGTCCAGACTCCTGCCGCAGGCAGTGCCGGGGCGGCTATGGTCAGTACAAAACAGCTCCTCTCCGCTGCTCCCACCCTGTCACATTTCAACCTTGCTCTGGCATGGGCTCTCTCCCAGTGGCCACAATTGCTTCAGGAATAATATTTTTAAAAAGTAAGCATTACAGCATGGGCTCTCTACCAGCTGTAGTTCCTTCAGGGAATATCCCCAGGCTCCAGAGCATGGTCCTCCACTAGGTGCCATGAATATCTGCTACCTTGTCACAAAACTCATCCTCTGACCTTGGCATTCCTTCTGGTGTTCCTCGTGCCTTTTGGTTCCCTTTTACCCTTCCTTAAATACTTTCCCCTGACACACCACCACTTTGGCTACTGTGCCCTGCAGTGGGGCCATTGGAGCCGGCTGGAACCGGCTGGGGCCAGCACGGGGCAGCCCCGGCCTCTCCTCACAGAGGCCCTGCAGCTCCCCGCTGCCAGCACCGTGACACTCACACCCTACTCACAGCTTTAGTCAAGACTACCTGTGTTCTTTTCAAAGAAAAGAGCATTTTACATGCTCAATCTAACACCATAATCTATATAAAGGATCCTGTTCAATCACACAGGAAGACAGTCTGTATCTGACACTAAGTGGTACTATTAATGGTAGTTCAAAAAACCTAAATGCATCTTTAAAGATTATGTCAGTCCTGGGGATGAGACATGACAAGGACAAGGCTGCTCACATTGAACACGGCAACACTTTCATCAGGTGGGAGACACGCGTCCACCTGTACAGCCATTTCGGTTAATCACACGAGACTGCAATGGTGGAGGCAAACTTGTCCAACTTAAACTCCAGTACAAACAAGTCGGACAACTGCTAAAGCAGCAGTAAGTCAAATTCTGAGTTGTTTGATTCAAGAAACCAGAATTTAAAACAGCTATCCTCAAAAAAGATCCAGCACTGCTAATAATTTCAGAGCCTAAGTTCTCTGCATCACTATAACTGAAATTAAAATCACAACATAGTATTATTACTGTAGAAACCTTTGTGTATCAGTGTAAACCCAGTGAAATCTTCGTAAATAAAACATAATGCAATTTGAATTAATAAAAGTTTGCTCTAAGTTATAAAACAAACGTAGAGCTAATATTACAACTTAGAGGAACAACAGAAAATATTTAGGCTTTCTGTTTAATCATCATTAATGGGACAAAGGCAATCATTTACCAACAAATGGGTCAGAAAATACAGAAAAAAGGTCCTTGCGGTATTGATTTTGCACATATAATGAACTTCAGTTGCATTTGCAACCATCAAGAAGGCATGAATAGTATGAATTCCCCCTATTAATGAGCCTCAAAGAACAGAGGGGTACTCCAGATGTTAAACTTATTTTTAACAGGATGAAACAACACATGACTGCTTCATGGTGTTGACTAGTAAGCAACTAAAGCACAACTCTAAGAAGAATGAATTTGTGCCTATATGAAACCTTTTTTAAAGTACGTATTGAGTTGTTTACTATTCTCTCAAACACCAATACCAACACAATTCATTCCTTCTGTTCACCCAGATGATATTCCCCTTCCTCAAGGAGCCTGGCTAGAACCACTCCGTAACACACAGGTAGGCAGTGGCCTCAGCCTGCACCACATTGGGCAACATAGTAAGGGCAGGCCACCACTCCAACCATTCAGTGCTTTGGTGAGCTAAGAATAGTAGCTTTAGCGCTAGAAAGCTAGAGTAGAACAGTTTCAGAGCACCTTAGAGAAGGCAGGACAGGCCTTCATCATCAAATAATTGCTGTATATCTCCTTCCAAAAATGTACGTGTAACTCATTGGGGGTAACACCAGAGAAACTCCTGTTTCCAAAACATGCATCACAGTACATATAATCAGTAACACCATTCAAATGACCAAAACTTAGAAAACTATGCTTCTTTAGCATTTAAGAACTGAATGGCTGATGAGAACCATGAGCACAAAAAGATTCCTCAAAACTACATGCCTGAAAGAAAGACCATCTTTCCACTATCTATATTGAGGGCATTTTCTCCCTTAGAAGCTTAGACAGTCCAAAAGCCTAGGAGACAAACTACCACATAGAAGATGAAAATATTTAGCCTTATTTTTTTATGTTACCCAGTGAAGGCAGATCCCATCTTTAGAAACAGCATCTGAGTCTAATTTGGATTATTGCATCATTAAGGTCTTTAATTATCAAATTCTAATAAAACAAGGATTGTCTATAAGAAAGTTCTGAGAACAAAGCATAAATAACCAGATGATGCAAAAAATACTAAAACAGACTCCCAAAAGCATACGTAATTATGCTTACGGTAGTACTATTATCAAATCAATTCATTAGAAGACACATTAAATGATAAATCAGTTTAGGACTACCACTTCTTAGCCAAGTCTAGCCTATATGCAAAACTTCTGTACAAAGTCACGAAGAGCTCCATACTATCACAGAGTCTAAATTCAGCATGTTTCTTGATTTTCTTTGCAGCAGCAGACATACAATTCCCACGTGCTATAAAAGCATTGCTAAGCAATACTAAACACCAGCTATATACAAAGAACTTAAGCCCAGACCAAATAATACTTCAGCAACTACTTTTCACAAATGCTACTAGAAGTGCGTGACTGTAATAACTTCAATAGAAATGCATCTCTTCACTTCAGGTCGTGCTGAGCAAGAAAGGTGCTTTACTAAATATTATCCTCTTAATTCCTTTGTTGTAGAATAGCAACTACTACCATCTTTATATAAAAATACCTTTTATGCACAGTCTTTTCTTTAACGGTATATTCTCACATTTTCACTGAAATGTTTGTGTTTTTTTAAACCATGGTGTTGCACAAAGCATGTGATATTGCAGAAAACAACTTCCAATTACAAGTTAGAGAGAAATGTACGCTTACGTGAAAATAGCGTAGCTCCAAAATCTGAAACAGTAATACTTACAACTTTATGTGGGTGTAATTGATCCGTTACAGTTTTGTTCCATTGAAAACTACACTAATTATCCAGCTACCAAATGAAATACTCCAGTTGTGTATCAAACACTCCTGTCTGATATGACAGGGTATCGTTAGATTGACACCTGTAGAGCACGTTGGATATGTGGCCTTCATTTCCGAAAGACTTAATTTAATAATATCACTAACGTCCCTCACCAGTGCACTGTGAAGGTTAAAATTTGCTGGAATAACTTAGTCAATGTGCTTTCGCAAACTCAATTAGCAATCAGAAGCCCATAACTTTAATCAGTTTTAGAGCAGGACAGGCATCACTAACCTATTATTTCTTCTATTTACTCTGAAAATATGGGGAACGGTAATAATAAAATAAAAAAATCTTACATAGTAAAACAAAATATTAATGCAAGACTGAAACAATGCAGTAACTTAAAACATACCAGTTCTATAGAAGATAATTTTCCAGACCCAGGAGAATGTTAATATTTCTAAACTATGATTACGGGGGATAAGAAAGAAGTAGTTCTTTACTACAAAGCAGCTATTGGCTCTAATGAGTTAATCTGGATTAAATGAATTCCATCTAAAATAGCCTGGAAAATCAAAGGCTCATGGGGGATCTCATCAATGAGATAATAAATACCTGAAGGGACAAAAAATCTCCTACTTTTTGTTTCAACAAAAAAATGTTGCAAAATCTCATGGAAAACACTGATACAAAGAGAAAAACAGTTGTTACTGAGATAACATTTTGAGTGAAGAGTCACATTACTCTTACGTAGGAAATAATTTTAAAATCCTCAATTTGAAAATTCTATACAATTAACATTGTAGGTATGATAAATTCCATTTAAAATTAAGAAACTCTCAGCTTATTCTCTCAGTTTATTAATGAAGGGCTTTGTTTTGATCTGTAAGCACTTTTGATAGAGTTTGGTAAAAACAAATTGATATTTTTTAAATCCAAATGGCTACTGCTTAAGAGTGTCATTAACCAATGCAACAAAATTTGTACAGTCAGACTTACCGCCAGTGCTTTAGATAACTTTTGTCTGTAGTTATTCAAAACAAGAGCATCAATGTCCTTAAGAGGCACAAACGCAAAGCCATCCTTAATAAACACTCTTCTGGCTCTAAATAGATCAACAGCATCTGAAAGTCCAACCTGAGAAAGTGGAAAAATAAAAAAAAAAACCTGTAGAATAGCAAAAATAGTGCAGTAACAATTATTACAGCCCTAGGATTCAAGATGGACCAATACAGCTTCAAGTCATCCTGTGTCTTTTAACAAAGCTCTAGGCAAAACACAAAGATTTTGAAAGCAAATGTTGATTTTTGCTGGAAAAATATTATTTACTTACAGAAAGTCATACAACTAGGCAATATTAACTACCTTAAGATTTTTATCTACAACTACCTGCCTAAGATGGGGTTCAGCAAAGCCTAACGTAAATTCCTGCATCTGGGAAATCCCCAATGTCGGTACAGGCTAGGTGTAGACATGTAAATGTGGTGCTTAGGGACATGGTTTAGTGGTAGACTTGGCAGTGCTAGGGTAATGGTTGGACCTGACAGTCTTAGAGCTCTTTTCCAACCTAAATGATTCTATGATCATGTAACTTCCCATCATTTCTTTCTTCTCTTCTTGCTTGCTTCCATGAAGTATGTCACACTAATACAAGATTAAACCTAGTTTCAGTAACGGCTATTTGAGAATGTCTCCATCCTGACAGTCTGCCAACCAGTTGTCAAGTGATTTGTCTGGGACATGTTAAAACAGAAGACTTTTTTTTGTGGAGAAAGACAGTGGATGACAGAAGATGTTAATGGTAGTCTGAAGCTCCCTTCATTCTCCCTCTACCCTCTTACTGATGTGAAAAAGAACTCTCATTAGTCTCAGTTAATTTAGCTATTTTGATTTACTGTTCATAATATTACCGCATAACCTTAAAATTAGTAGTTTTAAAGAGAAAGAACGAACGTAAATCTGTGGCACTTACTAATTTCTACTTACCTTATAGAACATTTGTTCTTTTACTTTAGTCATAGTGAAGCCAGGGGTTGATGTACACAGTTCATTTGCCAATTCATTTTTCAGGTCTTCACTAATCTAAAATAAAAAGCTTCTTTTAAAACCACTGAAATACTTCAAAAATGTTTAAATGAGCTAAAAGATGATTTGATCTGTAAATATATAATCTTTTTAGTTGACAAAAGAACAATTACATATTCAACAAGTGATCTCTAATAATTAGGCACAAACCAGAAAAACATTAGTGGTCAATCGTGTGAAATACACTTCTTCTAAAGCAGTAACACAGACTTCAAAATATAATACTATAATAATACTATAGTAAGTATAAAAAAACATGCTTTTCAAAAATCAGCCTCTTCAAAATCAATCTGACAATCCCTGCTTATATCTAGATTTACTGCATTCACTAAAACAAAGTATGGTAACTGAAGGGCTGGAAAGGCAAAGTTGTTGTTTTATAATCCTAAGCAATTTTGTTAGATTCTTTTTTATATTAATATCAGTTCATTTTTAAAACCATTTTTAAAAGATCTTATACATATAGATTTTTTTTCTTCAAGAATGAGGACATTTATTGTTCACCATGTGTTAATGCTTTCACAGTTTTAGAGAATTAAGCAGCAATACTCTAATTTAACTTCTTAAAGTACTTAGACAACATTCCTAACTTGTAAAAAATCATGAAAAATACTACATTTCCTAACATAGCAACTTATTGAATACAAATATGCAAATACGTACATATAGAAACACATACATATTATGCTCTTCAACTACTTAATAACATGGGTTTTGAATAGCACCAAATACAGGAGAAAAGCCACACTTATAATTAGAACAATTTAATGATTCTATTATTCCATCCATCCATAATGCAGTCAGCAAGACAGAAAAATGTCACTTGGAAGACACAGAAAATACACAGTTAGCATCATATTTCTGCATATCAAAGTCTACTACTCAGGAAAAAAAGCCTGTAAGTAAATCACTTTTCTTTAACAAAGTAGCTGTACCAAAACAATTGATCAAGTTTCAAGAGACAATAAAGGAAAACACAGCCTCTAAAAATACTCTCATTAACAACCTGATTTTTGTTAGTCTTTGAGAAGAACAATTCCCAACACCCTGAAAATATACACAAACGTCACTTAGTGCTACCAAAACATTTCTACAACTTTTAAACTGTGTATTTCTTGTGTAAATCCAACTATCTTGTGTCAGTCCAAGTCACCATATGGGCCTGCAAGCTTTCACCCATTATAGACCAAAGTTCCAGAATAGTGATTTCCATTTTTCAAACCCAACAGTTCTGTGATTTCTAAATATATGGTACACTTGAAGATAGAAATTGCTTGAGAGTCCAGTCTACCGTGTCATTCCAACCCCATAGTAAAAAAAAAAAAAAAAAACAGGACAGATCACATCTTCTAGGGTAGTCTCATGGGAGGGGAGAGGCAGCCAAGCCAATTTATTTGGCTGGTTGGGGTTTCTTTGTTGGTGGTGGTTTTGTTTTGTTTCTTTCTTTAAACAGTCACTTTCAGCCCTTAAAACACAGCCCAGTGACTGTTTTTATAGACAGGATTGCAAGTTGGGGAAAGACTGAAAACAGGGAAAGGCAAGGACTTGTTGCTTTTGCTTTTTGAAACAATCAATTGGTTGATTTTAACCCCACAAAACCATCTTACTCCATATTACCTTAAATTTTAACTTTTAATATAATCCTAAAAATAATTATGCTGACTACAAACTTCATGAGTTGTCCCAATCCTTCTTTATTAATAGTCAACTGTCTAAAATTTGTGCAGATGTAAAGTCCCAGTGATTGCACATCTTCTTGCATCTCACCATCAAAAAATAAAATAAAATAACATGTGGGTAAAAGTGAACCTGGTAAAAACTCCAGAAGAAAACAGGTTAACAGGCCATGACTGAAGTCTTGGATAAGCTTGTGGACAGGGCTGTCAATAAATACAACTATATAAAAATATATATTTTTTAAACACTAATAAGTATTATTATAAAACAAATATTTTATTAGTAAATCACAAGTATGAAGCTGTTAAATAACTCACTTCTCACAGCTTCAAGTTTCTTGTAGGTTAGGAAAACCATTTCAGTATTCTACAGCAGCCCTACAAACACTACTTGCCTTTTTGACCAAATTACCATTGCTCTCCTTTTTTCAGCTAATGGAGAGTGGAAAAAGGAAACAGGGATATCCTTAGCCCTTAGCTAAACCTGGGTGAAAACTACAGAACACATTAATGGTGGTTAAAGCATATAAAACTTGTTTCCCTGAAGAGTGAAGCATTAAAAACAACCCTGAATAGGCATTAAGGACTTCAGGTTTGTTTTTTTTTAAACATAAAATAATTTAAAATTGATTGAAGTTGTAATGTCATGAAAATAACTACCATGTTATAGTATATTGAGTAATTCTGTATCTAAAATGCCACCTGCATTAGTACATTCCAGTAATCATTAAAAAATTAAGACACTTAAATACAGCTTTCAGGATTCTAATCAAGATCAGAAAGATAAACAGACTGCTTAACTTTCGACAGCACTCAAAGATGTTCAGAGACAAAATACTGTGATGTTCCAGAGATAAAAGAAGATCAACACAAGTCCTCTGAGGGTGGCACAAAAAGGAAAAAAAAAAAAAAAAAAAAAAAAAGGCATTAGCAAACAGAACTGGGCAGACTTTACTGAGCAATTCTGAATTTTAAGTTACACAAAGCACCCAAACCGACCCAAGAGCAGAGCACAAAGAGCTTGTTCTCCACACAGCCGCGCAGCTCTGTCCTCTCATCGCCCTGCCTCCGGCACCCAGCTCGCCCTCCACACAGACCTGATGCAACCTGTGCACCCACAGAAAACAACTCATGAGCTTTGCCTGCCTAGCTCATTGCCAGTTTCTTAAACTGAAACTGCTTATTACTGAGTCTGCCCAAGGCAAAAGCAAGAACAATAACGCTAGGAGAAGGCTTTTCCCTTCTCAGTGACAGCAGGTCACATACTGTAGCTTTAAACAGTCCAGCAATTCATCGCAAGTCTTTGAGATTTAGAAAAATCAAGATGTAAAACAAACAAACAAAAAAAAGGCAACGGCATGAGAAGGAAGGAAGCAAGGAAGGAAGAGCTGATGATGGCCAAGTTGCATTGCTTTCAGTTTTCCTGCTTACTATATGCAGTTTATTCTTTGAATTTGACCACAGAATTATCCTGGAAACACAGACATAGAAACTCAGATCGAAAGATGAATTATTTAAGATGTAGAACTTGGTTAGACAAACATTAGCAGTGACGTTATCAAAACAAAAAAAAAAAAAAAAAAAACAACCTTCAAATAAATTTGATACCCCTACTGTTTTAATGAAGGGATGAAGATGCATTCACCCATTATACTACTGTACACGATGCTTCCTAACTCTGCTGTTACTACATCTTCCATGAGAGAACAAAAACTCCTCTTCCTTTTCTAGGACTCAGCCCCAGGTATTTACAGGCACATGTTACTGGTGTCTGTAGAGAAGGCAAGTTTTAAAGCTTGCTTTTCGTTACTGAGCAGGTACCCTTCTCAAACAGGGATGGTGTCAGTCTCTCAATATTATTATACCGTGATTTTAAGTATCAAAAAGACCAAACAATCTTTCTTAGTCAATCTTTTCCATTAGCACACAGCACTGCACAAAGTAAGCTACAACTAGAATACAACGAAATTAGATTAGATGCTGTTAATTTAAGTTTAAAGTGTATTCAACTTGTTAATTAGTAATAACTTGACTACGGAAGGAAATCATGCCCAGATGTCCTACCAATGGAAAGCATGAAAAGCCTGAAATAAAACATTGCAGAGGCTCCCAGATCTGTTGACCAATCTCACAACAAGGTTTCTTACGAGATAAAGTCCATTTTGGCCAGACACTGATGAAGTGAGAAGAAATTTCTATTTCCTATGGTACTCGAACTTACTATTTTAGCTCCAATGCAGTTGCCGTCATCTGTGTAAACATAAAGGGCTGCACTTGAAATTATTACTTACTCTTATACATGCATGCAGTTTTATTTATTTTAAAAGACAAGAGTGGGCATGGAAAGACATTTTACGGATCCTTCTCAACTAAGAAGATCCTTCTCATTGTTCAATCCATCATTATTCATGGTTACCACAATCAGAGAAACCCAGTGACATGGGTCCAGCTTCCCACATTCCTGACAAACATTTGACCGCCTCCCTGAAAGTGAAAGCTAAATAAAACAATTACTTCAGGTTGCACATGACAGAAGAGCTAAGGGAAGGTCCTTACAGAATCACAGAATGGCCTGGGTTGGAAGGAACCTCAAAGGTTTCAACCCCATGCCATGGGCAGGGATGCCACCCACTAGATCAGGTTGCTCAGGGCCTCATCCAGCCTGGCCTTGAACACCTCCAGGGATGGGGCATCCACAGCTTCTCTGGGCAACCTGTTCCAGGGCCTCACCACCCTCTGGGTGAAGAGTTTCCTTCTAACCTCTAATCTAAATCTCCCCTCTTTTAGTTAAAAAGTAACATTTAAAACTTATGTCTAGTTTAAGATTTATGAGAAATATGGCAACAGGTTTTCCTCCTTTTACGCATCAGAAAGCTAACGTCAGACTAATTTTACAGAAACTTGTTAACAAATGTTTATCTAGATTCAATCACTGGATTAGCAGGGAAGAGTATTTCTGTGTTTGCAGAGGCTTTTATGAAGCTTTTATCCAAAACACCAGCGAGTAAGTCATACTTGCAGCTTAATTACATACTGCCCAAATTATCCTATCAGCTTTCACGCGGCTGTATCAAAGAACAAAATAAACATTTCCAAATTTACTGCATTCACTGCTACATGAAGAATACATTCATTTTGGAATCATTCTTAACTTCAACCACCACAAAAAAAAAAAAAAAACTTGTCAGCTTGACACTCCAAAACCTTTACTTTCTTCTTCAGTAACATATGGATACCGTTGGGGGGGGGTTGGGGGGGTGGACAACACCACCCACTATTGATTTCCCAAATTTCTCTTCCTTTATGGCCAAACAGAATGATGAAAATATTTATAGAAAGAGAGGACACTTTATGAGATCCTCCTCCTTGTCTACGGTAAGTTCCTTCCAAGAAAATCCAAAATTACCAGTTGCGAAGAACTGAGGATCTACAAGGATCACGCTAGGACTTGCTATTTTTCTCATTTCCAAGCCATTAGATAATGGCAGTCTAGTGTCACCTGGTCAACCACAGAGTGCTAGAGCACATTCGCACACAATTAGTGCCTGTTCCCCTTCCACCTCTCCTGCCATAAGCTGAAGGCCATCGTGTAGAAGACACCTATTCCGCCCTGCATTTCTGGCACAGCTGCCATTTCACGTCACTTCAGGAAGCCAGGCTTGCAGCAGAACACGAGGCAGCTCTGGATTCAAACTGTATTGCGAACCCTGCCTAGTTGTTTTCAGCTGTATTAAGTGGAAGAATGCTTTTATTCATTATCTCATTTTTATAGCAGCCCTTTTTGCAATTTTTATTTCCAAGCACGTAATTTTTTCAAAGCAGAAAAAGACCATATTTCAAAGCAAAAAGTGTGCAATGTATCAAGTACAGAAGAACTCAACTTTTAGTAAGACCTTTAGAGTCTACGGTAACTGAAATGATGAACTGCACAAAGCTATTTACTAAGAATCACAGTCCACTAAAAGGAGCATAAGTAACTTAGCTGTATGGTTTGTGTTTTAGCTTGACTTTAATTAGTTTCAGGAGTCAATTTTAAGCAATAAAAACTAACTTACAAGGGTCCGTTTAGATTTCGGCAGATAATCAGCATCTGTTTCTAATCAAACTTAGATGATTACCAAATTAAAACTTTTAATTAGCATTTTGCATAATTTACGTAAACTGTGGTTGGTATGTTTACGAAGGTGAAAAGGGACATCCCCAGCAGCTACACATTCTTCAATCACATTTATTCCTTATTTAATTCCACAATTTTATAGTACATCACCAGCACCATATGCGCAAATAAATACATGCAACTAGAACTACTGCAGCAAAATGCTTGCTTAGTCGTGGAGAAACTAAGCCATGCTTATAGTTCAAGGGATCATTAAAGACGGGTAAATGAAGACCTCTCCTCATCCACCCTGTCACTACAGAAATAATGGCAAGTGCACGTTCTGCCCTCCTTCCATTCAAAAAGTCTGCCTCTTAGATTTACAAGGTGTTCTTATATTCACCTGTAAATTAAGCTTTATTAAAAACGCCTATAAGAGAATACTACAATTAGCTTTAAGTCTAAACATGACAATTTTTAATCAATGTTTACCCCATCTCCCCAACCCTTATCATGTTAACTCACTAAAAAAACTCAAGTTGCTTTGCAGTCAACCCCATTATTTTAAGATGAGCTGAGAATAAGGCATGCATCCAGCCAGGAAGACTACTTTGGAAAAACCACTGCTTCGCTATCACTTTGCAAACAAAGCTGCCAGTCAGACTTCCAACCCTGGGACTGCAGTAGAGCAGCCAAGCAGTACCACCTGCTGGTTGAACTGCCTCGATTCCCCCGCTGCTAACAGTGCTGAGGAAGGAGAGAGGGAGGCCTCCTGGGGATTTTCTTCCCCTAAGACATGACTACAGTCAACTACAAGAGGTAGCCATAGGCCTAGAGATCCGCGCATTTTTCTCTCTATCAGGGCCAAGAACCAACTTTTGTCTGTGAAAAGGAGCCGGTTTTTTTCGCTTGCATTAGGCTGAATCCATCTTCTGAACCTCAAATGATTAAACAGAGAAATTACTTCCTTTGAAAAGAGGTACTTGAGGATGAAAAGTAACCTGTTACGTTTTTTGAAGTGCTCATACTGTATGTTTCACTGCCTTAGCAAACTCCAGCACTTCAACTATCCTTAAGCTTTTCCACATGCAATTTTGTTTCTATTATGACTTGAAGCATGGCAGAACACATATACTTTTAGCTTACAACGACAATAAGGCACTGTTCCCCACTCAGCCATGCATTTGTTCTGACCTTTGCTATCACCTGTTTGACAAGTATTGTTGGTTTTCACACACAAATGGAAAAAAGTAAGATACAAGTAGCAGGAAACGAAGATAAAATTCTGAACCATTTCCTTCACAAGCACAAACTGCAGCCTACTTGAACAGAGTTATTGTTTTAGCTTGACATGTTTCCATGCCATAAATCTGGGCTTTAGACAGTTTCGACTTTTAAGCATTCTTCCCCGTTCTGTCTGGGGATGGAAGAAACGTTATTTGAAGCATCTGAAATGCAAAGGTATAAACGCAACGTTCTTCTCTTTATGGTTTATACACCTGGCACCAAAATGAATAATTACAGCCGTGACCTTTCAGTGGACAGACACAATATTGAGTATTTTCTTTCACCTCTATCTGTACACGAGGACACAAACTAGTCCCATTCTCATTAATCCAAATCTGACTTCAGGATCTTCCGTACCTTCTAAAAAGGCAGCCATTAAACATTTTTCCAAGAAGCTACACTACAAATATTTATCCATCTGCCCCACTACTGAGATAAATGCTTTCTGAAGAAAGCATAACAGTAATAATCAAAAAGTCTCTCACAGGAATGCTGTGATCATAAAAATGGAAATTAAAGAAGTTTAATTTCTACCAATTAAAGCTGCTAAAAAAGGCACTTTAACTTCAACATCAAAGAAGCGCAATGGCAAAAAAAATTAGCTCCAGTAATGCGTTTTGCTCTTTCCTTTTATTTCGCAGTTCTTATTCTTTCCTCTCAAATGCTAGCAGAGGCACTACAGAGCATGGGCTCCCCCAGCTGACTGTTCCTACCTGCTGTTCCTTCCCCATTGCTAGGATACAAAGCATTTCGTTAAAACAATGTATTTCATAACAGCAATTAAAAAAACAGTTATTTCTGGGAAACTGCCAGCTGTGGTAAAATTAAAGCATCTATCCTAGAAGTTATAAAAAAGGACACAATACTTTTTTAGATTTCAAGAGGCTTTTCAGAGGTAAAGGAGTTCTCAGATGATTTAAACAGGATCTTTGCTCTATGGAGAGGTAACAGCAACAGAGAAAAACGTATCTGAGAAGAAAGCACGCTTTGAAGTTTATCTTTCTGCACTGTGCAGAACAAATAATACAAAACAGAAGTATTACAGGGAATCTGAATTCAATTACACCTCATCCTTACACAGCAGATAAGGACACGATTATAATTCTTAATTTTCATTTCTTGTGGAAGCGACAACAAGGAACCGTGTCTGTTTCGAGGAGCTAACAGTCTGAAGACAAGATGAAAGAAGGGTCACAGGAGATCAGAATAATCAAGGCAATCACCGGAATTTCAGTGAAATACAATCTAAGATAAAACTTTACATTTTATTCTGCGTTCCAGTATATCAAGTTCAATTCTTGGAAAGATACATCAATAAATCAAAGTATCTGATAGCACTTAGGGAAAAAAAAAAGCCACAGGTGACAATTAACAGCCCGCATGGATGTGTCAAAACCAAACTGTGCTGAGCCAGTCTCACTGCCTTTGTGCCAGTGCAGCAGAACCTCTGGGATGAGAAAAATGCAAACATTGTATTGTGTCAAAAGCCCTTAAAGTCACTCCCATCTGACACTTTTCACAAGCAAATAAAGCAGATCAAATGAATCTCCTATAACCTGGGCACAAAACCAAGTGGAAAAAACATGCATGGAAAAATTGAACTCTAAAACAGAAAGGTGGATTAAGCCAAATTCTGCAAGCATCCATCCCAGTACTTGCTATTTAGTATTTTAGTTACCAACCTGGTCGCTACAACAGGAACAGGGTACACATTTAATTGCCACGAGACCAGGGATACTGTGAGGGCTCTAGAGAACAGGATCAGATGAGAGAATCTCCTCTAAAAATGAAGGCTGTGCTTCATTGCAGAAGTTGCAGGGCTCTGTCTCTAAGCCAGCTCTGCGCAAACAGGCACAGCTGATCAAGTGGGTGCTCTGAAAAAAGGAGGTGAATGAAAACTCCCCATCTCCAACTGGGGAGCTGGTATATCATAATACTGAGGATGATACATGAATTTTGTCTCTATCATCTTAGTAATGGTTCAGCTGGAATACTGTGATCAGCTGATGCTACACTTAAAAAAGAAAATATGTTTCCCCCATTAAAAAAGGGAAAGAAAAGAACAAGCACAAAAATGAAAATCCAGCACAAAGAGAGCCTAAAAGAAGAAAGAATGAGAAATAATTAGTCTTCTTATATGCTGAAGGCAAATACAAGAAGAAACTTGCTTAGTAGAAAAAGACTTAGATTACTGCAAGTTATACTTAGGTCTGACATTAATGAAAAAAATATAGGAAAACTAAACCAATAAAATGACTAAGGTGCATGTTTATGGGGCAAGGTTTTGGTAGCAGGGGGTTGAAGGGGTGGCCTCTGTGAGCAAAGCCCAGCAGCTGCCCCATGTCAGATCAGAGCCAGCTCCAGAAGGCTCCAAAAGGGACCCACTGCTGGCCAGAGCCAAGCCAGGGAGCGACACTGGGTGGGCCTCAGTCAGATTTAAGAAAGGGAAAAAAAAATGCTGTGCAACTGTAGCAGGGAGAGAACAGTGAGAAATGAGAGAGAAGCAGCCCTGCAGCCCCCATGGTCAGAGCGAAGAATGACAGGAGGTGCTCCAGGCACGCAGCAGCAGTTCCCCTGCGGCCTGTGGAGAGGCCACTGGTGGAGCAGGCAGTGCCCCTGCAGCCCATGGGTCCCACATGGAGCAGATCTCCACGCTGAAGCCCGTGGTGCCCATGCAGGAGCAGAAGAATCTCCCAAAGTTTAAGAGCATTGCTGCTACAGAGATTTGTACACAGGAAGGATGAATACAAAGAACTGAGCTGGCTCAGTTACAGAGGGTTACTTTACAATAGGGAGAAACAGAAGGGAATGGTAAAATGAGTATGGCAGAGCCATCCCAGGAATTAGAATTTAAAAGCTCCAGAACATGGCAGTTGTCTAAAGCTGAATTAGGCAGATAAGTGACAGTCCCTACAGTGACACTTCTATGAAGAGGGCTACAAACAGGAAGTTTCTGCTTGTCATTTCAGCAAACAGAAGGACTGAGTAACAGCTGAGGACAAAAAAATGCATGGAAGGAAAGAAGTGTTAATGATTATAGGAATTAACATATAAATTAAATGGACAAGAAATGAAGAGAAAGCCAATTTAGACTTCTGCTAGTGACATTTCCTTCTAAGGCAATATTACTCGAATACTAATTCACAGTAACTGACATGTCAGTTACCAAACCTAAAATACCAGTATGGCTAGATAAATTTTGACCCAGTTTCTCTTTTAACGCTATAAGTGACAAGTTGGCATATATAAAAAGAGTAAAGAATATTCTTTTAGAGTATTCTCATCACTTACAAAACACCTTTAAATGGCTGAAAGAAGCTGAATATGTTAGAGGTCTATTTTTATTTCAGAAGCATGCAAACACCCAGCCTAGGATCTAGGAGTTGCCATGCAATATGATGTGCACAGACACAGCTTTGAAGGGAAAGAAGATCAGCAGCAGAGAGCGAAGGAAAGAACGACTTTACACCACTTTTATGGCTTCAGGTTGTCATAAATGTGGTTAATTAGTCCCTAGTGCTGGGTCGCGTAAGAGCAAATACATGAACAATGACAAACTCAACACCTTAATCCAGGAATTTCTTCGAACACCACTGATCCAGGTACCTTGTGGCTTTCCTTAAACTTACAGACACACTGGAAGCTCTTCAGTAACAACCTGGTATGACAACAGTTGCCATAAATATTCGTATAACATCAAAAACCCAATCAGAAGTTCAAATCAATAAACTAGGATTTAGCCCACACTATGAAGGTCCAAAAGCAGTATTACAATAAAAAAGTCCAAGCGTGGTCATTTCTCAAGGGCTTCTGATAAAGGTACACAAAACCATCTACAAAAAGAATTATGAAAAAGTTGATGCAGGTGCAAGGAGAAGAACGAGGGGCAGAGAGAGCAGGGCATGTAAAAAAGCAGAGACAGCAAACTTCAGTGATAGAGTTACATGATAAAGCAGGGCCCGGGCATAACATCATCAACTGACTCCAAAGTGGTCATATAGCATAATCCGGCAGAAACATAATCGGGTACCCCTAAATTAAATAAAGGAAAACATCAGATGTCGCGAGAAATAAATCACAGTTAACAACCAAGCATCACTGATCTGTGAAGTTGTATACTTTATGTAATTATTTCATATACTGAAAAACTTTGAGACTAAAATACTTCCTTCCATGACTACAATATTTAAAATATTCACTACATTTCCCTTTAAATATCTTTAAAATATATTAATAGCTTTAACTGCCTGAAACTGTCAGGCATCATAGCTGCAATTATTCATTTCTAGTAAGATTCTAATGCTTTAATCTCCTAAATTAATATAAATCTTAACTGCACACCTGTGTTTGTGTATTCTCTTTGATGGGCTCTGTCACCTTAAATGTCAGCTTTTGGATCTCCTGAGTGCTTCTTAAGGGTTTCCCAGGCTCCCCATGTGACTGACTTTGCACATAGACTAATGTGCCCTGAGAGCTGAAATTACCAGCTATAGGTAAAAAGCTCCTGTATTTATCTAAATAGTGCTAGCAGCACTATCCCTTCAAAACCTTTTTTCTTTCTTTTAATTATGAAATATAAGATATATGTACATTATGAGTCTACAGAATAGACTCAAAACACACCGAAATACCTCCAGAATCATTCCATGATCCTTCTGCTATTGTGGCAACTATCCAACTCGTCAGGGAAAAATAGCGTTAAAGAGTACAGGCTAAAAATAAGCAAGCTTTAGACACACGGAACCGGTTAGCAGGTATTTCTTGTACACTGGGGGAAGACGGGGGAAGAAAACTAGATTGCAGAATCCTCTTCTCTCATTGAACGTCCCCTACTGAAGCATCAAGAAATGCAGTAGACAAAAACACAAGCAAGAAACTCACATCTCAACATACTCAAAGGCTGAGTGTGTATTCATGTGTTTTCCACTCTCTGGAAAACAAGTGAACGAAACTTCCACCAAACAACACATCACAGAGTGAGTATGTGTGTACAAAATCATTTGTATTTGCCCCCAAATGTTCTAAGTTCTTTCAAAAGTTCAAAAACTAGATTTCTTCCGTCTTTCTCTTCACTGGAAAAAAGGATATGTTGTAAACATTGTTTTTGACACCATGGTTCAACTAAAACTTGCTTCCTGAGAAAACACAGGCTAAATTCTGTATCATTTGAGTGATAGTTGTCTAGACAACAATTTTGAAGGTTAAGCTATTCATGAAAGGCATGCTAATGATTTTCAGATAGAAATATTCTTCAAAATTTAATCCATTTTAATTTTTTAAAAGCAATCAAAAATGCAAAGAGATATAGCTATCAAAGCTCATGAGTCTGAACAGCACAAATCTGAAGTCATTTATTTTCTAAAAGTTGTCAGTATTATATTAGACAATAAATAATGGAAATGAACCAATTAAGACAGCTGCTCCCAGATACTACAAAGTACACTAGTTTCTATTATTTTTGTATTATTTGCAGTCAAAACAGGACTTTATTAGAGCAATCTTTCTTTTTTTCTGCCAAAGAAGCTGTTTTATATCCTGATTAAGAGCCAAATAACTTGCTATAGTACACCAAACAGCACCAAGCAAGGGGAAATGGCCTCAAGCTGCACCAGGGCAGGTTTTGGTTGGGTATCAGGAAAAATTTCTTCACTGAAAGGGTTGCAAAGTATTGGAACAGGCTGCCCAGGGAAGCAATTGAGTCATCATCCCTGGAGGTATTCAAAAAACATGTAGATGTAGAGCTTAGTAACATGGTTTAGTGGGGGACTCGGCAGTGCTAGGTTAAAGGCTGGGCATTGATCTTAGAGGGCTTTCCCAACTTAAGTGATTCTATGGTTCTGTGAAAGCTTTAACCAAAACGGAACAAAAAAGTAATTTCATTACTGTCCCAAACTAATGCCAAGAACTAAAAGCTGAAGCCAGTTACTGTCAGAGACATAGAATACAGTCTCTCAGAAGCTGAGACCATTAAGTTCGAGTTTTTCAAACAAAAATTTTAACAGTAGTAAAGTTTCAAATACTCCTCATTGGTCTCTGTTCTTGAGCAGAACCTCAGCCCTTGCCACCACAGCCCTAACAATCTCTTTTTACCTAACCTAACAAACTCTTGCTTTAAGAAAAGTAAACCACCACTGCCATCTATGTAACACTTTCCCCCTTTACCATTTACAACTAACGGGAAGAATGTCAGTTGTCAAAGTGTCAAAGGCTCCAGGAGGATCTCAATCACAGTAAAAGCCTACAAACATTTGCAGAGTTTAAAATAAAAGTGTAAGCAATTAATAACATGGAAAGGTTAAGGAACCAAACAAGGCTGTCATTTCACATGATGGTTCAACTCCAGTTAACAGCTCACCACTAACCAAAAAAAAAAAAAAAAAAAAAAACAAGGCAAGATTGAGGTCTATCACTCCTGCTCACCCACTTTTACTCTTGCTTTCCTTTTACCTTTCTCTTTTCTTGATGTTTTATTCAAGACCACATGCACTACCTCTCTTCCATGCTGGCATCAGTAGGTAGGATTATCTATAGTGCTCCAAAATGATATGTGCTTAAAGTGCTGAGCACTGAAAGCTCAGTTCCAGTTGCCTGAGCAGCAAGTCCAGGCATCTTGTACACTTACCTGCCAGAAAACATTGGTCAAAGCTATTTCCAGCAAGTGATTAAAACGTAACCTACCTTTTAGTAGTTCACGAAGAGCGTCTCAAAGATATACTCAAAGCTAGCTGAGAGTTTTTGAGAAAGCCCAGAGGTTTCAGAGGTTTCTCACAAAGTTACTGAAGATGAATGCACTAACTCAGTCCAGTGGCAGCTTTGCAAAAACACCTCAAGAATATGCTTAAGTTTCAAATTTTTGTAACACACTGTTAATGTTTATGTTTTGTTTTACACAAATACGGTATAAATTTTGAATGATTGTAATCCTATGCACATTCAAATACAAATTCATCATGCCAATGTCATTATATTTCATCTGAATACTTTGAACAGCTTATTATCTCCCATTTATAACTAATGGGCTTTTTTATACTCAGGTAAAACTCCACAGAGCAAATATTTACTTACTGAAATAAACCTTTTCCCATTTATTTTGCTCCATTAGCAATGTAAGTGTCAATCAAAATGCATAAAAAAACCTTATCAAAGCGAAGACATTCATTTTCATTACAGTTCATTTCCATTTTTATTTTCAGAAAGTTCTTGCTCTTTGATTAAAATTCTCTTTAATCATGAAATCAGTCCTATCATTTCAAACTCTTCACAGCTGCCATAAAAAATTCAAAACGTCTGATATTTTTTCTTCTAGCTCTTAACATCTTCATTTTTTCAGAAAAAAAAAGATGAAGAATATCTCTGGCACTAATGTCTTCAAAGAAGATCTTAACAGCTGCTTAAATATTATTCCTGACTGAGACTGAAGACTTCTTAATTCTGTGAAGCAGTAATTCCCAATCCAAAATTCACAAAACCTCAGGAAGCAGTCTGCAAAACCTCTGCAGTAGTTTTTAAGAATACACATCTTGCTTTCTCATGCCCGCAAGCAAACATGAAAAGGAGAGAAGTGACACTTACCGAGTTCTTTATATTTAGCTTCACTTTGTGCTGTAAATGAAGACAACTGTGACCAAAGAACTACTTCTTACAGCGGTTCTTAGGAGTTTAACTAGAGACACTGCTATGCCAGACTAAATCAAGGTCTGAACTTCAGGAGCTCTGGCTTATCCGAGATTAGAATTCTGAAATGCAGAGCCATTACCTAGAAGTTGCAAGGTGCTGTCTTCTCTTTGTAAACGTTTAACTAGCTTTCATAGGGCATCTTAAGCAATTAAAATCCAACAGGAGAATTTCCATCTGTTTACCAAGACAGAAACTGAGTATTAATTTCAGAATTTCCTTTCACTAGAGAGGACCACTATTTCCAACAGGTGGAATACAAAGCTTTATCTTGCTCTGTGCACAGTAAAGCATGAAAACATTGTAACTTCCAACAGAAAATTACGAACAGGACAGTTCATCTTTAATTCCCTTTTAAAGCCTTTTACAAGTATAACTCAAAGAGAATACGTTTTTTACAGTGGCTTTATTTTTAATGTCTCCTACATACCACCACTGAGGTTAGACCTCTTTCAGATACGTATGGAAATCTTTCACTCATGACAGAAGAGGACTTTCGATGAAATGATGCTTTGTTGCCTCACTAGGCTTAAGGAAGGAAAACCTTCTTAATCATTTCCATAAACTGAAGGCACATTCAATAGCATAGAATGAAGCCATACTGCTAGCTATTTCCAGCAGCCCGTAAACATTAATTTATTCTCATAAACCTGAGTGCTGAAACTGTGACAAAACGAGACTGGGGAATAAGCAGCAGAAATACAGCTCCACAAACACAGCATTTGCCGAAATGTCTGTTGAACCAAAGAATGATATTTATAATGCCATGACAGTCCTAATGTCTCAGAAAGACCCAGGAAAGCCCAAGAGCCACTCTTTAACTAGACAAATTCATTCTCAATATTACACAAGTCATCTTTTATCATCAATATGTACTGGTGCCAGATCTTTCAATTCAGCAGCACAATTACACACAAAGTCAGCCACGTCTTAGAATATTCAAGGGTGTTGTTCTCGGTTTTTTGTTTATTTTTTTTGATTAAGTAGTATTTTAAGAGAATTTTTTTCAGTGTAGCGACATGACACATCTTTTTTATAAATTTTATTCTGAGAACTACAGGCAAACCTGGAGCTTTGTAACCAAACAGTTTGTGGCTGCCATGCAGAATTTTATTGAAGTCACTAATCCAGAAAATGCAATATCCATTTTCCACTTCAGAATAGGAATAAGAAGAACAAAAGACAGCAAAAGATTAATTTCATTCCATAACAATATACCAGGTTGCCAAGTACCTAATACCAAGAGGAATAGCTATATAGAAGTTAGATTTCCAAGTTTCCTCACTTGCTAAATAAAGTATTTAAAATACCTGTATGTTCACACCCTGTAATTCACATTTATGCCTGGATATAAAGTTTATATAAACTTATTTAATTGTACATTAGTACCATTTGTTTACTGTATATAAATTCTTCAACAACTGTATCCAATAGCTTAAAAAAGGTAAACAATAGTTTTGGTTACACATCTGCATTCCAGTAACTTGCAGTAACTAGTAGAAGTAAGCAGAATCAAACTGATTTTAGCATGCACAATGTGCAACCATGTGTTAAAAATACACTTGCACAACAGAAACCTATTTTTTCCACCTACATGGACAATTATGCACTAAGTTGCATTCTTGAGCAATCCATACAGGATTTTCATAGTTTCATTATAATATTCTAATGATGTCCTCTATCTTAAGTATTCCTTGAAAGCATTTCTTTTTTAGTTTTCAGTTTTCCAGGTTTCAGTATTCATGAAATGGCAAGGTTTACAAAGTCTCCAGATCAGTGTAATTTGCTTTGGTTTGCTTTGGTCAGCAAGAAGCCGACGTCTTAAAGTTAGTAGACTGCAAAGGTTCTAGAATCAAGTTTATTAATGAAAGACACATGCTGACCAAGACTATTTCCCAATTTAAGTAAACTGATGAGTATGGATTACACAGTACATACTTCAGGTTAGAATAAAACACGGCCATCACATTACCACTGAAACCTTTAATAAGAAGGAAGCATATTTCACACAATTCATCACTAATGTGCAAAAGAAAGCAAGGTGATTCCAACCTGAGTGTTAGTTGCTGGCTGACAGTTGGAACATACTTATCTGAAGAACACAGTAACCCATCTAGAATTTTGATTCAAAGACACCTCCCATAAACTTCTGTAAAAAATGTTTAACTTGTTTTCATAATTACACAGTTTGCAGTTAGACATTGGTTGATAGAGCAGACAGAGCTTCTTCAGTTACAGCACAAAATTAGATCACTTAATCCTCATTTCCGTTGCAAGATTATTCTCCGAGTTCAGAAGGAATTCTGTGTTTGTTTTTTTTAAAGCCTCAAGTTCACATTAATTTTTTAAACAGAAGTATAGAAACTACCTTCAAGAATTTTTTTAAAAAACATCAGGCACACACTACATAACACAAATCCAGAAAGTAACATACTTACGGCTTCAAATTGTAAGTTAACGTGCTCCAGGAATTTCTGCCTTAAGCCTTCAGTCAGTTCATTGAAGCGGTATCGAAAGAGATCCATTTCTTGTTGAAGAAACCAACGCCTGAGATCCTCGCTGCAGAGAAACGACCAAAATGATCAAATGACCAAAAAATACGTTTTCTGATTATGCATTATCTCTTTCAACATAAAGCAAGCCTCGTGAACACAACATTAAATGGCAGGCTGACTTTGTCATGGGACCCACAAACTGAGGAGCCTGTAAGAGAAGACAAGAAACCTTCAGGAAGGGGCATCTATCAGAAAAGACTCTTGAAGAGACAATACCTAATGGAGCGTGACTGTGCATGTTTGGAAGAATGGAGGTAGTCAATTTCAACACTAAAAACTGCTCTGCAGGTATGGAAGTTGTTAGCCTCTTTTATTAACCATTTCTCATCTATATTAGTTTCATAATGTCTTAGTTGTTCTAGATAAGGATAGCCACCCACAGATAATATTCTCCTTAAAGTATAGCTTTTCTTTTTCAGCATGGCACAATATTTTTAGTAGCACTATTAACTTCACAGTTAATCTAATGATGCATTACACAGCCTAGTTCTTTTAAGTATTACTTTCGGGATATCCCCTAGCTGGAGGAACATGCACATCTATCGGGAAAAGCTGATGAAAACTTGTACCCCTGGGTGGCACTGTTGGTCCACTAGACACTGAGAAAGGGGCTGCAGCAAGAAAACACGCCTGACAACACACCCTCTGCCAGGCCACAGGAACTGAATCAAGCTAGTTTGCAGTTATGCCTATTTAAGCACACTTTTCAGACACCAGCTGCTATATTAGTAGCTTTCACCACCTAATCTAATGATTTGTGCTAAGCTCATTTTTTCTGGCCTCGTACCATAAAATCCTACAGAGTAAGGTATTCCGCTTGCTTCCCAAATTTATCTTTTGGAGAACATGACAGCTTTAGAGCATAGAAGTATTTCCTTCCTGCAATGCCTGCTTTCCAAGACAGAATATACAGGATGCAGTGTCACCTCAGTGCTTATGATACCATTTTCCATTTTCTGAGTTAGCACTAAGTCCTTTAAAAAATAAAAATAAAAAAGCTATTTAAAGCAGAAACTGTTTAGCCAGCTTCTTTACTGTAGCACTGTATCAAAGCTACTTGTATACAAACACAAGAATAAACATTTGCAAATAGTTTAAAGAGTGCCTTGGACCCCAGCCAGGTCTTCCCCTTCTCAAGGGGTTTTTCCCCCTAGACTACCAAGCCAAGCTCTGTCCTGCTGATTCTGCAGCCCACCAAAACCTGTGTTCATTTCTGCACCACATTTCACCCTCAACAAGCTGCTGACCTCTGACCTGCCTATAGCCTAGCTCTTAGGATACTTCCTCAAAACACTGGGTTTGAACCAGGTCTCCCATTTCCCAAGGAAACACCCAATCTGATGAGCTATCATACAACACGTGAGGACCTTCTTTTAAAAACATAAGTCACAGAGAAAAAGAAAACAGTCCAAATATCTGCATCTGTTGTTAATTCCAGGAGATTCCAGAGCAGTTTTTAAGAAATGAAGGGAAAAACAAAAAGAACACAAGCACTAGAAATGAACAACTAGTTATTCATAACTCCATACATGTATAATAGAGAACAGTAGAAGGAATTTCACTTGTAATTGTGTTATTTGTGTCATTTCCTTCTTTCAGGATTATAAACTATGCCAGAGAAGGGCCTCACCAAGGGCCACGGTGAGGTTTCCTCCATCTGGAGGCTTCTGAGGCCTCTGCTACATCCCATTACGCTCAGGCAGTCTGTAGCCAACTACACACAATGTGCCCGGTCTGCTCTGGTCTGTTCTCCACCACGCTGCACCAAAGCTCTCACCTGTCCCAGCACCTATTCCAAGGAAAAATCTCCATCCATTTCAGCTCCATCTCTTTGCCTAGAGTACAGTCCCTCCTCACCTTCCTGGCCTGTTCTGCCCTTAGAGCCTGTATGCATCCATAGCAGCAATTCAGTCACCTCAGCTATCACAGTAACACAATACACATTCTACCGCTCTCACCAAATTTAAACAAATGATACTGCATAAAAGTGCAATTGAATTAGCAATTCAAGCCAAACATACTTTGTATGTGCTGGTTTTAATTAGAAAACAGGACAGCAATGGCAAGGAGTTAGGAGTTCATACTGATGCATAACAAAGCTGCTAATAGACATAAAGCACTGACAACCACTATCATCCAAAGATTGCAGCTGAGACAAAACAAAAACACTTGACAGGACCAACTACATGCCTCAGATTACACATGGAAAAGTAAAATGGTATGCAAGCATCCAAAAAAAAATCATCTATTAGAAGCAAAGAACAATCAGTGGAGAAAACCTCAAACTCAAGCAGTATTTTTAGTTTTCCTTTTGACAATATTATAAAGCCTATTTACATAGGTATTTGGTCACTAAGAAACAGCGTAAGTATATACAGCAGTTAAATTGAAATTGTCCATAATTGAAACAATGACTGATAAACTGCTGTACTTTATTCTCAAGACATGCCAGAAAGAATAGATTCAAATCAATGCTCAGCATGTAAAACCCAGAACTTTATATATTACAAAACTAAAAATAAAAATTACTTCAAAAACTGGAAATTAACCTTAATCCTGAATATGCATTTTTATCACAGTTGAAATCATGCTTCCAGAAGAAAAGGCCCCTACTTGAACCTACCTCTCTGTTTAGTAGCCACTCAGCTCTGTACTATCTATACAGCCTCTGATAAAGTGATGTAACCTAACAGCTACATCTGAAGTTATTAATAAGACTGCAGAGTAATCCAAAAAGTACTTACGACTGGCAATAAGCGAGGCGTAGTATGAAATGAGAGATATGGTCCTTTCGTCTTGCATCATAATCATCCTCAGCCAAAGCCTACAAAAAATGTATTATTTCAGAGAACTAATGTCTTCCAAATTAAAAATCCACAATTAATTTATCACGGCTGTTTAACATCATATTTATACTCCCATTTAAGACAACAAACACAAGACCATTAAAGAAGGGGATCGACAAAAGAAAAAAACTTGTACCCTTGAAGATAAACCAGAACTCTGACAGAATACCACAACTTAAGGTTTAGGAAGAGTATTTCATCCCCTGTATTCATTCAGAATTTCTGAATGGCGCACAGAAAATAGTGCAAAAAAGAGTTCCCCTTTTCATTTATACTTACTTTGTAGGGAAACTTAAGTCTGCGGAACTCGCCCTCCAGCTTTGTTTTGTATGACTCGCTACCTTTTACACAGCTCACACCAAGGTTTTCAACTACTTTAAGCACTGGGGGGGAAAGAAAAAAAAGAGCTAATATTAAGAGACAACACCTTGTAAGAAAATCTTACTGTATCATGGCTTGAGAAATGAATACGGCGGACAGAGTGTGGCCCACCTTATCTGTAGCTCACAAGACGTGAGCAGCTCACCCAACTCCGAGATCCATGCAGTCAGTACAGAAGGGGAGACACCTGACTGATGGATCAGCCTCACCAGTTTTCACTGTACTGGCAAAAAAATAAAAAAAAAAAAATAAATAAAAAAAACTTGGCTTCAACTGTTTGAGGAGTTCAGGGGAACCCTGGCTCACAATTTCAATCACTGTGCATCCCGTGAGTGCATCCGCTGTACATGCAAGCATCCAGTAAAGATACCCAGAAACTGAAATATTCTCATAAGACACAACACTACAGTCCAAAACCACGAAATCCTGACTGGTTACACACTGAACATTCACTGTGAAATCAGCTGAAGTTCTTCGAAATACCTACAGCAGCACATTCTCCGTCAACAGGGGTACGCTTTAGCATGAGCGGGCTGCTAATTTCTGCCAGTATCAGGCAGACGGCACGTCACGCTTGTCAAGAGCACAAAATTATGCCAGGAAGAACCCAAAACCCCACCGTGACGCTTACACCCAGAAAACCCCGAGCGAGGCAGGTTTGGGCCGGCACCCCCGGGGCTGACAGACTTCGCCCGGGGACCCTACTCACGCCTCAGGCGGTCGACGGCGAAGCTCTCAAACTCGGCGAGGGAAATGTTCTCGGTGGGAGGCTCCTGGTAGAACTGCAGGCTGTGGGGGTACGGGTCCCGCCGGTCCCCGGCCAGCCTCGTGTGCCGCTGCCGAGCTCTGCTGCTGAACTCCATCCCCGCCGCCGGCAAGCCTGCGGGACAGACACGGCCGCTCAGGGACGGGGCGGGAAATGGAGGCCGGGGAAGGGGCCCCCAGCCCTCAGGGGGACAGGGGACATGGTTGCCGTAGCTCCTCACCCCCCCGGCGGCCCCGTCCCCGCCGCCACTCCGCGGCCCCCCACCTGCTCCCGCTCCGGCCCCGCGCGCGCTCCGGCTTCCCGCGCACCGCCCGCCCCGCCCGCTTCCGTCCCGCCCCGTCCGGCTGTGCCCGCACTCAACATGGCGGCCTCGGTTACAGGCGCCTGCGGCCGCTCTAGGCGCTGAGGGAGCTCTATGGTAGCTGCCTCAGCTGCCGTGGCGCTGAGGTGGGCGCTGGCAGGGGTTGCTGACGAGTTTAACTGCGGTGGCACCGGATTTTTTGGCAGCCGCGACAGGATTTTTGGTCAAGCAGGGTGCGTGTGTGTGTCCTGCAGGGCGGCTTCTCCTTGTCCCCTGTGCAGCAGCCCCCGGTGGTGCTGGTGGCAGGAGGTGAATGCCCCATGGTGGCACCCTCGCATCCTCACCCAGAGCGCCGCACTTCTCTGAGGAAAAAAAAAAAAAAAAGTAAAATATTTTTCACTATTTTAATATTCTTCTTTTTTATTTTTTCAAACTCTGAATTTTCGAGAAATCTCATGGATGACTTTGTCTCACATGGCAGTAATTTTCACTACTTGTCTGTCTTGAGACAATTTCAGTGTTAACGTGTGCTGAACTTCATATAATAAAGTGATTCCGTAATTTCTGTAATTTCAGCTAACTGAGGCAGGTAGAGTTGTTCAGTAGTACCAGACCACAACCAGCACTGGATATCCATTCAGGAGGGCCTGGCCATAAAATCATGGTGCATACATTCATCATCTCAGGTATCAGATGTTATCTCCGGAAGTTAAGGCATGCACCTGAGGGGTCCTCTGGTGCATTTAAAATGGTCAATGCTCTTCATAGTAGAATGTGAGCATGATTCCCAACCTTTTTATTGCTGGGATTGCCCCTGCCCAGATGCAAGACCTTGCATTTGGCCTTGTTGAACCTCATGAGGTTCGCACAGACCCACCTCTCCAGCCTGTCCAGGTCCCTCTGGATGGCATCCCTTCCCTCCAGCGTGTCACCCACAACACACAGCTTGGTGTCATCAGCAAACTTGCTGAGGGTGCACTTAATACCATTGTCCATGCCACCAACAAAGATGCTAAATAGCTCTGGTTCCAGCACTGACCCCTGAGGGACACCACTCATCACTGATCTCCACCTGGACACTGAGCCATCAGTCGCGACTCTTTGAATGCTACCATCCAGCCACTTCCAAACAAGAGATGTTGGTTGATCATCTTGCAGCAAAGTCAGAGTATAAAGGGATGGAAAATCAGAACTACCATGCAGCTTATGCCCACAAAGTGAAAAAAAAAATAAATAGAGTCAATAGCTTAGGCTGGCAACTTGTTTTTAAGAACAGCGAAGCTGCCTACCACGGACCAGGACAAGTGCTGTTCGCATGTTCATGGGAAACACCTAAGATATTTCAGTGTAACTGGACAGCAACTTTAACAAACAGGCCCTCCAGAAGCAAGCCTAAAAATGTAGACTGTCCCAGTACCAGCCAATATATATATATAAATATATGTAAAGATGGTGTTGAGTTCTCCTGATACGGGATAACCCACTCCTGTTGATCGTTGAAACAAGGCAGCGATGTCCAAATTGCCCACTGAGAATAGTCCTATGCCCATGCTACTTCTCAAACTGTGAAGTGTACTGTTTGTTCTGGGCCAAACCTCTGCCAGGGATCATTTGAATAGTTTGAACAGACAAAATAACCTTCGTTCTTTAGGTCTGCTCTGTATTTTTCTAGGGGAAAAATAAATAAAAATACTAACAATATTATATGCTTAACCCAAAGCATCTTTCTTATCTTTCTTCAAATAGCCAGTGCTCATACCTGCATGTGTTTTTTTTTGTTTGTTTGTTTGTTTGTTTGTTTTCTTGCTTGCTTGCTTGGTTTTTTTTGTTTGTTTGTTTGTTTGTTTGTTTGTTTTCACTTTTCCAGGTGGGTGCCACAAAAGTTTCTCTGGAGTAGGAATGAACCTGCCAAAATCCATCTTCGTTGCACGGGGGCATAAGTTTTGCTTTTGTCAGGGTAATGTTTGATTCCCAAGAGTCGTTTAATACCCAAGAGGTCTTATTCAGACTGGCAGCGCATGGCCAAAGGCAGGTCAAGGAGAAAGTAAGAGCTTGCACATTTGTTTTGAGTGCTGTACATGACCTGGACAGGAGGGGGAGAAGTTTGACAATGCTGAGGGGCCCCCTGCAGAAAGCAGGAATGTTTTTAATTTTAATTTAAAGTAATGTTTTAGGGTTTGGCACATAAGCAGTGGTACCACACATTTAGAACCCATGCCATGCAGTTTGTTGGCTATCACCATTTCTTCTGTTGAACCATGTCCTGCTGATTTTTCACAAGTCAGCAGCTATGTCAGTGCCTGCCATTTTCTATTTTTCTTTGTTGCTCTGCTTGTTTTTTTCCATCTAATGCTGAGTACTGATACTCAAATTGTCTGAAGTTAGGTGAAGACCTAATCTTTTTTTTTTTTCTTAAAAAAAAAGGGGGGGGGGAGGGTTAACTATTTACACAGACATCATAAAAAAAAAAAAGTCATATGATTTAGAAACAAAATTAACACCTATGTTACTAGACTCAAATAAATCTTACAATATAAAAACCTTATGAGGGGGTTGCCAGCCCTTTCACACAAAACTCCTTTTCCTGGGAAAAGAAAACAAACAAAGAAGTGAATAGATACCATCTCGTGGGAGAAGTTCCCACACCACTATTCGATGTCATAACCCAAACTTTTTTACTGACCTGTTTATCAAAATCTGTATATGGTGATAGATCTCATGATAAGAGTTTTGCTTACTTTTTTCCATTTCTATTTTCATTATTTCCACAGCAACATGACCAGTAGGGTCTGGTTTAGAAGTATTTTATTACAGAATCATTGATGTTCCAACAACCCACCTCACAAACGTTTTGCAACAATATCCATATGGCCAGCTGTCAAACTGTCCCCATCACCCCACCCAAACACAGTCCCATCTAGCATACCCCAAACTCCTACTGTTGTGCTACCTAATTAACAAATAAAAAATCTTATTTTGCATTAAATATGTATGATTTCTCATTGTCTACTCCCACTGTTGTTGTGCTAACTAGCAGTGTCCAGTGCTAACCCTCTGGAGCCCAGTTCTTTTCTACTTGCATGGCTACAACTCCTAAAAAGAAAGTAACCAGGGTGACGCCAGCATCTTGTCTCTCCTTCAAACTGCCTCAATCATCCTTCAAGTCCCGGACACTTGGACCTCTGCGGATAGCAGGGATTAGCACAAAATGCCCCTTCTCTGCTCCCAGCTCTTACTTAATTTATCCATAATCTTATTTACTGCTTGCATCATCAGTCTGACTGAATTCTCATATAACGCAGTCTTTATATATATTTTCATAACTTGTTTTCTTGATGCTTCAATTTCTTAAAAAAAAAACTTCTTGAATAATTTTTAAAACTTTCATTTACGCAGTTTTTAGATTTCTCCATCACTTAACTCAGTTCCTGTACTGACCTGGCTTTCCCAGAAGTCTTGACTGGTTTACACTTCTGTTGCAGTATATTTGTGTCCTTGCATCCACCTTTCTCTTTGGGTGACGATTTTGCAGTAACTTTCTCTGCTCCGTGCTTTATGTTCGCTCATTAAATATTTGCCATTCGGGTTATACTGAGACTTTTTTCTGACCGTGATGCGCAGATACCTCTCTATTTACTATAAATAGCATGGTAAAGGTTCTGTGCGAGCCTTTAAATTCCTGCAGGCTCCACAGTGAGTAAAGCATGACTCACACACTGAAGAGAGGTTCAGGGGGCTATTTTGGAATACATTCTCTGTCTCTCGATGTTAATTTATTTAAATAGCGAGGTTACATCCCTTGTGACATCCTAAGTCACTCTGGCTCCACTTGTGCTTTTGGATGCTGGATTTAGCTCCCAACCTCCCTGTTCAAAGCTCTAGTACACGAGAGATACAACTTCACAGTCATATTTAATTTATCTTGACAGGTCTGCCTTGCACTGCATGCATCTTCTTCAGTATGCTGAGGACACCATAGTGAACATGCTCGCTAGTTCTTTGTTCCATTATATATCTTATTTTCAGTCCCTGAGCATCCATCATTTCTCAGGCTACATATCAAGGAAGGATCTTCTCTGTCCCTGTGCTAGACTTTTCTGAAAGGATGCCACACTTACACCATGTTAGATGTTCCAGGTGCTTTAAAACATTTTGCCTGACATTCTGAGGCTCTGGTAATTTTTAGCACTGATGGTTTTTGAGTATTTGACCAGCGTTAGACCGAGAAGCCATGCATGCCCCATCCCTCTAAGTGTTTAAGACCAGGCTGGATGGGGCTTTGAGCAACCTGGGCTGGCGGGAGGTGTCCCTGCCCATGGCAGGGGGGTTGGAACTGGGTGATCTTTAAGGTCCCTTCCAACCCAAACCATTCTGTGATTCTGTGATTCTATGTTAAGAAGTTCTCATAAATTTGAGAAATGAGAGCCTGGAAAAAAAAGGAGAGAGGGAAAGAGGCTGTGAAAGAAAAGCAGAACTCAGCCAGTTTTGTGTGCAGAGCAGCAGCAACCAAGCAGTTAACACAAACATCCTGGCTGATCAGCATAAACATAGCTTCAGCTCAGCCACTGTGTGATTGTTTCTAAACAAAGAGACAGGGGAAGATTTGGAAAATTGAGCCTCAGGGCTAAGAAAGTAGAATTAATTTGTAGACTGAGTATATTCTGCTGCACAAGGAACCCTTCTTCCTTTTGCTAGTGTAATGTCTATCTTTACCATATTTAAATTGTGAACTTCTGAAACACCTAAGCCAGTTTATCAGTCTGTCTCCATGTATCAATACTGATGTTATCTTTTCTTGGAAATTATTACCACTAAACCAATTTACAAGAAGAAAATTTGTTACATATAACATCTTTGCTGCATTTCTTATACTCCTTTGAGATTAATCCATTTCATACCTGCATAGTGGTAAAGAACAGCATCCTTTCTTATCAAGTGATCTGTAGGCAATTGGAAATCTTCATTAACCCCCAAAATATTGCTATGCAAAACAAAATCAAACTGCCTAAAACCTAGTCAAATCTATGTATCTAGGATTTTTATCTATTTTTGAACCACATAAAGAATTAATTACCAGATTCACAGTAACGTAAAGAAGGTTTAAAATATTTTTATAAGAAGAATCTCTTGTCTGAAAATTTAAAAATATGATTCTGCCTGCATTAAAGGAAACCCACCACAGCATAAAGATTTTCTTCAGACTTTTCAGTGTTTATTTAGGGATACTGGATAACTCAGACTTGGCCAGGCAGATTTCCCATTTTAAGCCTATGACTTGATGATGAAAAAATGTCCTATTCAGTACTGACACACACTGAGTTTTCAAATACCCAGCCGTTGTGTAAAAGAGTCTGTAAGATTCCAACCTAAAAGGAATTGGCAGCTCTGTTAGGGTTACCCAGAGCACTTTCACTGTTACAAGTGGAAACCCAAAAAACAAGCGCTCAGGAGTTTCCAGCGTGCCCAAACTAGCCACTAAACCTGCACCTATCTTTTAAGCTCTTCTTTCAAAAGGAATAGTTTCCTATGGGATTGTTGGTAAGAGGGAGCTATCCTGCTGGCCTCCAAAAGGATATCTGGTCCGTGTAAATTTAGGTGCCTGGGTAGCTGATTTATTTTCCATTTGTTTACCTCAAGATTGTTTGTTTGTTTTTCTGTTTTGTTTTGTTTTCAAATGCAGATGTGCACAGAAGTGAAAACTTAAGCATTTTTGCTAGTTATGGGAAAAGAGTGTTCCCTGCATGTAATACCAGGTCCTGTTCCCTGTTATGAATTAACACCAAGATAAGGAGTTAGAGGTAAATCCCACATTGCTTAAGCAAGCAAAATTCCAAATTAATTGGAAGCTGCTTAAGGAAGACATACAAAATCAAGACTATTAACATACTAGCTAATTCTTCAGCCACCTTCCTACTAGAAACTAAATGCTTGCATTACTTTATCTTAGTCCTTATTATTTTGTCTTCCTAATACTTTTATTTTGTTATAGCATCACCTTTGGCTGAGGGTAGAAGCAGAAGCTGTGTTAAAGAAGCCACACTGACTAGTTCATTAACAAGCAACAGTGCAAAGTTCAAATAAAGACCCCCTCTCCCCATTAAGTCTTCTCTGAAACTGCATTGGTTTCACTGGAAGCAAAATATAGCCTCAGAACTTAAGCCTCAAAGCCCGTCCTCCAGCACTGTTGACATCAGCTCCTAGTGTAGCTCTCCTTAAAATTCAGGCTTGATGATAAAGCTGTTGATTTACCTTCAGACTGCAGAACTAGAATAACTATTGTCACCAGCATCTTGGTACTCTTTCTTCAGACCACCTACTTGAATATGTAGAGATCTTATACGCACATTATTGTTTGGAAAACTACACACAACAAAGTTATTAGACTATGCTGAAGACCTAACATTTTTATAAAAAATCCAATAACAGTTAAACGTCACAGTAAATGTAAATTAATCCAGTTGATATACCTTATTCTTATATTTTAGGTGGCATTGATGCACCACCAAAAAAAAAAAAGTGTTCTCTTTATACATATTTATTATACTTATTTTTATGAGCCCCCGCTTACATGGATATCTGAATAGTATTACCTGCTTTGGTGCACGTAGTTTTGCCTTCTCAATTAAATAAATGTATACTGTTAAACATGGGCACAGATGATGGCAGACACGTAATTACGTATCGAGTGTTGAGTACACATGCCGGTATTGAGCACCTCACCAGTTTATGATGAATACAATGATCTCCATGATAACCTGACACTCCATGCCAGTGTTCCTACAAGGTCTTCTAGTCCAAACTTAGGCAAAAGTAGACTTTGAAAGAAGCACAAAGCAAAGCTCAGGCAGCCAGGTACGATGGTTGTAATGACAGTCATCACAGGTAAAATCACTGCTAGTATTTCTCTTTGCTCTTTGTCCTTGCCGTTTGTTCTCTGGCAGCCTGTATTCTCTCTTGCTTCCTTCCTCTCAACTGCATAGCAAAGGGTGCACATGCTGCAGCCTTCACCTTGCAAGGAAAGCTCCCAAGCAACAGGCATCTATAGGCAGATTCTAGAGGGCAGGGAAATAAAACACAATTAGCACAGTTTAGCTGCAGAAAATCGGTCAATTGCACAGCAAAATTACTGAATTTTCCATTTCAGAGAGCCAGCCAAGTCCTATTTTAGAACAGCAGAAAAATGACATGTGTTACAGCTGTTGCAGCCTACAATCACCTACCATTTCAAAGATCTTTCTCAACAATCCTAAAGAATGGAAGTATCAAAGCAACAGAGGACTTTTTTTTTTTTTCTACAAATTCCACAGCTGAGGGGTCACACCACACAAAGAGCTCACAAAGTGGACTAGGTTGTGTGCCTAGTTTGAACTGCTTGTTATATTCCAACAGATTTGATATATATATTTTTTAAATCTGTCTTTTTTCTGTTCCCTGTGTAAGGTCTCAATTTGAATGCAAAGTCTTTCTCTTACTCTTGAGGACAAGCAAACTTCTATGCCCAAAGGATCGCTTAAATTCCAAGTTTAAGGTTGATATTTCTGTTCCTCAGGAATAAAGCATCTTTCTAAAAAGGTAGAGGAAAATAGGCGTTTGGGGAGGCAGTTTTCCATACATTCCTTCATGCACAATAATTTCTCTGCCTTCCTGCATTTAAAATATATTTACTTTTTAAATAAATATAAATACTTTTTAAAAAATAAAACAATAGCATGTAGAAACAAAGCTACAACTTCACATACAGTTCTCCCTCTGGTAAGAGTAAGAGAGAAAGAACCAGCCACGTGGAACAAATCCATAATATTGGATGAATCACTCAAAGTTGTTTACACATTAGAGAAAGTGAGGCTAGTACAAGAAACTACATAGACCAAAACTATATAGGGTGGCAGTGCTAGTAGAACAAATTAAATACACCAGAAGAGTAATAAATGAAAATATATATGTATTTGCTGTTGATTAAAATGTCTAGTTGGTTAATGTGATTAGAAAGACAATGGGAAAAATCAAGCCGTTTTAAATGTGCTTTTCCCTGACAGTAAATCATGCTTAGGGTTTAAAAGTTCACAGTATCATCATTCAAGGACCTCTTGCACAGAGGTGAACGGGGTATTTTCTGCAAGAAAATGCAGTTTCGTGGTAGTGGCAGAGCCTCCAGCAGCCCTTTGGTGGCAAGCAGCGAGCAGGCAGCAGGCACGGTACGCCTCCTTACCCACTTGGCTGAGCTCACTCCCTCCAGGAGGGAGCAGGTGATGCTCTCAGGGAACTGAGCCAAGAGCATGAATTTCTTTACAGGTCTGAGAACTTCTCATTTCTGCTTTGTATGTCTACAACAGCCTGCAAATTGTACACAGGGAGCTGAGAAAGCAGAAGCTGTAGCAGAGCAGTACGCAGCAGGTAGTCTGAAAGAGGGAGGGACAGCCTTAGCAGTCCTCAGAAATAGGCTGGGTAGGCTGCCATCCCCACCTCCTCAGCCTCCTCGTCTGCCTTCCCAGTTCACCTGTGACATTTCTAGTCCACTTGGACAGTTTCTGGGTCCAAGAAACCACTGACTGATGCTCATTTTCCCTTTCCCACTACTATATCCTTCCCCTGTTCTGTCTCCTGCATAGACATCCACTGTGTTACCACCCGCAGAGATTCCCCAGCTCCAGATTCACAGGCATCCCTCACTTGTAGGCAGCAGTAATTCACTCCTAAGTGTAATAGCAGTAACCCACCCCACAGCCAGCCCTATGTCCTGCTAATAATTCAGTTCTTCCCCTTTCTTGCATCCTACACAGCCAGCTCCATTACTTTCCACACTTCTTTTCACAAATTTCGTACTTACTGACCTGTTTATTGTGCATCTCTGACATTTTAGATGATTACAAATACATCTGTTCTTATAGATTAGAAAGACTTGCCATTTCATTTACCCTTAATGAGATTTACCCTTAAGCCCCTTCATTTCCCCTTACCATAACTTCCCATTTCATTTACAGTGTTTTCCTTCTGTGGTTTTTGTTGAGCATTTTCCTCCTGGTCAGGCAGAAAAATACCTGCTTTCAGTTATAAGGTTTCTGTCACCCGCAATAAGCTAAAGTCGGACTCATTCACTTTTTTTCAAGGTTGCTATGACAGACTCTTCAAAGTTCAAGTGTAATAGCCTGAATATACATGAGTTTTCGTTAGCAGCCAAAGCAAATGTCAGAAACTCATTCCGTGAGACATTTTTGAACTTCAAAAAGACAGAAGAACTGCCTGGAAAAGATTCTACAAAACCAACCAAATTTTAATATCAATTTGGTTTTGCTGTTAGAGCTCTACTAGCCGTTTGGCAACCAAATTTATCTTTATCTTACCTTTTCCTTGCTGCATAGGACTAAGAAGTCAGTGGGCTAGAATCTCTGGACACCTGTATGAAAACTCCTCAGCAGATGAGCTAGCTCTGGAAATCCAACAGCACAATTTCTGCACTGCTTTTATGACTGACAAATCATTTTCCAGCAGTGGCAGTTTTCTGTTTTTGATTGTGGTCTACCAATGATGGGTTGACTGTAAGGAGCTTGCTGGTGGCCTACAAAATGGACTGGTCACACAACTACAAAAATTCAAATATGCTCTACGATACACGTTTTCTACCTTGTTTTTCTTTTATTTTACCAGGCTTTAGAACCAGAAGAAAACTTATTTAAACTGCCTGCATAAGAGAGGCCACAGAATTTCATCCACTGTACGGATGAAACTAAGCTAAAGTTGGGATAAGATACCTGTTTTAGAAAAAAGTTGGTCTTACGATGTTTCAGTTAAACTCAAATTCAAGTTTTCTGGGGTAAACTGGAAGTAAAAGGGAGATCTGGTTGTGCTAAAACTTAGTAAAGCCCACACACCGTGGCCACAAGAACATGGAACATATTACCTACCTGAAATTTGCAGCAAGACTTTGCAAACAGTCCTTCAGATCAATGTTTACTTCTTTACACATTACAGTGAAACTGGGGCTGGCATAGACCACTGCTTATTCTCTTAGATTTACCACACAGCGACATTTGGTGCTTTTCCCTTATAGTTTGGCTGTAACAACTTACAAAGTCCAATTTTGTTGTCTTTTTGCTTTTAACTAAGGGTATCTTAGTTAAATGCAACAGACATACAGAAGAATTGCAGAGGGAGGCCTGCTAAAGAAAGTTGCAGGATATTTCACTGTGGTCTGTACAAAGAAGTTCTGAACTTGTCTGTATGTTTTCCAGTTGTTTTTGTTGTTTTTATATTTCTTTTATTAGTGCTAGTTAGTTCCAAGTTTCTTGCCTTGTTTTCCTCCTTACGGGTGTGGACATATATTTAGTTTTTATGTCTACATTGACATGACCTCAGCCTGACAGTACGTTATGGGAAGCTGGAAGATTTATTGGCAGAAGAGAGCCTGTTGGAAAAAAAGCTGGGTAGTGGTAATTGGAGAATGAGTCAGTGTCTGGAGTCCAGCTGTGCTTTCTGCACAAGCCTGACTGGAGCTGTTACTCAGATCTGTTCAACTATCTGAAACTGGGTATTTTTTAAAAAAAGGATAGGCTTTACATATGCTGGCTACATTTTTGGCTAAGAACACCGGTACAAAGGCAGCAAATTGTCTTTCTTCCTTCTCATTTTTATTCATATTGCAGTGGATTGCAGGAACCATGCTTGCGGAGAAGCAATTCGTTCTACACACCAGCACGTCTGAAGGATGCTATGGCATCAGCATCTTAAAATGCAGCAGTGGTAGTTGGATATGTCATGAGTTCTGTGAATAATATTATAGAAACACCTACATCCTGACCCTGGGAGGGAAAGTAGTGTTATTTCTCACTGCACTCATTTACAGTGGTAGGAGCTTAAGAAGCACAGCGTCAGTTCCCAGTTGGCATTATTTTAACTAGCAGGTTGAATTATGAGGCTTATTGCATTAGCATGCCAACAACTGAAGTTCTAACCTTCGAACAATACAGTATTGTAAGGAAAAAATATCATTTAAATGTCTTTAGAGAATGTTGTCAAATTAAATATTGAATTTGAACCAAATTTTATAAAACTAAGTTCTTACAAATCTATCTTTTAATCTCTTTCACCATACAGATAGAAACAGTTGCTCCTAAAGGAAACATTCCTCACAGATTACAGCAAGAACCTTAGAGTGATACAACAGATATATCTTACCTGGTTTTATTGTCAAGACTGAAAGAAAAAAAAATATAAATTGTGAATCATTTACATTTTTCCATTTCTTTCTGTTTTAATAATCTATGAAAGTATTTAAAACATGGTTAACATGGTTCCCTTCCCTTCCCTTCCCTTCCCTTCCCTTCCCTTCCCTTCCCTTCCCTTCCTTTTTTCCTTAAAGCATCTCGAACTTGAAGTAATTCCTTAGCTCTGTATGGCATTAGAAACACTTAGTCTATGATCAGAAGCACATACAACTTGGCTTCTTATGGGTCATTGCCTTTTCTGTCCCGTAGTGTGCCTACAACCCTCTGCCCAGTGCTCCATTTCACAGACAGTAACCTCACACTTTCTTCATTCTGATTCCATAGCTCCTTCTTTTCTTCCTGCCGGAAAAAAAGTAGTACATGTGCTGAGCATCGCCTGAAGGCTGATCAACTGTGCAGCGGCGATCAAATATGACAGAGATTTCTGCTGTCTCACCCCTGATGAGCACACTTGTTATCTAAGTGTCTTTCTTCTACTGAGTTGCCAATTTTCAGACAACTTGTTGAATGTCGCCGCCCTTGAGATGTCTACCTATCTATATTACTTGGTTTAATTTGGCCAGAAGTTTCCAAAGTTACAGGGGAAAAGACATCGGGAAAGAGAAGGGCTAAGTGGTTTAGAGATGAATAGCTACCAAACCAACATAACCACAAAAGTGGTGGAAAAGTGAGATCAGCAGTTCGCATCGACAAAAATCCAGAGTCAAGAGTCTTTACCATACAGAGCCCTCAGGCACAGTGAAGAATTAATAAGAGCAGCACAATGCAACTCTCATGAGAGTCCCCTTATAAATCTCAAGGGGATCAGGCTAGACTTACAGGGCAGTTCTCAGTTAACAGAAGATCATCAGATGATCACTCTCATGCAGGGTGACCCTGAGCCAGTCAGCAGTCTTCTCGTGGGCATAAGCTCTGCATCACTATAATTACTCTATCTTGAAGGAAGCATTAGCTTTAGTTATCACAAATTCACACATAAAGGGAGACACTTAGTGATTGAACTCTTTTTCTGAGTGACAAATACATGTCCTCTTGACATGTCTTTCAAAAAAAAAAATAAAAAGTTTGAGCTACATGATGATTTAGGAGAAAAATCATTTACATCTACTTTTCAAATGCGAGAGACAAGCTCTAAAGGGAAAGTCAACATAAGAAATGGGAAAAACAACAATTAACTCCTACCAATGTCAAGGTGACTAATAACCTAGGCAAAAAGGCTTGATACTTAAGGACAAAGCTTTCAAAGCAGAAAATATAAATCTAAAGCAAGAGGGCCACTGTGCATTAGCCCTGTAAGAGGGACACTGGATTAAAGTGACAATATCCTTTCATAGCAACCATCACCAAGGACATCGGTTATAAAAAACGTGATGTGAAAATGTGAACAGACAGATACACTTCTAAAAATGAAGCAAAACTGGGTTGTTTTCCATCTGCAATGCTGACAAATGAAATGTTGAACTATTTGGTGAAAAAGATCATTAACAATTGATGTCTCATTTCCAGTCACTTTCTACAACTCTCAGGAATATTCTACACCAAACTTACCACGCTGTATGCTAGCACTGATGCTTTGCCTGGTAAATTATCAGAAAGCAAAAGCAATCAACTGATTTTTCTTTCTACTCACTAACAGCAGGACAATACAGAACATGGGAAGTTTTGCACGTATACCTAGTAAGTCCATAGAAAATGCCAGAGCTGCAACACAGGAACAGCCCAAGCATCTATTTGCAACAGGGTTTCTGACGGTGATCAGTACCAGATGCTGCAGAGGAAATTTCCACAGAATCCACAAGGTAAGCAGTCATGGACGACCTGATCTGTAACAACAGTTTCTTCCCAACTTTGCTGTTTAGCTGGCATACGCCCCGAAAGATGGCATCTCACAGCCTTGCCAAATTCACTCTGCCCTTAATAATATGCATTCTGTTTAGTGAAGCCCCTCTTTTTCTTTCTGTAGCCCTTCTGCAAGCTTCCCCCACCACCAGGGCTTTAGCATTCTGTGTGCCAAGGGGTCAGGGGCCAGCTCAGACACCACAAAACGACCTTTGCTCAGACTGCTGAACAACAGCTATGAGTCTGTACAGAGGCAAGAAAAATAAAAATTGCAGGCAGAGCAAGAACTGTTGAGACAGGACAGTAAGTAGCTCAAGACCAAAAACACCGTCATGGAAAGCTGTAAAATCCTTAGTTAATAAATAGAAGGAGGCTCATCAGCCCAGTCAGAAATTACGGGGTCAAGTGACCAGTTGTGAGTGTTGGTGTGGTGGTGGCAGGCTGGTGGCAGCCTGCCCTTCCCCTCGTGACCGATGCCTGGCTGGGGAGCAAAGACACTCAGTGCCGTATCTGGAGCAGTGAGCTTATTAATCCTTAACCAAAGAGGCCATTAAATACAAGCTATTTTTTGTGTGAGTCAATGAGCACTTGCTTGGTACTTGTAAGTTGTGGATATCCTGCTTGTGGATATCATCAGGCATGGCTACCTATGCCCTCACAAAAACAAACAAACAAATAAAACCACTCAAATTAAGGACCATAAGAACTGAAGACTTGATATGCACTTATTCCTGAAATCTACTGGACTCTTAATCTCAATAACTCTTTGAACAATCCAATCCCTGGATTGCACGTTGCATAAAACACTGGACATTGTATAAATCGAGACTGGCTGTACATTTCTGAGTCTGTGCGGCAGATTCCATATCGAAGCAAATCTTTTTCGACGTGAGGTTTTTATAATATTACTTCTCAGTCTGTGCAAAATCAGCCAATTCCTACCACCAGATGTACTCGTGATTCAACCCTTGGCGTTTTTAGCAGATTCACCACAGGTCATTAGCGGCACCATGTATGTGCAGTTTGTTGAGTAGATAGCCCACAACTGCGCCTAGGTTGTTTTTACAAGCATTTTTGTTCAGTTACACTGGACAAAGCAGTCAGATGGATAATATTTCATGAGATCATATTTTGCAGTAATAAAAATGAAAATTTCTGAAACATAATACTGTTGTTAACTGCTTTCACTCACCTAATTTAGCCATCTAAAGGTTGTGTCTAATTTAAGCTATTTGATTTGGCTGCCTCAGTGGTTACTGCAGAGAGACAGACATCTCAGAGACCTAAAGATCTCCAACATCTTTTTCACACTTATATTATCACAAGGTGAATCACGCAGTATTTTAGAGATGTAGGACTCAAGCTTAATATTTTCTACTCAAAACCAACTAAAAAGGTGTTCGTCTTTTGCAGTGTTGTGATTAAAATTGGATGAAGTTTCACCGAATTTGGTGAATGTGTCTTTTGTGTGCCTGCTCAGCTCAACATAGTTCGGTATTTTTTCTGGAGGTGGGCAGGGAGCTGAATTTCAGTAGGCAACACCAACAAACACCCAGAGCACAAGTCCACAGGTGAGGGCAGTCAAATGCTGAACTTTACAGGGAAGGAAATATCACTGGGAGGTGATCATATATATCACTTCAACATTTAAGGTGCCTATGTACAAAGAAGTCACACACCACGCAGACAAGCAGAAAAGTCAAGCAGAAAAAAAGGAAAAAGGATGAGACCTGGGAGTTCCCAGGATGAGTGCTGGGACTTCAGAAAACAAGCTGTTTCATGTTGGCTTATTCTTACTGTCTTTAAAATGGGATGTGGTCTTTGTAAATTAACAGGAAGTTAATTTAATTTTAATTTTAATTTTTTAAATTTTAGTTCCTCTCTGAACTAAAGAATTTGCAAGACAACCTGCGTAAATACATTTGTATTTTTATTTTTTTTCACCAGAGGACTGGTCAGGAGAGGGCTGTCTTAGGGAACGATTTTATTAAGATATAAAGAAAGTTGGTGAAAAAATGTGAAGAGCATCCTTTATCTCTTCCTTATTTATCCGGAATATGTAAATGCATCACTTAGCCATAAATCACAATAAAATATAACACATGTCCTTACAGGGAGCTGTTACTGTTTTCTCCAAATCCCACAGCTCCCTCTATTAGCTCTTAATTTACCATTGTCCCGTTTCCTTTAAACATTCACATTCCCTGCTCCCTTTCTTTAACAAAGTGAGCATAACTGAAAAACTCCTTCAGCCCTTCTGGATGCTCCAGCACAACTTCCCTAGCTCTGGTTTGTTTCCTTTTCACAACCAATTACACTGAAACCACAGAAGAGAAGCTGTTCTGCCTTTGCCACCCTTTTTTTCTAAACCTTCAGCAGATGCTGCCAAGGCCAGAAAACTTCTTTGCAGATACTCTGTCCCCTACATGGGAAGCAAAGCTGATCAGCTGCAAAGAAACCAGGCTGCATTTTGTGCACGTCTTTCATTTCACGTAATCCCCTCAAGGAATGGAGGTTTTGTAGTAACAGTCAAGGGGAGTTGCTCCAGGCTCTCACATAGGAAGCCCAAAATCACTCCCACAGGCATATGATACCCGTATTTGTGCCTGCTTTATTTCCTGTGTGTAATGAGTGCTTTCAGCTCCCAAATTTCTGGCTTGTGGCGTTGGTGGAGCTTCCTGAACAGATTCCTTTAGCCATCTTTTAGCCCTGCTGCCATTCAGCACTAATGAAGGCTGTGCCCAGCATCAGTCCTTTCTGATGTGTAATACCCAGTGTTGTCAAAACTTCTTTTACACACCTATCTGTGCTATCAGTGTTTTCACATATGAACACCATTACTCAAATTCAAAGCAAAAATAACAGATGGAATGAAAAAAAAATAGTTAAAAATCAAAATCTTGAGATGTTGATATATGATCACAGTGTTTGAAGTGATCCAAGACTTCTAATATCTAAAGAAAAAGGGAAAGGGCCAGTCCGCAAAGCAAGGATGTCCATATAAATGACAATATTAAATGTTTTAATGGCAAGATCACCCAGTGTGGCTGGCTGGATCAGACTTTTATCTCCACACAAAAGGAAGAACAAGATAATCATGATAAGCGACTTATATAAGACATTCCTCTATTCACCCTCCCATTTGAAAACTGGCCATAAGAGTGCTTACTCTTTGCAAAAGGCAGATCAGATTATCTCAAGATTATCTCAACCCAGAAATTCCAGTGATTTATCATCAAACGAGAGCCATTACACGCCATTTTAAGGAATGAACTATTTCAATAAATTGCTATTGCATCAAACTGGTAGTTTATAATGCTCTCTGCTACTTTTCAGCTCTTAATACTTTTCAGCAATGTATAAGTATTTGATAATATACTTCTGCATCGTAAGTAGCCAAAGCCAATTTAAGAATAACTTAATCAAATTGGCAAGTTTGTCTAAATTGGGATTTGATTGCCAGGAGAATGAGTCAATGTAAAATATATATATTAACATTTCATATTTTCCTTCTGACTCATGACACTGAAAACAAACTTTCCCAGTTGACTTGAACCTTTCCATCCAAATTAAGCTTACTGACACTATCTTCCTAATCCAACTTCTTGCAGAATAATGTCTTGGTTTTAATCTATCATCTAAAAGCAACTTACTGATTTATTTCTTTACAGACATGCCACAGCGTGCCCCAGCTTATTTAAACTATGTCTAGTGTACTGTTACCGAGTGTGTTTAGTGGGTAGTGTCCACGTGATGAGCAAAAATACAGCCCCATTGTGGCTGGCACTGGCAAACATAAGAAAGCTACCAAGGAAGTTTGATGTTTACCTGAAGTTGTCAAATACCAGTAACCTAGGTGTGAAAACAAGCAGCACAAAATTAGTGTGATTGCAGGATAAAACAGCAAGGTTCTAAGTCTAAAGTAGACAGTAAAAATCATATTTTCAGCTATCTGCACATAAATTCCAGTATTATCAATCTTCTTTATGCCACAGCCTCTCCCCACAGAACATATAGGTGCAATATTTCCTTTATTCTCTTTTTAAGAGACTTACTATTGCCATTGTCTGTAAAAGCCAGACAGATGAAATGCTTTGTCATACCTCTCTTAATTAAGCTAGTGAGAACATTGAATAGGGCCATTTTTTTCATTTTCTGCTGCCACTCTACCATAAAAATGCACTCCCTACTCTCCCGGTCACCTTTTAAAAAATCATATAATGAGATATATTGGGCTCTTTATCATTGCCATTTGGCTAGCACATTTTGCTTTGATTCTTCTTTCAGGGGGGCAGAAATATTCAGTATAACATTGTTATGGCTGTCTATTTAAGTCTTTTCCTCAAGAACATTTCACTGATTTTTAAAACGATTTATTTTAAGGAGTTTAATATATCTTTCCTTTTATTACTGAAATGTACTGCAGCAAATTTATAAAAGACAAACCTGTAAGTAAATTAGTTGTCCCAACTGTTCAGACTAGCCAGAGCCACACTGGCACTTACTGAGCTTCATCAGCCTTTCGAGGGGGAGGACAGCCTAAAAATAACCCAGTAATAAAAACAAAACCTCAGCACACTCCAGGAGCATCTGGGTGTGGAACAGAGACGGAAAAAAATACCAAACCCTTATTTTATCGCTGGACCCACATGGAGCAGACACCTCATGTAATGGATGCCATGTCAGAAGAAAGTTCTTTAGAATAGTACTGAGGCCTCAAAAATATTACTGGGGCTCCAAGAAGAGGTTCTTGCAATTTTCTAATAGATTTTTCAAGGTGAATTTCTCAGTAGTGCTCAATATGATCTGGGTGCTCTGTCCCTGTGCTCGTAGGAAAAGTTAAGGGCAATATGTCCCCAAGAGAAGAAGGGCAGCAGACTGCTAAGAGGAACATTTGGAACTAGGATCTGGTGGTACCCCAGCTTACAAAACCTCACAAGACAAAGAAAGCTCACCTACAGACTAACAAAATAACCACATAGTTATGCCTGGCTAAAAAGAATCTTCTTCTAACCCAACTGATATCAGAGGAGGGATAGTTTTATCAGCCGAAATTATTTTGGCATGTCAGCCAGTGGTGGATTTTCACACATTAGTTCCTTATAGCTCCTGCTGAGGGTACGGTCTATTCATTTAGCAGAAGTTCAGAGGCTCATTGTGTCTCTGGAAAACTAAGCATGAGCAGTATTCATTTCCACAAAGCCAGCTGCAAAGAAAGTCAATCCCTTTGTTGACAGGTTGACAGACACCCTCCTCCTGTAAGACAAGCCGCAGCACTGTGCCAGGTTACTGCATCTCAGTAAAAAGCTAGGCAGCAATTTTCTTCCATTTTCCGTGACATTTTAGTTGACATAAATTTTTATCAATGTATATTCTGCATTGAAATGTAAGTTATAAAACTGACTCCTACAGGCATTTTGGGAAAATACTTGAGGGTTTTCCTGAAAATTGTAGTAAACTGGCAATGCACATGAACATCTGAAATGAACACCAAGGTAAGACCTCTCACCCAGTCTTAGCTGTAACCAGCCACACCGTATAAATAATCAATGCACGAATGTGAAAGAGAATACAGGAAAAGTCAGTCTTCAATCAGGAGTGACTTGCGGTGTCAGGGGTTTCAGGCTTTTTTCTTCCTCCACTGTGATTTATTGCACAGATATTTCCAAAAGCACTAGTATCTTCTTACAGACCACAAACCTTCTTCATCATTCTACTTTATGAATTATTGTGATTATTTTCCTGAAACCAGCCAGATAGATATACCACAAAACTGACTTCAGTGTCTGCCTAATCTTACATAAGAAACCACTGAGAGTTGGGCAGAAAGTAACCCTCCCAGGCCAGGATTTACAGCAGCTAGCACAGTGAGATGACCGACCCAGGCAATAACAAATGCCCAAGAACTGTGCCTAAACCTTTTCTCCTCTGTGGGCCTATTTTGGTGGATTCAGACACCTAAACTAATTGCCATTTCAAAGTGTTTTCTTTTACTCAGGCTTCAAAAGAACAGCTTTCTTTGGAGAAGATGGTCTTTCACATAAAGGTCTAATTTTTGAGCCCTTGTCCAGGCCCTGGGAATCCCTGGGCCATATTGCAACAGCACCTAAATCTCATAACTACATCTGCATGAGTCTTTAATATACCCTTTTGAATACCCACGACCAAGAAGCGGCTAGGAAAGGAGCAGACAAAAAAGCCTGCATCCAAGGTCACTGAAACAAGAACAGTATGCACCATTTGCCCTAGGAGTCATCATCTGGTGAGCTTCCAACCTCACAAAAAGCATGAGGCAGCATTTTGGCAGTTCTTTACACTTCCTCGCCTGGTGCTAAGTGTTATAATTTGGAAAACTGAAATCTAGTTCACATTCCTCTTCTGCTTGATTGAACTCAAATCTTTTACCCCTACAGCATGTCCCTCCAGCACGCATCGTTAAGTTACTTGGTCAGAGAGGGAAGGTTTGGCCAAATGACATTTTTTTTCTCAGTTAATGCATTTCCACACAAATTATTCATTTATGAAAATTCATTCTTGATGAAACACATACACCAACTTTAATATACATAAATTTCCCTCCAAACTCAACATGTTGTGTAATCACAAGGATTGCCCAAGAAAAGTCAGTTCCACCTAAACACAAAACATCCTAGGAAATCTACAGTTACTTGATGGCAAATGTACAAGAAAAAAAAAAATCGTTATGTAAAAGGCACAAAAGAGAGGTCAGCTGGGATCCAGGATGTAGTAATCAACTTTTTAACCAAGTAAAATATTTGAAGCAGTTATTTGAAACAAGCCTGTATTTGAAACAAGCATTTTGAGATTTCAGATACAGTTTTTTTGAAAACAATAGAGATAGCTACGTAGGCATAGAAAGAGTCATAACTACTCTCAAGACTGTATATTTATATTTCATGCCATTTCTATGATAATATATTTGAACATAATTTTGTTTTAATATCTCACTCCTGCCCAGAGAATAGGAAATCTTAGCCATTCTTGGTTAAAACACTAAATAAAATCTCAGAGAACAAGTTGCTGTGCTGTGTTATTTTTATAGTACAATTAATGACTTTAAACGTTTTTGTATTTTTTCAGTTCTTATAATGTGTAGTTCTAGTCCCTAAATTTAGTTTAATAAATATATGTATATATATAAAAGTCCTAATCCTAAGAGCACATGGGTAATAATTCTGATGAAATGAACTTTTGCATTTTTCAGACATGCTTTCTAATAAAATTGCAATATTATTCTAGAAACAAAGTTTAGATTAATATGGAATTTTCTATTTAATTTGAAATGCTGTCATCAATGGCCTTTATTTCATTTGAACTTAATTAGGTATTCACAACAAATTTTGGCTGAGATGAGAAAAAAAGATTCACCTGATAAGCAATGTCTCAAGAAATGTGTAGAAATAAGAGGTTCAAAGGACTTACCAAGATACCACTCGATCTATTTGTGTATTTTCTTCTAACATGTAATTGATGAAAAACATTTCTATTGCTGGTGAACAGAAATTGTTTGGTTGCATGAGTCTGAAAAAAAAAATGTGACTTTTTTGCATGGATTCACAGCAAATACAATAAAAAATACATTATGCTGTGATTCCATTAGTGGCTACTGCAGTAATGGATAGATCCAGTCTGCAGCAGAATCACAGACTCACATGGTTTGGGCTGGAAGGGACCTTTAAAGATCATCTAGTCCAATGCTCCTGCCATGAGCAGTGGCATATTTTACTAGATTAGGTTGCTTACATCCAACCCGACTTTTAAATACTTCCAGTGATGGAGCATCTATAGCTTCTTCAGGCAACCTGTTCCAGTTTTCCACCAACTATATCATTAAAAAAAAAATTCTTATCTCCCATTTATCTCCAGTTTAAATCTACCCTTCTTCAGTTCAGAGCTCTAACCCCCTGTCCTGTCACTGCAGGCTCTGCCAAAAAGTATTTCTCCATCTTTCTTCTAAGCCCCCTTGAGGTATCGAAAAGATGCAAGGAGGTCTCGAGTAAAAACACTTGGCACTCATTTGTAGGTACACTTAATCAAATGCAAGGTTTCATTTCATTTGCAGCAGACATATTCAGTTTTGGCCAGTAAATATGAATTAAAGTAAAATTATATAAATTTCATATCAAGTTGGCCTATAATCCTTGCACCAGTTTTCCCAGAAATTCTGCCTGAGAGTTTTCTGAGTGCTCTAATGCAAAATATCCCATTTCACTCTGTTGAATGTCCTTTTTAGCATCTTCATTTTTAATCAAGTCTCCTTTGTGTTTATGAAAAGAAAAGGGCTCTAAGTGGAGTTCAGTATTTTTAAACATATTCTTTAAATTTTTGTAAATATACATACAAAAGTATCTAAAAAAACAATCTAAACTCAGTCCTGAAAGACTTCAGCAAACAACTTCCTGGAGTTCCCATTACCAAAACCATTACACAACTGCAATTCCTTTGGCTCAGACATGAGAAAAAGTAAATCCACGTTTCTGTAAGATTGTAAACAGAGTATTTTTGTCTCTGCCAAAAGTGTCCTATTGGAAAACATTCCCGTTTATAAAACTGGATGATAGGACACCTTTATCTCATAGCACTATGAAGTCTAATTCGTAACTATAGATGGAATACCTGATTAGATACCAGCTGCCCACAGACCTACTCATAGATGGTTATAGCATCAGGAGTATCTTACAGGCGTCTTTTAGCTGTAAATATTAAAAGGGTAACACATTAATAATTTTTACTTCCATTTTGTTATATATTCTGCTAAAGGAATTATATGTCTTTGTATCTATATAAAGCTAATAATATAAAATACCTTCTGATATGCACTAAATCTCAAGAAAATAATTATCCATAATCTCACAGTTAGAGTTCAGCAGTTACTTTTCCATAGATCCTGAGTACAAAACAGATGGTATTCCACAGTATAAACAAGATGAGATATCATGTCGACAAATTTGTAACATATGGTAACAACATACACTCTTCCTGACTGTGGTAGATCATGGAAACTTTTTCCCCAAATACTCGGTTGTTTTGGAGAGCAGTAGTGAAATATTTCAAAGGTTTATTCAGATGGTGATTATGTGTGTGTTGATTTCAAAAAAGTTTGCATACAGACAACTCGTAGACAAAGCTGAATTTTTCTGCTTGTACTAATGTGACAGCTGTGAGTTACTCCAGTCCTTGAAAATTTTCTCATGTAATAAAACTCTGGCAACCAGGCAAGAGCATTACAAGCCTAGCTACAGGGATCTGCACGTGCAATTTTCTTTTCTAACCTTCTCCATGCAAGTTTCAAATGCTGTTGCACTGGTAAGTACATCTTTCTGATTGCCAAGATCAGGCCATAAAGGAGAGAAAAGGTCACACAAGCCATGTGTCAAATCAAGGATTTCTTACGGAGTCTTCAGGGACTCAAAGGAGAACTCAAAAAAAAAATGGATGAAATTAAATGTTCACGAATGACAAATTTTCTATAATGAAAAGCATCCTACCATCTCTGTAAAACCCTTAATTACCTGTGAGAACTGCCTCACCTGCCCAAAAGTTGCTATGTTCCGGTGACTGCAGCCCTTGAAGGGTGATGGTCTGTCGCTAGGAAGGTCTCACACTTCACAGAAACATTTTCCTATAAATTCAGGAGGATTAAAATACGGCACTACAGAAAGTCTGAACAACACAAGTGGACTCACAAATGACAGTGACTAACGAGAAAAAATCTTTACAGCTTAGGACTCTGGGTAGCTTTCTTTTAATTAACTGTACTTATTTTCATAACAAGCTGTCAGGACTAGAGCAATGGAAGTGCCTGCTTTCCCTGACCTTCTTAGCCCTCTGACTTTATCCTGTTGAATAGCAAGCTAATTTCCCCACAGAAATGATTGCTGCCAATATTTCTAATGACTTCTATTAGACATCTCACTGAGTTAAAAGACTAGTTAATTGGATTTTTTTTTAAAAAAAGAAAAAATTCACAGGATCATTATCACCTTCCTCTCATTTCTGTTCTACTTATTTAATTCTCCCCAGAAATGCTGTCAGAATGTTTCTTCACAAAACACACAAACGCTAAAAAATGCATTTTCACAAGATATTTCAGTCAACATTGGCATACGTGCTGTAAGGTACCTATATTGTCTAGGTATGGATGTATACAGACAGCAGTTTTCTAGGTTACTTGGAATCCAGCTCCACTGATTTCCAGGCCAGCTGTGAGTCTTCAGTATATCTCAGCAGTAAATACTAATCAGAAGGATGTTTAGTTTGTTTTCGTATTCCTATACGATTTCTACCTCTAGTGCTCCTTCATTTGCCACCTGGACATTGAATTTCTTACTTGGAGATCCATCATTTATGAAAGATTAATACCAGTATTCAGAACCTGCTTTTCCAAGGGAATATGGTTAATGCCATAACAAATATTTAATTTCAAACTCTTTATTGCTAATTCTGACTCAGCCTCTTCCTCCTTTGCTATCCATGCCTTCATATCTCTGTTGTTTGTCAACTGTTCAGTAAACATTTTCCATGCTACAGGGAAATATTTTCAAATTATTACCCTATTAAGGAATGTCTTCATTTCCTTCTTGTTTGGTGGCAGATCCCTCTTCCTCAGACAGCCATTACATTTTATTCCCTGGATATATACTTACAGGAACAAGAGCAGAAAAGAGAAGCAAGCCCATTAGCACAAACTGCTAATACTGATCTATCAGAAACTCAATATACGCAGCTTTAAACACTTTCAGCATTTTCTTCAAGCAAATTAACTTCCAGATGTAGTAAACTAGAGAAAATATTCAAACTGCATGATTGTTTAATACAAATAACTGAATTAACCAACATTTAGTGTTTCAATCCTGATGTTTTCCCCATTTATTTCCACTTTTTCTCTTCTTCACATACAGCACACAGATCAAGCATTTTTTATTTTAATCAGGCTTTGATGTTAACAGAAATAAGTGTATTTATAAATTCTGCTTTCTCATCATATGACACACTGCCTGTAGCCGATAATTCAGCCGCATCTGAGTTGCCTTCAGCAAGTTCTTTTATTTAACCTATTTACAGCCCAGTAACTAAGCATAGGAACGATTGCCTTTAGCATGAAAAATGTTTTCAGCACTGCGGACATCTCAACACTCATTAACTTCCACTCATATATCATGTTTGGTTTTGATGGGCATGTTTAATATTTACATAACAATGCATTAATACCTGCAGTTTTTTAAAAAAAACATGTTTAGAATTACAAAAAATGCCATTAAAAATTGATGCAACACATCTAAGTTTCTCTGATCTTGTTGATAAATGGAAATATACTAATCACATTAACAAAAATACAGTGCTTGACATACAGTTTAACAGAAAACCAGTTATATAAAGTTGCTGTCTGTTTTTTTTTTCAGGATTGCATTGGCTGCATTGCATACATTCTGTTGGAAAAACAGCACACAGCAGATGCATTGAACTGGCTCACTAAGAGATTTCAAAACATAGTTGTGATGACAGGGATATCAGCAACTAGAGACTCTAATGGGACTCCCAAGGATTCTTAGTGAACGATTATTTAACATTCTTATTGCAAACCCAGGCAGTGATATTCATGTAAACCTTGCTATTAACAAACAGATGACTTTATTAAATGATGGCATTATTTTTCTGTTATAGATTGATCTGATTTGCCTTGCAAACAAAATAATTCCATTGTAGCTAAGTACAACATAATACATCTGGAAAAAAATGTTTATGGGTTATATGCTCATGCAAAAACTGCAGTGGAAAGCAGTAATCACAGGAGGACACGGAGAAAACTGTCTGAATAGGTGCCCTTGGTGAAATGGCATGGCAACGTGACCTTTCTGCAGTCTGTAAAGGGGAATACAAGGTAAAAGGTAGGAAGCTGTCTTACCTCTGCACATCTAGTATGAATTTGGTTCCTGATGTGGCATAGCTGTGTGCCACATATTACTTTAGAATTATGCATGTAACAGATTTCTCTAAGAGTTAACGGGAGGGCTCTCTGATTCAAGGCCTTTTGGCACACGAAAGCTCTGGCATCTGAAAGACTCTGAGACTAGCAGCCTGGACCTGCATGAACAAAACAAAAGCATAAATTTCCCCAACAGATACAATGCATACAACTTAGCTGTTCCGAAGTGCAGCTGCAAAATGTGCTAACCCAAAAGGTTATGTACTAAAGCATACGCAACATCAACTCACTCTAGAACGAAGATGTAGCCTCGGGAAGGAATAAAGAGACCTCAGTTGTGCAAGAAACTTTTAAACTGGTAATACCTGAGTGTTGTTTGGAAATACTTGAAAAGTGGAGGTGCTGGCTGGGCATTGAGAGCAGCCTCTGCAGTCGACACGATAGGCTTTGCAGAACAACAACAACAACAACAAAATTAGGTCAGGGAATTTCAGTAGTCTAGCTGAAAAAATGGAACATTTTCAGATCTTAAGACTATCAGGTACATAATTCCGCTAAAGCATATCATATTTATTTATATAATGTTTTCAAAACAATAATTCAACACACAGTCAGTTACAAAATGAGTTCATCTCATGCTTAGTAGCATGTTTCCCCACTTTACTTCCTACTAAGCTCAATTCATGTCTGAATTACAGGCACTAGCCTTGGTGAATATACAAAATATTAAAAAAATGGTCACCACCAAAATTGAAACAAGGTGTTAGGCAGAAATTCTTCACTCAGAGGTGGTGAGGCACTGACGCAGGTTGTCCAGAGAAGCTGTGGATGCCCCATCCCTGGAGGTGTTCACAGCCAGGCTGGATGGGGCTTTGGGCAACCTGGGCTGGTGGGAGGTATCCTTGCCCACGGCAGATGGGTAGAATTAGGTGGTCTTTAAGGTCCCTTCCAACCCAAGCCATTCCACAGTCCCTAGGTCTCACGCATTTGGACAAAATTCTGGGTGATATCCAGCGCACCACCTGCAGGAACACCATCTGCCTCCCATGAGGACTACCCAAAACTGTGAGAGCCTGAGGGAGGCCGATGATGTCCAGGGACATCTTGTGCACAGAGGCAACGCAGAAAGGGGCCAGAGGCAGGGGTTCCCCGCGGGTCCCCCTCAGCCATCTGTCTCCTCACGGCCCCCTGGAAGCCGCTCCAACCCTGCCGGGCGCCCCCCCAACCTCTGCGGTGGGCGGCCAGCGGGGCCGTGCCCCGACCCCAAATCCCGGCGAGGGGGCTGCAGCCCCGACCCCAAAGTCGGGTGAAGGGTCCCCAGCCCCAACCCCACACCCTGGCGAAGGGTCTCCAGCCCCTGCCGGGCGCCGGGGGGGGCGGAGGCGGCGGCAGCAGCGGGCGGGCACCTCCCTGAGCGGCCCCCGCGGCCCTGACGGCGTTTCCGGGCGGGGGAGCGGGGATGTGCGTCCGGGTTGGGTCGGCCCCAACGAGCGGCTTCCTCCCTCCTTCCATCCTTCCCTCCTCCATCCCTCCTTCCTTCCCTCCCTCGTTGTCTCCGAGGCGGAGCCGCCGCCGTGCCCTCCGAGGGAGCGCCGCCCGCGGGGGGTCGGTGAGAGGGGAGCGGGAACCGGGGGCGACCCGAGGCGGGAGGCGGCGGGGAAGAAGGGACCGGGGGGGACAGCGGGGAAAGGGCCCGGGGGACGGCTGGGAGAGGCTCCCCCGCCTCCCTCGTCCCTCCTCGGCGGGGCCCCGAGCCCTGCCCGCCAGCCCCGGGGCTGTCTCCGCGCCCCGAGGCGGCGGCGCCGTGAGGCGAGCTCCTGGCGGGCAGCCCCGCTTGGCCGGGCGGCGAGCAGCCCGAAAAGCCTGAGGGAAAAACCTGCGGCTGACAGTGGGTTGCGGGTGGTTTTGTGTTTTTTGTTTGTTTGTTTGTTTGTTTTTTCACCCCGGATTTCTGAGGTAAAAGTCTCGCCTGGGCACGGCTGCAGGGAGAGCAGGGCGGCTGCTGCCCCCGCCGAGCTCTGGCAGGCTCCGCTCGCACACCTCGCTCCTGGGGTGCAGACTTCCCTAGCTTAACTTGCACATTAAGCATTAATGAGGAAGCTATCTAAGTGTTTGAACGTTAAAAATAACGTTTTAAGGCAGTAGGGTTATCCAGTTTCTTATTTGTATGAAAAAGACCCTTGAAAAATGCAACATCTCCTGACTTACCCGGTGATACTTAGTACCTTTCATGTTCTGATTCACGTGCCAAAACCTAAATTAGTCATAATAGCGCACAAATTTATTTGAGGATGATTTTTTGTCCACTTCTTTGGACAGATTTAGACAAATTCTCAAGAAATGGAGCAAGGGATGGGTCACGGGGTTAGGGAGCATCACTGCTGGTGTGAGGTGGCGGCGCCTGAGGCAGGTATGGGAGCAGGGCCTGAAGTGAACCTTGTGTGCCTCAGACCCATGGTACATGTTGGACTGATCACTTGGGCATTTTGCACATCAGAGGTGGAATATCAGGCGTACAACTGATACACAATACATTCATACAGTGAAAGGACAATGTTACGAGCAGTTTTGTTCATGTCCAATTAGTAAGTGGCAAATTGAAGTGCTGACTGATGAAATAACTTGCCTGAGGTCACCTAAGCAGTCCGTAGAAGAGCTGGAAATAAGTGGTACAGTTTTTGTGAATCCTAATGTGAAATCGTCTTTCCTCTTGCTTTCTGTTCACAGCATTTTTATGAACATAGCTATTTACTTTATTTACAGACTTGGTAGACTCGTGAATAAGCTAGAGAGTCACCTGAGCTGCAGAGATGTTGGAAGAAGATATGGAGGTGGCCATCAAGGTGGTAGTGGTAGGAAACGGAGCTGTTGGGAAGTCCAGTATGATTCAGCGATATTGCAAGGGGATTTTTACAAAAGACTACAAGAAAACTATTGGTGTAGATTTCCTGGAAAGACAAATCCAGTAGGTATTAAATAGATGTCATGCTATCCATTTTTACCTTCCCTTCTGTTTCTTTGTGCTGTTGTAATCTAACGATATGCAAAGACTTCAAACACAAGGCCTGCAGTCTCTGAAGCTAAGTAAAGGGAGTTGTTTTCTCTTTTGGACTGAGGGCTAAAATTATATCACTCCGTTTTCTAATAAAGATTTAGAATTATAAATCAAAAGCAAAATAAAATTTGGAACCTCTGTCATTCTAAGCTTTTTTGACAAGCTTCCTGTGTATTCTACCACCTGCTGATATTCTTTGCGATTTCTTGTTTAAAGTAGAAGTGCTTATGATTAAACAACTGCACAAGTTTAGGAGCTAATATAAATGAAATAACTGGGAAAAATAATTAAGTACACTATAGATTTAGTCTCTATGTAATATAAGCAGGTAATACCCAATAATGTTTGATAAAATGGAAAATAGTATGGTAATGAGAAGAAAGATCTATAAATTCCATAAGCTGATTAAAGAGGCAAAAAGACCATTATTCAGGCACCTCAATTTTGTTTTGAATTTTTGTAATTTCTCTTCATGGAGAGAAATACAGAGGAAGAAGAGGAAAGGAAAAGGAAAATAAAATATGGGTTGTCAAGGAGGAGCACTAATGTAATTGAGGCTTTATTGCCATAGTATGGTGTGGGGGTGAACCATTATCAATACTAAGTTCCATTATATTTAAATCAAGTTAAATTTGAATTGAATTACTTTTATTTGTAGAGATGGAAATGTTTCTGTGTTGGTTGTTTTGTATTAATCACAGAACCATGTTGTTTATTTCAGAGTTAACGATGAAGACGTCAGGCTAATGTTATGGGACACCGCAGGTCAAGAAGAGTTTGATGCCATAACTAAGGCCTACTACAGAGGTGAAAATACCATGTTTGTTATTTGGTGGTTGGGTGGTTTTGGTCTGCACATCTTTAAGATATTTCCCCATCTCTGGATTAAGAATTTTAGTTATTCCATGTGTGTGCAAAGCACGTACAGCTCGTTTTTTTCAGTTCTTGAATGTTTTCCCTGTCATGTAAGATCCTTGTCTTAATTAAGTGCCACTTTATGCATTATGCTCAGTAGTGCCCTTTGAAAAAATAGAACATAAGGCAAATATCTGCACAGAAACTCTTGTGGAGCTGTTCAAACAGTCTAACTCAAAATCAATCTTAATTTGTTTTATGTGTCAGTGCTGTATTTATAATCCAGTATATGCTGTTGATATATTTTAAGGCAGTTCTGAAGTTTCAGTTGGGAACTCTGATCATGATACTTCGTACTCACTGTCAATAACAGAAATAAGGAAAAGGCCTGGGAAAACTGGAATCAGAGTTCAGAAATCTGTTTCTTCACTTTGATGTTTGTTTGCTAGCTTTTCTGTAGTTATGCTTTCCCCTTAAAAGTATTGCCTGAATTCTGTAAGAAGTGCCGTTGTAAATGTTCCAAAAACTATGTCTGGGGCACTTACAAGTTAATCCAAGGGAGAAAAAATCCACCAGTTATCCTGGAAAGATAGTTTATTAAGCACAGTAATTCTCATTCTGGTCCTGACTGCTTTGAACACATTAACATAATAGAGTAATAAGGAAAGTGTATTTACTTCATAGAATAGAAACTGTATTATTCAGCCATGTAAAGGCAGCCTATCTATTTAGCCAGTTACAAATCGCATGCTTAGGCTTTTTTTCCATGTAATTTATCAGTGGTTGTGAATATTTTCCCCTCCTTTTTTTTTTTTTTTTAACAAGAGATACAAATGACTTAAGAAATTCTGTCATTCACTTCTTGTCAAAATTACCTGATGGCTGGGAAAAAATATATTGCTATGATATAAAATCTTAGAAATATTATCTCATTTAGAGATGAATTAAGTTATGCCTTGATGTTTCAGTTCTCTGAGCTTTTTATATTTCATGATAGTTCTGATAACTAGTATTTTTTTAATAATATTTCTGGTTGTACCTTGTAATTGATGGTTGCCATTTCTTTGGCAGAAGATACTTCATTTCCTATTTCTTTTTGTCCTTGTGTGGAAATAGATCGTTCTGTTATTTTACAGCTAACAAGTTGAGCACATGAATTTTAGAAGGTAGCTCTTGATTATCTCTGAGCTTCCTTTTTACTCTTCTGGCCTTTAGTTCTCTTGTGTGCCTTGCAGTCCCTAGGTGTTTCAAGCCAAAGGCTTTTTCTCCTCATTACTGGGACTGTTATGCCAAAGCACAGAGCGTCCAGGACTTTGCAATATGCTTACTGTCCTCACTTACCGTCAAACCTGGTGATTTAAAAAACAATCAGCACGAGAATCTTGATATCTCGCTCATGACTTGTGCCCCACATAGCACAGTTAGAGCGCTGCCCTTTATACTGAAGGGGTGGATGTGGAGCAGAACAGCATCATCCTGTGGATGCCCGGTGTGGACAACGTGATGGTTCTCCTAACAGCACAAGCTGTTAGACACTGACTGTTCTGCACTAGACTTTGAAGGATGAAGGAGATTTTAGGAGTCTGGAATGCAATTTTGGTTTAGCATCAGGTCTGCAAGCACATTTATATAGAGCAAAAGGTCGAGATTACTTTGTAAATGCAAGGATTTCAATGTGAATTATTGCTGATAAGGGAAAGATGCCTCCAAGGGAGGGGCTGTTATCTTCCAAGCCTGCACCTCCCGCAGATCACTGTCACACTGACCGCTGTCATTGCACCGGGGATTGCGTGCTCTCCTGGAACACTGTGCATTGTCAGTTCTGCAGGGATCAGTTGCTCATCCGTGATGGCACAGTGAATGCTTCAGAGTCTGTTTCTGAGCCATTGTCTGGGGACCCAATTCATTCAGCCTTGCAGAGAAACAAAATTGGAGCTGTCAGTGGACTTGTCATGTGTTTTTCTTTGCACAGGTGAATATGTGCAGCCAGGGTAGCTGCGTACCCATCATCATACAGCACGATGAGTCAAACTGTCCAGCAGCCTAAATTCAAGGAACTGAAGGAAGCTTTATTGCTTTATTTTTTTCTATTGTATCATGCATCTTCTTTTCTATCCTGTAAATCATTAATTCTCTAAGCAGCTAGGTACTTCATTTGTAAGCTAAGCAAATACATGAGGGGCTGTCATGAGTAGCCCCATGCCTTCTGTTCACGTTACAGGTCTTGCAACACAGCATTTGATCACTTCTTAGTGCTTGCATCTCCATCCAAACACTACCACTGTTGTCTTGAGTAGATCCTTAATAGTTCTTTGAAAGAAAAGATGCCTCTTGCTCATTAGTCTGTTGTTCAGTTGCTGATGCATCAAATTCCCAGGCTCCTCGTTTTGTAGCCCAGTAGCTAGATGTCCTGTTTGTCAAGTTATAAACGTCCTCAAGGTAGCCAGGATCCACAGCAGGTAGACCATCAGCATTAACAAGAGCTTCTGGATGATGATATCTTGGACCTCAAATTTTGACCTCAGTTTAAGGTCAAACAGGCCACCGTCAATTTTGTAGTGAATGTGGGTTTGTCATAGCCTGAAAAAGCTGAGGACAGGAACAGAAGAGTGAAGAGAATAGGTGTGAGGTATAAAGCCCTGTGAGAGTTGACCCATAGCAAGGAATTTCTTTACCTGATTTCTGTTACACAGGCATTGTGTCCTTATGAAAGGAGAAAATACAGTTACACTGCCTCTGAGGAAGGGACAGCTTGCTGAGGATCTTTGAGACCTACTCAGCTGACAAGTTCATGCTCTGCTTGAATCAAGTAGAGACGCCAGCACTACTGTTAGTTTTTTCCTGAATTAGTCTAGGTGTGGATATCAATTCAGTGATTCTGCAGCAAGTCGGGACAATATAGGGATTATCAACGCAGTAATCACACCAAAAAAGAATAAATAAATGCAGAGTCCTTTTCCATAATACCTTACAGTTCCTTGCAAAACAGCTTCTTACAGAAGAAGTCTAAGTTCAAACATTCATAGAGAACCTGTTGGTTTTAGATGTTGTGTTCCTGTCTGGTGTTGTCCTGTGCCTTTGCTGCTGGTACCTGTTGTTGTACACAGTCATGTGACAGAGGTAGTGTAGGACTCCATCAGGACTCTCTTAAATACTGTCATTCACTAGATATCCAGAGATGTTTATGTGCCTAAATCCTGGTTTGTTTGTTTGTTTTTTTGGAACTCCTCCAGGGTTATTATGGTTTCTTTAACTTGTCTATACTATCAATAAAAATACTGAGTATTTAGCAGTATTCTTAGAAGATGAAAATAGTCTGCCTTGTAAGGTACCTGTCCTGCAGCATCTTTTAGCGCACTTGGATGCCACATCAACTTTTGCACTGTGATGAAGCATCCCTTCAGAAAGATTGCATTTGATGTTTTGAATCAAGCTTTAGAAGAATACTCCCTTTGTGTTCTCTGGTATTTCTTACAAGCCGGTGATCAAAACCTTCAGCAGAAGCTTGGAAGTACGCAGTCACATAAGTGTGTGTAATTTGTCATTGTTGATAGACATTGGTGATGATGAAAGACACTTCCATTTACTGTTATTTGTTTTAATAACTTCCTGGTAAGAACCTTCAAACCCAGCATCTGGAAGGCCCTCAAAAATATCTCACTTTGATTAGAGACTGTTATATAATTCTTCTAAAGGCAGTATTGTCAACCTGACTATTACTTTTACTGTCCCTGTCCTCTGTGTTATAGAAGTATTACATCTAAATTGAGTAAATAAATCTGCTGTTGTAAGCCACCCTCTTTCTACTTACTAACATGCTAGAACTTTTCCCTCTACACTTACTGTTGCCAACTTATCTCTGTTTTAGCATTCAGGAGGAATGGATGGAAAGAGAGATGAAGTGAAAGTTCCTTAGAGTGGAAATTTCGCAATGGATTTCTTAGTCTTAAAACTGAGCGAGATGATGTTTGCAGATGGTGAGAGCCTTGTACACGTTCCCGCTCCAGCAGATCAAAGAACTTAAGAGAGGCTTTATTAAGCTGGATGGCAAGATGGTCAGTTAAATTCAGCACTGATGGTTAAATTCAGCAAGATAACCTGCCTTAGAAAGAATAATTAAATTTACACATACCTTGTAGGGTTTTAAGTGGAAGTACATCAGGTTAGAACATAATGTGGACATCTGGGAAAACAAACAGAATTTTAGAACACAAGTAATAAGATAGGGAGGATTATGAAAGGCTACATTGCTACTTCTTTGTTGCCAGAGCTTAATTTGAAGTTCTGAGGGCAGTTCTTATTCCTCTGTATAAAACCATACCAGAAAAGTCTTAAAGGCAGGTGAAAGAATGCTTAAAGAGCGTAGGAAAACTTTGGTAAAGGTAGACTGAACTTGGCTTTGAAAAGATAAATAAAAGGAAATTTAATAAAAGTACTTGAGTACTTTGTGCCACAGAAGTATAAAGGCAAACAATACAGCAACAGGGGATACTTGACGAAACTCATAGATAAAAGAAAAATCATACTGATGAAATAGTTTTTTCATCTTATATGTAAGTAGTTTGGGATATGTGCCACAAGATACCACTAGACTCTCAAAACCAGCTGTCTCGTCTTTTACAAGCAGGCATAATTCTACTATTAAATATCAAATATATTAAAGGCATCTAAGTAACAGTGTTTCCTCATGTGTTTATGTGCAAAGACAAGTAGGTTTTGGAGGATAACAAAGGGCTACTGGACAGTCAAAAGACTACTCCTTAGTATTTTAACTATTGAAGTACTGAATCCTGAATTTCTGAATCCTTGGGTTGTTACTATTCACTATGGATTTACTGTTACTTGCTAAGGCTGTTATAACACCGTGACAAAAATACTACAAAACAGCATGTGTGTGTGGATATCATAATGCTGAGACCGCATGAGCATGAATTTTCTCTAAAGAGCTACTAAACAATTTACTTAAAATTTTTAGAGAAAGCTGTGGTTATTTCTCTGCTTTTCAAAATACTAATTACTGTAGTTTAAGGAATAATGTGAATTATGCTTTACAGATACTGAATCATGAAAAACATTTGCCTTTTGGCTACCAGTTAAGCTGTCTGAAAAGCAGTGAGCAATACGCAAACTTCTCTTTCCCTTTTTCCAGTCTTTTCCACTCTTCTTCCTTTGCAAACCTACACCTTGCTGGAGATGATCTGAGAAGTACCAGACTCAGCCATCAGGAAGAATTGATATAATGGCTGAAATAATATGGCGATCTATTCCTTTTCATTTGGGGAATTTTCTAACCATTTGTTTGTCACAAGCTGGTGGTAAAAGTGTGCTTTTTGGGAAGAAACCAGGAAAACCCCATCACACTTGAAATATATTCAATATTATTCTTTTTGTTATTATTATTATATTGGTTTGTTGCTTGATTTGTATGCATTTGTAATTGTTTTGTGTATTTTTAGGAGCCCAGGCTTGTGTTCTTGTGTTTTCTACAACTGACAGAGAGTCCTTCAAAGCAATCCCTACCTGGAAAGACAAAGTGGTGACTGAAGTTGGAGACATTCCCACAGTTCTGGTGCAGAATAAGATTGATCTTCTTGATGACTCTTGTATAAAGAAGTAAGAGTTCTATCTTCATGTTTCTGAAGAGCAGTTACTGTCCCTTTTATACACATGCTTAAAAAAAAGGCAAACAAACAAAAATGGGAGGTTTTAGTGAAGAATTCTGATGTCTAGGTTATTGAACCTAGGCTATGATCAAAATGTGCCCTAGAAGCACAGATGTCTGGCATTACTGCAGGAGCATAGCTTCTTGGGTGGATGTGTTTGTCAGGCTAAAAACTGTTAGCTTCGTGCCTTCTTCTGAAGTATCAGCCTAAAAAATGGAGGAATAGCATCAAGAGTTTGATTCTGCCATGATATGATATTTATTTTTTAATCAGAGATTGCAAAACTGTAAATTTGCCCTCCTGTTACAAATTTACAGTTACTGTTAAACTGCTGGGCATTGCCCAGTTTAGTTACCAAAGGCTTGCTAGAGTGGTCAAGACGTGGTAAACAGGTTGTTTGTAAAAGTGTCTTCCTATTCTTTGCTTCCCTTTACTTCAATTTGTTTTTAATGCTCCCTTTAATCAAAGCATTTACCTCTATAGAAACCTGTATCTGCACATTGCTGATCCTTCTTCATATATTTTACTTCATAGATTTTACTGTCAGTTTTTTTGCCTTTGTGTATATGCCTGTTTTCATTCCTGCTATAAAATCAGCTTAACAAATGTTAACTCCTGTTTACCACAGTGTGGAAAGTGCTGCATGATTAGTTTGATCATTCTCCACTACTTTATTTCTACCACATCCCTGGGAGACTGGAGTTTTCTTCTTTTTGTTGTTTCCTAAACTGGCTTTCTTTGTTCTGTGTTTGCTGTCATTGATGGCATAAATCAGTTTGTATTCCCTCTGCCAAGAATACTGAGAATTCTTCAAAGGAAAAGCAAAATTGCATTTCAACTTCCCCTTTATTTATGGTATGTCACTTAGGTTTGTTCTCTGAATACTCCATCTGCCTCAGTATTTCTCTTGGTGAAATTCTAATGTTTTCTCAGCTTTTCCTTAACATCTAACACAAATTCTCTCTCACAAAAAAAATAAAATCATTTAATTCATCTCTGCACTCATCTGATTGCATCATCTACTGCTTTATTAAAATATAGTTAAGAAATATGTGTTTTGCTTGTTTTGACTTTACAGTGGTAACTGTTCTGATTCTACAGCTGCATTAATTACAACCTTCCTTTTGGTTTCACTGACACCTGTCTTAGAAGCCTTGAGAAATTTTAGTTAATGAAGTCAATAAATATTGAAAAGCAATTACTTCTGTTCATAAAGAAACTGCATGTGAAATACTTCATTGCTATAGTAGGGATACTGTAAAGAAATGAAGGATCAGGTGGGTTTTGACTGTCTGCCCACCTTGCTGTGTTTAACTTACCGGAAAGCGTTTTGTCTATAAGAATTGATAAATGCTGACAAGTTATAGAAATTAGTGCTTAAAAGTCTTTTTCTCCTATGCAGTGAAGAGGCAGAAGCACTGGCAAAAAAGCTAAAACTACGGTTCTACCGAGCATCGGTGAAGGAAGACCTAAACGTAAGTGAAGGTACGAGATACAACACAGTAGGTGTCCGTCCTGCCCTCTGCTGTATATTATACACACATAACATCGCTGTGTATCATATGAATGTACCATTGCTTTTGCATTCTCTTGGCAATCCTTCTTCAATTTCCTAGCAGCACGCTTTAAGCACACCTATTATTGCTTGATATCAGCGTGTGATGCCTGTTTTTTATTTGTGTACATCTTTCCTTTCTTTTCCACAAATGGTGCGTAGCTCCAGGATTTACAAGTGCCAGCATTCTGGGGGCTCTTCAGTCCTACTGACTGTCAGTAAGCACTGCGCTTTTAAAGCCTGCATGTAGAAGTTCAGTTATTACAATATAGAAGTTGTTGAACAGATTCATTCACAATCGTTAATAGTTAAGAAATAATTAGTATAAATTATTTCATAGTTTAATTAAGTAAAGTACATTAAAAAATCACATCTGTTGCAGCCTTTTGACTGCTGGTGATACATTAATAGTTCCCAAGTTCACCTTTAATGCATATATTTAATATGAATATCATTATGCAATTCAGTCACTGTCTTTTCAGGGCTAAGTTTGAATAAACATGAATTATAGTCTCTGCTAACTTTTGTTTGTTTAATCAGGCAAACTTAAAATTATACTAATTTTTTCTTCTTCCAAACTTTCACCTTGGAACATAAAATTTGTACCATAAAAACTGTAAATTTTTCTGTATCATCTTTAAATGAGTTATTAATTGCAAATGAAAGTTTGCCTATAGCTGCAGAGTTTTCAGTTTCTTAGATAAGACATTTTATACCCTTATACAAATGAGGGTGGCATTAGTTAATTAGAAAAGTGTTCCTTCCAAGTTATATTAATAGCCTTGATTTACATGACTGTTGTTATTCTAAAGCTTCGTGCAAAAAATAATACAGTTACAATACAATAATTTCTAAATTCCTCCATAACTTTAAAAATTTCAAGTTGCATGAATTGGAACATTCAACAATATTTATATGCCAGCTTTCTTACAGTATTGAGATGTTTTTGTATGCCGTGCAAGACCGTAGTGCTGCAGCCTGGAAGATCTGGTTGGCACGGGACTGATTTGGATTCTGGTCAGGTACACAGGCAGGCCTGCCAAGGGAGAATCACTTGCTAGACTGTGTTAAACCTAGCCCATCAAATGTGCCTTTGTCACCAAGCAAAGCTTGATATGAAGGTTTTATTATTGATCTGAACATTATCTTTAAGCATACCCTGATGTGCCTTTTTTCTTTTTAAAATTCCAGTTTTCAAGTATTTGGCTGACAAATACCTTCAAAGGCTCAAGCAACAAACAGCTGAAGAACCAGAGCTAGTACATACGAGCAGTAACAAGATTGGTATGTATGCTGCAATAAATAATAATAATAATAAAAACAGAAGGCAGTATTTTGTGCCATCAAAGCTTCTGGTCCCATCTGTTGCCTTATGGAGTTAATAGATGGTGAACGGGGTGTAATTATTACCTTGCTATGGTAGGGTGTTGTAAAATTCCTTCTGTAGAATAACTTTGTGACTATCTAAAGTTACAAGATTGTCAAATTGACATACTGAAGTTTCTGGCTAATGTTTGCCAAGTGCCCTTTTATTAAATTCTTTAAAACATTGTGTAAGGGCTTGAGAAAGGGTGCTTGGTGGTGGTTTTAATGTAATTAGTATTAGCGTTACTCATCTTAGTGCAGATGTACAAGAGACTCACTGTGAAAGAATCTGGCATGCAATCTGTCTTCGTAAACTTTGCCTTTTGTGAGGGAACACTGAACTTTTGGAGTCCTTCTTTAAAGCAATCCTGAGTCTGTTTTTGCTATTTTCCTTAAAGCACTTGGGTTTTGTTCACTCTTCTTCCATACCTTTCTCTCTGCAAAGTTTCTAACTTTAAAATTTTCATGTTTTTCTTTTACTGCATTACTCAACAAACCATAGTTTTGGTACTGTGCAATTAGTAGCGTACACATACTCAGAGGAGTGAATCTGCTACCCTTCAATTACATGGATGTTGTATACTGGATTTAAATACTGCCTGCCTAGTAATTCCAGCTGGCTCTGCTTCAAATTTAGCTGCAATATTGTCCCCAAAGTAGATAAAAGGTTATTTTGTTTGTTTGTTTGTTTTCAGTACTGGGAATTAGTAACTGTTGCATCTTAGGTTTTAATGTATTATACTGCAGGAAGTGAAGAAATGTAAATATTCTTCTTGTCTTTAAATTCTGTAGGTGTTTTTAACACAGCTGCTGGAAGTCACCCCAACCAAAATTCTAGCACTCTCAACGGGGGAGATGTCATCAACCTTAAACCAAACAAACAGAGGACCAAGAAAAGCAGAAGTCCTTTCAGCAACTGCAGCATACCTTAGACCACTTCTGGAGGAAACAAAAAAAAGAGTAACAGTGAATTGGATGAAGTTGTGCAATTGAATACAGAATAAAAAGCCAGCTTTAGAGGTATTTTACCAGTGCTTTAGCGAATCTTGTGCCTATGGGATCCTGGATAGATGATGGGTTTATTTAAAATTGCTGATGCAGTGGTTTTTGGTGTGTAGAGTGAGACATCTGGTGGCAAAACACAGAACCATGTCTGTCCCTGTGCACTCTTTAAAAAAAAATAAGCAAGCATCTTTTTGAAGGAATTATTTACAGAGCTCTGAACTAGGTTTTGCTGAATGGTGAAGCACATTTAACATAAGGATAACGCTTACAGGTATAGGTACAGACCATAACCTTATGGCCCAAGGAAAAGTAGCAACCTCGCAACTCAATTTCAAAGGAAATGTTAGGCTTGATTAGCCAAGACACTAAGAAATTAAATGAAGAGCAGAATGAAGATGCCACGTTTTATGCCTGACGGTATTAACGTGGATTCTGGCAGTTCTGTCGGTGCAATATACTTGTGTTCTATATATGGTTGTTACGGTATATATGTAAACATTTGGTATGAATATTTAGGCTAAATCCCGGTGTATACATTACTTGGAGATCAGCTGATGATTATGAAATAGCATCTTCAGAAAAGGTTTTCCTTTAAAAATGATCCATTTCTGATGAGGCTTTCCCAGCTGCTGCTGTGTATGTTTAACTTGCTGTACTTGGGCCTAAAAGCTTAGATTTCAAAATGGATGGTGCCAAAAATATTCCTCTTTTACCTAATGCTGTGCTACAGGTGTTTTTGTAAGTTTGTTTTTCCTCAGTCTTAACAGGTGGAACAAGTAAGTCTTTAACACTACTAGATATCCAGATGGAACACATAACGTAATCATGTTCCCATCCAAGTTTGATTGCTGTGTCCTGTGTTATCTATGAAAAAGGAACTTGCAGAGTGGTGTCACAAAATATTTATCTTCTTTGAAGACATTTTTCATAGGTACTGTAAACTAGGTTATGGAGGATCCCAAAACTGCAGCTAATAACCGAATTACGTTAATGAGGCGTTCCTTAATGTTGTCACATACTCAAAATTAGCTGACAGATACAGAAAATCTAATTCTGCAAGATCTGAGACATGGCAAAAAAAATATCTCAAAATATATAAATAATTTTACAGAACTGATTTAGACATTTAAGAGCCCAAATCTAAATTAAAGGTATTTGGATTTAGGCTCCTAAATCACTAAGGTGCTTTTAAAACTGCTAAGCAAGATACCTAATTTACCAAAAATAAACACTTTTTAATCCTCTTCAAGAGCATGCATGCCTTTTAGAAATATCCATTTTGTTTACATGTTTTTGTATGGTATGATATAATTTTAACTTTCTAGGATTTCTACAACAAACCTGCCAGTGACAAATGCAAAATATGCTGCTTGAAAAAAAATGTAGAATTTTAATAGTTTTTTAAACAGTGTATGAGAGTGAAAGTGACTCGACTGATCCTGTATATTTTTGGAGGAAGGACTTTTCACTGTGTGAATTCCTATAGGAAGCCTGACTGACTTTGTTTCTAAGTCAATGAGTGTGGAAACTGAAATGTCCTCTTGTCCCACTGTCTGCAGGGAGAGGAGTGGGTGGCGAGTTATGCACGAGCAGTGTAGATCTCTGAACTCTGCGTTTGATGTTTACTGTGTTAGACTTTCTACTGAGTACCGTTGTTTCTTTGACAAGCTGTCACAGCATCGCCTGGTGGTGGCAAGAAGGCGCTCGGTCCCCTTTGCTGTTGCAGCAAAACTGTGTCCTTCGCTGTAATGTTTCCTGTATTCTCTTGGATAGATGCCTTTATTTTTTAACAAGTGCATTTAATCACGTATGTATGTATGTATAAATGGAGTCGAGTCCCACCTGTCTTAACGATTTAAGAAGTAAGGTACTTAGGATTTGGTAACAGAGACCTATGATTGTACACAATGGGGCCATCTGACAGCGTCAGGATGTAGGGTGAGAGGGTACGCGTGAAGAATTTTGACAACTGTTTTTAATGTGGAAACTTTTACATTTCAGTGTCTGTTTAACATTTTTTATTAATTTTTCTCAAAAAGCCCACAAAGTGTCTGAAACATCTTTCTTGCCTTGTTCAACTTTGTACAGAGTACTGAAAAATCTTTGGTGTGTAACAACCATTCGTGCTGTTAGATATTTTACAGCAGACATTGTGTTATTACAGAAGCCATTTGCGTTTGAGGTCTGTCACTATAAACCACTATGTTAAGGACTGAAAACTCAATAGAAATTTTTGTAGGTGGAGACTCGACAGACCTGCTAAATTTAGGATGCATTGAAATGTCATATGTATGTGCTTTAATCTAGGAATATATATTTGCAGGACCGGGCAAGAGGGAGTTTTAATTTCATTCCCATCTTAAACCTAAAGTGGCTCTTTCTTTGTTGTGATTTTGCAGTGCTTAATCTCCAGTACGACCAAGATAGAGACTGTCCAAATTAGCATTTTTCTGGAGAGTGCTCTGCATGTACTCTGCTTGAAAATGTGAATTTTATCCCCCTGGTTTTAGTATATAGACGGGAACCAGATGAGTTCCTTGCATACTGCAGGAATCCTTAGGTATTCATAGCACTGCTCCGCGGGAGTAACTCTTGACTTCTGGATGAAGAGCTATGCCTGCACTTCCAGCACTCACATTGTCCCCTCTGAAGATGTTTTTTTATTACAAACATCGCCCCCATTCTCCACTCCATCGCCCCTTTCTCCACTCGGTGTTCTCACTAGAATACCACGTTGCAGTCACCCTTCTCGTGCTCCTGCTGACTCGTGGTGGCGGGGGTGCAGTTCTGCGCCTACCACAAAGTTTTGTTCCATGAGACTGAGCAGGCTGCACTCCTCTGACATCTGCTAAAATCTCCTGAGTAGCTCATTGGATACACAATCTAAATTTTGCCAGAATTCTTTGCTTTCAGCTGATAAAGCTGATAAAGCTAGTAGAAAACTTCAGTAACTGTATGCCTTAGTGAAGTAAGCATTCACTAAAGAGTACAGCTCTCAAGCATCTGTCGCTCCCGCGTCGTATCCATTCAGTGAATGGGTGTTCTCCCAGCGAGTGGGGCATGGTTTGGTGCGGAGCAGTAAGGCTAGGGATGTATTTCCGACTGGAAATAACAGACCCCAAGGTTATAAGACTGGTCGCACTAAGATTTTTGTGCTTGTGTCTGTGGTTAATTAAAAAAAAAAAAAAGGCACTCCACTTCAGACAATTTTGGAGCTTTCTTATTTTCAGTGTTTCTTAAGGCAACGCTTACCTCCTTTGGTCAAAATGCACAAATTCCCACACTGTCAGTCTAATTTCCTGATTAATTTTTTTTATGCTTCCATAAAAATTGTGGGTTTTGTTTCATTGTTGGACTATAGCACATCTGATGTACTCTTTCTTTGCCTCATTGTTGTAGTTGCATGTTGTACTGAAGGGACTTGAGCAGCTGGACACGTACTGCGTTGAGGTTGTGCCCGAGTACACGCACATGCCTGGTGAACATGCACTTTGACGCTGTTAATTCATCAGTCAAGTGTATAGCTACCAGTTAACGGGCTAATGCAATTAATTATTTGCACTGCTGGACCCTCTTGGGAGAACTGTCACACACCAAACTGACAAAACATGCTTCTGATTCCAGTAGTGGTACCTAAGCTCCTTCCCTTTTTCTAAATCTAGTCATAAACCTGTGGCTGAAGTTGTAGTTCCTGAGCACGAGGTGTCCATCAAACAGAGCAACCACGGCCCAAGAGGCTTGTTTTCATCAAAACAACCACGCTGCATTTCTGTAGAACCTAACAGTTGTGCAATATTTTTTTTTTATCCTCAAGTGGTATCTGACAGAAGAAAGTATTTCTCACTTAAATATGGCATCCTAAAAGCTAATCTAAGTCGTAAAAGAAAAAATGCAGAAATTATTAAATTTAAGATGAAAGGTGCTATGGTAAAATAAGAGAAACTTTGAAGCAGTTCCATGTCAAAGAGGGGTTCTGGGCAAGTCGCCTCAAAGCCAGGCGAGTCCTATGCTGTGCTAGCCTCCTTCTCAGGTTTGCAGCCGAAGGGTAATGCTGATAAAAAACTTAGGGAGTGAGTGTTCTTGTTTCCTCTTCCTGACGCAGATGTGGTTCAGCAGAACCAACTAAAATTGCTCAAAAAAATAAATAAAAAAAAGGACCAGGAAAAAAAACATTGTCATTGCAAAGCTAAAGATGTGTTGTTTCTAATAAGTGACTTACTCTTATTGGCAAGTTCCCGTGACTCTAAATGGTTAAAACAGATATGTATACACCTGTTTTTATCACCTTCATGAGCTCAAGTAAATGTATTATATTTTTAGAAAAAGTCGATATAACTCACACTAAATCCTCAAGTGGACAAATAAATGTTTAAAAACAAGTACTGTGCGTATGGTATTCCTCTAATATTCCTACGAGTTAGTTCTGCTGGTCTCGTCAGTGACATTAGTTGTATCACGTGACTTAAGCTCGTTTCTTTGATTACTGTTTGGTCTGATTGCAGCGCACTACTTTTGGTGTGGTTATATTGTGGTTATATTAACTTGTCGCTGTGTTAAATAGCAAGAAATTGCTGTAACCCTGTAGCTGCGCGACCTGACTGCCCAGGAGCGAGCGTGCCGGACTCCAGTTCGTGTGCTGCCAGCAGCGGGATCCGAGGTGGCATGCACTGAGGTACCCTCGAAGGAGTATGTGTGGGCATCCCAATCCAACTAACATGTTCTTCTGAGCTCTTGCCTCTCAGTTTCTTCACCACAGAGAAAATACGGTTCTGTTCTGCTCTTTGTGGTCATTTAATCAAAAGTAATCACAATTAACGTGGCTAATATGGTGACAGGGCTTCCACAGCCCATGAATGGGCCTGATGCATTTCCTGAAAGAAACAGGCAACCAGTCTGCTGATTTTTCTTTCTTATTTTTTCTCTAAAGTAAAATAGAACTCATGGCAGCTGGGTTTGCCTCTTACCCAGATGTCTCAGGACTCTGGAAAGTAATGCACTGCTCCTTCCTCTTCCATGCAATTTAGCACGCAGAGAAACAATTTGCTTGCTTAACACCCAAATAGGAATTAATTAGCAACGTTTTAAGGAAGCGAGAACTTGAAATGTGAGAAAACACGTTTCCGTAGTCTGAACTTCTAGGTCAGGTAAGTGGTTACCTACAGCTCAGTGTCTTGTCCCAGCTCTCTTATGCCTGCTGAACCTTGTCTGCTGTGTTCCAATTTTTTTTATTATTATTATTTTTACAACTGAGGGGCTTTGGAGTCTTTTTTTTTTATATAATCTGTTCTTGATTTGATCATCTGCGGGATGCCAACTATGGTTAGCTATTTTATCTTAACAGTGATGTTTTAAAGAGCCACTCTGAAACTGCAGCAAAATGCCCAGTAATCTAGTAGTCTTTTTACTAGATGGTTCTGATCGAGGGGATCCCTAACGGGTGCAGCATGTCTGTCTTCTTACCCAGCAGTGAAGACGTTAACAACAGATGCACTGCAGCCCTCCTGTGGATCAGATGATGCAGGATTTATATCATTTGTTTGCCACTTTCCTAAAAACTTAACCAGTAACAGGCCAACATGAGTCTATGCTAATACCTCATCTGTTGATCTGCAGATCGCGATGGCTTACTTCACTCTGTCCTTGAGAGCACAATCACAGTTGTACTAGTGAGCGCTATAAAAATACTTCTAGCTCTTGATACAGTGAAGAGGATTACAGAAACAGGAAAAATAAAAAATAAAAAAAAATCCCTCCTGGCCTAACCCTGTAATGGACTCCAAAAAAAAAATAATTGAAGAACTATTTTAAGCATCAAAACTCTATTTTCAACTTAACTATTTCAGTGTGATTTCTGAGAGCCTTAAACGTACATTATTATTAAGGGCTTTAATACTCTTAACTAGCCAACAGCTTTGCTTCTCTTGGTGAAGTGTGCAAGCACCAAAACCAAAAGTAATTTCTGAAATACGATTATAAGGTTAATTACTCTCGGGAACTAGTTACAGTCCAAGCTGAAAGCGTGGTTGTTTTGGAAGCCCCCACCTTGAGGAGCACCATTTCTGGGGATGAGCTGCAGGAACACCACGCACGTAGCAGCAAAAGCTCTGTACATGGAGGGAGCCACACTCGTGGGCACAGCTCTGGCCCTCAGCATCCTCCCGGAGGAGGCTGTGTCTCCAAGCAGCAGCCCAGAAGCCTGGGGTCCGGGGGGCCCCCCACAGCCCCCAAGGGAACGGTGCCCCTTGGTGAAACAGTGGGAGACTGGGAGGCAAAAACATACAAACAACACCATTTCCTCAAGGAGTAAGCTATGTTAAGCAGTACATCTTCCTGCATGTAACATCTGCCAGCTGAGAAATGAAACGCGTTGCTCTGTGGATCCACAGACGCTGATGAGCACTAGCTGATAAAATACAGGTCCCCTTTCTATTAGCTTTGAAACAAAGCCACAAACTACCTTAAGTCGTGGGAGGCGGGACGGTTCGCTAGGCAGGCACGGAGTGGCACAGCACCAGAGCTGGAGCCTAGTCCCAGTCCCGTCCGTGAGCTCCGAATAGGTTTGTTGCTCTGACCTTCCTCAGAGTAAGGAGCAGGACAACTGCTAAGGAGCAGGACATTGTATTGTCTATGAAAATACAATAATCAGTTTATTCTTTCTTTTTTTTGGTTTATTGCCGTAATTTGTCTTTTTCCCCCAAAGTCCATTTCACACGCGATGTATACAGCAGAGAAAAGTTGAAATCTTAGTATATGACAAAACAAATTTAGTTGTTTTTTTTAAAAAAAGAGAATGAAGGAAAGTGAGAGTTCGATGGTTTCTGACAGTTCAGCAGAAGCACATTACAGTTTGCAACAGAGCAATGTCAACTCTACAGAAGAAATCCTGACAGCGTTCTTTATTGCCGAACTAAAATGCCAATGCTACCAAAACCCATTAAATGCCTGCACCTCACAACCAAGGATACGGCGGTGCGCGTGCGCGGCGTCTATATGCGCGTGTACTCGTAACCAGGAACCCTTCTCAGCTTCCGTGGGCTTTTCCCGGGGACTCCACCACGCTGTGGTTTGCCAGACGCGGCCCCCAGGGCAGCTCAATCCTGTTTGTTGTTGCACGACTGCCGCACGGACGACTTCTGGTGCTCTAACAACGTGATGGACTTCTCAGAATTCTCCAGGTTCCGGAGCAGAGTCTCTAGCCTTCGTTTGATTTTCTTCTGATCCTCGATCGCGCACCCGATCACAACGGACTGAAATTTCTGGTCGATGGGTCCTGCCGGCACGTCAGACGTGCACGCGCCGTAAAGCGACATTAGCCGGATTTTGGCGTCTTCCAAGTCATCCAGAAGTTTATTGACAATTTCGTCGATCATCTTGGTGGCGTGCAGCAGGGATTCCTGCTGCTGGGCGTTGCGGATGGTTTCCACAGACACCTCCACAGTGAGGGTTCGGCCCATCAGGCGATTGGCAGTCAAATTCAGTTCTTCTCTCTCACCTCAGGGGGACAAAAGAAAGCGGTCTGCATTACAGGCTGGTAGTTCCCAGGGCAAATTACATCGAGACAATCAAACTACTACAAGTTTGCAACAAAAAAGTGTGGGTTTTTTTTAATACCAAGTGACAATCCATGAGATTACCAGGAGCCAGAGATTAAATTCTGTGAAATAAATAGGATTTTGGCAGATAAATTAAAAAAAAAACAACGTCTTATGATGTGAAGTGAGGCAGAACGCTTCACTAAAAATATAAGCAATCCTTTTGCACTGCTGCTAGAACGCCTGCTCTGTCACACTGAAGTAAGCATGTGATATCATCAGGAAACATTATCCAGTAACAAAGCAGGCAAATTAAGGACCTAAGCCATGAGAGATTTACACGGCGCCCTGAAAGGCCACGAAGAGGAAACTGATTCCTGACTACCAGGTGCAGTTAGAGGTTAGTAAAAAATGGATTTCTATTTTGTGATTTTTTTTTTCCTCCTAAAATACAAATTACAACATATTTTACATGTAAGCCCTTGCAGAACCAATACATTTACAGGTTAAGGCACCTAACATGAGAGAGAGAGATTTAGGGACTATAGTGAAAGCAATCTGTCACACACCCATGACAAATACCTCAGTTACCAGGCTCCTGGGGGCCACACAAACCTTGTCACACTCATGCCTGCCCAGCAATCAAAGCCATCAGAATGCTTTGATTCAGAAGGGGGCCCCAGGTACAGGTATGCCCCCCAGGAACCTCGGCTGGTGCCAGTGCCGAGTTCTCACCACGGCACTGAAGGCACGGGCTATTTGCACCTGGGGTCAGTCCGCAGAGGATGGCAAAGCAGCTGCTCACCTTCGCTGATGTGCCTCATGTCCTGGCTGTTCTGTATGTTGTGGATCATTTCCAGCAGGGTTTCCTTCTCTTGTTCCATAGCAGACGCCGCGTCACGGAAAGCCTCTACCCTAAACGTGGTTAAAGCAAATAAAATCTTAGGTGAACATCTATTTTATTATTCAAAATCATTTTTAAAAATAAAATATAAAAAAATAAACACACAAAAATAACAAGACCAACCTTCAGTTCAAGAAGTACAGTCTGATTTCACAACCTTCTCCCATATTTTTGGTTTTCAAGACACAATATAATTTAAAAAAAATGAAGCAAGCAAAAAATGAAACTGAAAGAAAGCAGCACACTAATTTGCTCCGACTTAAATCTTTTATTTTCCTGACAGCGCGGCTCTGTCCCCCTCCACGGTGAGCCTGGACGTGCAGAGCCTTGGGGATCGCTGCCACCCGCCTGCAAAGCACCAAGAGCTAGGGGACTTGTCACCCAGCGATCCCTTTGTATGGCCAGGAGAACGGGAGAGACCAAAAGGCTGCCACGTCTCGTTAACTTTATAAGGCTTTCCCTGCTCAGCGGCACGCCTTTTTTGTTAAGGGAACCCGCGGGACCGCCTGCCCGCACGGCCTCTGGGGTTTTCTTTCCATGAAGTGATGCAGTGAACTGGCAGGAGGAGGCTCGGTGATTCACACGGGGTGAAGCTCTCGGCTGATCAGCTCCTATTTCTGGGCTGGCAGGGAACAGGACCGTGGATGTCCCTCCTGATACCAGGCTCCTTCCTCAGCCCAAGTCGCCGTGCTGAAAGTGATGTGTGGAACCCCACGGTCCGCAGACCTGGATGCTGTAACCAGGCAGGGAACCCGCCTATCCCAAAACATTTGTTAAGCCTGGCCGGGACCCCAGACATCCAAGTCCTCTGCAGTTCCTCCCTCCCACGTGCTTTCACGGAGCCACTGCACCGACCAAAGCTTCTCGTTCCTCCTGGTGCTTGGGATCACGACGACCGAGCACTGCTGTGTGGCAACTCGCTCCTTCCAGCCCCACGCTTCCCGGGCACCGCGGGATGGAGACGGCCCGTCCACGGCCACCAGCAGGTCCATTGGGATCAGGATGGAGCCCGTGTGGCCTCCTCAAGGACGGGCTGATGGTGGGGAACACCAGCGGCCGGGTGAAGGAGGGCAGAACCGACAACACAGATACAAGGAGCCGCACGTCACAGGCCCCGCGTTCGTGGCCCCGTTCTGCCAAACTCTCTGCTTCGCTCAGTGAAAGCGCACGCTCCGGGCCTCTCCTTTAATGCGAGCTCTAAGGAGGAGTGGGAAAAGTTAATGCAAAGCGAGTCCTTGCCAAGGAGAAATACTTGTAATTATTATTTTGGACGGGTTAGTAAGAGCAATGAGGCAGGTGGAGTCACCCCATGCCTCAGACGTCTGCACTTTATAATTTAAGAAGCCTGGCGATATTTTCATAAAGGCCTTGCCATGCCCTTAAGAAAACATGGCATTGTCACAACTTGGAAAATCCATTCCAGAAAGCTTAAAATTCGAAACGGCAGGATTTTGATTTTAACAAAGTTTTTACAACAGCTCGGGTATGTCACTGCCCTGACTAAAAAAACAGAGGTCTGCCTTCGGGGAACGGATCGAGCCCTGATTTCCATGGGCTTTACTGGGTCCTGTGAAGGTGAAATGCTGCACGGTGGAGTATATGATGGGAAGAAACAGCAGTTCGAGCTTTGATTGACATTACTTCATAAAACTCATACAAGCAAATCTTGAGAACTGCTTTGTTTGCTACAATTACTTCTTGGGAATTATTTTAACCACTTTAACTGCAGTACAGAGTGCCCCTGGGATTTTTATTATTATATTTTTTTCCGGTGCATTTGCTTCCATAAACAGCAGCCAAAGGGAATGCTTACCCTGGCAAGGGATGCAGCAGCTCCTGCCGGAGGGAACGGCCAGGAAAGCAGCTCCTCACACTCCCCCAGTCCCACATTATCCCTTCCAAACGTGTCCAGTTTGGCCAGTTGTTAGCAGCGTGCCAGGCTAAAAAAAAAAAACTTAAAAAATAAACTCAACTTTGGCAGACCTCTGGAGGGCAAGATGGAGGTACCGCGTGGCAGCACGGCACACCCAGGCTCGTGGGTTTTCTGGATAAGAGGAGGGTTTGGGTTCCCAGGGCAGCTAACAGGGGCCTCACGCTCAAGGCCCCGTGCGACTTGGATCCTCACTTGGTTTCCAGCACTGTTCCTGGTAGAATTACCATCCAGCGTTACCACAGGGGTGTCAAAACCTGTGAGAATTCATTCAGAAACAGGGAGGGAAGACTTCTTGAGCGTGGCAGCGTCCCAGTGCTGTGCTCTGACAGAAGATGGGGGGAAACCGGCTGAGAAAGGCAAGACCGGAGGAACTGAGCGGCTGCAGCTACTGGGGACCTTGGTCTCAGGCAGGGCCCGATGGTTTCAGAAAGCTGTGCTCTAGAGCAAAAGAGAAAACCAAAGCCTAGGCAGTCAGGAAGATGGTGCTACACGCAGAGAAGATGCTGGGCAGGCTTGAATCAAGGTAAGATTTTGAATTCCTGCTGCTAGCTATCTCAGTGATCAGTTTTCTTTAAAAGGAAGAACCCACCACGCATCAGTATGACCTAAACTGGCAATGTGTAACCTTTAGCCACGCTGAATGGACCCCAGAAAAGGTCACGAGAAGGTATCAAGTTGAGGGATCGCAGCTCGCTCCGGCTCCCGCGCCACATCCGAGGAAGACCCCGGTGCAGGCAGCCTTCCTCCCCTTACACACTGCAAGACCGTCAGCTCCACGCCGTCTTTTTCCTACTAGCAGGAAACACCCGGTCGCATTCTCACTTGGAGCGCATTTCTTGCCTTGAACATCAACTCGGTATTCCATCGATCGCCCACGACTAAAAAAACCCCACGCTGTACTTCTGATTTGCCTTGGTCTGCGAGCGATCAGACGAGCAGGGCCTTTTTTCCCTACATACCATTTACATGAGGAGAGCATTCCCCTGCGGAACAGGTGGACCAGCCTGTGCTTTTGTTTCCAGGCGAGAAATCCGATCCCCGCTTTCTTGAGACAGCTGCAGTACGGCGGCGTGGTAAGCTACGGGCTTACTTCAATAGCTCATTAAGGCTGGTGTGCTGGAGGTGAAGATAAATTTTCAAAGGAAATACAGAACGCCTAAAGACGGTGCAGCTTTTTTTTCCCCCCGAAACAGAGCTGAACACATCGTGCTAAGACAAAGCAGGGTTTTCCGCCCTGGCATCCTCAGCTGCTTGAACTGAGCTGTCCCATAAACACGGGAATGAACAGGGGGGAGAAGGGTTGTCCCGATGGGGAACAGAAGGGGGAAAACAAAATTCAGAGGGGATAAAAGGAAAAGAAAAGCAGGAGTCTGCGTTTCTACCTCATGTGTCATTATACGTAGAACTCCATGTTCATAACACAGCCACCGGGGCACGGTGACTCATGAACAGAAACTCTGGTCCCGCTTCCAACTGCTGCTGAGATTTCTTGGCAATGCAGGGCAAGTACAGGCAGTGGGGGCACAAGGAAGGTCCGAGCCCTCGCCAACAACAGAACGGCCCCGCTGCTGGGCTCCTGCTGCCCGGCAGCCCCAGGGCTTCACCCAGCAGCACCCCTCCTGCTCCTGCTCCCACCGCTGGGAGCCCGTCCCTGTGCTGGAGAAACCTGCCTGGGGATTAAGAACAAAACTGTGAAACTGCACTTCTGTCCCGGAGCAAAGGAAGCAAGCACTGATCTATGGAGAAGGGGTGTTCCAGGGGCTGCGGTCCCGCTCCAGCTGCGGTCTCTGGAGGGAGGGGAGGAAAGGGAAGGTTGCTCCAAGCAGAGCCCTTCCCGAAGGGGTGAGGGCTGCCGAGGGGTTCAGCTGACCTCAAGCAACTCGATGGCTGAGTCTTTTTAATTAAACCCCTCGACAATCCTGTAGTACACTTCGGGAAAAAAAATCACTTATTATACTTGCAAGTCACATCTCAAGGGATTACAGCCAAACTAAACCAGCTGGAGAAGGAAGAAGCGTGGAAGCTCTTCCTCCTAGCATTCAAATTAGCTTTCAGATGAGGCATCTTGATTAGATACACACGGAAACAAATAAAACCAGAGTGACTTTAATCAGAGTGTCTTGAGTCTTTTTTGCCATCGTTCCGCATATAGAAATGCAAGTCTGTTTGAAAGACCCACAGCAAACTGGAGAGTTTAATTTTGGACTTAATTTCTGGTTAACCGATCTGTCTGCTTTGTTTCAGAGCTGCTCGGCAAATTTAAAACACGTTTTTGCATAGTCTGCTGCTTATTTGGCTCAGCGTTTTGTAATCATACGTTCACGCACCAGGCCTGGGTGCGAGCGGCGAGGCTTGTTTGCAGACAGCCACTTTGTTTAGGCAAATTCGGAGAAGTCTGTGAAGAACTTCAAGGAGATTTAATCAAGCTAAGTGAAAGGGTGACGTCCTACTACACGGAGTCCACTCCTGAATAATGCAAAGCGATGCAGGCAGAAAGGGGAAAGCACAGCTCCTAGATCTCCCAGAGCTCCTCTAATTATAGGAAAGGCCTAGAAACGTCCTGGGTGGTTCTGTGAAAGCCACTGATCAATATGCAGCTGTGATGAAGAAAGGGTGTGTTGAAACAGCAACGCCACTAGGTGAATCAGGGGTGCAGCCACATTACCGAGGCATCAATCCACCTCAAAAGGGACACGGTGTAATTAGGGAGAGCTGGGAGGACGAGGAGGATGATTAAAGGCACAGAATCATCCCTCACGCGGCCAAACTAGGGGGGGAAAGAAAAATAAAATGAAAGGGGTCGCTTGGGGAACGTCCTGCAAGAGGAGACGAGGCATGGCGCAGTGTGGCGATGAAACGCGGCCCGTATTTGAGCGCATTCAGGAAACCATCACTAAAACCATAGGAAAAACCATAACTAAGCCGCAGAGGGCAGCGCTGTCAGCACCGCAGCCCACAGATCTCCTGGTTTCTGAGGTGGGAGCCCGCACAGTGCTCCTCACACCCGCGTCCACGGCTGGGGCAGGGGCAGGTTTGGGAGGCTGGGCACCTCACCCCCGGCACCCAGCGCCGCCCCAAAGCGCCTAGGCACCCTCAGGTCCCCCTCCTGACCCTTCCTGACTGGAAAACCCCATCCAGGCGGCGGCACTTTCCCTGAAAAAAGCCCGTTTTTAGGCGTCCGCGCTCCCCAGCCTCCCCGCCACGTCCCCCCTCGGCACACCTGAGCTCCAGCTGGTCCAGGTTCTCCAGCAGGCGGCTGGAGCGGTCCGCCATGGAGGTGGAGCGGTAGAAGCGGCCCCGGAGCTGCCCCGCCGACTGCTGCTGCTGCTGCTGTTGCTGCTGCTGCTGCCCTTCGCTCGCCTTGGCGCTGATCTTGGCCTGGGCCATGGCAGTCGCCGGCGGCGGGCGGGCGGCGGCTCCCTCCCCGCGTCCCGCAGGCGGCGGCGGCAGCCGACTGCCGGCGCCCCGCTCATGGCCAAAGATGGAGCCCGCCCGCCGCCTGCCCCCGCGGCCACCCCGCCTCCTCCGCGCCCCGCCTCACGGAGCGGGGCCGCCGGGGGGGGTCGGGGCGGTGGGCTGCCGCTCAGAGCCACGCCGAGCTGGGCTCGTCCCGTCCTGGTAGCCCAAAGGGTGGTCCCGGGGCGGCCGGCAGCCCCCCGCCGCCATGGCGGTGCCTCAGGGACAGCCCCTCAGGGACAGTCCCTCCTGGGAGCGGGGCGGCCCTGTTAACCGCCTGTGTCCAAGCTAACAAGCCCTCCAGGATAAAAGGCTTAATGGAGAGAAAATTGTTTAATCACGGAATCATACAGTATCCCCAGTTGGAAGGGACCTACAAGGATATCAAGTCCAGCTCCCGGCTCCTCACAGAACCACCCAAGAAATCAGACCCTCTGTCTGAGAGCATTGTCCAAACGCTTCTTGAGCTCTGACAGGCTCGGTGCCAGGACCACTGCCCTGGGGAGCCTGTCCCAGTGCCTGACCACCCTCTGGGTGCAGAACCTTTCCCTAACACCCAGCCTGACCCTCCCCTGTCCCAGCTCCATGCCATGCCCTCGGGTCCTGTCGCTGTCCCCAGAGAGCAGAGCTCAGCCAGCGCCTGCCCCTCCGCTCCCCTCGTGAGGAAAAGATGCTAACTCTTTGTATTGCTGAGTGAGCAAAGGGTTGGTCAAGCAATTTGCTAAAACCTATGGGTCTTGGCGGCATCTATGACTGCCTAATGCCATCCATCAATTAAGCGATGGATGGAGTGGGGATGGTTCTCCAAAGATGAAAGCTTTTTGCACTTCTGCCACACCTATGGTACCAAAAGCAGATGGTAAGCCAGGGTAACACCCTAGCAGGCCAGCCCATGCTAGTTAAGATGCCTCGAGGGCAAGAAGCCAGGGGAACCACAGCTGGCAGCGCTGTGTTCAGAGCCCTCCCTTGGCTTTCCTGCATGGGCCAGCGGTGCCCATCCCATGGGAGCCCATCGGGCCGAGGCAGCGGCTCCTGCAGAAACCTGCGTTGCTTCCAGCGACTCAAGTTGTACTTTGGCTTTACTTGCCATTTCTGTGACTGTTTGAAAAGGAATTTGCTAATGCCTAATTCCAGGTTTGGGCAAATACTGCAGGGCTCCAGCAGACCGATTTCTGGCACCCAGTTGAGAGGGATTTTTTTGCATGGGATACTGTTTTGTGTGCTTCTTCGGCTGTGATTCAAAATAGCTGTTTTCTGAGGCTTGTCCATTCGGAATGATATCATGTCCCAAGCCCTCTCGTTAAATTAATTGCCTGAGTTTCCTTTGTTTTACGTAGATGGATAAGTAAGGCTCATTGCCTGTGAGCTCATGGAAATAACTTCATTTGAACTGTTCCATCCACTTCGCTACAGTCTTTGTAGAAGGTGATTAAATACCACTTCCCACCCCAAACATATACAAACAGAAAGCCTTTGTAGCCATGGCACACTCTGTAACCATTTTTTCCTAGGATCCTGCCATTGTTTCCATGCCAATTTATTACATATCAGTCAGGCTGTGTTTAAAAAGCAGAAATCAAATAGCTAGTAGCTGAATTATAATGGACTTTTTTTTTTTTTTTTTTTTTTTTTCCTTGCACAGGGGTTTAAGACTATGCAGGTACGGAACAGTTGTTAGTCATGTACAAATGTATCCCATAGGACCTTATCCTCTGATGGCAAAATGTTCTTCTACCCTAGAAGTGAGAGTAACACAGTGGAACCAAAATTCATGTTAAAAGCAGAAATGGTCTTCCGGACAGACAGCATCATTACCATCTGGGCAGCCTAGAGTGTTTTCCCATTTAGAAACCTAGATGGACCGTGGAAATTGTTCCTCCTGCTCTCCAGAGGGGTAGATGACCCCTTTTCGCCCCAGGTGCTCTATTTCTTGGTGAGATCAGCCCAGAAGGCCAACTGCATCCTGGGCTGCATCAAATGAAGCATGGCCAGCAAGGCGAGGGAGGGGATTGTCCCCCTCTGCTCTGCCCTTGTGAGGCCCCACCTGCAGTACTGTGTCCAGGTCTGGGGCCCCAGCACAAGAAGGACGTGGGGCTGTTAGAACATGTCCGGAGGAGGGCCACAAGGACAACCAGAGGGCTGGAGCACCTATGAAGAAAGGCTGAGAGCTGGGGATGTTCAGCCTGGAGAAGAGAAGGCTCTGGGGAGACCTCATCGCAGCTTTCCAGTACTTTAAAGGGGACTTTAAAAAAGATGGAGAGCACCTTTTTACTCAGGCACATAGTAATAAGGGAGAATGGTTTCAACTAAAAGAGGGGAGATTTAGATGAGATGTCAGGAGGAAATTCTTCCCTCAGAGGATGGTGAGGCCCTGGAGCAGGTTGCCCAGAGAAGCTGTGGATGCCCCATCCCTGGAGGTGTTCAAGGCCAGGCTGGAGGGGGCCCTAGGGAACCTGGTCTGGTGGGAGGTGTCCCTGCCATGGCAAGGGGTTTGGAACTGGGTGATCTTTAAGGTCCCTTCCAACCCAAGCTGTTCTACGCTTCTATTAAATATATAAAGGGAATGTTGTCACCACTTTTCCAGAATAATAGGTGGCTGGGCTGAAGAGGTAGGGGTCAGTCTCTGGAGGAAGGGAAGTGGCTCATGGCTGAACTAGGACAAGAAGTCAGGGCACAAGGAAGGAAGCAATTAGGTCCCTCAGGGCCACAGACAAAGGGATGAGGAAGGTTCCTCATGTCTGAAACAAAGCACAGATTTTATACTCCTTATGGCCTGTGGTGAAGATAGGTGGTGGCCGGGTCAGGACTGCTGCCATACCACTGTCCCTCTCTCCTCAGCTCATCCACAGCTATGTTTGTGTGAGTGGACTGCACAGCCCTGCTCTGGCTGCAGGCACCAAGGAGAAGCCTGTAGGAAGGTGCATATCTGAATATGAAGTAGCCAGCCATTTTTTGTGTAAACTACATCATAAAAAATGCATGCCGCTTGCAAACCAGAGCAACGTGCAGAGGATTCTCATTCACGCGCACAAGATCTGTTCAGGCAGCAGAAAGCATCTTTCCCAGGACTCAGACACCTGACGTATCTGTAGAAGCCCAGAGCCAGAGAGACGATCCACGCCAAAAGCAGCACAAAGTGTCCCATTCCAACGTTGCCTTATTCCAAACCCTGAGATACACCTTGTCACATACCCTAACGCTTACCTATGAGCTGTCATGGAAGATGATCAAAGAGCAGGTCCACACCCATGGAAATGCCATGCCAGATTATTTTCCTCCCTTCTCCTGCAGGCCCTTCATCTGAAGAAGCTTCTTTTTCCACAGGTGTAATGGAAACAAACCGCTTCCCATACATTCCATAAGGCTTTGGCCAGACAACCCAAGGCAGCATTGAACACAGTGACAGCAGCAAAAATGGGCCAACTTTTAGGGTTTTTTAGGGTATGTTTTCAATCAAAATACATGCTGGCTATTACAAGAGGCTGGCCCCTCACTTAGCACCGGCTGAACCTGTGCTGCTGTGTCTACTGCTATTGTTGCCGATGCTAATTAAAGCTAGCCCCGTGTCTGCCTACACATGTTGCAGTCATTTCACTGTGTAGGCAAGCCCTGAGGTCCCAAGGCTGTCAGAAGTCTGATGGAGGCCCTCTATCTGAGAATCGATCTCCAAGCTGGTATGACCATTTCAGGGCACGCAGCGCTTCATTCTCATGGAGAAGAACACTGCTTAGCAAATGAGCCAGCAAATTCTGCACAGCCACAGACACCAGGCAAGTTTTCAATGGAACTCTGAGCAAAAAACAAACTGAAGGGCTCCCAGAAAACAGGATACTGCAGTCAGCGAAAATAAATCTCCGCAGATTTACAAAGGGAATTTAATATCTAAATTTCCATGCATGCCATTTGAGTGCACACTTCGTGTATACTCACTGCTTACCATAAATTTCCTGGCTTGTTTACACCCACTTTTAAAATGACTTGGACCACATCACTTAACCTAGAGCATTGCGACTGAACTCGAACCTTTTGAATTAAAATTTCTAGAGGAAATTTGAAGAAGTTTAGAAGTGTCAGAGAAACATGCATCTGCAGACTTTATTAAGGCTACTTAGTTGGAAAGAATTGTCAGAATGTATCTTGCTGTTAATGTCAACCATTTCTTCTAAATTAATTTTGAAGCAGTTCATCATCCGTCCTCTTCACCTCCTCCCAGTTTACAGCAGTCACTGTAAACATGGCTTGGACAGCATGAACGGGTAGAGCACTTTCCTTTTAAGAAAGAGGACGGCGTAACTTCATACCTCTGTAAACTTCACCTTATTTGGTAAGGATTCTGTAAAGGTTTGCAATCACGACTGCTACACGAACAGCAGTGGTCATGCCTGTACATCTTGAAGAGCTAAGAAAATCAAGCCATCACCCAAATCCATGCCTATACAAAGTAGTTAATAGTAAGCTAATCTCATTCCTTCTTATTCTTGTTTTTGTTATTAAACTCTACAGAAGCAACCTGGCAGGCACGAAGTTCAAGGCTACAGTGTCTTTTGTAACAGTTGCTCCATCGTATCTGGTATCTCATCTTGTCTCTGAACATGACCAAAACAGAAGGTTTCTTTGATCTGAAAGAATATGGTGCACAACGCACCAAAGATTCAGGAACCTTGTGCTAATCTGGATTTGCCACAATACACGTTTTGTTAAACTTGGGCATGCACCACATTGAAATTAAGAGCATTAAAATAAACTACTGGTGGAAAGCCAGGTGGAGATAAGACTTTTTCCTCATTAGAGATTAATGCAAGAAAGCACCATATGGTTAGCTTATAGTAACAAAGGGTGAACTCAAAGATCACCACAGAAGCAAGCTAACTTGAAAACAGGCAAGACAAATGACTTCTGGGGCAAAGGGATGCAGGACAAACTTCTTTTAACAGGTGAGTTGTGCTTGTAAATGCAGACAGATCTCAGAATATCCAGGGCAAACCTCAAAGATTTCAGCCAGTTAAACAAGATTCCCCAGCCAGCAGCATTAGATTCTGAAACACAGCCGCTTACAAGACATCTTTTTCAGCTGAAGAACAAAGTGCAGTACCATGAGAAGCTGGTGAGTAACAAGTCACTTGTCTGTACACGCAGAGTTTTAAGAATCCACATTTTCTCTGCTCTTCTAGAAAGAGAGGGATTAGAGGCCTGTGTCAGCAAACTTCTCAAAAAATAAAAATAAAATCAGAGAGTGTAAGAACATCAAAGAGATTATATAAAAGAAGGACAAATTTCAAGACCATGGTAATTCTGCAGAGCACTTTTACTGCAAGAATACAGAGACTAGAACTCTAGCTGGTTTATAACAGCCACGGGTGTAGTAGTTGGGATTTGCTACTTATTTTGGTAAGCAGATGAGGAGGCCAACACAACACACCTAACTTTAATAACTAGAGCTCCACGGATAGACAATCTATGTGCATACATGGCTTTTTTTTTTTAAAATGCATGTGATTAAGTCAAGGCCTATCAGGTACAATCAACCTTAAATTTCACGGCAGAATAAAGTATTATGAGGAATAAAGCTTATGCTCAAAACCAAATGTAGTGGACTCAGAAGGTTTTAAACATTTGTTGAGTCAAGCAAAGAACTTTCTCAAGCTGAAGCGTCTCTTTCTGTGAAAAGAATTTCCAACTTTACTGTCTGTGCTGAAAAAAACAAAACAAAACTTCCACAAACCTCTAATTTGGGCTATGAAGATTTTGATGATGAAAGTTTTCTACCTTGTTCCACCTTATATTAGAACAACTTAGCATGAAAAATTAAGAAATTGGTTTAGCTTGAGTCATTAGCTAAAGGCAACTCGAAGTCTTCCGGAATAGTGCTTCCTCAGCAGCAGTATGGTACTGCACCCCCAGACTGGAACAGCAGTGCTAGTAATTCAAGCTTTATAGTAGAAAAGCAAGTAGCAGACAGTGGAAAAACTTCACAAGGTTCCATTCAATCTGTAGCACTTTGGTGTCAAGAGCCAACGGACTGGAAGCATTCAAGCAATTTTCTGGGGTTTGAATGGCTTCTTCAAGCTGTATGAACTTATTGCTAACAAGTTCTGAGATAAAATTAATGAATCTGGTGAGTTATTTGCTTGAGAGACAGCAAGCAGCAGAAATAAAAGAGTATCAGTTTTCCAACTTTTCTAACCATGATGGCATGCAGCTGTAATTAGTTTGACTCTTTGGAGCTGGCAGTGAGTAAAATCCAGCTTTCCCCTTGTTTCACTCTCCAAAAATAAGTATTTTTTTGCATAATAAGTATTTAGATTCATAGCAGTTGCAAGCAAACTCACAGGCTAATGAATAAAAAAAAGGTGGCATTTTATTACATCAAGGTTTCTTACTGATAAGACAACAATCATTCACTGGAGTAGAATAAGCTCATAAAGCTGGACAGCTTGCATAGGTATTTTTAAAGAAGGAAATGAGAAAGGTGGCACAGACAGCTTAATTTTAGACATGGAAAGAATTATTCACCTAGAAATAAGGCCAGTACAAAAATAATGAACACAATTACTTTATCCAAGGCCACCTCTTCATGAACAGAAAAGTGCAAAGACAACCAGTGTATAGGAATGATTCGTCTTAAAGTCTTTCACATCTATTTCAAACAGGAACTGAAAATTTTATTCAGCTTCTGTCCACTTAGATCTTCCTTAGATCATGGAGAGGTATCAAACCTGTCAAACTTTAAGCCATCAAATCCAGCACTCTACCGTGCTATCATTGAAAAATACACACATTTATAAAAATAAAGCTAACAGAAACTAACTGTACAGTCCGTGGTCCTGATTTTGCTATTTACAGCAAACAGTCCATAGACAAAATTATGATCAGGCAAGACTGTCCACAGACAAGAGTCAGACCATATGTTCAATTCATAAATCTAGGGAATAAGCTTCTCTTTATAACAAGATCAGCTAGGCAAGTCAGTCCGAGATAACTGGAGCTTACTACTTGTATCTGTTGCAAAGACCACATGGAAAAGTAAATGAAGACGATGACGTTTTGTGACAGAAGAATTAAATACCAGAACACATTAATAATTAAAAACCAAACAAAAACAAAAAACAAAACACATAGTAAGACCAGCCTACTAATTAGGCAACAACTTATACAGCTAGACTGGTGAGACTTAGTCATCACCCACCAGAAACAGAAAACGAAACGACTTAAAAATTGATCATACACAATATATTGCAGCAGATATCCATAAACTCCAGCTGTTCATCAGCACGACAGAGAACGTAAGATTATAAATCTAACAATTCAAGATATAGATGTGTTTTTGAAGCAGTATTTCTAAACCTCTGTAAATAGATGAACAAGCTTCCATTTTTGTGAGCAGCTTTGATGACACGGTGTTAGTGTATGGAAGTATCTTCATTTACATCTCCTCAAGGCTTCTCTTGATAGCTTCTTCTAATTCTGCATCTTCCTCTGTATGAATACAAAAAAAAAATATAATCTCAAACTATGGTTGATAACTAGTCACAGACACAATTGCATTATTATTACCACATAAAGCAACGAATTACTTCTGTGGGTGATGCCAGCAGACTGAAAGTAAGTTACAAAACCAAAATGGAAGTTACTTCCCTTCTTACATCCTATGGCACCATTTTAAACAATCCAAAACAGAAACAACCTCTACAACCCTTCACTGTGTTAACTAGGGGCAGCCCGGTGATTAGTGTAAGATTAAAATGCAATGGCAAGTTTATTAGTCAAACGAATAACCATGATTAGCACCCGTAGCTGTGCATCAAGAAAAATAAGTACAACTGTAAAACAAAAAAGACAGAAACTCAAAACAAGCGGAGAGGTTTCAGTGTGTTCACTCCAGTTCCTTCTCAATAGATACCCCCATCCAAACTGTGACTTGGCACCACTGTTGACACTCCCACTAGAAAGACGTTAAGTATAGATGAAGTCATATTAACCCATATTAACCCCCACTTCAGGGCTGCAACGTTTTTGATGGTGGGAACAAGGCTGCACCATGCTCATCTGATTTCTTAATCTCTTAAACACCCCTCGTAATTCTCAGAACAGCAGCTCTGCTTCGGCCTTACCTTTAGGTTGTCTTAAGCACTAATTGGTTGGGGTTAGTAAATTAAACATCCTGAAGATAAACAAGGTCAGTATTAATACTATTGGCACAGTTAGGAAAATTACACAAGCCTTCAGGCACACTATCATTCCTAAGTAGTTCATCTTCTGCTTTAGGAGGACAGGAGCACAGTCTACAACAGGAGCACAGTCTACAACAAAAGCTGACTGGTTTAGGTCTACTCTTATGCCAAAGGAAAGTGAATAACTTTGTCATACATACATACACACACACACTGACATAACAGATTTTGAAACTTTGATTACTGTTGGGCTATTGCTGTACTTGGAAGTTCACATTGGACATTTCTGCAAGGCCCAGCTTTGTAAAGAAATGGCATCAATGAATGTTCTCTTGTGTCTGCTAAGCCATTTTCATTCAGCTGGACTTTCTTGCAACAGCTGACACTAATGACAAAGAGGTAAGTTAGCTTCTGAAAGGAAAACATTACATGGTCACAGAGACCATGGATTTTTGAAGCTAAAACAAAGCAGAAAGGCACATTTACAGACAACTGCTTGGGTTAATGTAAGTTGTCAGGAAACCACTAAGTCTGTCAAGAATAAGCTCGAAACCATGACTCTGCTGCTCGTGGCACACAGCTCTTTCTGAAGTGATGCCCAGATTGGCTCGTATTCCCTGGAGCTGCTAAAGCAACCTTTCCTGCCTCCAACATTTGCTTTTGCTTTGTCCTCTTTCAGCAGTTGCTGGCGCTTTTTCATTTTTATCCATTTCTGGAGTTGATTTTGCCTCCTCATTCCCTCTTACCCACTTCAAGGGCTATTCTTAGCCAGGCACACAACTCAAGGCAGCTGAAACCAGGCTGCTTCTTAAAGTTGGTACTGATGCCTTTGTACAGAAGACACCTGACCCAGGACATCTTGCGTGCATCAAATGCTACCGCTATCATTAATGGCAACATCCAGTGCTTAGCAGCACCTGAACATGGCAAACTTTCAGGACTATAGATGAATGTTGTATTTTTAATAGCTATTTAGCAACAGTTGTTAAATTTATCACTGAATCCATTCCAGGAAGATCGTTACCTTAGTTTTATCACTGCATTTGTATAAAGTAATTGTTAATATTTTTGTTCCTTTTTATTTCCCTCAGGTGAAGGGGAGAGTCAAGTCTTTAAACAGAACATTATTTCAAATGCATTGCAGTCTGTCCCTAAAATTGAGTAACTACATTGTACAAATGTCACCCCTCAGAACAACAGCAAAAGGTTGAAAACAATTTCAAATAAGGTAAGATATGATGCGAGCAGATAGTTGTACTGCTGCTTCAAACTTGTGCATAAATCTACAGCTCACTTTTAGGAGACAAGAGGGCTTTGTTAAGATATAATACCTAATTCTGAACCACTTATTCAGAAGTTCAACTATTTATTCAGTAGTTCTACTCGCAGTCAGAGTCATATTAAAGTGGTATGAAGCGAGCTCAGTCACATCTTAAATAGCACAATGCCCAGTGGTGCACCAATAAAAATAGATTTCAAGTCTGCTGCCATACTTTTCAGCCTAGGATGTTCTTTTTTCTTTTTAACTCACATTATTCTTGACTACTCATTATTCCCCAGAATATTTTAGAGTATTCTTAAGAGGTCACTCGCCAGGAAAATGATTTTAAGTTGAGTTTCTGTATCTTCTGTAACTAATAGCAATCCTGATAATAGAGAAGTAAAAATTAAAACAGACCTTCCTGTTTCTTTTTTTCTTCTAAGCTCCTTTTCACTGTCAGTTCCATATCGTCATCTTCTTCGCTATCTGAAAAATAATTGCACAGATTAAATGTAAATTACGCATTGCTTCTAAGAAATAAGTCAGTCACCTCTTACACTTATCTTACTATAACAACATTGTAGGTTGCATTTTAAGAACTACACGTGATCTTAGCTATGTTTTCTTGCCTAAATACTCCATCTGAACAACACACTGCTACAGCTAAACTCAGCAATGCAATGTATCTATTGAACAATATGATTCAGCAGATGTTGTTCAAATCTTAGAGAAAATAGCAGAAATGCTTAGTTTAATCTGTTAATTTATCATAGCCACGCCCAGCCAAAATCCTACCACCACTTCCTTTCTAAGTAATGCTCTTCACAAGGCTGTTTTCCAGCTCCAGAATGACAGCTGTATTTTGAAATGTCTACTAGGGATTGGTGTACGTAACTTTTTTTTTTTCTCCACTTGTTTTGAATGGGGACTCAGAAAATTACAGGTTAAAACCCAAAGAAGTCGATCCGTCACATCACGTATTTGCTCTCCTGCTAGAGGCTGTTGCTGTTTTGGGAGATGGTCTCTGTAATGAGGTTGTATAATATTCACAATGAACTAGGTCTCCTACGGTCATAGCAACAGAAGCCCTTCTCCTTAAAACCAGCTCATTTACTCGTACATACATTCAATTCTGAATATGTTTAGAGGCAAAGAACATTCTGATATGGAGATCTCAATTACTAACCGTGGGACTTTAAGCATTTTAAATGATCTAAGCTAAGCATTTGAAGTGAAAAATACACTTCATAAAATTTGTCTTCAAGCCTCTGACATACACACCTTGTTTGAATAGCAACATTACTGACTCCTGACTCCAGGAATACAAACACCAACAGCTGGTATCAAGTAGAAATCAGGAGCCCACAAGGATGCCAGAAACTTCTGGATTTATCCTACAGTTAGAAAGGTCTTTCTCCAGCCACTTAGCTGATGGCCTGTGCATCCTGTTAGGAGCTGCCTACTATCTCTGGGTAGAAGATACACCTCCCTGTGTATCACCATCCAAAGCAAACAAAATGTAAGAAACAAAAACCCAGACAATCCCCCAAACAAATGTCATTAAAATCACTTAGGAGAGAAAAAGTGCAAAGAAAAGGCTTTGCACAAGTGGCCTGCCCCTTGTTAATGACCGTTTTAACCTTCCAGCCAGGAAGATGTATCTGACTGCTCTAAAATGTTGTACCTGTTAGAGATGTAACAGCTGAAGCAATCACTCCCTAACTCATTTCTTGGCATAACTACAATGGAAGAACTGAGATCTCGAGACCAATAAGTAGCAAGGCAAAGTACAAGAGATTCTCTGGTTTGCTGCCATTTCAAATAAAAATGCATCAAGAGTACTTTCCTGGAGGCTTTTTTTTTTTTCAGGCAACTTGACAGAAGATGTTGGCTAATGGAAAAAGGCAAAATTCTTCACATTGCAACCTGCATAGACAACTAAACAGCAGAGGACAGGAGCAGTCAGAAGTTCAGCAGCTTCTTTCAGATATTAGCTAAAGAAGTCAGCTTGCCTGGAACTGGTTATACAATCAGTCAGTATTTACCACGCAAGGAACCCCAATGGCAACCCAGTTGTGTGATGTACACAGCACAAGCAAAAGTGCACAGCACTTCTCTGCTTACTCCTGGCTTCTCTGGCTCAGGCAACCGGCTTGCCTGAGATTCATGTTTTTCAGAATACAGATCCTCAGCTAAAGTGGATTTTACTGTTAATTAGGATAGTTATGAATATTTGAACAGAATTTGTACATGAGTTACTATTTTAGTTCATTAAGAAAATTTAGGATTCATCTTAGGTATTAATTCAGGCCTCATCTTACCGAAATGTTTTACCAGTCACACCACTTTAATTACCCCACTGTAATAACATGGGATACACATCTATATTGGACCAGAGGTATGTGCAAACTGGCATGCAAAACATTTGGATGTTTTAAAAACAAGTTGCCTGTCTCATGATTTATCATACTACTTCTATGCAATAGCAGAACGCTGCTCAATAGTTACGTTGCAGAGAGCAGGTTTGCCTAAAGCTCAGTTGCAGAAACACCATTCCACTACCTACACCTGTAAGCAAGCCTATTTTATTAGGGCGTATAGTTTGCAAGCCTCTGGAAATGAAAGCACAGTTCATACACAGTAAGTGGTAGGTATCCAGTCGTGTCCTACAGACTGGGTATTCCACATATTGCATCTCAATTAATATAATACACTGATACCAAGTCAGCAATGGCTAAGATAAATTAAGCCAGAAGAGCTCAGAGAAACTATGGAACCTGAAAACAATTAGTACAGATCACATTCTGCCTGGTTGGAAAGGGAAACATCATCTCAGAATCAAATGTCGTTCTGAAGCATGTTAGAAGTCTCATGAGCTACACTCTGCCTCCGATGGTCTCAAGTTTGGTCATTATTTGCAAGACTTCTCCCCCCTCCACCTAACTACATTAATGCATGTTCAACTCCCACACGGGCTGCTGCTGGATTCTTGTAAATCTTTGAGGTGGTTATAAAAGATAACCTATTAAGAAGCCAGTAAACCTAATCGAGAACTTTTGTGTGTGTGTGCATGCGTGTGTGTGCAAAGGTGTGTCAGTATCTCAAACTGTACTATTTTCCCCACGCAAAACCAAAAGCATGATAACACTTGTCCACAATACCGCCCTCTGCCCCTAAGCCTCCACAGAGCAGATTAAAGGTGTCACGTTGAGTGGCAGGTGAGGCAGGCACAAAAGGAGTAAAGTTTCTGGATCAGAAAACTGTAAGATATTCTGATACGGCTCTGTGGGAATCAGGAATAAGACTAACAATCAGAATAAAGACTGTCTGTAGGCAAAAAAAAAAATTAATAGAAATGTTTCAACAAATAAAAGGGTGAGGAGCAGGAACTCAGCTTGCCTTATGGGCTAGGCAGCAATAATTAGGCATGGAAATCGTCACTTGTCAACCAAGGAGAAGGAAGGGCTAACTGATTGAACAAATGCATTTTTAAGTCAGAAGGGACCAGGCTGACTCCCCACACTGGACAGGGCATTTTGCTTGACCTAATGTTGCTTGTAACGTGCCTGGATCCTGTGGCTGAACTCCTCTTTGAAGGAGATCTGGATTCTAGTTAATGTGCCCCATGCCAGTACCACAGAAATACAAAATGTCTGAGGTTGGGAGAGACCTCTGGAGGTCACCTTGTCCACCCCTCTGCTCAAGCAGGGTCACCTAAAGCCACAGCTGCCCAGACGGCTCTGGAGTATCTCCAGATAGTGTACCAGGGAGCCCAGAACTGATGGATGGGTGTAGCCTCAGCAGCGCTGAGTAAAGAGGATGGATCTCCTCCCTCAGCCTGCTGGCACAGTCCTCAGCCCACAGGTCGCAGCCCAGGAGACTGTTGGCCTTCTTTGCTTCAGAAGGACGTCGCTGGCTCACAGTCAATTTGTTGTCCACGAGGACCTCCTGGTCCTTTTCTGGAAAGCTGCTTTCCAGCTGGTTGGCCCCCAGCTTTTACTGGTGCCTGGGGTCGCTCCTCCCCAGGTGCAGGACTTCATACTTCCTTGCTGAATTGCACGAAGTTCCTGACAGCCCATTTCTCCAGCCTGCCCAGGAGGTGGATGTTCCTCTGGATGGCAGCGTGACCCTCTGGTGTATCAGCCACTCCTCCCAGGTTTGTGCTATCAGCAAACCCGCTGTGGGTACACTGCCTCCTCATCGCGATCATTAATGAAGATGTTAAACAGGACTGGGCGCAGCACTGACCCACAGGGCACACCGACAGTTACTGGCCTTCATGCCACTGATCACCTGGGTTTGGCTATTCAGATGGTTCTCCATCCAGCCCGCTGTCCACTCATCTAGCCCACACTTCCTCAGCCTGTACTTACTTCATCAGCATATATTTTTGGTGCTGCTGGCATCTTCTGAAAATGTAGGGTAAATGAAAACACATGACTTGGAGAAATCAGGCACGTCCTATTTTTCTTGTTAAAAACGCCTAGTACACTCTGTAGCTCCCAGCTCCTCTGGGGTCACAGAGAAGAAGCAATTGCCCTATTTCTGAGCCAGAGCATCTTAAGATATGGCTTCTTCTCTAGTACATTCTGTGAGATAAACAACAGCTAAGAAACTCTGTTTGTACCTATTCTCTCAAAGAAATCCTGCTGCTCTCTGTTGTCCACACATATTGCCAAGTTCCTGCTGGAAGGAATAAAACAGGAATGCAAATTCTGTATGAGAACAGAGCTCAGCGATTAGGAAGGTTAACCCTAGAGATGGGAGTAAATACAGTAACTTTCCTTGAGAGATGTAGTAGAGCAGTACTTCCCCAGGCTCAGAAACCTGCTCTGGAAACTGTTAAGCTTCCACAGGATGCAAGCGCCACCCACTGTCCTGACATCCAAGTGTCAGACGGAATTTGGATTAGCGACCCACACATCTCAGAATAATTAATTTCCCTCTTCTACCTGACACTCTTCTTCTGCAACCTCCCCAGTTTACTACTATCGCCTTAATAGCTCCTGTCAGACCTCTGGCTCCTCTGTCACACTGAAGACTTGATGTTTGTCCTCTCTCGGCCTTAGTCCTGGTCCTTTGCCTTGTCGTAAAACTTCTTAACATACCTCTGGACTGCTTCACATGTTGAGCAGTCTTGCACCCTACCTTCACTTCCCTCTCCTACAACACTCAGTCTCGGTGACTCCCATTTTCATCTGCCTCTTTACCATCCCAATGCACAGTCACAGAACTATCACACTTAACTCACTCTCTCTCCAGCCCTTTTCCCTTCTTACAATTGATGTCTGAAGTTTTAGTGCTACCTTCCCTTGAGGGTACCATTGAAATTACCTCATTCAGGACCCTAATGACTACTTAGCCAAAAACTTAAGATCAGCACCCCATCCTTATCAATCCTGTTCAGCGCACGTAATCATGCTGCCTTTAAAATACTGTTCCTACAATCCCTTCCTTGATTCCTTCTTCACTAAGTCCCTGGAGGTTCTTCCCCATACACTCCTCGCCAGTACTTACTGCTCTGATGCCTAGTTCTTTATTAGGTAGTATCATCTGTAAATGCACATACAGCTACTCAGTGTCGAGGTTTCACAAATACAGTAGACCATCTCTTCCTCCATTCAAACCAAAGCCTCGTTCTATATTATCTCTCCCTGCAGATGTTCCCTCATCTGTTCATTCAAGTGTAGCATGAACACAAATAAAGCTCTTAATCCTCCACCCTGCTCCAACTGCTTTTTTTTGGAAAATGGATAACATGGATAATACCACGATGTTCACTCAGACCTTCATTTAACCTTCATCTTAGATATCTCTCTAAAAAAAAATTAAAAAATCACAACCAGATTAAATTAAACCTTGAAGATTTTTTTTTTTTTTGGCATGATCTGGGTGGTGAGGCCTTCCCATTTCATCCACTTGGCTAGAATTTTTGTTCAGGCTCATTATCTGAGGTCTTAATATACCTAAGGGCTTTCTGCCTAGGGCACACATACATTATTCAAACGTACACACAGATGTCACCGACATACCAAAGCTAATAACTTCCTGTTGTAGCTAAACACAAGGCTACAACTCAAGGCTGACTTTCTTACTACTCCCTCCTGCAGCTGACTGTGGCCATTGTAGGAGCTGTGTATGTACAGGGAATAAAAGAATAAACGCTTCCCGCAGTTCATTCGTGGTGCAGCCAGTGTGCATCACGCTGCAGATGCTTATGCCCTTCGTGTTCAGTCTCTGGATGTGAGGGGCTGGAGGCTGTGACCTGCCTTCAGTCACTTGCAGTCTGACACTGGTGTAAACTGAAAGTTCAGAAAATGCATTGTGCATCATTATGCCACTGATTTTGACACTCTCATAGGCAGCCTGGCTCTTTAAAGAAAGGAGAAGAAAGTCTGAACATTTTGGTCGTCTTCTTATCAAAATCCACTTTTACTTTAGGAGCTCAGTCAATTAAGGATCTCATTACAACATGAGTTTCTGAGAAATACAATTAAGCTAAAGCCCTCATTTTATACAAGAACCACCTTTGTCAACTGAGAAGTGCTGGCATTCATACCGCTGTCAGCATGCCCTCAACACTGTCCATTAGAAGTGTAATTTGTAGCAGTGCTGGCATTCTGGCATTCGGGTGTTGAGATGCGGACACGAGATTGTGCTGTTTTTCTGCATACTACAAACCTTCCTTTGTAAAGGAAAAACTTGTTTTACCCTTCTCAAGCCACTCCGTCAACATGCATGAATCTCCTCCCATCATGTGCTGTGGCTGTACCTTCAGATGAAATTAAAACTCTTGTATTTATGAACTCAGGTTTCAAAGCAGCAGAAGCAATAATAATGTCTAGCCTACTCTTCTCATACCTCAGAGGAAATTCATGGTCTCCTAATGTAACATATAGTTGATAGCCTGATCCAATATATGCATTAACTTTTTTTTTTTTTTAATGACTACGTATAGTACAATTGCCACAGCAGTTCTGCTGAAATGGTAAAATAGTTCACAAGATGAAGATGAAGTCAGAGATTGCCACCACGTGCTCACAAGCTAATGAAAGCTCTGTGAGGATGATTCAGAGACACTGCTTCTTTGTTTTGAAGCTCATTCAGTCCCAAACACTGCCTTATATTTTTCAACACTTTTTTTGTTGTTGTTTTTCACCTATTTTTCCCTCTAGAATACTGCCCCCAGGTGTGAGACTGTTGGAAATCAAGAAAATCTCATTTCTATTTCCTTATATTCAACTGAGTTTCTGTAACAGGACAACAGGTTCTACAGGCCTATGACACGTAGCACATCTTTCCACCTCAGCCCTCCTGGCCTTGCTACAGTAAGATCTGTGAATGCTTGCTGATGCTGCTGACCCACACAGTGAGGCATGTATTCTGAGCTGGCTATGTGTTTTTAAGAAACATTGGTTAGACTCTGGGCACTGACATCAACCCAGAGAACATAATCCTATCAACAAAACCGAGTTTTCAAGACGATTCTGTTCATTATGAGTTTGCCTGAGAACAGGCCACAAGCATGATTCTAGCAACTTCCTGCTTAAAACACATATATACACACACATACTTTTTGTAATGACCACATGCACAACTTTAGTGGGACGCACAAAGACCAAACAGCCAGCAAATTAAGGTTTTGGTTACCTCAAACTCATCATTCTTAGCCAGAATACCCAGGTGAATGAAGCTATACTAGCAAAACCACCCAAAAAGGAGCTAGAATACCCCTACAGAGCAACAGTCATTCCCCTCGTCTCACCATCTGGTACTGCTAAGTCACACAGCAAAATACACATGAAAGGAAGTCTCTACATATAAGACGACTTTAGCTGAATGCGTGGAAGCTACAGTTCTCTTCCAGTATTTCCTTCTCTGAAATGAAAGCAAAGCCACCTTCCCAATTAATATATGCAGTTATAGCTATAATTACATCAGAACAGCTCTATTGAACTAAGAGTTACAGTATGCTCTAAGAAGAAAGCATCAATAGTGGGAACATAATGATACAATGTGCAGCTCTATGGATAACTGGGGAGAAAAGTCACCTTCTTCTTTGAGCAACAGGGACAATGCTAGTGAAAATCATGGTTCTGTAATCAGCTACAATAAGAAATTTTACTGGTGTGGCTACTTCTGGATGGCAATGACATCTCCATAATCTAGCTGACAAATCTAGACCAGCATGGCCAGAAAAATCTATAAGCACTTTTTCTGTGTCAGAAACACACAGATCAATTCCAGCTCACCACAGATCCAATCATTTCATTATCCCATCTATTTTTCCCTTCTTTAGTTGATCAATGCCAATTTACTATTCAGTACCAGCACTCCACTTCGATCTTCCCAGTAGTACAAGAGAAACATAGGATAGTTCTCCTACAGCTGCATGCTAATAGGGTATTTTTCTCAAAATAGTTTAGGGCTACTTCAGAAACAGCCTTCTGTAACATCCACTCAATTTACATGCCCCACACAACAAAGCAACTGGAAATGCATTGTCTTCTATGAAAACTTTACTTCAACATGTTTTAAAATACTGAGAAGTATTTAAACTCATCTCAGCTCCAAAATCCTTTGCATGAAAATGAGACTGCTCAAACTTCTCATTATTGTATATAAAAAAGCGATAATTTCAGTATGCCATTAATTAGAAGATGGCAATAAAAGTTTCATTGACATTTTTCCTCCTAACAGAGGTGTGAGTCATGTGTCAGTAAAGATAAATATCAAGTGACTGGAAGAGGCCAAGACAACTGGAGTTAAAATAGACAGAGATATTTTGGGAAATAACAATGCATTTGGCAGGGTCCTATCTGTTTCAGACCCAGAACAAATCAGACAAAGCAGATTTGAACACAAGTCAATAAATATGCATGCTAGAGTGCTCTAAACAGCTTTTCTTTAACCAGAAAGGACTGAAATAACTGTTTGTCGCATGCTGTAACATAAAACATAGGACGGATTTGTTAGGTAGAACAAAAATGTGCTGTTAAGTCTGGTTTCAAAACTTGTCCCAAGCCAATTGATCTTCTGAGCCTTATTTCATTGAAATGCAAGTACACTACAAGAAGCACCAAGTACCAACTTGTTTTATCAGCTACAAGTGTTCAGTTCCTTTATTGAGAAGACTACTAGTCTACTGGAAAGATTGCATTTAATGCTGGCTTTCTACCTTTTGTGGTATCTGAAATGCTGTTTAGCAAGGCACACATCATGTCTCCTTCAATGTGGTGGGGATTTAGGATGCGAGCTGACCGCTGAGTCATCTTAAACTGAGTTTCCAGTTCCAGGAAGCTTTTGTCTCCGGAAAGTATAGTGAAAGGAATTTGCTTGGGCAAGTGCTCATCCAGACGACCAGCCTGCATGGAAACAAAGGACAAATGTTGAACTGAGATTGTAGTTTTACCTTGTGGAGTTTGGCTAGCTTCTGCAAGACAGCTCTTCATAGGAAAGCCTTCTACAGCAGCTTCCCTCCACTTTTATCATCAGATGCAAATTTTATGACTGCCAAAGGTGTTATTTTGATACTGCATTTATTCTATATATATGATAATAGATATAGGGAATGGCTACCAGAACAGCACAGAAAAAACAGTTTAGAAAAAAAATCTTAAAACCCAGTATTTCAGAACCATCTCCACTACAAACAAGCCGTATGTGAAGAGCATTTTAAGAACCATTAAAAAATGGAAAGCAACATCTAAACACTGTTGCAAAACACATTTATAACTTAAAATTACAGTCTCAAGTAGGTTTTATCTAACTGATACAACACTATATTAATGAGTCCCCAGAACACCCCAGATTCCTGTCCCTCACCTGCACTTCTCCCAGCCCAAAGCCTTAGGTCTACTCAACATGGTACTGAACATGGGCACCGTTCTTTGTCAGCTCGGCAGGGTCTCTGAAACTGACACCCATCCAACTCCATCTTACAGTTAGCTCCAGATTTGGGCCACTTGAAGGGAGAGGCAAAAGTTACACTTCATTCTGAAGCTCTAGGAACTCTTAAAAAAAAGTTTTCATTCCCTAATCAGCCTCCCATCCCTTCACAACAGACTGATGTTGGGATACCATTTTCATTCCTAAAGAAAGAAATAAAAAAGAAGCCAAGCATAGGGCAAAGTGATAATGATACCTAAATGCACTACATTTACCAAATTATGGATTGCATGAAGATCATATAGCATAATTCAATTCACAGGGACAAAAAGAAAATGTATGATATCTAAGTTTATGCAAATGTGTAGGGGGAGTGCTTCAAAATCACTTCTCAACAGGCTGTCTCCACCCCATTCAATGACAGTTTTGTTGTTTTTAGTAGACACAGGAGTTGTGGAAAGAGAATCTAAGAATCTCACATGCAATTAGTACTTAACATCAATGTCAGACATCACCCGGCCACCCTTCTCTAGGTACTGAAACAACAACAAAGATACTGTGCACTAACTTACATGAACACAGAGAGCAAAGTCTGCTGCCTCTCTTCTGGTACCACAACGTGGATGAAGGAAGAAACATCCAATCCTCTTAAGATAATTATAAATTCTGCACTGCACTGGAGGTTTCCAGTTGCTGTGGCCTCCTAAGCAGTCAAAGAAAAGATATGCATAGCATTGTCACCATGAAATAAGAATGCAAGGCAAAAGTAAAGGTACGACTGGCTTTAAAGACGAAATTTATTTTGACCAATGTAAAAGCTAAAAAAAATAAAAATAATAATACATTACTAAAACCCTCATAGCCCTTGTTTGTGGGTTACAAAACAAAAACATGGAAAGGAGCTAGCCTGATTCTGCACAAAGCCTCTCATTCAATTTTGTATGCATCTTTCTATTAATTCGGAAAAAAAATATTTTCCAGAAATTACATGTGTTTGGATACAGCAACGTATCTTTTCCAGCTTTATACACAGTTAATGGCCCATCTACAGAAACAGAGGTGCTCTGGGAAAGCAGTACAATAACAGAAATGCTTTTCTTAGGGAACCCTACACTAATGCAGTGCCAGAGATTGTTTCCAGCAGAATCCATAGCTCCCTGACACGTTGCACGTCACAACTCTTTAAAGAGAAGATCCAAGAACTGGAGCAGCAGCTGGAGTCCTGACAAAAACTTGGATGCAGTCAGGGATAAGTAAAATGAGGCTACATTTAAAAACAACAACAACAACAAAATACCAGCACACAACATGCAGGAATTTTCTCAACATTAGTAACCTAAAGCATGTAGTTACTAGCTGAGAAAATTGCTGGAAAATAGGGAAGAGCTGAGTAAATGGCTTGCTACAGATAAAAAGAAAGGCTGAAACAGGTTGCAAGGGAAAGGAAGGGAGTAGCAACTGTCTCAAGAAAAAAAGGGAAAACCAGAGGAGGTTGCAGTTACTATGACAACATAAAAAGAAAAAACAAATGGAAGGACAATGTGAAGGGAGTGAATAAGAATTTCACGACATTCCCAATTGCTAAGAAATAATGGGTCTGTAACAGGGAGGAGAAAAAATGCTGCTTGATCTGCTGGGTGATATAATGGCTGGGTATAAGAAAGGATTTTGAATGGAAAGTGAAACCAGTTATTGACTGTATTTCATATGAGGACTTGTGAAACTAAGATTCACATGAACAGGCCATGGAGGACTGCGCATCTCCCTGAACCTGACAAAGAACTAGCAGTAGTCTTCAGCAGATTTCTCCTGGTTTTGTTTTTGTTTTCTTTTTACCCTAATGGCTATAAGAGACTACCAGAAATGATCAGAAAGCTCACGGATATAGTAACAGACTATACCAAAAAGATTTAGAGGTACCTGTCCATGAGCAAAATGATCTTTGAGTTGTTCTCATCTGCTGTGACAGCCTTGGCCACTGCCATTTGGGAAAGACTTGTCATCATCAACCCTGCTTTTTGGTAGCATAAACACACAACATGGATTTTTGACTGTAACAGCTGGCAGACCTGTATTTACTCTATTGGGGTTAGGCTAAAAAACAGGTGAAGGAATATTGAATATATAAAAACAGAAACAATATATAATGGAGGAAGTCAAAGAAAAGCTAGGGCTGTATTACCAACAGGAATAGTAGACATAATGCAGTAGGTATTATTAACAAAAGTCAGAGATGCTGTTTGGAAGCACAAAAAAAAGACAAACAAGAGACAGGGATGATGTTGTTTTTGAAGGCTAAACAAGCGCAAGAATAGCATGCACTAAATAACTCTAAACTACTACTATGAGAGCATACAACATCTACAACATCTCCACATGTTATTGATGTCTCCCACATCTCCTAGAGCCTTACTGTTCCCAGGCTCTCTAACAAACCTTCTGACACTAAGAAACTGTTAAAGTGTTCTCTGATACGGATTTGGCCCATTTTAATGACCACTACCTCTTCAGCAAGGTTTTTCAGTTCAAATCCTCCAGCAACCATCCCCACCAGGCAGCCTGGATGCAGCATCCCCATTTGGAAAGCAAAGACATTCAACAGCACAGGCATGGACTGTTCAGTGCCACCAAGCCTGAGGATTCAAAACAACCCTGGGCATGTTGTCTTAATGAGCTTATCCTATCAACAGAGGTTCCTGAGAACAGATTAGTAGCACTAAGGCTGTACTATGGATTAATTCTCAGGTCAGAGAAGAAACGTTTCTGACCAGAATACAGTTCAGACAGGCTCAATCAATCCTTTCCTTACGGAATCAAAACAGGGTGTTTAACCTTGGAAAGAGGTAACAGCACAGAAGATCTTGCCAAAAGAAACAAGCCTGGGTCAATCAATGACAAACCAGTTTGAGCAGAGTAGCAAGCAAAGTATGACTGAAAGGAAAGGTCAGAATTCATTGGGCAAAATTTCACTTAACTGTGAAAAGATATTGTTTACTAAGGAATTCTTTATAAAACCCAGACAGAGTAATCCTGATTTTAGATGTGAGTCAGGCCTCATGTTTCTTCAAGTCAAGATTCCCAATAATGTCTTATTTTAACCTGTAGAAAAATTAAATGCTGTTGGAAGGCCAAGCCTATTGAATAACTAGAAATCCACAAACAACCTTCAGCAACTGCATCAAGGCACCACCACCCCCAGTCACAGCAGCCTTAGAAGTCAAGGAGTGCAGAAGAGGGATTTGAACAGAAATCAAGCAGGTCAAAGCATCACAACAGGTAATGAGAAGAAAAATAGGTTGTTCAGCCATATAGAAAAGAGATTATATATGGAAAAATAATGCAGCAGCAAGGCAGTGAGAATGAAACAGAAACCAAGGATAATTTGGCATAATCTAGCTACTAGACATTAGACCACAGGTCCAGAAGCACTGTTGACTGAAGAACTCATGCTCACAGACATACCTGCTGCAAGAGAAATAATTGAAGTCAGATACAGAGAAAATCAGTAGAAAAGCCACAAGCTGGGCAAGAAAGTATCAAGTTAATGGAATGCTATTGGTAGACTTCCCAAGAAGTTTTCTTACAAACCCGTAACAATGTGAGTTCTGCCAATCACCTCGTACCACTGCTAATGTCTTCCAGATGTGAGACACCTAGTGATGTGCAGGATGACCAGGAACCTCCCCAAGAGGCAAGCCAGAGACTGAACAAAATTCAAGTATAATCATGTAAAATCATGTCTTCTGGAACTAAAATCAAAAAAACATTATAACAAGGACTTGGGAGCTAGAAACTAGCTAGAAAGAAAATAATCTGTGAATATTATGTGTCTTGATAATTATGAAAAACTAGTATGATACTGCCTAAGCAGCCTGAGCAGAGAAGCTAAAAAGACTCCTAAACCATTTAGTGACTCTGTCTCCAGGACAGTCTACAAGGAACAGTAAGAGCAGCAGATCTGAAGACTGAGTTCGAGAAGTTCTAGAACGTTTCTACTCATGGTGCCTGTGATACTGTGACTTGAGACCCTAATGGCTGCTTGTTCTCTCTAAGAATCTCAGCTTAAGTACTTGTGTGGACTCGTTAAATCTTTTCTTCCTGTTTCCCTTGACCACTTCTTACCTTGAAAGCCCCAGATAAACGTCCCTTGGTTCAGGTTAGCTGGCAGCTGTGTGAATAAGCTTCCCCAGTTGTCCAGATCCACCAACACAATGTGAGTCATGGTACTCAGGTAGTCAAGATCAGGAAGTTCACTGTCTTCAAGGGGATAAAAAGAAGGCATTTTAAGTTCACCTGACTTTCTGGTCAATCACCTCAGACATGCTTTTAAAATTCAAGTACTAAATCATTCCATAAGCTGACAGTAACAAAACATGATGCTATTTGGGGGCTGCGTTGTTTCAGCAGTGTTTTTACATCAACTGAAGTAGCATTTAGTAATGCAAAAATTAGATAAAAGACAGGAGAATCTAGCAGTACGACAGTGAAGAGCTGGATAGATGTGGTAGGCACAGAGAGCCACTGTCATTCACTGAGACACTGATGCTTTTAATAGTACATTCAACTATACACCCCCTACTATGGCAAGTCTGTGACATTTAATTACGTGCATAAAAGCACATAAAATGTTTAGAAACATACTTTTTACTGTGTATCTAACAGAAATGTCAACCTTTAAATCAAAAAATGACACCACGAGTAATTGAAAAATACTCCCGATTTTTGAACTCGTAAGACACACCTTTGGCATTCTTCATGTCATTCTTAGAAGTAACAAGAATTAAAAAAACACAAACACAATTGGATTTTTTAGGCAAAGCCAACCCAACACATACTAAGAACAGAAATTCTCAGCCACATTTTTTTGGCAAGCTAAGCACAGCTGAGAAGATGGTGTTACAATAGAACTGCCCACACAGAAAGCCTCACAAATATGTATACATAGAAAGGAGGAAAGTTTCCTCTGAGTGTGTATATTTCCAGTCCATTTTGCATTTCTAGGCATTAGGTCTCCACCTGGAGTCATTAATTGTTCTCCATTTTCACCAAATTACGCTCCCAAGTAATTCGAAGAATTAAACGAGAGACCCTTTGGACTGAAACATTTGTCTGCCTTTTTGATGTTCAAGACTTCATGCATAAGGTATACATCAATAAAATGTAGAGTTCAAGTTCTGGCAGCTTAAATCTCAAGAATTCAATGTGCAACCTTGAGAAATAAATTAAATTCTGAACTGATTGACAAACTGGATATAGGCAAATGATATATGTTACATACTTATACTGACACTCAAACAGAGTGTGTTAAAGATAGCAATATTCTTCTAATGTATAAACCTCTCGATTTCTACATACCTTCACCAGGCTCTTCACAGTGTGCAGAGTTTTCTTTTTTTTCTTTCTTTACATGGAATGGTCCCTGCAGAGGAGGAGACTCTGTTTTTTCCAGAGTCTTGGATGGATATGCATGCAATTTTGCTTCATGGGGCTTTTTGTCCACACAAGCCCCACTTGCTGTGAACTGGAATACTGTGTTTTCCAATTCCGGTGTCAGACCTGATAGATCAGGTTTCTGCAAGAAGCAGTGTTTCATGTGATAGTGTTGATGTGCGCTCTGAAGATCATCAAAGTTTTTGTTGCACGCAGCACATCTAACAACATACATCTCTTGCTTACTTTTCACTGACGTGTGGCAGTTGAGGTGACTGTTCAGATCGGCAACGTTCTGTGCAGTTTTGGAACAGAAGCAACAGCGAAACCATAAGTTTCCTTTCTGCAGCATGGCTTTCTGACAATTCACATAGTCGTTCCTCCTGTTTATTTTGGAAACGTAACTGGTCCGGCAGCCACAGGTTAAACGGTCTCCTTTTTCTACTGGGAGGAAGTCATTATCTTCTTTTATTGATATTTCCATCTGTTCAGGCACAAACGCATAGTCCATGCTATGAAGCTCTTTATAATGGATTAGAAATTCTTCCTCTTTGTCAAAAAAGAGATTACCACAAAGGCCACAAAAGAATTTAATTTGTATCTCTTCCTTATGATGCTCTTGGCAGTGTCGCTGCAGTGTTCCTACCTTCCGAAAGTGGCTTTTGCATAACCCACAGCAATACCTGTGAAACGCATGGCTTTCTAGGGACATGCAATGCTGTTTAACACTGTCTTCAGATTCAAACATCTCCTCGCAAATGTGGCATTGCCATTTTCCCAGAATAGGGCTTTTTTCAGGGGAGAGCTCTATAGGACTAGGAGTGCGGTCTTTCCTTTCACTCGTGTAAATGCATGCGTTGTCAGAAACTGATGGCATAGGTTCATCTGCCAAGGCTTCTTGCTCGTAATAGTAACTATGTCCACCATGACATTCAGTCACATGTCTCATAATATCCTTTTCTTTGAGGAGATCTACAGAGCATGCTCTGCACCAGAAAAGAAAGTTGGTCAAGTGTGCTCCCCCATGGAATCGGCTCATGTGCAGGTGGATAATGCTTGAATTTTCAGCAAGCTTTCCACACACTGCACACTTGTGACAGATCCTATTTGCTGACAAAATGTGGTTTTCTACTGCCTCTTCTGTAAAAAACTTTTGAAGACATTCACAAAACCAGGCTTTTACCTTGCTAGCATTACATTGACTTTGGTTTCCTATGAGATCTTCATTCTTCTCTTGTAGTTCACTCCTCCGTTTTGAAGGAGAACCACTTTCATTGGTTGATTCATTCGATGTCAAATGTCTCTTGAGCAATGTTCTTGATCGATCCATAGTATGGGTCAAATGAGATGAGTCTTTATTTTTTTCATTGATGTGACAGAACATCAAGATGGACTCTTCCATTGTAGTATGAACTTTAACGTTATGCTGAGTGCTCTGCTTATGCTGGTTGATCTGCTTCTCGTCAGCAAGCAGCTTATCACAGCTCTCACAGTGACCTTTTGTCTTAAATACCTCTGCGACCTGGGAAATGCTCTTCTTGGACAGCGTCACAGGGCCAGAATTACGACAACGTGTTCTAGAATGCATTAAAAAAGCACAATAAAGGCATTGTATCACAACCTGAAACTTCTTTTTTTAAAAAAAAACCTTTCAGATGTACTTTGAAATTTTTCCTAGTAGCTAAGCAATTAGTGTCTGGAAGTAGTGTCCTCTGTCTACTTCAACTGACTTACTAGTTGGTCAACAGGACTACGCAATGCTTAGCTAGTCTCTGCACCTTAAAGTGCATTAGGTGCTAAAATCCAACAATAGGACTTACGTTTTTGACAAAGTACATTTCAGAAATCAAATGTTGCCAACTTTGAAATAGTGGAACAGAGACTAATAAAGTTGTGTTGTTCTCTGTTACAAGAAGAATATAAACAAAAAGGATAGGATCAGCATTCTGCAGTGGATTGCATGGAGTAAGGGAGGGTAAAAGACATAGAAAGGATGTATTTTTTGGGATAGTTTACCCATTAAATCAACATTCAGATGGTCCTAGATGCCCTGAAATCCACTAGCACCAGTACAAGATACATCTGTGTAGGTTATACAGGCACATCAGTTATCAGTACATGGTTATTAGCATTATAAAGACAAATGCCCCTCACAAACCTGAAATGAGCTGTTAATTCCATGTGTGAGCGTAGTATCTGGGAGCAGGATATACACTTCACTTGGAAGGGGACCTCTTTGCAGAGGGATATCAGCAGTTTCTTTGCATATGACGGGAAAGGTAGAGGAAGGCCATCCTTCGTTTCTTCTGTAACGCAGAACAGCAGAAAGTGCAACCATACAGTAAGGAGTTCTTTCATACTATTTCAGCTTTCAGACAAGGTTTCTACAGTTGTGTTCATTTGTCACCGGGTTCAGAAATTGAGTTACCATGTGTCAGCTGATCCCCAGTATTTGTGAATAAAAGTTTTAAAAGTTAAATCTGCATTAGTATGTTAAAATTCTGTAACAATCTCATATCTGCATCTTTAGCATCTTGTTTTTTTCATATTCAGTGACTGACTGTTCCCCTTTTTGTCCTTCTACAAGTTCAGGTCAGCTATCTCTCTCAGGAAGGTTCTTACTGACTCGCTTCACTGTATCTATCACCACCTGTCTGCTCTTACTACATATGCTTTTGCGTAAAGCCATGCTGCATTTAAAAAAGAGAAAAAGAATGCAACTCATTAACAAGATTGATCATCTCTCTCTTTCCCATTCTTAGTGTTACTTTTCCTTGTATTTCTAAATTTTTTTTGCTGTTCTGAGCATACTCCATGGCTAACTCCAGGTATTAGCCAAATAAAAAAAATATTCTGTTGAAAAGAGAATGGTAAATGGCTTACAAACTGCACACTGCTGTCAATGCTCTGCATATTAGGAGCACTAGGAACTTTATTTTAGATTTATTAGGAACTTTATTTTAGATTTCTGCTTAGTAAGATGTAATGAGCAGTAGGAAGTAATTTGAGTTTGGGCCTTTCAACTAAACAGATCTCACAGATCATGTGAACAATAATAATAAGACCTACCAAGGCAAAGGAAAAAACAAGGAGCATTTTTGTTGCTGTTCTGAGCTAAGTGATATCCATCTCTCTATTCTGTGCTATCAATCTTTCCAAAGCTACAGGTTACCAGTAAATTTTATTTGAAACCTACAACCTGATTTTCAACGCAAGTCAGAACGTTCATGATTAATAACTTATTTGAGAATAAAAGTCTGTTAGATTTACAAAATGTAAGAGAACTCCGAAGAGTGCAGCTGACAGACACTTCCATGCAGATGGAAGAACTGGCACAGCCTGCAGGAAGATTCCTTCAAAGCCTCTCTTTACTTTGTGAATCCTGCAGCCACACTGGGAGAAGCCACAAAGGGTAGGTATGTTAACAAGGATGAGAAATTGTATTGGTCCTTTTGACCATGTAGACTTACCCTGAAAGCTACACTACCTAAAACGTGGCAGCTTCTTGAATAAGAAGTCAACTCCATCTACGTGTCATCTACTTCAGCCACTTACCTAACGTTAGGATAAATGCTTTAATGCCTATTTCATATGTCAAAGCTGAGAAGTCAGTACAGTCTGACAGGTCACAGACCCTGTTTTCAAGAGCATGATTATTCAGACGTGTGGAATCTAGAAGGCATGGCTCAGGATGTTACCAGCTCACAACACAACCAGTAGCTTAGCCTTCAGTAGCAACACTGTCAGTGCAAGGCACCAGCCCTGCTGCACTGTTCCAGCTAAGCTGATAAAATCTGCAGTTATATGGAGAAGGAACTTTCACATTTTTTTTTTTCTCATCAGGTGTGCCAAGGACATATACAAGAAAAATAACCTCCAGCAGATTTCATACAGCACAGTAGGGGGCAGGAACATCACAGCCAGCCTGACTGAACTGAAAAAGATACGTATGTGTTTTGGTCCAGGTTTCTATCAATACATTAAATATAAACCTATTTAAGACAGTGTCAACTTAATACAGGGTCACTGGAGGATGAGAAGCTTGTACGAGAGGACTGAGGAATCACTTCAACACAAAAACTGTAAACTTCAAAGCTTCTCCTCTTACAGAACTTGTAACACTTTACGGAATATGTAAGGTCTTAAAAGAAAAATAAGAATTGATTAAAAACAAACTTAAAAGCCTTAGATTTTTCTGCTGTGTAAAAAGCTTGTATTGTTTCACATTGTAAGGAGAAATTGTCAGAAGGAATGAAAAGCACACTAAGTACACTTAGTAGCAACGTACCAAGCAATTTATAAACCTGGAGGAAGTGCTTCTTTCCTGACATATGCTGCAAGCATTCATCTCTTTTGGTGAAGAGGAGGAAGCACTGTGGGCATGCAAAACACTGAATATGCTGTGGAGGGAGATCTTTTTTATGTCCATCATTTTCGTTTAGCTGGAAAATAAAATAATCTGATAAGGAAAAACACTAAGCCAACAAAGCAGTCCCATTTCTCCTCATGTCCTTCCATTCCCCACCCCCCCTCCCCCTGTTTATCTACAGGCTATGTGCTTCAGCTTGTGAGACACAAGGCCCAACTGCCATTGTATTAAACTCATCCTTATGCTCCGGCAACTTTCCCATTCCCTTCTTGCACCACTGGTAGCAACTGCTTTCCATCAATTCTTAACAAGTCCCTTTATCAGGCTCTCACAAAAAAGCTCCTGACCAACCTGTGACTCTTGAAGTCAACTCTTCCCACTCCCTTTGCCTTCTACACAGCTTCAAGTCTCTGCTTTCAGGGCAAAGGTCCTTTAATTCTGCTTATGATGTTTTTGCTTACTCTTTTCTTCTGTCTCCCCAAAGAATCTGCATGACATGTTTATGCTTTCTTCCAAAACTTTGTTTAGAAAGTGATAACTCACTTTGCTATCTCCCCTTCCTTTCACACTAAAATAATCCTATCCTTACACCTGCTGCAAGAGTCACTTCCTTTCACCAAACTTATCTCTAACTCCTGCTAATGTTCCCGAACATAACCATTTTTGTTATTAAAGCACCTTTGAAGATGCTGTCTGGTATCCAATTCAACACCAGACTGCTTAAATAAAACCAGGCACCCTGAAGGTAACAGCTGAGCATCTGTCACTGAACTGAAGGGAAAGTCAGAGGACATCAGAAAAGAAAGAAGGGAAAAAAAGGAGGCAAGGAACAACAACAGAAAATGCAAGTACTATTAGGTTATATTTGAATCAAAACTCAAATGCTAGATTATCCTGTCCCCTTCCATAAGTTAACTACTAAGTAGTGGTAAACACACGTATCAATGGAGAGACTAAAGACGGAAGAAATCACTGCATCTGAGTTATCCAAGTTTCTTTTTTCATCCTGTTGCCTCTTTTTTCTGATCTCTTTTCTACTGCTTCTCTTTACCTCCTTTCACTTCACCCTAACCTTCGTGCCTTCATCTTTTGTCGTTCTGGAGACTCCAAAAAAGGGAATACCTTTTGACATCACCAACAAGGACAAAAGGTTCAAGACAGATCTACAGTCCTCTTGGAAGTACACCATGGAGTACAACGTAATAGTCAGATTTCATGGCAGTGCTGTCAGCATACACCAAGTGTTTGAAACACAGCAGAATAAGAGAAACTATTTGGAAGCCTAAAACAATGGAGGTGGGGTGGAAGAGGGTTTAAAGGACAAAAAAGAACAATGTATAATTACGTATTTGATAACCCTCTATTACGTTCAGGTGATTTACTTATCCTTATCATCTTGCCTTAGATAAAAGATGATCAGTGTACTGCTGTAAGGTTGAAAATCTTTTGCAGCATATCACACAGGCAACAGCATTATTTGGGGGTCCATGTAATGTGACTGTTGGGTCACAAGGAGAGTGATCAAACCTAGAGAGGAAGAAATAATTAACAAACTAGGCCTCTCTCAACAGTAATTTTTTTTTTTTTTTTTTTTTTAATAGGAAAATTTAGGACTTTTGAAGCTACTGGACAACAACCAGCATCAAATCAACCTAATCTGCAAAATTCCTCACCTGTCATTAGCTGTACCAGTTGAGGTATCCCATGCAAAGCCAATTCTCTCTGCAGCTTATCAGTTATAATGAACTATTTGTAGAGGAATTACACTGTTTTTAAGAAAGAACTAATCACATCTACATTTCTAAAAATGTTTTTTAACCTCCCTGTATTGTTTTTGGCTGGGATAGAGTTAGCTTACCATACAGTAACTTACATGGTGCCATGTTTTGGACCCGTGACTAAAACAGTGGTGATAACACACCAACATTTAGTTGTTGCAGAGCAGTGCTCACCCAGAGCCAAGGACTCTTCAGCTCCTGGTGCTGCCCTGCCAGCGAGGAGGCTGGGGGTGAACCAGGACAGCTGGCCCAAATTGGCCAAAGCGATGTCCCATAGCATGTGGTGTCATGCTCAGCAATAACAGCTGGGGGAAAAGAAGGAAGAAGGTGGGGGGGGGGATGCTCAGAGTTATGGTGTTTGTGTTCCTAAGTAACCATTATGCGTGATGAAGTCCTGCTCTCCTGGAAAGGCTGAACATCTGCCTGCTGATGGGAAATAGTGAATGAATTCCTTGTTTTGCTTTGCTTGTGGGTGCAGCTTTTGCTTTACCTACTAAGCTGCCTTTATCTGAATCTATGAGATCTCTTTTACCTTTCCGATTTTCTTCCCCTTCACAGTGCAGGGAGGAAGTGGCTGTGTGGTGCTTAGCTGCCTACTGGGGTTAACCCACAACACACCTTAGTTTTTCCCCCTTATCAGCTTCTCCAGGACACTACCACTAGCTGAAACACAGTATATGTTGGATATGACCAGAAATAATAGTAAGTGGTGCCTAGCAACCATCAGCTACCAACAGACGTATGTCCTATAGCTACTCTTCTATAGCTCATCTTTCTTTTCATTAGGAATATTTTTTTTATCCTACCATCAAGTTCATTACAACCTGCACTTTGGTCACAACACTCCCATGCAGCACTACAGGCTTGGGGCAGAGTGGCAGTAAAGCTGTGCAGAGGAAAAGGCTCTGGGGGTGCTAATCGATGCTCACCTGAACATGAGCTGTCAGTGTGCCCAGGGGGCCAAGAAGGCCAATGGGGCCTTCTATCCTGGCTGGGGTCAGGAATAGTGTAGCCAGCAAGACCAGGGAGGTGACTGCCCCCCTGTACACTGCTCTGGTGAGGTTGCACCGTGTGTACTGTGTTCAGTTTTGGGCCCCTCGCTGCCAGAAGGGCATCAAGGCCCTGGAGTGTGTCCAGAGAAGGGCTACAAAGCTGGTGAAGGGCCTGGAACACAAGTCCTTTGAGGAATAGCTGAGGGAACTGGGGTTGTTTAGTCTGGAGAAGAGGAAGTTCAGGGGAGACCTTATTGCTCTCTACAACTACCTCAAAGGAAGGTGTGGGGAGCTGGGGGTCAGCCTCCTCTTGCAGATAACTAGTGATCTAGAGGGAATGACTTCAAGTTGCACCAGGGGAGGTTCAGGTTGGAAATTAGGAGACATTTCTTGTCAGAATGAGTGGCTAGGCATTGAAATGGGTTGCCCAGGGAGGTGGTGGAGTCACCGTCCCTGGAGATATTCAAGGAAAGGTTGGATGTGGTGCTTAGGGACATGGGTTAGTAGTGGGTGACATTGGTGGTAGGGGGATGGACCTTTCCAACCTTAATGATTCTATGATTCTACCTTGTATGTTTTTAATATGTTAACCTGTTGTTCTTTTTCAAGTGTGGATGAAGAAGTAACATAACAGGAGCACAGAAATGTTGTTTCTCAGACAACCAGATATTAAAAATGCTTAGCAAGTGGAAGAAATAAATTTGGAATGAAAAACAAATCAAAAACAACTACAAAGAACAACTAAACAGGAAGTTCATCACAACATCTGTATTAAATCTGCAACACATTAACCCAGCCTCCAAATGAGATTTTGTCACTATAGGCACAAAGTTGATTTGATGTAGATGTCGTAAATTTGAACATAGGTTCGCTACTATTTCTTGCATTATGTCCTTACCTTTTCAGGTGGCCTAGGAGAAGATGTCCATTATCAAACTTTCTGTTGCAATGCATCACAGGACAAGAAATGGGACTGCTGTTGACTTGTGTCTGACCTCCTCGCTGATAAGCCCCCCTCCTTCCACTGTTAACGGTGCCTGGTTTGAGACCTGTGTTAGAAAACAAAACACTTAACCACAATCTCAACTATACAGGCTTTAAAAAAACAAAAGGAACACAAAAAAGCAAAGCCAACATAACCAAACCCAGAAAACCTTAAGCATTTAGAAAACAGGTTACATTGATTCTAGAAGTATGCTAGCAGTGCACTGTAACACACTCCTACTACAAAAAGTCTCCTCTTTCAGTTGAAGAATCTGTCTCTCCAATCCCCAGTTAGATTACTTCTCTGACACTTTAACACACTTCCTCCAGGTCTTGCAGGAAGTATTTCAAGATCAAAATCTAAAAAAATATTTTAAACTGAAGTTCTACTTACTTATGTAGGCATACTTTCCTGAGCAACAATCCAACAAACGTTCCCCTTCGGACAACTTTGTGGTAAAAGTTGTCAGCAGTGCCTTCATGGCTTTTATACTTTTATTTATTTTTCTAAGCAACAAAACATTTGAAGAATAGTTTTTGTGGAAACTAGCACAAAGGTCAGATTCTAAGATTTGGTTAAGACTAAGAGGCACCTGCAAGCTCACTGTCAGTACTGCTTAACGCAATTATCAGATGTTCTATTCTGCAATGCAGCACTTAGAAATAATCACCACTAAGTGAATAAGCAGTGATTTAGAAAACATATCATGAAAACCTAGTTTAAAGGTACCTGAATAAACGCTGATTACTCCTGTTATGCATTCATTATTAATCTTTGGTTCCTTATTAAGCATTTGAAACCCCATCATTCCTATTCTTACCCGGCATTTTTAACCACTGGTCCACGCATAATCTTGCTGCTTCTGTGTCACTGTGTTCCCGAATAAATTCTAGTTCCTGCAACCCGTGAGCATACTGGGAATCAACTTTCTCCTGAAGGTGGAAATATGTAAGGCAAGGTAGTAAATATATGTATTTTTAATTCAAAATTAAGTATGTATATCAAGTTAGACTTTCAAAACTTACATGTGGCTCTCTACATTTCAAAAAAATAAAGAAAAAAATAGAATGATTTGACTGATTTCTATATAACAAAGGTGGAATATAACAGCAATAAAATAACAAGAGTAGAGTGTTAATTTTTGTGCCCTAAATAAAGGCTTCAGGTCTTGAAATATGCATGCTGAAAAAAAACTTCAGTGAAACAGTTCAAATATTGATCTTTTCCCTTTTTATTATTCATATCGGTTCTGACAATACAGAAAAGAAAATCTCCACTAATATCACAGTCAATTGAAACATATCCCTGTACTATCTTCTGAGAAATACAGCTAATAAAACTTGACCAGACTGGCCAAATTGGAAGTTAAAGAAATAGTTTTCTTTTCATATAAATTCAAGAATCCTAACAAAAACAGCTCAGGTTTTCATACGGCCCACAGAAACACCACCTTCTAACTAAATACTTTTATAGAGCAACTATTCACAAAATATTACTCCTTTGTAGGAGAAAGAAGTCAATTAACTTATTTCTCCCACACTTACTTAAGTTTGTGAAGCATGTCCATAACCAAGAAGACTGTACAAACAAATAATAATAGAATGAAAAATAAATAAGAAAAAGCTTTTCCTAGCATTTTCCTAGCACCCTTGGTGACATAAGATTTTATGCATTTAAGAAACTGCGCTGAAAACCACAAACAGAAAAGTTTCTCAAGTTCTATGAGTTACTAAAATTTACTTAAGTTTCTTAGATGGGTCAAAGCTAAGTATGACAGCTTATTATCCTAAGTTAATTCCAGATACCAAAAAATGCCAACCTGACTCAGCTACGTCCCATTTTACACACTGGTCTCATTTCCACAGGAGCATGTGTGTGTTTTCCAGATACCAGATATCTGATGGCATATCGTTATAGGAGCATCCAGCTATGGTAAGGTACAGAGCCACGATCCATGTGCAGCACCGACACAGTTTAGCCCAGCCAGTGTTTTCCTTGCTCCTTGTCACTCATGCTGTACATATACACACATTGGGATTCCCTAACATCTCAGCTCTGCACTCCTGATGCTTCTTATTCTCTGCGTCAAGTATCACATGTCAAAGAGTCAAAAAGAGGGGAAAATGGCAGGACAAAATGTGTCTCACTTGAAAAAAATATATATACTTACTGCTATAGCAAAAATACAGCATGCTATCTGTTAGTGGCCAGGGCTGTTAAGCTACAGTCCAATCACTGCCTTAACAGTCACAGAATTATAGGGCTTATTACACTGCTGTTCCTGAGAAGACATCAGAAAGAACACCTGAAGGTACACAACAGCAACATTTGTAAACATCTCAGTTTTCAAGCACTGCACTTAGAAATATTTGGGTGTTGCTCAGGGCTCCACTGCCAGCAGCTTCCTGTCTCTGAGGTGAAAACTTCTGGTGCGTTTTGCAAATGACAGCTAATACTTCCAGTGTTCAGCCTGTTCCAGCCTGCCTTGCAGGCTGCAGAATATTAAGTCCTTTCCCATAGCAATGTGCACATCACATTATTCACCCTCTGTCCTAGTTATCTCCTGGCTGGCACCATACCAGATAACAGCAAGTCATCAGACTGAGGAGAGCTCTTTCTGCTTTTTGGGCAATTTGTATCAGTACAACATCTTCCAGAATTTGATTACTAGTAATAGTCGCCAAATAGTGATCACCTGTTCCTTTGCAAAGATGGTGTTTACATCTCAAATTCTAACCTTCACAACTTCTTCAGCATCAGTCTAAATGAAGACAATGTTACCTCATAGTACAGCAATTGACTGAAAAGTCTACCTATTATTTTACACAGAGAATTAGAGACACATTTCAAAATATAGGAAAAGAGAACTTTACATACTAAAAAAATAAATAGAGGTTGCCTCTGCCATATGCCCACAACACAAACACATCAACTTCTGTACTCTAAGGGCTTCATTTGCTGGCTCCAGGTAAGGTGCTGAACACCTGGTTGCTCTGGAATTAAAAGGAGATCGGGGGAAATTCTTGTAGAGAATGTGGTCATTCAGGAAAGGAGAGGTGGATGAAGATGCTGTTTGGAGGGCACAATAGGATGAAGAGTAGTGCACCCAGTACTCCTCAACAGACATTATTGTGAAGGACCTTTTTCCCAATAAATCACAAAAAGTATAGATTTTTAAAGACAAGAATTAAATGCCATGGGTAAGGAAGAGAGTGTTACGTGCAATCTTTCTCTTTCAAACAAGAGATAAACCCTACTACCTCTTAGCAAGCAAGAGCACAACTTCGTTTTCTCCTCACTAATTTTAGGCAACAGCCACATGACAGAGCAGACAGTCCTGTTTCCTCACATATATTTTAAGAACAGGCCTCCTCTGATGTGATACCAGTTTTGATTCTTTTTTCAAGAAGAAACAATGTTTGTGCCAAATATTACAAGACATAACAGTTTCTTTACAAAGAGCCATCTTATATTTGAAAAAATTAGAGGCGTGCAGCCTGAGCATTCTCATACAAACGCATTTCAAGGCAATGACTACGTTTCTCCACTTACCAGCATGCTGCCTTTTAGGCTTGTTCATTTCGCACAAAGATTGGCTGCTCACTATTACACATATCCTCAAGTTCTGCTACCCTTCAGCTCTTACATAAAAGGCATAGCATGGCACAAAGACAAGGATTTGCAGATCACGTAAGATTTTTCTATCAGCACTTCCAATCCCAGATCACAAGAATTCTTCAAAATGAGAGTAAAGATCCCCCAGAGCAAAGATGCTTTATAATATAAAGCATATTATAAGGAACTGTGAAAATATCTAATGCACTGCAGCACCTTCAAATATTTACTGTTTAGATATCTCTTACACAGAAAGAATGCTTCATGGTAGTGCCAGCTTAATTCTGTCAGTACATTTTTGCAAGTTATTTAATAAAGCCTAGAGCCATGGAAACCTCATCTAGACCAGACAGCACATTTTAAAATAACAGTTTGGAATAAATTATCTTACACTGGAAAATCTATCCTAATGATTAAAATTCTTATTCAACATAATCTATTGTTAAGAGCATTTCTCCCCATTCAATGACCACGGTGTGCACTTCCACAGGGATGTTCCTGCTCAGATCAAGAATAAATTCTGCCCACCCAGCACATCCCTCAAAAACATTTTTTCAATCCCGTCAACAACTACACCCCTCTAGCAACTGATTATCAGTGTTAAGGTCAACTTCTCTTATTACTAACTTCAGTCAAGTTCACTTTCACAAAAACAAATGTATAAATCTCTAAGTCAATTTAAAAAGTCATTGCAGATATTACGTTAATAGCTTGAACAAACTACATTGCGCACAGCATACCATTAGTGCCTAATGCACGTTCCTCTCAAAGCAAAATTATTCTTCATCTTTAGGAGAACTGCTAACCTCCTTTGAGGTTCTCAGGAAGAGTTCTAGAGCAAACAAAAACCAAAGCAAACAAAACCCCCAAAATGTGCACAACTAAGGTGGCTAAAGGCAATATACCTCAAGAGAGAGCTTTTGTTATTTCTGTTTTTTTTTTTTTTGGTTATTTCTTTTTTTTTTTTTTTTTTCCTGTGGTAAGCATGGAATACCTCTGTTACAGACAGAATCAAAGTTACCAAGACTGGGATGGAAACCTTTCTACAGAAAATGTTCTGGTATATGGAGGGAAGAACCTGCTCCATGGCTCCAGAAACCCAAACGGACTCCCTTCTCTCACCTGCAGCATGCAGGTAGTTGCCAGTGATCAAATACCATACTGGGTACACCAGCTGTGAGCCTGAAAAAGGATGCCTTATCTCTTACAAACCACACACTGGTGTATCTGTGAGGGCCATACAGTCCTCTCTTTGAAGAAGACAGATACATGGTTGGACACACTTAATTCCCCTCATCTCCTAAACCTTAGCTCCCCAGCTAAACCTGGCTCACAAGCTTGCAAACAGGTAATCCCTATTACAGTGCAGCCTGACACAGCATTAAATGAATGCCAGACTGGGACTGCAACGGTGTTTCCCAGTTTGTAGCACACCTCAGAACTAATGAAAAGCAATTTATAAAATATCCTGAAAACAATGGTTTAAGGAAACAGTGCTTCAGGTAAATAAAAGTATTTTGTGAATAAATTAATTTTAGATTTATTCTTGTTTCCTGTATTTTGTTTCTTCATATATAAAATTTATGCAAAATGGAAAAAAATGTTCTGACATTTCTGATGATTCTGGAGACTTCTTCCTTATATGCATCTTGACAGTAAGATGTTCTGCTTCGGTGGCCAGATTTAGGAACAGATTTGCTTTTAAGAGAAGGGACAGAGAAGGAAAAGAATCCTCTACTAGAGCTCAGTAACACAAATGACTGTGTTTTCCAGCACCTGAAGATACAAGCGTCTGTTGGAGAACCAAAGTCAGCACGAGTCTGGCAAAATCGTTGGCAGATGGCTACCATGGGTTCTTTTTGTGGAAAAAAACCCACAACCTCAGCACAGTCCCCCTGCCTGAGGTTAAGAGGCACGGTGCTGCTTACAAAGCTCCAGAGCAGTGGGAAGGGCTTTAGCTCAGACTCCAGGCTCAGCTCAAAGGTGCCCGAAGACTTGTGCACAGCCCTTTCTGCAGCTTTGACCATGATGCAGAGGAGAGTCATGTCATACAAGATGTTCTGCGCTAGAATCAACAAATTAACAGAGACTCAGGATCCTTGTAATTCCTCATGTCACAAAAGCAGCCAGAAAGTTTGATAAAAAAGAATAAAACAAATAAAAATGGAACAGAAAATGGTCACTGAAACCAAACAGTCAGCTTGTTCCACTGCCAAACCCTCAAAAAAGAAAAGGGCAAGTTTCACTGTGCCAAGTAATTGTAACTCTGCTGACTGCATTACTAGTTGCCACCCAGCAGTAAAATATTCATCATTATAAAAGGATTTTCTATCCTTTGCTCTCAGACTATTTCACAAGCTACACAACTATTGCTGAATCCACTTTATAGCTCAAAAACTCTATGTGGAGACATTGATAAATTGCCAAATTCTATGTGGAGGAGGCAGGAGAGGGATGTAGGCCTCTGCTCTTCAAAGCTACCTTAGACTACATCCAACAGACTTTTACTCTGTTGCATTACAGTTGCAGAATCTGTAGTGGACTACAACAGCCCTAGTAACTGTAGTATAATTGGGGGGCTTTAAAAGTCATTAACAGTGGCTAGAGAGCCAGCACCTTTATGGAAAGCAATTTAAAAAACGTTTAGTTCATGAATTTTTTCCATAATATTTAATTAAGTTATCGACTCCTTCAGGTTGGAAGGGGTATCAAGAGGAATTAGTCCAATCTTCTGCTGAAATTGCAGGTCAGCTATGGGGCAGGCCAGGTTGCTCAGGGCTTTATCCACTTGGGTCCTGAACACCTCCAAGTACCATCTGCACAACCCCTCTAGGCAACCTATTCCAATACCTCCTTATCCTCACATTCAATTATTTTCCTCTCTACCATATACCCAGACGGAACTTGTCCTTTTTCAGTTTATGACTGCTGTCTTATGTTCCTCTGCCACACACGTAAATAGGAAGCCTGGCTTTGTGTCCTTGATAATCTGCCTGGAGGCACCAGGTGTTGCTGTTAGGTCCCACTGAAGCTGTCTCTTCTCCTTTCTGAACACATCCAGCTCCCTCAGCCTCTCCTCACAGGGAAGCGCTCCAGCCTCTGACCATCTGACAGACTTGCCCTACTTATCCATGTTTTTCTTGTACCACAGGGCCCACATCCAGTTATAGTGTTCCACCAACATGTGATCAAATGTATGTATGCCAAGGGCAATAATCAATCCCTTCCCCTCCATCCACCTACTGTGCTCCTGATCATGCAGCTCACAATCCTGTTGTAACCCTTTGCTACCAGGGCTTGCTGTCTGCACTTGAGCCTGCTACCCACAAGGACACTAGGGTACTTTTCCACAAGCTGCTCCTCAGGCAGTCAGTCCTCAGCCTGTATCAGTGGAGGGAGGTACTCTGTCCCAAGTGTATAACTTTCGCACTTGTCCTTGATGAATTTCACGAGGTTCTTGTCAGTCCATTCCTTCCAGTTATCCAGGTCTGCCTGAGAGCAGCCCTGCCATTAAGCCCACCGACTGCAGTTCCTAGCTGGTACTACAAACACAAGAAGTCCACGCCTTCCATGTGACTGCACTATATATACCCTTAATAGGTTTTGGCTCTGCAGTTGTGCCTTTAATTTACGAAGTATTGTCTCATTACAAAATAATACCTACTACAGATAATTAATGTCACAAATAGGATTCTAAAAATCTCAGACAACAGCAAGTATTTCACTAGGTTTGCCATATGGTGTTTTGTAAGAACAGGTATTCTTTGCTTATTTAACCAAAATAATTGATAAAACAGTGCCTCTGCTACACACACAAACAAGTGAACCAGTTTTTGCCATTTGCATGAAGATAGTATTTTTTCCTCTTAAGAACTGCAATAAGATTATCAAAATCATCAGTTAAAGGCCAGTGAAGATCGAAAGTCCATACTGTATTTCAAACAACGCCCCAGAAACAAAAACCTAGGTGTTAGTTCCAGGTTGGGCTCACCAGTCCTTTTAATCACTTAGTAGTGAAAACACAGCTGTGACTACCATACTATGCACTTCTACTGAAACAAGAACACATCCAATACCTTAAAGGCTTTGTTTTTCTCTTCCTTTTGCTGTTTCTCCACTTCAACGTGGCGTGCCAGACGATCCAGTGTTGATGCAACTCTTTCTTTCTGATAGTCAATGTGATCTTTACGCCTAGCATTTCTCTACAATTAGATAGTTAAAACTTTTATTTGGTAATTATTTCATTAGTAACAGACCTTAATACAGTAAAAAGCAATGCCCAAGCAATCGCACAGTTTGATCTTAAGTCCCTCAATCATCACAAGGGAGTGAGGCAGTGCACATAAAGAAGATCTGCCTTTCCTTCCGACTCAGGTTTATTGCACACATCCTCTACTGCAACACTGGTTATCAGAAGTCAAGAGACAGCCGCTGCTGACAAAAACAACTGCCGTAGCTCACTCTCAGTCACTGTCCTCTCAAAAGTCCCACAGATCAGACACAAGAAGCTTGGGAGATACATGAATTGACCGGCTTGCTTCTGACTCAGATCCTTACGATAGTTTACAAAGAATGAATTTACGACCAGGCTGACAACAGAGTAAGATCCTACAGCCTAACACTCCTCCTAAGAAGCCCTTGCAGAAGGAAAAGGTCTCAGAGTGTGCAGATACATTCGCAGGCTCCAGACTGCAAACTGACTTCTGAGGTCACTTTTAAAGTGATATTTTCCTTCCCTTTTCTTCACTACACTTGTCCAAAACACTGAGAGACAAATATATCTCTTAATTCATTACAAGAAGACAGAAAATGTCTCTGGAAAAAATGAAGTGTTGGCGTACTTTTCCTTCTACTCAACATTGGTAAAAAATAGAAGACTTTGATACTAACTTATTTATTAATTACTTGTTAAAACTACCTCTAACAAGTTTTGCATGAAGAATAGCTGTGGGAAAAAAGACAAGAGTCTAATTTTTAAAATTATTTTTTCTTTTAACTGAGAAGTCCCAAGATATGTTACAACATACTCACATGATCGTAAGAACTGCTGTTAGGTTCTTCATCTTCACTACTGACAAGATCAATGCATTCAAGTACAGGTCTTAAGGGTCCCTCCTGAAAAAGGGTTAAAAACACACACATACAGAAGCATTAAACTGTGTTCCTTGAAGGTGAAATATTGCACGCATTAGAGAACATTGGCAGCACCAAGAATATTTTAAGGGGATATTTTTCACCAAGGTTCCAAGAGAGTGTATTAACAAAATTCCTGAAGGACAACTTAACATACTTATACTCAGAATTGGTAAAACATACACATATATGAAATATTCACAAATAATTCAAGTATCATCTTAACATATAAACATCAACTACCAAAAACAGAATGAACAATCTTGGCGTGCTTAATAGCCTTGTACTCTTCACTTTCTCAATCAACTTAAAGTCTACATTTTTAGCTTGAATTGCTCAACTTGTGCCATTACTTAAGTGGTACTAGGCTATCAGACTACCACCAAGAAAGGAATAGTTTTAGATTTTACTAATCACGACTAAATGGTGGTAGTTTTTCACAGAATCACTTTTGTTTGTTTTTAAGAAGACACAATTTAATTTAAACTCTGACTCCAAAGGAAATTAAACTCCTAAGGAACTTCAGATATTATGAAAGTGAGAAATAGCTTCATACACATTTATAGCTTGAAGTCTACGCTTTTCTAAGTATGTTGTCCTTGAATGTTTCCTGATATAAGCATCTTGAGAAACTTCACACTGATTGCATGTGACCTCGATGACCTGCTAGTCTAGATATCATCAACACCTGATGATTTACAGGCCCTCAAATACCTCCATTTTTACATTCTGTCTGGTGCTACTGGACAGACAGCAGAACATTGGCACAAACATGAAAAAGCAAACAAAAAAGAAAACATACTTTTATGCTTTAACTAATAAGATTCTAAAAAGCAATCATGTCCTATGCTTTTAGTGAAGACATATGAAACAATGTCTCGAGCTCCATGCACAGCCATTGTGACAAGTCTTCCAATTTTAAAGGCAAAAAGAAGCACTGTGTCCACAGTCTGATGTCTCACACATTAAAAAAAAAAAAAAAACAAAACAGCAGCAATAAGCAACGTATCATGCTACAACATTATCACTTCTCAGCTAGATAATCAGTACAATGAATTTGCAGTAGGAAAAGCAAACCTACATACAGCAAATAAAAATATTCCTAGGTACTCTAACTCACGCCCCTGGTCACTGCTCAGGAACATACACATCTTCCCTGGTAATTACTTTGGCCTCATTTTTATGACAGTTATGCACAGAAGAGAGGCAAAGTTAACTAAATATCTCCACATGCTGTAAAAAGCTTCCCATCCAAATTTATTACATCCCAATCCCGCTAGATTCTGAAAAATATCATCTAACCTCAAAGTCAGTAAACAAAAGAAAAGAAAAAAAACCCACCAACAACAAAAGCTTGAACTACCTTTGAAGTCTGTACAGGTAATTCCATCTATGCCATGTGACAGTGTCTTTGACTAAGCTGTAGTATTACCCATTTGCCTGTCAATGCTGCTGGATGGTGCTGCACAACTTCCATATACTCCAGAGGTAACCCTTATTGTTAGAAGCTAAACTTTCTAGGCAGAAGAAGGAATTTAGATAGTCAATGATTTAGTGATTTCTTGAAGAGGCACAGTACTATACCCACTACCTCTGTCATGTATTTGGCAGTGTCCCGAACATCTTAAAAATCAACCAAGTAGGGCAGGCTATGCAGATTTACTGCCTCATGAGAAGTAGCAGAGAGAACTGCAGCAGCATGCAATTATCTCCACTGTGTTTATTGCATCTCATTCTTTCCATTCTTCCACCTTTCAAGGCCGTAAAGCTGCTGAGGTGGCCAGGCATAAACAGCCCTCACTGTCTCTCACTGGGAAGGAACAGGGATGAGACCTTGGACAAAGGACAAAATTTATATGAATTCAGCTGCAGGACTCCCATTACCCCTAAAGAGTGCTTAAATTCTAACAATTAAATAACGAGAATATTATTTTCAAAACTAAATCTGAAAAATCCAAAACGGATTGGCTTTTGTAAAAAATGACAGACTCTATAAATCTGTAAGAAATTAAATCCTCTGAAGAAACAACAGGTGCTAGCATGCTACAGTTCAAAGATGCAATCAGACCATCTGACCGTCTCATCAATTCAGCAGGGGGGTTTGAAACGTTCAAGTCTGATTCCGACAGATGCAGCTTCCTCAAATGCAAAGATTTTCCTTATTTCTCTTTATCCAATTCCCTTGGTTCAGCTCAGCAAACAACTAGTCAAAAGTTAAGAAACTGACAACTGAAAAGCAGAATAACAACTTATTTTCAAGCCTAACGATACAACAGTAAATTCTATTAATTACAAGTAGTATTTCACTTGCTTAGTGTTGTTTGCATGCATGAAACATTTTTCCTTCTGTATTGTATACTTTTACTAAACAATTCTTATGCATTTGTTAGTTTGCATTCCAACTTGAATACAAATGCAGTATGGCAAATTTTTAAAATTACTTCTCAAAGATATACATTCGTATTTCCCTCCCCCCTTTTTTGTGGAAAAGGGAAAAAAAAAAAAATCTATCCACCTGTATACACTCTTGAATAATAATGCAAATCTCAAATGCGGCACTTAGGCTACTTTGTGCTGCATTAGCCTACAGGTTAAGCCACCAACCAAGATCAAAAACAAATACTGAAAGGAACCTGGGTCAAATCAACTCATCTGGACTACAAAAGGTATCTTGAGAAAGTGTAAAAATCAGGGAAAACAGTGGAATTCCATCCCAAACGTATCTACCTGGCAACTGCTGAGGTCGACATACGAGAACCCTTGATTGAAAGCTGTCCTCAAACATCAGAGCCTGGGTTAGATCCATCCTTTCTCTCACAGAAGAGACTCCAACACTTCTCCAAGAGTGCCAGCGGCTGCAGCCCAAGCTCATCCCTACAGCTGTGCTCCTCTCCACCAAGAGGAGGCTGATAGCAGAACGGGAGGGGAAGGTGAAAGCCTCTTAATTCAGCGGCCCTGGACTGAAATTGTCCTTGTGGAGGGAGACAGACTCTAGGATGACTCCTTCCTTAAATGTTCACAGAGACCTTCAGAGAATTTCATGCACACTATAGCTTCACATGGACTTTTTCCTTTTATTATCCTGCTTGGAGAAGTGGTGCCAGGTGCAACATGGTATTTTTACAGAGACAGAGCAGGCTCTACCAGTAAACACGCCCAATTAATACTCCAGTACCGCATGGAGGGAGAGGTCTGAACAGCAGGCATTTAGCTTTTGCGCTGCTGGCTCACCTCAGCAGATACCTAGCCCCATAGTGAACGTTATCATGAAAATTACTTCCTTTTTTCCTCCAACTGGTTAAACTAAATAGTAGCACAGTGCAAAGACAGTGCCAACCATGAGGACTCCACCACTGCAAGAGAATTTATGGGCTCCTTAAAACCTCTGTAGGGATTTAAAGAATTCCAATTGGTTTTGATGTATCAATTTTTCTAGTATCACTGGTTCCTAACAGCTCCTGCTCACTTCCCTTGGTATGTTTCATGTCATGAATTCCCAACTCTTTTGTTCCATAGGACACTCTTCTGTGTCTATACCACTTGAATTATGACTAATAACGACTTTGAATTAAGTTCAAGCAGTAACTGGAAGTATGTAGGTCTCCCCCAAGTGTTTTGGGCAAGATAGTTTCATGCAGCTATACCACACCCCTTCTCTAGAGCTCCACACACACACAAAAATTTATCAGTTTTCCTAAATCACAGAATCACAGATTGGTTGAGGTTGGCAGGGACCTCTGGAGGCCATCTGGTCCAACCCCCCTATTCAAGCAGTGCCACCCAGAGCAGGCTGCCCAGGACTGTGCCCAGGCAGCTTCCTGTAGATCTATGAAATGAAAATAAATAACTAAAATACATCATATGCACACACAAAAAATACTTCCAAGAAAAAAGGAAGAAAAACAGAGAACAGGCGACCTACAACTGTATGTTTTAACTGGAATATGAACGTGTTGAGATATTCAGCTGGCTCCTCCAACCGAATTTATGCAGTACCACTTGGTGCACTGGCTCCTTGAGACATGCAGTACTTGAAAGATCAGGTAGCATTCATACACAACATTTATGAAGCCACTAGGCATCTAGCCATACACATTATTATATTGAAATGCTGATCTATTTGCTGTTAGGCAAAAGATTAGAAACCCTTTTGAAAGGTGCAAGTTTACTACAGAGACTTGTGGTAGTGATCCTACACGAGGACACAGCCAGTGTCAGACACCCTTCCCCTTGTATTCATTCACCAGTGACCACAGCAATCTCCTCACCCCATGATACCAACCCTGCACAGACAAGCCTAAACTGTCTTCTTCCAAGACAGGCCAGCCTGCCTCAAATCAGTCATCACTGGACCACAAAACATCTGTACTTTTCACATGCAAAAACAAGAAAAAAAGGTAGCAAAACCACTGATTTTGTAAGTTTCTTCTCTTTCAGTTGGTGTTCTCAGTTCTACAGCAGCCCTTCAATCATTACACGCCTAAAGCTATATTAACTTCCTCATTCTTTGCCCAGCTTATACAATCATGCTACACGTGAATGCTTGCCCATTTATTTAAAGAACTCTGAACTCATTAGTCAATTCTGGTAAAATTCAACCTAAAGATCAAGTCTCAAAGATGATCAAGTACTTATAGGTTTAGCAAAAATATGCATATGTCCCTTATACCTCAGCACCTAAATACCCGTGCAGATAAAGTGTACAATGAATTGAGACTTTTCAAACACCATGTGAAATGGGAAGAAATCTACTGCTAGCTACATTTTAGCATTAAAAATAAAACAAATCCACAGGAAGCCATACATTTTCGGTTCTAGCATCAATTAACAGCTTTTTTCTTATTTGTGTGACTTCTGCTTTAGGAGAAATCATCTTTCTGTTCTTGCACATGTGCCTGCCATCCAGCACCATTTGACTGATGATGGATGGACTGAGGCGAGAGCACTGGCAGCATGAAAAACATCCTGTTTTTCTTGGGTATTTAACAGATATAAGTATCTTAAGGTTATGTTTATGTAAGCCACATGTCAGGTGCGGTAGTGTAGGTATGACACGGTGCTTCACAATTTCAGAAGACTATTTAAGGCCTCTAACCCCTCATTCCCCACCTCTTACTCGTCTTAAACAGAGTGTAATGGTTTTGATGTCATTCTGCAGACCAAGCAGTGCCTTCAATGAGGCTGCTCATTAAGCAAAATGCCATAGGACCAACAACAAATGACCTTGCTGTGTACCTCCCCAGCCACTTTGCATCCCCCACTCACCTGCTGGGATGCTCGGCTCTTGGTTCTCTCTGTAGGACCAACTGGCATCACCTACCGCCCTCCCACTGAAAGGGCCAAAACGCCCTTCAAGACAAACTAGTTAACTGTTTAAGATAACTTGTTATCTAAAGCCAACACACACGACTTCCAGATGAAACAATTTTTGATGATTTGGGTTACGTTTGAAAGGCACACGTTAGTTTTTTGACCCAACGCAGAACCCAAGGCCCCGTTTCATTGAGAGCCCATTTCCAGGCGCGGGATCTACTTACTCCAACAAACTCAATCTCATCCTCGCTTTCGGAAACCGACGACTTACTCTCAGAAACAGTGGCAGAGTCGTAGGACTCCATTACCTAGAGAGAAACAAACCCAATGACGCTTTATCATCCACGCTCGCGGCGCCTTCAGCTTTATCGGGGATCCACCTTTCCAGCCCCCCCATGCCCAAACCGCGGCCTAATCCAGGCAGCGCCCCAACGCCAGTCTCCCCCGGGGGCAGAGCACCCCTGGGGGCTCGGCACCACCCCGAGGGGCTCGGCACGGCCCCAGGGGCTGCCCCGAGGGGCTGCCCGGCCCCGCTGCCCCCCGCACCCACCCTCGGGCCGCTGCCCGCCGTAGCGCCGCTTCCTCTTCCCCCGGGGGTGGCGGGGAAGGGGGAGAGGCGGAGCGACAGCGCGGCTTGCCGGGACTTGTAGTCGCCTCCCGTTCCCCTTCTCTTTTCCCTCCCTTCTGGTTATGTACGAAGCTGGGGGACCCACGCGGTGGTGCCGGGACCAGGGCCGGGACCAGGGCCGCGGCCAGGGCCGGGGCCGGCCATAGCGGCGGGCGGCCGCCAGGGCGCGGAGGCGGGAGCAGCAGGAGGCCTCGGAGCCGGGCGCGGGCGCCGCGCTGAGGCGGCGAGGCCGGGCTGGGCTCCGCGCTGCCTCCCGGTGCCCTACTTCCCCCCCGGGGCACCGTTGGCCCGGCACTAGTAGCCGGGCGGGGAACGTTGTTACCGCCCTGCTTGAAAGCGCCTTCGGTTCTGAGGGAGGGGTGGGGGCCAAACGCGTGCTCCCCCCGGGGGGCCAAACGCGTGCTCCCCCCGGGGCTCCCTCCTCAGGCCCCCTTCCTTCCCTGCCCGGCTTGCTCCATGTCCCAGTCGGTGGTGGCAGGGAGTACAAGCTGTGTGTGGTAACCTGCAGGCCTCATTGCTGGTGGCTTTTTGAAGGTTGGAGGGCTTGAATGCTTGGGGCATGGCCCATGCTCCCTGATCTACTGGTGCTGCTTGTCTAAAGAGCATCCGTGGTGAAAGTGCATTTACCGGATTATTTAGAGCATGTACAAGACTTAAAAGGACCATCAGTCTGAGGATCTGTGACCCCCTTTCCCTTAAATTTTGAATTTCCTGGCTGGGGAATGCGCTACAGCAACCAGGCTCTGTGGTGGAGCAGGGTGGGTGATGGGGATGTCTGCAGTGGGCTCTGCTGCTAGGAAATGCTCAGAGGAAAAATAAAGGGACTTGTGAATGTTAACGGATGAAATGTTAATATGTTGAAGACCTGTAACTTAACATGATGAGATCCTGAAATAAAATGACACAGCTGAGTTATTTATTTATTTATTTTGTTGACTTGTTTTCTTGCCTTTTATCTACTACTGCTCTCCTCCCTTCATCCCACAGTTACTTTGAGCCACCCCAACTACGCATGAATTGCCTTTGCTCAACACATTAACACTGGGTAAAGAGGAATGTGTAATGACATATTTGTGTGCCTACATGAAAGACCTAAATGCGCACAAAGCACGTCACTATTCCCTCTCACTAAATTCTGTATACTCGAGAAAGAATTGAGGGTAGTATGTTAAGTTTTGATGATCTGGAAGCTTTGTGAAAGAAATAACACATCACAGGGTACTTAATGTCAGCCATAGTTTAGTGCATTTACTCTTCTTGTAAACATGTTACTATACTGTTAATTTTAAGCCTCAGTTCATGTGTGAATGAAAACACAGCTCTATGGTAGACACACTGAGATGCTGAATGGCAAAAACAAACAAACAAAAACAAACAATGGCTGAAATATTTTTGTATAGATTTTCTGGGTTTGATGTTGTGTGAACTCAGTCCCTTCTGTGAGATGCAATCCTTGTTTTTTCCTGTTTGGCTACTAATTAAAATACACTAGGTAACAACTTTGTACAACTTAATCACTATTGTTGGAGTGTATAAGCAAAACTAAATTACTTCTTAGAAAATTCAAGTCCTTGTTGATGCCTAAATTTTCATATTTTGCATTTTTAACTTAAATATGCTAACAGAACATTGATAGCAGCCGTTCTGTTTGTAGCTTGTATTTGCACTTAGTTACTTTTTATTCTTGAAGGTAGATAATCTGATGTGCAGTAGTAATGGGTTAATAGACCAACAATGTGGCATTACTTTTTGAAACTGCTACTCTATTACAGTCATTTGAGTATGAAATTTTCAGCAGTAACTCAAGTAAACAAAGTGTGTTTGCTATTGTAGTGACCCATCCAAACATCCTCCAGCTATGCAACCAATCAAGGAGAAAAAAAAAAAAAAAAAAAAGAATAGCAAGAGGATTGATACAGGTACTCGTGTCAACCCTGACAGTATGCTGATGAAACCCTGAGTTCCAAACTAACAGTATTTTAGGTAATGCCTGGGAAAGCACGGGCTTCTTAGGTTGTTGGGCGAGTTTTGGACAGTTCTTATACAGGCTTTTTTTCATACAGAAGAGAAAAAATGCAACTCGCATTTCTTGGCTGAACTTCTTGGCTGGTGGACCAACTGCAATGCAGATTCACCATCTCACTTTTCAAGAGTACTTTTTTTTTTTTTTTTTTTCTCAACAGTAGCAGCAGACAAACCTAGGAGAGCAGGGGGTACCCATGGTCTGCTGAGTTAAAGTCTCCAAGTCTAAACCTCCAAGCAAAGTCTGTGGACTACACAGGATTTAGAAGCTGTTTCTGAGTAGATCTTCTCACATAGACTCAGTAATACTGTCAGCCAACTCCACATACTCATTATATGTCTTTAAAGCAATTATTTTCTTTTATAGAATTTAAAAAGATCCTTGCTCCTTAAAATGAAACATTGCCTTTTTTACCATTGATTGCATTCTTGTATTAACATTGCATACTGCCACCTACTCTTGATCTAGAAAATGTGGATGTCTTTTTTGACTCTTATTATCTACATAAGTGAACTTGATGTGCATGAAAAACACTGAAAACACACCTTATTCAATAGTGTACTTTTTCACAAAGTTTATTTAATTCTTCATATATCTTAATATCTTCCCTCCTTAGACAGCAGGTGTTTTTAATGAGCAGTTCATAATAATATCCAAATTCTTTGCTGTTGTAATCTTCAAAATCAATCTAAAAGGCAGCAATAAAAGCAAATTGTTCAAATGATTGGCTTTCGTATTGCATTGTTTTCAGTACTGAATCTCCCCTAGTCTCTATATGCTGTGCAGTCATATTGCTATTACACTTTTCTGCACTAGCTGTCATCCTTTTCTGATGCAGATGTGTTCTCTATCACACGTATCAGAAAAAATTTACACCGTGACACATTTACCCATCACCAATTAATTTTGATTTTACTGCAAAATTTGGGAGAAGCAGCATTAGACTGTTCTGCTCTCTCCCCCATTCTCTTCTGTAGTTTCTAATCTGTAATTATTAGGTGCTCAATTTTGTGTTCTCCAAGTTTGTCTGCATCATTTTGGAAAAACAGTCATAGCTTCCTTTTCAGTCACACTGCACTAGCTATGGCATTTGTTACCCATGTACTTGTAAAAAGGTATTTATCTTGTTTTGTGTGGTGGGACATCAGTCATATACTTTGAAGGAGAGGTAGGAACCGACTCTTAGCAGCTTGCTCCCTCTTTACCCTTTGGTTAAAAACAAAACAAACTGATAGATAGTAATATTTCATTTTATTTGATAGAAAGTTGCTTCAAAAATATGATTAACTATATACATCCTTATATGCTGTACATACAGGTACATATACAAAATATACATAATAGCAAACATCCTCCTGTTACATTTTATGGATGGTAATTATTAATGTGAGATAGAACTTACATCATATTGTCATACCTGTTTTCATCTTAATCCTATCTACAAAGAATTGGTGGACATGAGAGATGAAAAAGGCTGGCAGATCTCGTCAGTCATACCCCATCCCATCCAAAAGTCTTCTCTACAGGGCATTTGATTAGTGCATTGTTCTAATAAAGGTAGTTTGCAGCACTTCCCTTTAGATGTATTTAGCTGCAAAACTTGTCTTCAGATTTATTTTCCTGACATTTACCCCATTTCTAATTCTAGAAATCCTCCTCAAATCAATATTTTTTTAATCTTATTTTTTCCCTCCATCTTGATTCATAAGTTGCTTGTTTGCCAAGTATGAAATAGAGTTAACTGTTAGTACTCTCTGTTCTGGGAGAAATATCCTCAAGAGTGAAAGCTACAATCCAAGTGTTCTCTCCTTCCTATGCTACCAGGACACTGTTAAGACTGGAATCAGTCAACAAGGAGGAAAAAAAATACCACTCCTCCTCCACAGGCAACTACAGGGTGCATGACTGCCAATTGTGCCCCTGGCACAAGTGGTGTTGGAGAGCTCAAGAGAAATTGCCCAGCTGCTGGGGGATTTCTGGTACCAAACCCACGAGGCACGCTCTGCCTCTTCACCCACTCTCCAACCAAACAGCAGCATACCAAAATCTAGACAGAGGGAGCAGGAGCTGGTACCTCTGTCCTTTACTAGCTACTTCCAAGAGATAATCCTCCATGCCTTGACTGGAGGGATCTGTCACCCTTATCCTCGGGACCTCATGTTCAGGGAAGAGAGTGACAGCTGCCAAACAAGAATACCAGCAGCAAAAGGTCTGGGAGAGAAGCCATGGCCTCCACAAACTAGAAGGCATCTTGGAGGACTCTTCCCTGAGCTAAGAAGAAACATGCCTTCTTTCATTATCTTTCCACCTTTTGGAGGTAAAAAAGGAGCTGCTTCTTTCTTGCAGACATCTTGGGAGGTGCAGTTTCACCGCCCTCTGAACATTTTCTTCTTTCTAAGTTTCTTTCCAAACAGCATCCTTAAACACTTATTGTACTACTATTTCTCTGTTCACGTGGCCCTGTGTTTTCCAACCCTGTGCTAGTTGTAGTTTTCATTTCACTAGGATTTTTTTCTGCTCTGTTTTTATATCTCTGCAGCTCTTTTGTATTAGTATGCAATAGCTTTCTCTAATCGGTAAAGAAATTTGCCATCAGCTGTCAAGGTGAAAGCAAGGGAACTAAAGTTCCTCTTATAAATTATTTTGGTGTTACTTTAAATAATATAGTGTTTTTCTAACTAAGGGGAACTTTTCTTGTATTCTTTGGATCAAGTTTATATTTTCTGAAATACAGTACAACATGCATATATTTAGTAATATCTTAAAGATATTAATGTGCCTTCATTTTTTTTCCTATGCTGTGGGATTTTCACTCATTTGAGAAAAAGGTTCCCAGGCTTCTGTTCTGCTTGCAGTACCACTGTTCACTGTTGCTAGGCCCCGTAAATATTATTTCATTTTAATTTCGTACTACTCCTTTGTCTCCATCGGAGAGCTGGTATGAAGCGCATCCTGTTACTCCTTATCTGAATTCCTGAGGTCCTGTCTGCATCCCTGGTTGTCAGAGGGTGCCGGTGAACTGCTGGAGAGAGGAGGCTCCACCTTGGAAGAAGCGGGGTTGGAACAATCCTGCTGACCTTGTGTGCTGGGAGGTGGTGGAGTCAGACAGCTGTGGCTTTGCTGAATTTGTGCAGTAGCAGCTGGTGAATCATCATCCTGCTGGTCTTGTGTGCTGGGAGGAACAGCCGAAGGGATGATGCCCTGAGGAGCAGCTGTTGAACCACTGTTGAGACAGTTTACAACTAAGCTTGCAATGTTAACATTCAAGGTGCAATGACTACTGTTCTCAGGTTCTGAGCAGCAGAGTTTATTAGCTAGAGAACCAGTTGGCTTCATTTACACATTCCCTTTTTCCTTGTTTCACCTCAGCCTAATGAATCTGAGATGATGATTTGTCTGTTTCAGATTTGAATCCAAATTCCTTCTCTCGAATCATACCTGTGTTCTGGGGAAAGGTCATAACTGCGGCATCACCAGGTTTTCATAGTTTATAATCAATTTGTTATTAACTTATGAGTTGTTACTAAGGTCCTGCACAACAGGATTTTTTTCTTGAGGTGAACCAAAGGAACTGTGACATTGTGAGCACTTTTAAATTTTCCTACTTTTCTTGCAGATGAAACTTTTGTAATCTGAGTTAAAGTAAACACCACCATTACCTTGTGGATGATTACTTACAGTGTTTAAATGCTTTTACAGTGAGGAAATTCTGAACACGTATGAAACTAATCTATTATAAATGCATTCTAATAAAAGTCTATTCAAGAGAGACTGTGCAAACAATATTCACATTGGTTTCAGTGGATATTGGGCTGAATTTTACATAAGCATCTATCAATGACAGACAAAGACATTTCTATTTTAAGATATTATTTTTAAGCTGAAAGGTCTTCAGGCGGTATGAAACAGCAACCCAGAAGTGTATTTGTGCTAGCTCAAGATCCTCCTGCCAGGACTAAGGAATACTGCGCCTGTACAGCATGAGACTCAGGAATTAGCAAAAGTTGTGGAAGCATCTGATGAGGAGAAAGATTATACGCATAATATATTTAACATTTAATATTATCAGAGAAGACCAAATCTATCTTTCTTTGCTGTTATTTTTACTACCTGTGTCAAGGTCAGGGAAGAGTACTACAGTGAATCAACACACAGTATGCTACAAATGCAGAGGGCCTTTGTTTTATAAGGTCTAGAAGAAAAACATTAACACACTAAACTTATTCTAGCCAGGCCGGTGCGTTTGTTTATTGTTTCCAGATAAGAAAACCTGTGTGTGTAGATTCTTCCTATAGATAGGATCCACGTATTTCTCAATTAGTAACTCACGGACCACAGTACTAATTCAAGTCCATGGAGTAGTTCCAGGTGGCTTAGAGAGGAATTCTAATAGTGAAGCACTGCTACTTATCAAGCAATGGTGTTTGTAACAGTCAAATATCTTGTGTTTTGTTATGCTGTATATTACAGTATAGTATATATTTGAAATACATGTTATAACTAAACTAGGAAGAAGTAATATATTACTTTGGCATGGAAAATCTAAGGAAGAACAAATCTGTTCTCCCTGATGTCTCACTGATTTTCTTCTCTTTTTTTGTTCTTCCCAGCATTCCCAGAAGAACTCTCTACACTCTGTTTTATATATACATACACATACTTACATAGAATTATATATACACAATATAACATATACAGGATATCCTTCTCTGTAGAGGCTTAAGAGAAGCACCATCATATTTCAGTACAAAGTTTTTAACCTAGTGAATATATGCTTAAGGGGCTGGAGCATCTCTCACATGAGGAGAGGCTGACAAAGCTGGGATTGTTCAGCCTAGACAGACAGGATCACCCTGAGCTCCCTCTGTATCTGATGGGAGGATGGAAAGAAGATGCAGCCTCTTCTCACTGGTGCCCAGTGGCAGAACAAGAGGCAACGGGCACAAAATGAATCAATCAGAAGAGGTTCTGTCTGAATAGTTTTTCACTGTGAGGGGCGACTGAGCACTGGCATAGGTTTCCCAGAGTGGTGGTGGGTATATATTCAAAGCCCAACTGCAGACAGCTCCTAACAACCTGTCCTAGGCAACCCTGCATTGAGGAGCAGGGGTTTGACTAGAAAAATCTCCAGAGGTCCATCAAACTCCAATTACTGTATGTATGTTTCATATACATGGAAACAGTACTATGCTAATAGCTGACTTCACTGGCAGTAGGGATGAATTGAGCAGTTTTAGACTTGTGTTGTTTGCAAGGTGAAGTATGCCCCTAATAAAAAAGACATTATTTAAAAACTCCTTACCCCAATAATTTAGACTCTTCTGTTGGTAAAAGAATGTTAATCTAGCTCTCCCACAGTAATTTTATCAGTACAAACTAAAGAGGTATGATTTTCTTTATATTTACTTGTGGGTTAATTGAGGCACAATGGCTGACAAGAAAATGGAATTGCCTGGTCTCTGGAGAGACTACAAAAATTAGTAAGAAAAGTAGATAATGTCAAATCTGAAATGGACATATTGATCAAAGTAGATCCATACATTTACTTCTGTCTTCTCCTCCTGTAATTTACTAGCCCTGTGCTTCTTTGCACAGAATGAACAACTTTTTTTGTGCTGTAATGCCAAGCTGCACTGCTTCTTTATCACGCACTCTTTGTACAAGGCTATGAAAATACTTACTTATTTGGTAATGCATATCTGAACATGCATCTTCACAGTAATTTTAAGAGTGCTTTTAGTTTTTGTTATTACCAGGAAGTATATAGAATTCCAAATTGCAGGCTACAACTTTTGTATATTTATTTTAAGACTTACCAAAAGCCATTCTTTTGAAAAGCACCTGAGTTAAGATCTTTGCCTAAAAGTGGCTTCTTGGTGCAATTGTTCAGTTTTTGTCCCATCATTCGCCTAATTAAAGCATCATCTGTGTTTGGAAACAACTGTTTCGTGATGCCTGCAAAACAAAGAGATGACATATATGAGGCCTCCAAATCAGGGAGACCACAAAGGCATGATCTAAAATGTACTTATCGCATCTTTGAAATTTCCAGCTACTTCTGCTTCAGCTCATTACTTTTCTGTCTTTACTCACTACTTCATCGATTTTGTCAGCCCTTGCTTTTTTCTCTGCCTTCTGTATGTTATGCCTGTTCTTGGCATACTCAAAGAGAACCCCAGGAGAGATTCCTGCAATAAGTGTGTTTATCTTCTCCTCTGTTGTTCTGTTTTTGATCAGAGAAGCCTATTCATATCCACGTGAGTTCTCGTGCTTCTGAATCTTAAAGGCTTTGTTCATTAGTTTTGCATTTGCATATAACACCTCCTTCCCCTAAAATTTCCCTTCTGTTTTTCCTCTAACTGTATGGTTAACTTTTTTGAATACAATGCTAACAGGATTTAACATCAGGAATGAAATTGCTTCTCTCCTCCATTACCCTTTGATTTTTTTTCCGTTTCATGTAATTTTCAGGTTTTACAGTTTCCATCTTCTTTAACTAATCTAATCAGCTAACTCTTTTTCTACACTCCTAGAGTTCACATACATTCCTTGTTTTTCTTCTTCTCTACTATAATGTTGACACTTTCCTGTTTGAATTCAGGACGGTTATCATTAGAGGAATTTGTTAGGGGAACCTAACAAATTTCTTTGACTTCTATATTAAGCTCCCCTTTTTCACTGAACTCTCTTGCAGCATGCCATATTCAATGGTCTGATTATATTCCCTGTTTCTCTCCTCAGTTTTGCTTAGACCCTCCCGCAGAATCCACCTTTAGAAAAGTCACTAGTAGATCTTCTCATCCCAATAAATCTTTTTCATTTTTCTCATACTTCATTTTGAAGTTGTCTCATCTTAGCTCCTCAATATTTTCACCATCTTACATACTCTTTCCTTTTCTATTTCTCTGGGTAGGTTCTTAAAAAAAAAAAAAAAAAAAGAGGTTTACACAACTTCAGTATCCTTCAATATCAATACCCTATTGATAACTTGATATTGATAACTCTATTCATAGCTGGCCAACTTCAACAAAACTAGACAAACGTTTATGATCTGAAACCAGGCTGGGAAGAAAACACAGAACTGGGGTAGTCCAAGGGAATTGCTACAGGGGAGAGTTTCTGGTACAGGAGTTTGGGCTATGTTGTTAAAGGATTAAGCTACGAGTGTGAATCCAATAGAAATCAGGCTTCATGTGTTCACAAAACAGTCTTCTTTAAAGCTGCTACTTGCATCTGAGATGATTCTTTCCTATTCACCAAATATCATCTGCCTTAAACCTCAGCACAAAACAAATTTTGTTTGCTTCTTTGATCTCTGTTCCTGTCTCCTATACTTAGTGTCTTATTTTGCCTCAAGCACTATTTAAAATGTCAAAATGTATAATGTTTGATAACTTCAGAATATGGCAAACATTGTTTTAAATTTGATCCAAGTGTGTCCTCTCTGCCTTCCCTCTTCTTTATGTTATCACCATGCTCCACATTTGATCACTGCAGATTAGCTCTTCAAAATCTAAAAGGTTATATTACCGTTCCTGACTGATCACTTAAAACACAAAACTCATACAACAGAAACACTAGAACTTAGTATTTCACTGTCAGAATTTGTAACCGATGGGTTAAAAACCAAACACAGGGATGGAGAAGGAAATATAAAACAGCACATAACCTGAGTAGATCAGCTGTTACATATTAGTGCCCCTCCCTCAGAGAAAGCCCTCTGTCAAATCAGTGCCATATTGAGTAACGTTAATAAGTTATCACCTATGATTTCCTGTACTTCATTCTGATTCATAGCTGGTTTCGCTGCTTTATCCTTTGAAGAGGAGGATTTTGCACCTGTCAGGCTGTGCGTAGCCATGTACTCATGTGTGTAAAGTGCTTGCATCAAGTCATTTATAAACTTTTGAGGTTTGCTCTTGTTACAAAGTGCAATCTGCCACTTTTCGATCTTGAACTGGAAAACAAAATTGGTCATAGACATAACTATTGCAGTTCACTAGAAATATTATATAGTATTATCTCTGAAATATTTTTAAAGCATATTTTCTTTCTTTTACACAATTTCAGAAGCAATCCCTGCAACTGTGCACTTGAGATCAATTTTTAAACTTGCATACCATTCATTGTTTGGAACTGTACACACATATTGATTTTTATTTTTTTCAGAAGCTAGCGTGGAGCAGGCTAAGGACCCCTATTCACACTAGCAAACACTTCACCAAGCTGTCCTTATTACTCACTAGTAGAGACAGGCCATTTTCAGACATATCTAAATCCTTCTGCTTGCACTCCATGCAGGCTGGATGTGGTCCAGTTCTGTCCTGGAATCTGTATAGCCTCAGGAGCACGGCAATATGCCCAATCTAATATTTCTGCCTGTGAGCAGACATGCCCTAAGAACTGTGACATCTGGTCCTAGGCTTTGAGAGTGACTTCTGCACACCACAGTTCTACATACAAAGCATTTGATCTCTCCTAATGTGTAATTTTGAGTCACCTCTATTAGGGTAAGGCTAGGTTGCTCAGAAATTTTGGTCTTCGTATTTCTTTGGTTAGGTCAGATTTTATGTATGGCAATATCTAGTCAAAGAATAATACCTTAATAATTCTTAATAGAATACTTTGATTTTCTGAGACCCCAATAACTGTTCTTTTGTTTGGGTCTTTATCTTTTTCTTGTACAGCCTCTGGCCTCAGATTTGTCATTTATGCTCTGTTATAATTATGGAGAACAAGGGGACATCTTCATTCAGAAACCATATATATGCATTTCTGCTTAACTGCTGGTCAGCTTCGGGAACAAGAACTGAAACATATGCTTCTTTCTCCATTTGCTTATCAACAGTTTAAACAGACTGCTGGCATTTTTCTTAGATTACCTCTGAAACACTACTGTTCCCTTTTAGAATCCAGAACATTAGTCTGGAAGTTACCCCTGGATCTCAGTGTTTAACTCATGAATCCACAGATGTTCAAAGCCACTGAAATCCATTTGAGAGTGTACCAGCATGCTGAATTAATTCTAGTATTTCTCTTGCTAAGAGACTACTGTGCAACAGGAGCTCATTAAGCATGTCATAGATCATGTTAAAATGACTTTTACTGATGTATATTTTTGTTACACTGTAACAGTGAAGTTTGGTACTATATTGAGATTTATTTTTTATGCCTGAAATTATCTTTTAACTGACCTGTTTTTCAGTCTGTTGCTCCTCATCTTCCCCATTCAAAGTTATTGGTGAGCTGGAGTTACTATGCATAGCTGCATATGTATCTGCTAAAGAACTGTTAGATGCTTTCCAAACAGTATGTGAATGAAGACTAGATGTAGATGTTGTCACTCCTCCTTTGAGCAGTGCTTCAGCCATTCCTACCAGTTCCTCAAAATGGGTGACTGCCTGTGGCAACACTGAAATCAAATGCAAAGTGATGGGTAAAATAGTAATTAGAGCTTTCAGCCCCCACCCATGAAGATCTGGACTCTGCTTTTAGAATATCATTGACCAGTTCTCTGCAAGGCTGAGAGGAACAATTACTTTATTTCCATCAGGGCACTAAGCTTGCTATTTTTTTCCCTTTTTGTTCACAATCTCTACAATCTGTAAAGTTACTCAATATAGGCTACAAAACGTTGTATCTAGTATTTGCTTGCTTGTTTCAAAGGAGTCATGTAGACATTTTTCCCTCTTTTATTCTATAGAAAGTATTTTTAAATAGCCCTTTCTCTGAATAATATTTATTTTTAAATATAAACTTTTATTTAATTAAGAAGGATCAATTCAGCAGAGCAAAAAGGATGCAAGGAATAAAGAATCAGCAAGATACAGAATCACTGTAATTATTGTTAAAATTATTTTAAGACTAAAAAACTAACATAACTGTTTAAGATGCAAAGGAAATGGTATAAATATTTAAGGAAAGTTGCCAGATGTTAATAAAATACTTAATATTCAGAAAAGTTGAGAAGAATGATTCAAGTCAAGGTGAATAACATGCAACAGAGTCAGGTGGGCAATAAAACTGGTAAGCACTTACAAAATTGTATGACAAATTAAAAAAGAAGAGAGATATTAGGCAGTCTAAGGATGCTATAATGCAGTGACATGGGAAGCAAAAAGTCCTCTTTAAACCTTATTCATCCACTAGCAGTTTGAAACTTGAGTATGTCTTTGCTGTCCCAGAGTACGGGACAAGAACAAGAAAGAGGTGCTTCAGATATGATCACTAAGTGATTAAGGGTTCATTTATAAAAAGACAAAAAGGCTCCACTCTGGGGTAGGACACAATTTTTTGTACCTAGAATGAACTCAGTTTATCAATAATGAGGAATTAGCAGTGTAATTAGAAATGATATCATTCCAGAATAAAGAAAATCTCAGGAGACCAATAAAAATTCCATAATAAATGATGTTATTAGGAGTGGTCAAGGGAGTATTAGAGCTTAGATGATGGCTATACATGGCACACAAAAATGTTCTCTTGGGAACAACTGACAGCAGTTACATTTTTCCATTTCTAACTCCATGATTGCATGGCCTCCACACAAGGCACTTTTTTCTAAGTGCTGCTGTAATTGAATGTTGCAATGTATCAAAGACTTTGGTGATAATAGTAGGCCTTGATCATGTCAGGAGCTTGAGCATCCATAATTCCCACCCAAATAGCCTCCTATAAATCAAGCTTTCCATGACCTTCAGGCTCTCCTCTTCATCAAAAAATTTCCCCTGACTTTACCTTGAAGCACTACCAGGGACTGCCTTAGGCGGCAGTTTTCTCTCATGGTGTCTGTCAGCTTCCTCTTGAGACTTTTTATTTTGGCACACAGTTCTACCTTGGATAGTTGAAATAAAGGCTCTTCATCATCACTGCTACTTTCACTGTACAGAAAGTTGCTTCCTGAATATGATTCTCTCTGAAAGAAACAGAACGTGCTATCTACAGCAACAACAACATGAAAATAAAGCATTAAACCTACCATTAAAATATCTACCTAAAACAGAATATTCCATTTGTACACAGAATGTATAAACAGATTTGGTGCATTGTAATCATAAGTGTTACTGAACATAAATAATACCATTCCTACTAAAATTCAAAATGAAATGTCAAAGCAATGCATAACTGTTATGTACTTTTATGTTCTCTATTCACCAATTTTCTAATGTCGTTTTAGAGCCATTAACTTTACTAAAACATTTCCGTTTGCTTTTGCTTAATAGATTAAAATTGCTGAAGATGGGATGTTTACCTGTTTGTTAATTAAAGATGTTTCAAGTTGACTGAGGATGTTGGCAGGGGCAGATGCCTGAAATGATTTCTTTCTTTTTATATGCTTCATCATCTTCTCCTGTAAACAACAATGTAATAGCATCTTTGCATTTGCGTGGAGACTTTCACTGTAGTATCTCAAGGCATACTATAAACTTATATTCACTTTGCATGTAACATTCACAGTTAGTATTTACGGAAAAATAAAACCCAACAAAAAGTTAATAATACATGCTTTCTTTTCCCACGTTTTGTCACTGTAAATCTCAGGACAACACAAAACCTTGTCCCTACTTCTCTTACACAATGGCCAGACATCCATCCCCTGGGAGAAAATGTAGTGGAGCTATACAGCACCCGAAGACTTGAATAATACTTTTCTTGCTGAACAGCACAGAAGAAAATCTATTGGCCTGATTAATCTGACAGGTTATCATGCTGAGGTATCAAATGAAGACTGCCTTTATTCCTACCATTACTATTGGCATTTAGTGCATTATACTATGAAGAATCAATATTTACGGTCTATTTCATTACATGATGAGCATAACAATTTCAGGCACACAAAGGCAGAAACTCACCTGTTCTTTATCCAGGTCACTGTCTTCACTTTCTGAGAATATCATTTCTATTCTCTTCCTCTTGCCTTTTCCAACGACTTGTATTTTTGTAATTTCATCTGCTTGTAAAATCTTTTGCATCATTTCCACCAACTCTTGGGGGTCATCTGAAGCAAAGATAAAAAAAAGGCCAAAGCACAGAAAATGATGTAGCAATACTTTACAACTAGATTATAATCTCCTATCAGTCAAATACTCTGCAACTGCACTTACCACTCATGTACACAACCTTCACTAGGTGCTTTTCTGTCTTTCTTTCTCCCACAGGCCAGTTTACTAGCACATGCTCATTTGGTTTCAGAAGTCTTTCTAGTTCACTGTCATCACTGGGAAGATCCTGAATCCATGAAGTCTCTCCAATTTGGAGTGAGTTGTCATTTACAAAATCAAACAGTGTGAATTTTTTCATTGTTAAATGGTTCTCTTGTCACACTGACACAACCTGCAGGACATCATAGGAAAAACAGCTGTTACTATGTCATCCCACAGGAATGTTACAAGGATACTTTAAAAAGCCTCCCCAAAACCACTTATTCATGGATTTTGATATTTATCTTGTATGAAAATATCTTGGGTAAGGAAGTGAAAACTAGCCAAGCAACATGTTTTGTCTTCCCTGAAAGATGAGAGATGGTCTGCTCAATACATTAACGTAAGCAAACTAATTATCTCCCAAAATATGCACAGAAAACATCTTTTACTCACAAAACATTTGTTTCCATAATACTACCATGTCTAATTCATCTCCTCCCCATGATCTCTATTACCACTTTTGCCCCCACAAGTTTTCAGTGCCAGTGAACCCTTAGCCTCAGACTAAAAGATACAGGTATGATAAAAACTTTACCTAGAACGAGGTAAAGCACTCAACTCTATGTGCTATCAAAAGAGATGCGTGACTTCCAGGACTGTATTAATCATCCTGCAGGCACTGAGATCTACAATTGCGGCCCCATAAAAAACAGCCCAGAACAACCCAGGACAACTGACTGGATGAGGGACGACACATTCTGTCAGTGGAAAACTTGATGTACAACAGAAATGACAGGCTGAGGACTGGAAGTGAGCTGGGCTGCTTCATGAAGAGTAACAGCAACAAAGAAAACCCAGACCCAAATACTCAGATACTTTGCTTATGTGAAATAACATTGTAAAGCAAAGGACCACTTTAAGAATTTTTAAAGCACTGAAGTTGTACACTGGGAGAAGGAAACATCTAATACTTTATATTTTTCTAATTAAGCTGATACGCTTTACACAAAAGTGTGAAATGTAATACATGTTATTAAACTCTACTGAAAATTTGATCAGTTCATATAAGTGCTTCCATTATACTCAGAAAAGATATTTGCTACTTCAAAATTCTTAAAATGGATAAAACCAATAAATAGAAAAATGGATTTTGTCAAGCCTTGGCCTTCTTTCCAACAAACATATGATTTGGCCTGTCAGTTCATAGGGGTGAAATAATTTTATAGAGCTGCAAACTCATGAATCCCCAGATGTGACAGTGGGATTTGTGATTTACTTGGCCTCAATCAGTCGAAAGCAAATCTAGTGCCTCACACAGAGGCTGTCAAAAAGGTAACTTGGAGCTAGGAAATGAGAATTACACAGGGCTGTTATGTCAAAGTGAGAAAATCTGGCTGCAGTGCTGGAGGAAGCAATGTCAATTCAACTGCAGAAGCCTGGCTTACCACTATTCACCATGTCTGTGCTAAGCCTCCAAAAAGCTGACTTTTCACAGAGGTGAACTTGTTAATTTGCACAAGACAACTGTGCTCTTGTTAGCATGTTTACTGATACAATGAGGTAAGCAGCATAAGAAATCGCCATTATAAAGCAGAATATTAAATCTCGCTGTTCTGCAGAACGTGTTGAGTACGATTGTGGTAGGATTGTTATTAAGTACTGAACTGCTAAAAAATGAGACTGCAGGAATTCACATTAATTTTCTTTAAAGAAAAAATCCATCCCATGTAAATACCAGAGGGGAGACAGCCTGAATATCTATGCCTAGCATGAATCACCGGAGGCCTAATTCTGCCACTTGTCCATGCTGGGTGGATGCTCGCCCCACAGAAAGGAATCATTCAAATGAATAAATGCACAGACATGGCAGGAGCCAAAGGAAGAGAAATTTCAGCACTGACTTCAATAGGTAAAATCCAAAATGAAATGGCATATTTGTTTGAAAAACAATATACCAGTTTTTAAACAACCCATATATACAGTCACATTGAACATGAGTATTTTTCCTTCTTCTTCAAACTCCTCATCCAGCATGAAGATGTTGACTTCTAGAATCGAGGGCAGACTCAGCTGATAGATTTTTGCCCCTGATCAACCCAGCACAACAATCTGCATCACCCAGTTCTTCAATGTTCAAACGAAATACTCTGAGCTTTCCCGTTTGGCCCTTGACAGTCCTGAGCTACTTCACTGCTCTCCTAGAAGCCCACGTAATGATAACAGAGTTGTAGCAAAGTTAGAGCTGCCAAGTGCTAAGATTAACAGCTGATGTTAATCTGTCAATCTGTATTTTTTACTGTTTCCCTGCTGTCCTTCTACAGGCTGTGTCTGTATGGTGTTCCTCATCTTGTACTCAGACCAATACTCCCTGATGTTTGTGGTCTGTGTATGTGCAGGTTACCAAGTCAGTCAGGTAAGCACCAAACACACAAGGGATTCAATGCATGGAAGAGCAGTGATGATTCCCCAAAGCCCTGGAGCTATTCACATGCACACTGTGACTACTGAGCAGTTGGTAGGAAGTCTTAACAGTTTTCAGGAGGTATTGGACTCATGTACGTTATACAGCTTAGTAAGGTCAATGGATATGTCAACTTCTGGATGTTCAGAGCCCACAAAAGCAGCAGGGGCTGGCTGGTAGATGCTGCAAGGCACATAGCCAGTAAAATCCCTCTCAGTCTTTACAACAGACAAGCTATCCAAGGTGGGGGAAAAGAAAGAGGTATGCATGGCCCTCAAGCATCTGGATCCATGAAAAGAGCGCCAGGGCATGATGGCAAGACAAACAGGAAGAGCTGACAAATCCAGCCCACTAGTCAAAGCTAGGGAGAAGTTTTACCACGGTCATTGCAGGACTCAGAGCTCAGCGATTTGTCTACATGATCTATAGAGCTCTTCTGAGCTGTCAAGATTCTTGCCTGTGGTGGGAGGGTGTACTAGTAAACAGCTAAACTGATTTCACTAGAAGTCTTAACAGCTGCCAAGTTAAAATATAAGCTACATACGATGCTGAGAGAAATTAGGAACGGATTTCACAGAGTCATGGGAGGAGGGATGGTGCTGATCCATTCCTGGAGCTCCTGAAAGGAATCAGAAAGCCTCCCAGCACTTCTATGATGCTTCTGCTCAGACCCGTTGTTCTTGCTGCATTTGGAGAGACTACAGTAGGAGAGCAGATGTGGGGAGCAACTGGCTGGCCAGGCCTTCTCTCCTCTGCTGCAGCCCTGCTGGGCATCAGCTCAAGTGCTTACCCTACATAAAATAACAAAACTACTACATTGCCAAATACAAGGAGCAGAGAGCAATAGTTGGTTGTTAGTATTTTTATGTGATGAAGCCATGACTTCAGCTCCCTCAGTACACATTAATCAAACTATGTCTTTTCACAGAATTTATTGTGACAACTCATGGGCCCTAGGGATAATATCTAACCGTCTGCTGGCATTATCTCCAGCCTGTGATTAAAGGGAATGGAAAGGTAGTACAAAATGTCTCTAATGAAGGAAAGGAACAGTAACATACATCACTTACTGGAGAAGTCCGGCAGTGTTTTCTCACCCTGTCCTCTCATTGGAGTCAATGTGAACCTTGCCTGAGTAAGGACTGCTGCAGATGCCTCCTTCTAAAACACATTTTTTGCCAAAACAGATCAAAGGCAAAATATACTGTATCACCACGGAAAAAAAAAAAAAAAAAAAAAAAAAAAAAAAAAAAATGGGGGGGGGG
>CM021733.1:92767159-93096036 GCA_011075105.1 Heteronetta atricapilla
AAAAAAAAAAAAAAAAAAAAAAAAAAAAAAAAAAAAAGTGGAGTGGGATTAATCTTACTGAACTTTTACTACCTTGAAAATGAGAGGTTGTCTAGCCATGCTTGGCTCTCTTCTGTCACTGCAGAAAGAGAAGTGATTCATCTCGCCCTAAGACACATCTCAGAGAACAGCTGACTTACTGTCTGCGGGAGCCCATTCCTCTCCACTGACTATTCAGTGACCATGCTATGTCTCCTTACAGAAGCTGGTTGGGTCCAACCCTTCCTATATTAGCTCTTTCTACTTTGGAAGCTGCAGGATAGATTCCAGTAGAACTCCTGACACATGGAGCTAAGAGGACGAAGAATGAAGTTTGCTGAAGAGTATCTGGTTCTCTCTTTTAAATCCTTCTTACACAGTTCTACAAGTCATCAAGTAAGATTTCTGACACTGAGTGCTTTGTTCAGTGGTTTAATCAGAAGATATATAATCGTTCGCAGACAATTGTTCACCCAGTGCACTGTGCTACTAACCACAAAGATAGAATTACATGACCTTTGAAAGCCACTTGTGTTGAAGTCGCCTAATTCTGCTGTATTCTCCATTTGAAAACGCCAGCTCTTTATTTGAGAAGCACTGAAATACCAACTTACGATTTATCACTGTTCTAAGAAGCAAATCTGACTGCATTTCTAACACCAAGTAATTTGTAGAAGGAAAAAAGGAAAAGGAATAAGCCATTTAATTTTAGAGCTCTGCAGATGAAACATTAATTGGACTTAATTTTTACAAACATGTTAATATCTCACATTCGGCACAGATGCTACAAATTTGCACACAGGATATTGTTGCTAAGCAACCCAAAAAGCCAGAACAACAACAAAAATACCCACAAGAGTCATTTAAAGACATACCTCACCCTTTGACTGACATAGTCTGTTCCATTCAGTTTGAGAGTTGGCAGATGGCATGCTGAGATCATTATTTCTCTTTCCTTTCAGTAAACGCAGTGTAAAGCATTACAAATTTACACCATGAGATTGTAGGCCTACTCAATGGGTCTGATTCTGCTGTGGCTGAAAATAAAGCTTTGCCACTAATTTTAGCACAACAAGGAACTGTGCCACAACTGTGCAAACACAGTTCCATAATAAAGTATTGGCATTTTATATTGTCTACCCTCTAAGTTCACCCTTTGACATTCCCAGTTTTTCTTAGAGAATAATAATAAGAAAAAGAACAGCGCAACTCTTTACTGGACTAGAAAATCATCTGTGTCATGCAAATTTTTTTATTTTACTTCAGCACAGTTAGTAGCAGTATCAAATTTGGGTTGAGTTATCTTGATTACTGCATTTCAGGCTGAACTTGCCAGGTCATTAAACACAATGCTGGTGCAAAACTCTTGGGTTACACTAATGTGTCAGAATTCCTGGTTTTCCATGACAAATTTATGAGGGAAAATACTACCTTATTTAAATATGTTATATGCCCTTTTGCACATTTTGATCTTATTCCCCTGAAACCAATGCAAGATTTCAGTGGAATTAACGTCAGAAAAATGCAGAAGTGTTTCATTGCTCAAAATATTTCAACTGTGGTATCTTAGTCATTTCAGGGGAAAGTATGACTTAAAAGCACAAACACAGAGTACAGATTTTCTTGTCATCCATATTACTCTGTTCCAAATTCAGCTAGAAATTTTGGGGAACATCTATAGGAACGGTGCTGTAGCTTTCAAGTTTGTAAGTGCACTGAAATGACCCCACTTGGATAAAACGACATGATTCTTTGTACTGACAGCTCACTTCCTGCCTGTAGATCATTACCCTTGTAAAACAAGCCAAGGAAGAACCTCGGATACTTTTCTAAGAAGTGATGGTATTCATAGTTCAGCAAATCTTCTGGCCTTATTTACAGAGCTTGTCTAAATGACTTTGAAGCCTCATCAATGTTTGTAATCCACATGGTTACTAGCAGAATTTGGCCCATATCCTGTCCCAGATGCTAAAATCCATAGAATCATAGAAACACAAGGTTGGAATGGACCTACAAGATCATCTAGTCCAACCGTCCCACTATCACCAATACTACTAACTATGATACTAAATCATATCTCGAAATATCGTTTGGCCCACAGAATTAATGAAGCAATTATTATTTTCACAGTAGTGTCCTTCATGCTGTGAGCTTTAGCAAGCTAGAAAATCTATAAAATAATATCAACACCCAAATGTGCCGAAGATCTTCATAGGACTGCGGCTTAAATTACAAGTTTGAATAAATTGATTGGAAATGCTCTAATTTCTACATCAAATCATGTACTTTTGTTGTGTAACACTGAGTGACAGTAAAGGAAAAATAATGAATTTACTGAACAGATAAATATAATATCTCTCTGGGTATTTAATTTATCACTGTCATCAGTGGAAATCTAGGGATCAATTTGGTTGCCTAAACAAAGGTGTTTAGTGCCGCTGTCCTCTGCTTGGTCTTCAGCAGCTACTCCAGCTGTGCAAATCTCCCGTAAGTCTCTCATCACAACTGCCATCCCTTTGTAGATGCCTCAGTGCAGAGCACCTCCATCAGTCAGAAGAGTCAAGACCCTATCAAATACAATCAAAGCCACATGGAGAGTAATTCAACTCCTTTCATATGCTCTAAGGCCCACTTCAGTTGCCTAAAAATAAACGTATGGTGCTAAGGTATCACAAATTGTGATGCCTGTCCTCCAAGTGCTCCTTCTTACGGGCACATACCTCATATAGGGCCAGGATCCTCTTCCAGGCTCGTGAGGATGGTTCTAACTCCAGGTATCTCAAATGGCATTAAATGTAAAAATTTAGGGAAAAAAAATATTCTCTGGGCTTCAACAACTGAGCCAAGTTTAAACAGGAGCTTAGATACCTCACCTGTTTGTAACTGCTTCATGAACTGAATCTCCCCATCCATGAAAGATCCACATAAAGATAGCAAGATGCCAAATACGATACAGGAAGTTGCTTTAATTCTACATCATGGATTAGTATCTTTATTAGATAGCTATTTCACAGCTGACAGATGGAAAACTAATACCCACTTTCACTTGCTTGTTCACAGACACCATGCGCAACAAAATGTATTAATATACAGAGCAACAAAAATAGCCTATTTATTGAACTGGAGGAGATACCTAAGCTACTGGAATTTGAACAGTGGCTTGAAAGCTCTCTCCATGCAAGTTAATATATCCAAGCTCTTAGACGTAGTAATTAGTCTGGGAGGAGAAACAAATCAGCAGAGATCTATAGAGTTCAACAGCTGGCCTTTCTCGTTGTGATTTGGCTTGGGTAATTCAACACAATGCATCTTAACAGCTCCCAAATGATGAAGGTCAAAGAGGAGCAAGGCATTTACTTATTTTGTCTAAATACATTTATGGGAAGCCGATGTCATCAGGGGAAGCCTGACCACACGCAGATCTGTGCTGAGGTGCAAGAACTGTGCACTTGCTCTGTGTAACAGCCAAGCAGGCAAATACTATTTTCGTAATGTATTCTGAAGAGATGTGTAAAAGGCTGAAAAAAATATCAGAAGTACTTTTCATATGCAACTAATGCAGTTTCAAATGGGATTTGTTCAAAGAAACCCACTGGTAATCTGGTGTGAGAGTTTATAAGAAGAGGCACCTGACTTTTTTTGGTGGCATAAGCTATTTTATATCTTTTGATAAGCCGTGCTGCCCCAAAGCATTACTATCAATGACATTATCCCTTCAACTATAAGAGCACAGAAGTGAAAAAACATCTAGAAATTCCAAGATTGATCTTGGATCAGTGCTTAATAATCCAGTGGCATCTTAACTGTCTCTATTCATAAGTCTTTATTGGCTGTCATAGGCAAGTGATGACAGATTAGAAGTTATACCTGGTAATACTCAAAATACTTGCTGTTTTACTCCAAAGCTCTGGTTTTGTTATGTACTGGTAGGAGGGAATGAACTTAATAATCTCCAGCTAAAAATAAATAAATCCTTATTGCTATTAAAGGTCATGAGCTAGAACAAGAGACATATATGTTGTCCTCTTGCTCCAGGGAATATTACTGCAACCAAGATTAGTTCTGAATGCACTTAGGAGAATTTATGGGAAGGTACTTTCCCTGCGAGGATAGAATCCTCAGACCTTATTATACCTATTTTTTCCCCTCCTGTAGAATTAAACATCATTTTGGCATTCGCAGTTCAACCTACCTTTAGAAATTAAGGCAATAGCTGAAAGACCAATACTGTATATTGGTCCGAAGGAATCCGTAAGCAACTTCCAATTATATACATAATACTAATGAAGTGCAATTCCCTCTGGGATGCAAGGCCATATTCAAATTGACAACTGCTGCATTAGACACTGCCAAAAATGAACAGAGAACAAATTTTAACCAAGGACAAAGTGGCAAACCACTGCTGTAATAAAAAAAGAAAAGCCATAGGAGCTTTAGCAGTATATTTCCATCTAGGCTCCAGATCAGCTTGTCTGTCTGCAAAGTCAATTTATGCCCAGAGAATTCCTGCCAGCATTTTTCCAGCAATGCCCTATGCTGTGAGTTAACAACTGCATGGCTCCTACACCACGTGATTTACATTCAGTCCAATAAACAGATGGAATCAAAATATCCAAGTTGTGTGAGCTAATGAGCCTACAAAAGAAGAACAATTACCTCAGCATATATAAAGAAGGCAGGTATTTGGTTTTCCATCATTACCTGAAACACCTAAAACTGCAAAATTTTCCAGTTGTGTCTGGGGTCTAGTTTGCAGCACTTGAATCAAACAGCTTGGTATTGTGTGGACCATATAACCTTTGCAGTTTAGTTTCTCTTTTCAAAGGATTTGAAGGAATAATACATATTTACCTAACTTTTGAGGATATTGCAAGAATTAACTGATGTGACATCCAAATATATGAAGCACTGCATGGAGCAAACAATTTAACCCCTTTGGCAGAACAAAGATTTGCAATAGCCTTGATGAACTTAGAACATATCATTTCATATAACAGGTTTTTGAAACCTGATGCTTATATCAAGCCAGAGAGTGTTACTCTTTCAGCTGAAGAATGTATTTTATTAGATTTAATCATCTACCAGGAACTCCCACAACATATTCTCATACATCATCGTAAAACTGCTAGAGAGCACACACTGAGAACAGTATGTGACCCGTTAACTACAATATTGAGCGGAAATGTCAACTGTGTCTTTGAATTAAGTTGCTAACACCCAGACACTACAGTACTTTATTTACTTAGGTTGCTTCTAGGTTCCTGCTTGATTAGGAAAAAAACTAAATATTTTGTTAAGAAGTATTACATGGTTAGAGAATCCTTCTAACCATTTAAGTAGTCATTTAAGCAGAATATTTTACTTAATTATAATTAAGTAGTAGAAACATGGTATTTAAAGCACATCTACATACCGGTGAAAGGAAACGACCTTACTCTTTCACTTACTTAGATAAATTTTTTACTTTTTTGCTACCCTTCCAAAATTGTACCTTGTATAAACTCCTACTCCTAGGTCCATACCACCAGATGTAATGTGACTTTCCTCTGGCCCACTGATACAGGGAGTCTTGTAATTGTAAAATAAGATGCACACAGCCTGAACCTGCAGGAGCAGAGAGGTGCCTTATCAGAGTTGTTGAGTGCCCTTGAACTCCACAGCTCACATTGCAGGAGGTCAGATCTTTGTTGATGTGGGTTCTCCATTCAAAATGCCGTGGCATTTTCTTTTTCATTTTTTTTCCTCCTTACAGCATAACCCATTGTACTCAGCTATGATTTTTAGTTTCTTTCCAAAAGCTACTGATCCTCATGTAAATTATTGAGGAATATGTGCTACAGATTGCACTGCAATTCTGTGTACTGGGCAAGGGTGAGGGAAAAAAATATCTCTGCCTTCAGCCTTAACAAGACTGCTAAGTCAGAACAGGCTATCATGAATGAGAGAATATTTTAGGTCAACATTGACTTGTTTCCCTGCAGGAAGGCTGCTATTGCTGCATCACATTCCCTGCTCAACTCTTCCATTATACTGGAGAACTTTGATGTACAGGTCGCTGCTTCCCTGCTTTCCACAACTTTGTAAAATAAGGTAAGAAGCTGCACTGCAGAGTGACTGCAACTTGAGGAACATCCTCCTGTACTGCCCCGTCCCCTTTCACTGCAAATGTTTGTGGGTCACCTCTTTGTAAAGCCTTTGCTACCCATGCATGTATTGCTGCTACCTCCCTCAGTGTTGCTCAAACGAAAGGTTGCTTCCAAGCCTCCTGCTGCAAACTGCAGCTGTGCTTGTGACTTTGTGGTTGCTCAGCTGCTCCATAAGCCCTATCAAAACTGGCATCGACAGGATGCTACTTCCCACCTTCTCACATTTCTGCAGAAGCGCAGCCACATCATGCACGCCTTGAAATAGCAGGAGCTCCCCTAGAAGATTTCAGGGTCAAAGTTTGTGAGACCCCTTCAGCCTCTTAGCAACTCAGATCTCTTTTCTGACCTGCCTTTCCTCACCACATATTCTTGCCACAGATAGTCTTAAAAACTTGGTTACCTTCTTTCACTTCCTCTTCTCTGAAATAGCTTCCTATTCACCTCCGGGATTTTCCTTCTGAGGTCAAATCTCAGCTGAGAGCCAATGGCTTTCTTTTAACCTTCTCTCTTCATTCCTTTTCTCTTCTCTGTTTCTCATTCTTAAAATTTATGAAAAATTCCCTGAAAAACATTCTGTAAAGAAGCTTATATTAAAAAAAACACCATACATATAAAACTTACTATAATTTCTCTTTATTAATATTTGGAATGAGCTAGCTGCATATTGTTTGCTTATTTTTAACATGAAATCATTTCATCTACTTAAACTGTATTCACCACGGAAGTAACATTTTAACCACACTCCCCATACCCACAGCATTTATATAAAAAAAAAGAGTAGTAATGAACATAAAGAAGGCCACAGCAGCAGTTTTATATGCATGATACCGTTCACTCAGAAGCCTAGAGCAGTGGCTCACTGAAAAAAATCACACGTCAGCATTTCTTGTACTCAACTGTATTCTCTTCAGAATCGGATAAAAAAATCAGCTGTTGTCAAGTAATTTATCATAGCCTTTTGGCAAAATGTTATCCTCTGGACACCAGCGCACCTGAAGTCTGAGAACGGAAAAGCTGTAAACCTTAAATGAGCAGGGTGACTAATTAGAGATCTGTCACTAGTCTAAATGTTGTTCTGGGGTAACTGCATAGAAAACGTGAGTTCTGCAGAGAATTCCCCGAGTTCTCTGCAGTTTACTATGCAGCCACCTCAATGCTATGTTTCCTAGAACACCCCCTTATGAAATACTATAAATCGGCGCAGAGCAAAAGGTGCTGAAAAGTTTCTTGTCCCTGCAATGGACTGCAGTGAAACACTGCAGCAAGGCTCCGTGTTGCTGGGAAGATCGCTCTGATTCGCCCCATGTTACAGCGAGGTGACACGAAGCGGTTTAATAATCTCCAGGTAATCTGCATTAAAACCATTTTACTGCAGTGTACTGCGGTATTAGGAGATTTCAGTATTGCATCACATGATACATCACAACCTCACAGCATTTGTCAGCTCCTGGGGGGTGAAGGAAAGCTTTAAACCAAAATCTGCCATACAGCAACTTCCCATGCTGCCGGGTCAGATGACAGACTGTTTCGTCTCAATATGTCGGTGTATGCTACAAAATGGGACAAGATTCCTGCAGTAAAACATTGTAGACCTAAAAACAAGGCCGTTTTGTTTCTTTCTTAAAGTAGCCACCGGATCTGGCATCAAGAGAATCTCCCCCCAAAGCCATCTGTCCCTGACGTTAAGGATAACGAGTCACAGTGACATTCCTTCAGCGCTAAGTGAAATTCAGCAACACGCAGATCACCTTTCCCTTTCTTATTTAAGCTACCACAGATGCGCACCCCTCTCTCTCTGTCCTTCCTGCTAGCGTATTTTGCAATTTAAATTCGGATATATGCTTCCATACGTGTTTTACGGCCGTCCTATGCAGCAGGGACATCCCAATGTTACCCCAACGATTACACAGAGATTTTTATTATTTCTGTCGAGCTTCAGGATCCGTTCCTCCCGCGCTCCCATCCAAGAGGCATGAAAGGTGCATGAATTTTGCCACAAATCAATCGTAACTTTTTATTATTATTATTTTTCACACCGTCATAGTGAAGAGCATTCCCCGGAGATGCTTTCAGAGTGTAAAAATGTTATTTTTTTCATTTCTTTGGCGGGGAGCAGTGCGACGTGGGGACCCCATCTTCTCCTAAAAACCTGCGGGGGCCGGGAGCGGACGACCTCGGGGGCTCCCCCCGGCGAAGGAGGGGGGTAAGGGGAACACCGAGGGGCTTGCTGCCGAAACCCCAGCCCCAAGCAGAGGGATTTCCAGCGACCCCTGCACCTCACCGCGGGGTACCTCACAGCCAGCCCGCGGGGAAACCCGGCACAGGTGGCCCTCAGCCCGCCATCACCTGTTCGCGGCGGCTCCTTCCCCTCACGGAGGAAGGCCGGGGGCTCCCCTCTCCCCACCGAGAGCCGGGCTGAAGCCAGGGCGAAACCGAGCCGGTGTGAAGCCGCCCCCCCACCCCCGGTACCTCGCCGCGGCCATTTTCCGCTTCCCTCTGCAGCGGCTCCAGCGCGTGATGTCAGCGGCCGGCCCCGGCCCCGAGTCCCAGCCGCGCCGGCGGGGCTGCGAGGTGCCCCCTTCCTCCTCCTCCTCCTCCTCCTCCCTCCCTGCAGACACCCTCCTTCTCCTCCTCTTCCTCCTCCTCCTCCTCCTCCTGCTGCTGCTGCCGCCGGCTGCCATGCGGCGCTGCGCGGCGGGGGCCGTCCGCCCCGCCCCGCCGGTGCCCGCGGGCGCCCATCCCGCCGCGCCCGCTGCGCGGAGCCGCGCAGGGGGAACCCCGCCGCAACGGTCGGCTGCTGAGTCACGGCCCGAATTTCGGAGCCCCTCCTCCTCATCCTCCTCCTCCATCTCCTCCTCCTCATCCTCCTCCTCCTCCTCCCGCCCGGCTGCCGGCGGCGATGCCCGCTCCGCTGCCGGGGGGAGACGCTGCCCGGCCCCCCGCGGCTCGCCGCAGCGCCTCGCTCGCACAGGGGCAGCCGCACGCCTGAGCCATGATCGCCGCCGCTTTCCTGGTGCTGCTGAGACCCTACAGCATCCAGTGCGCCCTCTTCTTGCTCCTGCTCCTGCTGGGGACCATCGCTACCATTGTGTTCTTCTGCTGCTGGCACCGCCGGCTGCACAAGGGGAGGCACCCCATCAAATCCGTCTTCTCGGGGCGCTCCAGGAGCCGAGGTGAGGGGCCGGGGGGGGGTGCTGACAGGGGGCCTCGGCTGCCGGGAGGGGAGCGAGGGGGCCGGGAAACCCCCCCGGTGTCTCCACTACAGCGCAACTTTATGCTCAACTTCGTGCCGGGGAATTAAATATGAATAAAACCCCGGGGAGAGCCCGAGCCCGGCGGCGGCGGCGGCGTAGCCCCGGGCCAGCCCGAGGTGCAGCCGGGTGCAGCCCCCCTCTTTCTGCTTCCCTTCCAGATGCTGTCATGAGAACCCATCACTTTCGCTCTGAGGTAATTTATTTAGCACGCAATTTCAAGGTCAGAAGTTGTTCTTTTTACCCGAGTACTTACCGTTACCGTCTTGTGTGTTATTTTTAAACCCCGTAGCACGCTTTTCGTTTTGCACGAGCGACACAATGCCCTCCTCTCCTTTTGGTTTTTATTTCATGTCTGCGTCTCAAATAAATCGCTCCACGCCAAACGCGAGCTCTTCACTTGCACCATCCCAGCCGGCCTGCTGATCCGTGCTATTGCCCAAGCAATCGGCCACTTCCAGAGGAGCTGCGCTCGCCCTACGTGCCAGACCTCCCTCTGCCCCAAAAGCACCCCCTAGCCCCGTTCCTCACCTCACTGCAAAGAACCCAAAAAGCATCCCCGAGCCTTGTTCCTCACCATATTGCAAGGATGTGCAGAGCTGGAACCTTGTGCAGCTGCAGAGCTCGCGTTTGCTTTGCCCTCAGCCCTCACCGGCGGGTCTCTGCCAGGAAGGAAAGTTGCCCGCCTCACTCGAGCGCTGCTGCGGGAGAGCCCAGAGGGATCCAGAGCCCTGGATCGCTTGGCAGACACCTCATTGCATGACTCTGGCCTCAGAGGTCAGGGGAGTCAAAGGTCTTGCATGCCAGAGGTGGGAGTGCAACACAAAACCCAGCCACCTCCTAACTGGTTCTAATGAGGAGCGTAATTGCTGGGAAAACATGGAAAATAATATTTGTCTTAGCCCCTACTCTGCTTCAATGCTGCTCTGTAGAGCTCCTGCCTAGATATTTCTCCTGTCTGGCTTCCTGCTATTCATTTAAGGCATGTCTTCATGCTGCTGACTGCCATCCTGGAAGCATTTAGAGAGTTTTGCACTAAAATGATCTTTTGTTTTAAATTATTTGCATTGTTCCTTACCCAGTTGTGGGTGAGAAAATTACCTGATTATGAGTAACGTTTTCAAAAGCATGCTTGTGGTACGTTTTTGTGATGTGGTTTCTGTTGGAAATCAGTTGGAACTCCTAACTGTTTCGAAATTTGTATGCATTATTGTGGTAAGATGATGCATGGAGCGTAGTCAGTGGAGCGGCCTCATGTCTTTAAACCCTGAGAAGTCTGTTTTTGTTGATTTTATGACTGACCGATTAGTGCTTCAGTAAAGCAGGCTAACAAATGTGTCCTTCGAGAAGTCAAGAATTTTTTTCATGGTTTAGTACTTCCAATACGAAGTACCTGGTTTCCATGTAAGATTATTTTGCCATTGAGCCTGGACACAGATTAAGGTTTACGTGGTGCTCTGTTTTGAGATCTGTGTGGTCCTGACTGCTGACTCTTAAAAGGGAAGTTTGCAAATGACTAATTCATTTTTAGTAATCTGGTGTGCGGTTACTTGTCTTATCGCCCAGTAAAAAGCAGACGCATTTGAAATATTTCCTAGGTATTTCCATTTACTTAACCATACTAGACCAAAAAAGAACTATTGGATTCCTTCATAATTTTCTACATTATGTTTAAACAGAGTAGTGCCACTGCTAATGGTCTAAGCTGCCCGTTTAAGTAAGTGGTGGAGCTGCTTTCCCAATCATTATCTGATCATAAGCTTTTTTTCTTAAGAGAAAACGATGACTCATTTGACATCATTAAATTTTCATTTTCCAGTTGTTTTTTTTCAAGTAAAACCTTATTTTAATGAATCTAATTGAACTGATTAATAACAAGTTACAGGCAAGCTCTCATGAAAATATTGGCAACGTTATTTGAAACAGAATTTGACATTCTTGTTCTATATCAGCACAAAACATTATGCACATCCAACTCTGATAGGACTTTCATTAAAGCAAAGCATGATACATGAAAATGTGAGCTTTGCTTAGGTTTTTTATTTTTCCTCCAAAAATAAACATAGCATCCCAACTCCAAATTTTACAGCGCAAGGTCCAGCTGCTAGCTTCCACTACGCTTAGTTGTTTGTCAGGTGCAATTACAAATGGTGTTCCTTGATGATGATAAAAGGTAATGAAAAAGAGTTTGATAGTAAATAGCAATGGGTTGGCATTCATCTCCTGAGAGCTGTGTTCAAATACGACTTGCATCGCACATGAACGTGCAGGTGGTCTAGTGGCACTGCACAGAGAATTATAATTGCGCTATCTACAGAGCGGTTGGCAATTCCTGCATGATTGGCTGCACGCCAGGAAAGCCTTATATTTGAAAAAATAGATGTGTAGCAAATTTATGTTCAAGTTCCTTGCCACAGCCAAAGCTGTCGTGGTGCATGCCTACATTGTCTTTGTCTGTCTTCAGCAGAGAAGTATTTAATCACGTTAGTCCTGAACCCCACATAAAAAAAAAATAAAAATAGTAAAAAGACCATGGTAGAGTAAATATCATATTTGAAAATGCATCTGATACCCTTATCAGATAACTGTTTTGAGTTTTATATGCCACTGTGTATTCAATCCACCAGTACTTTGTCCATTTTTGAGGGTCTTGGTCCTGTCTCATTATTATACTGCAAAAATCTATGCAGATACTCCTTACTGTAGAAGGAACTTGAAACACTTGACCCCCTGCCTCAAAAGGAGGTAAATTTGCATTGAGTCGTTATGAATATCAAGTAGGTTAAAGTCTGGCTTTGTTAGAGATGCTTCATAACAGAGGAAGGAATTAACTAGCAAGAAGATGCGATCGTGAGTTTACAAGATAGCACAATTGTGTTTCCACCTCCCCACTAACATTCATTTCCTACCATCTGAAGTTTGTCAGACCTATTTATTACGTATTCTTTGTTGCAGTCGTTTAAGTTCTTTATGACTGTAACTGCTCTTATGATTCCCCTCCATTCCCCAGGCATTAGAGATATTCCCTGAACTAAGACAGGAATCACACCCAGAATGGTTAATGTTTCTAATCTGAGGTAGACCTAGATATGTCAGAGCTGTAAAAAAGAAAACAAGTAAATTTCCAGCAGAAATACTCATTGCTTACATGACAAATCAGACTTTGATGTAGCTATTTGAATTATTCTCTCCCTTCTTTATTTTGAGAATCAGCTGCAGAATTGAATGTCTGTGCTGTACCAAAACCACACCAAAATAACAACTAACTCAGTGAGAGTGTTGCCAAAATAAGGACTATGATCATTTTTTTATTTCCTTGCATATTCAAAAATTTGATAATTAATGATCCAGTTACTTTGTGCTTCCCTTGCTCTCTGTAGGAGTCTGTTTCTTTATGAAGTATAGGAATTTTCTGAGTGCTTTGGGGGCTTGATAGATTTAAATGTTTAGCAGCTTCTACTTTGCAAAGAGGTTTGAATGTTTTCTGTACTTCACAATCTAAAAGCATTGTTTGATGCGCTTGTGTTGCCACTTCTTGTGATTTCAGTTCCTTCCTGAATGAGTTTTCCTTATTTTTTAAGCCTCTGAAGTCATGGGATTATGTGAGATCTCTACCTTTCAGTTAAAAAAAAAAAAAAAAAAAAAAAAAAAAAAGTAAGCTTCTATCTCTTCTGCTTGCAGAGAGATCTTGAACATATGCAGGTCAGAGGCTTCTCACAAGATTTTAGAAGACTAGCCTGCTGCGAATGTCTGGCTAGTAGAATTAATACAAATTGTACAGTTCTTAAAACTTCATTATTCAAGGGCAAGAATTCGTGAATGGGTAGGTTCCCATTCAGGATTTTTAAGTAGTTGGTTTTTTATGGGATTGTTAAGGGATAATTGTGCTAATTGCTAAACCAGTTGCTGATGGTTATCATATTATTGGGAAAACATCCAATAGATGTAGAAATCTTTAGCCTGAAATTCTCTCTCAGCTTAACAGTTTTTCCTTATCTCACCTTTTAAATTTGAAATATGACGATGTCAGGACCAGAGGGTCTCAGTGTCTGTGGGCAGTCAGGAACACTACGGTATCTTTTTCTATTTATTTTATTTTGACTCATATATTTTGGGTGAGCTTTATGTGAATGGTTCCACTGAGACCTGCAGGTATAATCCTGCTAGGAAGCAAATTCATACAAGTTTTACAGTCTGCTGTAAATCCTGACTTCACTTTAAACAGGTGCATGCCAGGTGGGACTAGTCACATGAGGAAGCCAAACAGGAGTGGACCCTTCATGAAAAGGCTCTGGGGGGGGATGGCAGCATATATAAACCCCAGCTGTAGCAAAGGAATAACATTTTGTCACTTGGGTTTTACAGACCTCCTGTTTTCTGTGTAGACTACTGAACAGTTGCTACAAGATTACGTAGGTCAGCCAAGTCCGATGACGATTTTTAAGAGCAAATACATTTGCTAACTCATCTATTGTCATGCAATACATAAGCTATAGCACAACAATTTCCAGTAAATGCATGTATTGACTTTGCCAACAATGGATGCCTAGAAAAGGTGTTTGTGTGTTTATCCTTAAGCATAGCTTTGTCATAATTGTCCCCTCTTCTCAGGCTGATTGTGAGACAATTGTATAAAAATACAGTTCTTGGTATCTTACAAAATAATAATGAGTAGTCTTTGAAGACTTGTGCCATAATTCATCATGACCATTTTAGAGTTATTTATAAACTGCTCCAGATATGCAGTGCTCCACTGAAAAGAGAAATCAGCAGACCCTCTAGGCTGAATTTTCCTCTTCTGTTTGTTTGGAGGAAGTGCATTCAAAGAGCTACAGAAATGTACAGGGCTGTCCAGAAAAATACATTAATTCACCTATTCAAAGGCTGTCTCTTTGTCTTTGCAGAGCTGCATCAGTCTGAAAATGTTTTACCTTTGTGTTTGACGTGTTTTTCCCCCAGGTTATCTAAACTGTTTTTCCATTAGTTCTCTTAAGAGTTAAGGAACAAGTTCAAGAGAAAATAAATTGGAGACAAAAAGAAATTATTTTCTTAGATGTATGAATGCACATGTATAGGAATGAATGGGGGTCAATCAATGCAAGTTATACTGATAAGGATAAGTCTTCCTATCCGTTTTTCATAACATGCCCCAAACAGAGTAAGTCACACTGTGCTATCACAGAGCAGGTTAGGTACCACTGAGATTCTGTTATTGTGCGTTGTCTGTCCATTACTGTTTGTTGGTTTTATTTGTGGCAGAACTGTACTTGGTCTGATGCTGGGCTGAGCTGTGAAGCAGCCTGCTTGGCAGTCCTATCACAAATTAGATGGCAGCTCCCCGGCTGCTGCAGCAAGGTCACTTGGGTTCCCAAACTAACTCTGTATGAGGTAACTCAGGTGCCTTTACTCTGTACTACAGCGTAGTGTAGAAATGCCCTATATGTTTCTATAGCCACCTGGTTTCCTGCAGCTCTATTGAAGCTTCTGACGGTAGGCAGAGCATTGAAATGCTGAGGGGATCTCTTCTCAGCTCCATCAATCACTTGATAGAGTACTGATACCGTGTCACAATCCGCATCCATGGGTAAGACATGGTCTCAATGCGCTGTGTATTGGGACCTGCATTAAAATGAGCACATTCTCACAGCTCTGACAGGACAGGGATAACCACTGTATAAAGATCTGCTGTGTAATCAAAGTTCTTCTTATTTAATTTGCCATTAATATAGCTGTATCAACAGCTTCCCAGCTGTCACGTAGGTATTCACATACTTAGGTTGGGGCTCGGTGTCCCCTGCTCTATGTGTAGGTTTTAGTGGTGGTTGCAGCTTCAGGTATGTTGTATGCCAGTTTGCAGCTGACAATCTCGGTGCACCCAAGCAGCTGCTTGCAAGCAAAGCTGAGCCCTGGTTTCAAGGGTCTGCAGGTGGAGCATGGCTTGTCTGTGTCTGTCCGTACCTGTGTGCTGAATGGGAACTGTCAAATTCTGGCTGAAACTAACTTCATGCTGAAACCGCAAATTAAAATAGCTGAGGCCTGGTGACCACACATATTACCACATCAGCTGGAGACATGACTCTTCTTGTACAGACTGAGAGGATCGTGCAGGGGTCCGCAGACCACATGCAGCTCAGAAAAGCCTAACTATCTACACCGATTTTTGGTTACTATGGTTAGATTATAAGAGCGACAGATGAGGTTGTGGATGCACTTTCAGAAATAGCTCAGTGCTTCAGGCAGAGGCTATCCAATGAAAAAAGCGGTGCATGGACAGGGTAGCACTACCCTCAGGGCTGTTTCAGCTCCTGGACTATTGTACGCGTTTTCCTAGGGCATGGAAATGCTACTTGTGGGCTTCTTGAAAGAGAGGCCTCTTGGATGTGCAATGGAAGACCGTGCTGAGGGTAAGGTCAGTTTGCTCTTCTCGTACAGAAGCAGGTTCAGTTGAGCTTGGCTTGTTTGGCTCAGCCATGTTAAAAATGAACAGATGCAGAGCTGTGGCTTCCCAACCTGCCCCCATGCTTCATGGTCTGGAGGGCATATTGGGCCCCAGCCCTGGCTTGAGGAGGAGTGCTCGGGCGCCTCCATGTTTCCTGGATGAGGACTTAGCACTGTGTTGCAGAGATGCTTGAGTTGGTCTTCATACCCACTGCTTATATGGCTCATCTTGACCTAGTGCTAGCTTGCCAGGTCATATTTGAGTTGATTCCTTGTGCTTCTCGTTCACCTGCGAGCTGTGTGCCTGGGTGCCTTTTATCTCGGTGCTTCTTCTGTCCAAAGCCTCCGAGCCCCAGCTGTGCTCCCGTGTGCCCTCCGGCCCTGCATCAAGGAGAGGCAGGGGCTGGCTCTTCCTGACTCGTCAGCAGCCATGAAACACGAGTTACAGCTGAAGGGTGAAAATACCGTGTCAGCTATAGGAACTAACTGCAGCTGACATTTGGGCAAAGATACGTTTTTCACAGCTCATGCCAACGTCCTTATCACCTCTGTCCACTCAGCAGTTTGAACGACAGCGCTGAGCTTCAGTAGAGCAAACGGGAGGCGAAGCACAGATCTTAAACAGCTTAATTTATGGATATCTAAACTATGCTGAAATGCATAATCATGTTAGATTGAGGTATTATATTTATCCTCTTCTGTTCTAGAGAGAACAAAATGATACAACTAGGTCAAGGCATCGTTCCCTTCTGATCTGCTGCTGCCACCTTCATGCGTGTAAAGTGCAGCTGGAGTCGGAAAGTGAATTTGCAAGAACAGCATCCTCTTACACAGCAGGATAAGCTCCCTGTAAGCATTTACAGCTTACAGTCTGCAGAGCTGTTCAGCTGACCCGGTGTAGGTGCCTGCTTTAGGAGGAGCTGAATAGGTCTTCAAGCCTCACTAACTCTATTGACTGAATTTTTCATTGGCTGTAGTAGGACCTTAGACTAGCTCCAGGAGAAAATGTCGATATCTGCATCCAGGTATCTTAATAGATAACTGAATTCCTCCCCAGCTATCTTTATTTACATACATATATATGTATGCCTATTAAATCTCTCATTCATCATGCATCTGTTTTACACTTGACACCTGTCTTCATGTGCTGAGGTGGCATAAATTCTCTCTCCAGTTTGCTCTCCAAACAAGTGCACTGTACAGATACAAGTGATTTCTTTCTATTAGATGTTGGGCAGCCAACAAGTGATTTCTTTCTCTTAGATGTTGGGCAGTCATTGTTTGATTTAGCAATCCGTGTTACTTCTTATTCTCTTTCTTACTGCATTTTTAATATTTAAAAGGTCATTTTCCTAGTTAATTCCTCCTGGTGGGCTGAGGATATGTACCATCCAAGCTGAGGAGAAATGATGAGGTGGAAAAGAGAGAAAGCAGAAGCGGAAAGGGGACATGCTTGGGAAATGTGCTGGTATATTCTAAATGCCTTTGGCCCTTGCAGACCACTGATCAAGCAATACTCTGATTTATTTTTGTTCTTAGAGAATTGTTCTGTTCCTCCTGTAGGCCTGTGGTGCCCCGAGGTAATAGGGAAGGAACAGGGACAAGCTATCACAAAGGCAAGACATCAGTGGAGGGCTGCAAGCCTTCTTGTTAGGGAATCATAGGAGCACTGAGAGAACAGGCCAGCTTCTGTGGTTTATAGATTTAGACAGGAAAGAGTATTTAAAGGGTATCTTAAGGCATGACTGGGGACACTGATTATTTGCTTACACAACATCAAGTTTTTTCTATCAAAACTTAGTGCTCTGATAGGAATCCTAACCCCATGATTAAACAAACAACAACAACGAAACATGTGAAACAGCAGTGTAATACAGCAGGGGTTATTAAAAGTTACATTCTCAATTCACATTTAAACCCTGGGATCAAACAAAGGTTTTTATGTATACACTTGGGGGCCCGTTTAGGAGCTGGAAAGCATGTTATTGGTATTGTATTTCATGAACTCGATTTGAAAAGTAATCTTGCTCAGGTTACGTAAAAGACAATAGCTCGTAATCCCCTTTGAATGTTTGGGTTTATCTTGGAGAATTTAATATTATATGACACATGCCAAATCGTAATCTTCAATATTCGAGAAATAGTTCCTGCAGTGTTTAGGAGTTAGGCTTCAGAAGATAAGAATAATATCTCCTAAAATAAATTGAATACATGCAAAGGAGCATCAGTGAAAGTTTGTTAATCAGGGAGTGGAAACTGAACATGAAATCTTGCATTTAATACTTTAACTCTTGATTCAGATTTCTACAGGGGTAACCCTGAGCTAGGATTAAAGGAAAAGGTCAATAAAAGCACCAAAAAAATAAAAATAATTGCATTCTATTTTTTGAGAGCTGTTAGAACCAACAAAGAGCAAATATGGTTGTTCCCTCCATGTGTGTTTGTGAAGTAATATACTGAGTGAATGCAGGCAGTCTTCCGGCTATAGAAGACCAAGATCCAGCCTTAATTAGCAATCTTTATTGTTAGTCAAGATGTGTTGGTAGTTTGGAGGACTTAATTTGAATCCTGGATTTTGACTTGAATTTTTTGGACCGGCGATTAAATGGTTACCCTTTTTGTTGTTGTTGTTGTTTCATTTTGTTTCTTTATTAGTTTGTAAACTGAGGATATTTGGCATGGAAGTCACCATGGGAGAAGAAGTGGAATAACACGGCCTTGGTCACTTTCAAAGTTAAAGCTGGTATTAGGATGCATGTAAACATACCTATGTACACGAAGCAGAAATACTCTCTGAAGCTCTCTCTTCCAGCCTGCAGGGGAATTTAATCCAATAAATTGATTTAATATTTAATTAAACCTGCCTTTTGAGTTCCAGTAGCCATGTCAGCTATAGGGTTGGGTTCTATTTTAGCCCGTCTGCAAAAAGCTCAAAACTCTGGCATCTTGAGAGGGGCTCTGCTGCTGTGCATACTGATGTCTCCAGGCCACGAGATGTTGGAGGTTGCGTATACATGAAAGTTTCCAGGCTCTAAGCAGACGGTAACTGACAATTCAAAGACTGTTTCCTGGGGCCATTAATTGACAAGGGTAATAGATGACAATTCTCATGCACACACAGCCACTGTCAAAAAACCTTAAAAGCAAGCACTCAGGGTTGGATGTCCTATCTGAGTTTCCTTTGGTTTTGATGTTGATTAGTGTACTTGCTAAAGTGCACTAAAGGCATTTGCCAATACAGTTGCGTTGTCATTCCTGCTATGTATGAAAAGCTGCTTAATGCTGACTAGCAGTTTTTGTACAGTTTACTGAAGCTCTGCCAGAAGGTAAACTGGGTCACAGTCCAGTCTCTGCTGAAGTTAACGCAGCTGGACTTCCCGTCAGGCATTCGGATTTCTCTTAATGGCTGGCGACTCTGAAAATAAATACTTGTTGGAAAGATTAGGGTACAAGAACTCTGACTCTTGATATATTTTGCATAAAGTACAGATTGGGAAAAAATGAGAGATCAGTAATTTTTTGTAATCAAGCATAAAAATAGTAGATAACATGATGAAAGCAGTAGGGATAGAATAGAGGGAAAAAGGATCTGGTGAATTACAGAATAGCACATCAAAGGAATGGAGCAGTCAAAGATTCAAGTTACTGAAGCGGTAATGCACTCGTGAGACAGCACTGCTGTATTCATATGGCTCTATTAAAGTACCAGATGAAGAACTAAGAAGAAATGCAGAAAAATGAAAAAGAGAAATGAAAAGAAAAAGGTTTACCACATTATCCAAGATGTCTCCATCTGTAAATAAATAAAAAGAAGCATCAGACAAGTTGCTTAGAAAGTGTTTTTTTTTTTTTATATATATATATTAATGGCCTTGGAACGGGAATAGGCAATGACCTGACAAAGCCTGCAGTGTGTCACGTACTTGGTTATCAAACACCAAAGAAATTCTGAGGAACAGGACAAATGAATACATGTGCTGTTCACTGTTAATAAATGGAATGCTGGGCACATTACAGGGAAAAGTGATGTATACACTTTATTAATTTTTAAGTTTACGGTCTCCAGAAAGAGCCTTTTGAATTACTCTTGATAATTCAGTGATGAGCTTTGTTGGATATATAGCTCGATCAAAAAAGCAGATGGGATGAGAAATATTTAAGCAGAATAGAACACAGTACTATTCAATATATTTATCAGTAATACAAATTTATAAGAATACAGTGCTGAACAGGGATCTGGCAAGGGTTATGCCTGTGAATAAGGACATGTGAAATTCTCAGACAAAAAAAAAGTGGTGTAAGGGAGTGGAATTATTTCATGTAGAGAGGGGAAAAATACATGGAAAGACGAATACTGTACAGAAGGCAGACTTCAGCCTCTGTGTGGTCATCATGGGTCAGACCCAGCCTGTCTAATTTTGGCCACTTGCAGCATCGATTGTCTGAGGGCGAAGCAGTCAGCCCGGGCTGCCTTTATGGCCAGCCAAGGGGAGCAGTCGTTCTTTGACCCACTGGCTCCAAAGGGAGCCCGGGGAGCTCTGCTGAGAGGGATCCCACGCTGCGTTTCTGTGCACAAATTAGGCACTGAATCAGAGGTGTGAAGCTAAAATTTGGCAGGATAAGAAGATTTATTTATTTATTTATTTATTTAAATCTGAGCATCTTGCTGTGGAATTCATTTTACACAACCAGTCGGTTGTGCATGCTGGAACACGGTGCCCAGATTTGGAGCATTCATCATTGGGTTGGATGAAAAGACGAACACAAAAGGTCTATTCAATATTACCACACTTCATTCCAGAAAAAACAACTTGTAGAGAAGACATAAAAGGATTAATTCACAAAGTTCAGCTAAAAGGCAGATCTTCCTAGCCTCCTTCCAGAGGCAGAAATGCTCCCTTGAGGGAGTTCACCAGAAGGATGAGCATGAATACTTTTGGAGAGAAGATAATCCCAAATCGTTCTTGTTTCTTGTCTTCCTCTGTGATACCTAAAACTGGTTCTGGTGGTCATTTGAGTTCTTTAAGGAATAATATCCTATGGTGTAAATCCATGTCCTTTGTGTGGTTATTTTAGAATTTAGAAGAAAAGAGAGTGTTTTTTTTTTTTTTTTTTTTTTTTAAGAAAACATGTATTTGAAGTTGCACTTGTTTGGTTTGTTGTGTCATAATTTTATGGGGATAAAAAATGAGTCAGGCAGCAGGCTCTAGGAAAAGCTCACTCTCAATGCAAAGAACGAGAAAAGGTTTTGTCAGGGTCCAGTGACACAGCATTCACACGACACCAGGAGCTACCAATTGCTTATCAGTGTTACACCAGCCAAGTATTGCCTGGTTGATCTTAAGATCTCTAGCATTTCCTCAGTGATTTGGTGTCAGATGGTGTGCTGTGTGTCCGCCTGAATATTTTGTATTGCTTTTCTGCTCTCCTGTGTGAGCTCTGGTTTACTGCACAGATACTTCTGTTGTTTTCACTTATTTTTATTTTTTTTTTAATTTTGATTGCTATGTTAGTATGACAAGCTCTCAACTATTTTCAACTTTGGGTTCAACTGAGGGGTAAGACATGCAGGTGACACACTAAGCATCTGTTCATTTAGCTGTTGAAGGCATCACTGGCTGCTCTGGTTTTGCACTGAGCCTGGGAGTAGCGGCTCCCATGTATTACATCACTTTTGAGTCATTTCTGCATTTCTGATCGCCAGATTTTGAAATCTTCCAGATTTGGGTTTTTGCTCTGGCAAAGTCTCATTGCAGAAATGAGTAAGCATTTCAGGTTTTGGCCTAAGGACTCTGCCCTTGTAACATTATCTTTGTTGATAAGGAATTAATTTTCCACCTGAAATCATGATCCTTGGCCTTTATCGCATTATAATCCTCTCCAGAGCGACCATTTGTGATACTGCAGACAGATTATGACTTCAAGTAAAGAACAAGCTGCAGCAGTAGAAGCAGATGAGCTCTTAAAGAGATAAAGATCCAATTTTCTCGCTAGTAATAAACAGCAAAACAGGAAAATATATAAAATACAACAGAGAAGTACTGACTGTAAACAGACTTTTCTGGAAGTCACAAGTGACTTTTTAGAACTAAAGCACAATACTCAGTTAGTAAACCCCGAAGTATTTTGAAGTGAAGTCATTCAGAGAGAGACCCACGTACTTAAATCCCTATTTGGCATGTGTCTCTAAGCACTTTTAGAGCTGCTTAGCGTCTACCAAATTCTTCTGTTACATAAACATACTTTCCCAAAGAGTTTTATCTACCTAATGGGGATGGGAGTGTGGTAGGGGAGCGTCTGAAGTGCCGGGTCTGTAACCTGGCTTCACCCAGTGGCCATTATCTGTGAATGAATCACAATCTGTTTAACATTTAGAAAATCAAAATAGATTTGCTGGGTATTTTGGTCTCTTAAAGAGGATTTTGCTTTACTATGGAATAATCCCTGATGCACACTAACATTTTTTCAGATTTTTTTTTCTGCAACAAGTAAGCTCTGTAAGAGTAGTTGTATTTTTCCCTACTATCCTGAATGTCTTCGTACCATGGATGATGCACTGTGAGTACTAGTTCACAGTGTGCAGCGAAGAAGGGGCAAAAGCTTTTCCCATTGCAATAGTATGATGGAGAATCTCACAGATTTATATCTTTGAATGTTTAGAGATGTTCCTAGATCTTCCGCAGGTCTCCTGGCTGCAGGAGCTTCCCTGCTGCTTGTCTTGGCTGATATGGGCAGGGTCCTGCTTCCATTACGGATACTGGGAATCAAAGTCAGGAGGGATTGTAAATCAGGATTCAATTTTGGTTGTATCTTTTCATCACGTGTGTTTCATAGCCTTGATGTGGCACATGTATGAACTTAACCTCCTGCGTGGACTCACTAGAGCTGGACTCAATTCCTGTCCAGGAACAGAAGGTTGCTACAAGAAGTTAGATCAGCATCCCAGCTCTGATCCTTCATCTTGGCACTTCAGCCTTTTCACATCTCATTGCATGCTATATTGCATCTACCTCTGTAGTAGCTACTAGCATGTGTATGTAAATGTGTTTGTGTGTTTTGGCTGTTACTTCGTGGAGCATACCTTTAAAGAACTAAAACTGCCTGTCTCTTGTAGTGCCCAGAATAGACTGCATCTCTCTCCCCTTGCAGTGGAATGAACATCAGAGGAATAAATCCAATCTGCAGCTGATTTTTGATTACTTCAATCTATGACCATAGCAACATTTGAGCATAGTTTTTCCATGTCAATTTCCTAATTAAAAAATAAAAAAGGAAGGAACAAAAAAAGAACAGCAAGTTTGCAAGGAAATGTATTGCTTCCTCTATTTTCCAACTGTCTGGAGCTCAGGACATTGAAACTCACAGCATAGATAGCTTCAGTTTTAGCTAAAATCTCTATTTGTAGAAGTTGTTTTGTTTATATGGACCGGTCATTTCTGAGTGCTGGGTTTGCTGAAAAAGGACTTTGGTGGAAATATTTTAGCGGAAGGAAAAAGAAAGGAGAAAAATAGGAACTGTTGCATCTATTCCTGATTTTGAAAGGGAACAGAGCACTTGAACTGCAGACTGTCACCAAGGACATAGATTTGGCCCATTTATCCTGAAAGCTGACAGGACCAAGAAAATGAAGCTCTTATTTACAACCTGGCCAGGTTTAATAGCAACCAACATTGCTTTCAGTACAGATGACACATGGCAAGCTCCTGCGTGCTTGTGGTGATTGGTGCAGAGGGAACCTAGTGAAATGAGAAAATGTTCTGTGAAAATGCTCTGCAGGTAGCAATACAGGGCGTGCATTGTTCTTGTTGCCATTAACTAAATGAAATTCTGTAAGGCTGAGAGGTTCTGGATGATGTTCAGAGGTTTTCACAGCAAACCTCTATAAAGCATTTGTGAAGGGCAGCTTTTTCTGAGATTATTATTTTGGCCAACTATGCATGCATTTCCCAGACAATAGCAAGAGACAGATGTCTCTCTTAATTATTTTATTCCAAATGGCAAGGTCTCCCCCCAGATCTAGCAGCATTAGGACTCTTAACAAGAACAGTTAGTCATCATTGTGTTGCTAGCTACCGATTTTTCTTCACTTTAATTCTCAGAAAAGAAAATGGGTATTTTCTGCTCACATTCCCTAAAACAATTTCTCTTGAGGCAATGAATGAACCTGGAAAATTTTAATTATAAATTTTAGATAATAACTATTCAGTTACAACTAACTAAAAGTGTGGGCTTATAAAGAAAAGCCACAGGAGTTACTGCTACTAGCTGTGTCAATAATATACATAGCTGAGAAATTTAAAATAAACATGTCATTTACAGCACTTGACACCATCTCTTTATTGTTACATGCAGTATATATGGGCATTATACTAATTTAAGATGAGCATGCTTGTACCTCAAGTTCTTGTAATCATTAAGATCCTGTGTTATTTCTCTGTTGTTATATGGCTCCATTCTGTGAGGTGTCAAACACGATGATTGCTTTTTTGGTTACAGGGCTTTAGATCAAGTCCTCGTCATGCCAGAAGACGCGTAGCACCTCGCCTTGAGGAAACACAACCTCTAGTGGAAGCTCACCACCTAAGCGAGCAGGAAACCTCTGTAAGAAAAAGGAAAATCAAGAAAAGCAGCCGAGTACAACCAGAATTCTATCATTCTGTTCAAGTTACCCCAACTCGAAAACCTGTAAGTATTCTACCTTTAGGGATAAATAGCACTGAATGTATATTACAGAGGCATGTAATATAATTCTGATTTTTGGGCCATCCATATGCTGTTCCTCAATTTTAAAAAGCTTTTCAGTTCTCATATTCAGTGAATCTAGATATAAGTGGGTTAGGCTATATTTAACATTGATTTATAACTCTAAAAAATCTAGTTTTGAAGAGGGTTTTTTCAACATTGATTTTGATTTAATGTTCAGTCAATAGTTAATATTCATATATTTCATTTGATAGTTTCACACTGATATTATTTAACAGATTTTTATAGCACACGTTATTGAAATTCCTCACCCAGATTTATCAGAGATTCTATGTACTGAACCCAATTTATATTAAATCTCATTATTGCCTAAAATTTTTGAGGTCTCTTCTGCTTTATACAGTCTTTACAATCTTTATGCTCAACAAAAATTGAATTGAATCGTAATTGCTCTTTGCTCTTCAGCTAGATCTATATATACATAGTTCTTTTAATATTGACGTCCTACTTTTAGTGACAAAATATGACTATTCATTGAAACACTTGTCAGTTCCTAATGTGACTGCATGTAAAGTTACTTCCTGCAGACATAATGCATTTCTCTTTTTAATGAGAGTTCACTGCTTTGATGCATTTGCTGACTAACCTATCTGTACCAATGTTAAGGGGCTTGAACTACTTCAAGTACTGCTTCAAGAACTACCACTATTACATTAAGCCAGTATTATTAGAAAGGTAACCACTGAGCATACCATAATAAAGATTGTCTCAAGGTTGCTCCAGCCTAACTGAACCTTCCTGGATTTCTGTTAACTCAGCACCAAGAATTATAAGTAATGTCTGAAGTTGGTTTGAAAAAGAGCATTCCCTGGTGTAAGTATGTGGTCTGTGAGAGCAAGAAACTTCTGCCTAGAAAAGAGCCAGAGCTGCAGACACCGGGTAGAATTGTTACCTGTTAGCCGATACACTTAGTTTTCACTGTGCTGCTCCCCAGTTTCCTGTTCTCTCATGCTTCTACTTCTCTGTTATTTGTTTTACTCTGCTGCTGTTCCTATTGTGCAGTTTGATCTGGCTGATTTGTCTTCTCCTCTTCTTAAAATGTTCCTTTGCCTCTCTGCTGTGTCCTTTCACTCCCATCCGACCTTGCTTTCCAGACTGCTTTGTCTGACTCCGTTGTTCTTGTTAGGTCTCCAGCCTCTAACCATGCTCTTGTCTGTTCATTACTTGCTTATCATCCCTTCACTTTGTTGTCCTTCTTTCCTCTCTTCCATCTCCTCTACTATTTTCCACTCCACCTATTCTTTGCATTCCCTTTTTTGTGTGATTGTTCTTAAATTTCTTCCATGGTAGGCCTGTGCTGAAGGTAGGCTCACCTGTACCTGCTGAAGTTATTTCCAACTGCTGCTGACTATGAGCATGTGGAAAAAAAGCAATAAGTGGTGCTGAATTAAAGAGCTAAAACTGTGGAAATGGTTTAGGCAGCAGAAAAACAGCTCTGAAGAGTGGCTTAGTGAGGCTAACAAAGCCCTGCTTTTCCCCTAAATCAGAAACACATCAGAGACTTCAGGACCAGCAAAGATAAAGAACAGAAAGCCTGGGAAGTTACTGTATAACTTCAGTTGCATATTGATTCATGGGTCTATGCTGTCTTTCACAAGACCTAGCAGTGAAACCATAATAAATCCTAGGTTTAGAGAAAACTTCTTTCAGAGCTGTCAGCGTTATGTCACTATCTTGAAATTGCTTTAGCAGTACATCTCTTACGCAGCGTTACACAGTTCTTCCGATAGCCTTTCGTTATAAAGCCTTGATGAACTCGCATCATACAAAAAAGAATGTGTCATTATCTTTATTAGACTATGATCCAGAAAACATCAGTTACCAATTTCATTCCTTATGGACATTTTAAGTTATTCTCAATGTATTATTAATGTCATGGTGATAGTGTGAGTAAGGTTCATGCCATGACAAATCACTGCAGTATTGCAAAGTTTCTCAGAATCACAATGTCATCCATCCCTCAGTTCAGCATGGCTTTGTTCGGCTTTGTCTTGACGTCTCGAATATGAGACTTTTGGCCCTTGCCTTTGCACAATTTTACGTGACTCAGTGCCAGAAATGCTCTTGTTAGTCTGCATATTTTTCCCCATTATTTTTTCCTGTTATTCCTAGCTCTACCCACTTGAGCCACTTTAAATAAATCATCTGTTGCCTTGATGTTTACACTATAGAACTATTTGTAGGCAGATATGGCTATATCCTGCTTAGTCATTGCTTGAAAAAATGATGTATGATGTCTGCTAATCAGAAGATATAATTTCTCCTCAGAAAAGTATTTATCTTTCTGATTATTTGTGTTGCTTTTTGTCTAATTCTGCTTTTTCATTCCTATATTTTGCAGAGAGAGAAGGGTATTTCCAAAGCAATTATAAAACAGCCTTCTGGAAAGATTTCTCTTTAGTCCAGGAAATTTTTGCTTAATCAGCCTTAAAGTATGTTAGCCTGTTTTGCTGCTGTCTTAAGATATACACTTAAACATTTTTCAGATATTTCTTTATTTTTTTTGTTGGATGTTTATTCTAGGTATTCCTGCTATTTCAGGCTATTTTGTATTTACTTGATATTATTGTATCTAAATCTTGTTTTTTGCAGTTTCCTAGCCATGGCTATAATTACCTCAATTTGCCTGGATTATTTCTCACTTCCTGCATAGTAATCTGAGATTTTTCCAGTGTCACGTCAGAACTAAACTAGGTGTAATTATGTGTATGGGAGTAATCCCACCGAATACAATTTTCTCTTTGAAAGTCTCCATGAGCGGATGCTTGAAGAAATAGAACATTCTGAAATTTGTATTATTTTTTATACTTTCCAGGTCATTAATGAAGCTGTTAAATACTTTTTGGCCTAAAAGTGATCCTTACAAGACAGAGTTCATGCCCTTTCAACTTATTTCATTCATCTTACTGCAGTGCAACATCAACATAACCTTGTGTAGCTTACCTCTTTTATGATAGTGTTGAATCTTGTACCCTGTAGGTCTTCTCCTCAGGGTAGCTGTGTTATTTGTGCTGACATTCTGTATAGGTGACACTTTTATGTCAACTTCACACCAAGGAGAATACAGATATCTATTACTGAAGTGTACTTTGAATTTTTGAACACAATGGAGGACTTCTGAGAAGCAGGATTGTGATCTTTTAAATTAGCATGTCTTCAGGAAAGGCAAAGGAGCCATACATACAGGTAGCTGATTCTGTATGGTAGTTAAAATTTTCTGAAGGTGCAGAAGGATGTGCAAAAAGGATCCTGTTGTGAGTTTGCTGCTGTCTAGCAATGCTTCTCCAGTGCAAATTTTAAACTATGAAAATGGTGGGGTTTTGTTATGTTTTGCAAATATCTGTATTTTACATAGTGGCCTAATCTGAAGCAAGAGTGTAAAACTCTGTAAATTGCTATTTTTTTATTTTTTTGCATGTGATGGCCTGGAACCAAAAGTTTGTATACAAACAAATACAAATATCTGCATACAAACCCTGAGTTTGTATAAAGATAACTGACTTCTGTGCTGTGGGGTCAGTCAGACATACACTTCTGCTAGTTCTAATTTCACCTGTGTTTCTAAGTACATAGCTGAAATGAGATGCTGTCAAAGCAGTGTCTTTTGACATCTTCACTGTTAAACAGTTTGAAGGGCTTCTAAATTGCCTGACTCATGCAGCCACCCAGATTATTTAAGATGATGAGATGTAGTACCAAAATTTGTACTTGCATATGTCATAACAGTATTGCTACAAGTGGTAGACGAGACTATGGAGCCTGGGGCATAAATAAGCCTGGTGCCTTCACTTTTGGATGCACATATAAAAAGTCTACTGATGTAAGCAGCCTCATTTGGCTCCACTGAGACTCCCGTGACTGAAGTGAAGCTTACACTGTAAAAAGTCTGATTATACAAACTTGAAAGCAAAGTTAATCAGTTTGTAATGTATCTGAAACTGTGAGCTGTCGTATCCAGTCTTATTCAGCTATCTTGTTTTTTGCTTTTATGTGTTTAAGCCTTCAAATTTATGAGGAAAAACCAAAAAAGGTTTTAAAATCTTCTAAGAAAAACATCATTTTTTTTAAACGTCTGATACAAAATCATTCATAGAAATCTTGATATTAGTTGACACTTGGGTTACTTGAGATGAAATATTTCATGTGGGTAAAATTGTTCTGAAGGGCTTTTCACATGGTGTTTTTTTTTTAAAGTATCATTGAATAATTTCCATCTGACTTTGCTAGTTTACACTTGTTCGTAATCTGATGTTATTTAATGTTTTTCCAATATCACGATGTACTTCACATTTTATTTTGAATGACCTAACACAGACATCATACAAAAATTACTCATTACCCTGCACAAGATTTGGTTAATTCCAAGTATTAGCTACTTAATCTGTAGATTACATTATTACATTCATAGCTTTCTTTTGCAGACATCTGCTTGTGTTGGATTGTGTCTCTTGTGAATCACATTTAGAAGCAAATAGGCAGAGCATAATCATATCATCTTTCACCTTCGGCATTTGTATTAACATTGTATTAATGTTCTCAGAACGTATGACAAATCTGAGGTACACAGTGCACACACACACACGTTCTCTCTCAGGATAATTTGAGTGCAGCCACAATGAAGAAATGCACCGAATGAGTGAAGATGAAGCGATGACTGTTTTTTGCTTCAATACCTAAAGAACATTGATGTTGAGTTTGAGAAGTACCTGAGAGGGTTTACTGGGGGATTCATTTGGAAAGATTTTAACAAGACTTAAGCGTCTGGTCATCTTAATCATCTTTAAACATACCTCTAGCCCCCTATTTTAAGTGCATAGGAACTTTGCATATATGACTGTGAATGTTAAGTCCAGTCATCTCTGAAATCAATCAAAAGCCTTCAGTGGGCATTAAGTTGACTTTAAAGGTCCCTCTTCTTGTTTTAAACATATACATGCCTACCAAGAGAGCTTTCGCATCTGTTTCTTGGACTGTTGCGCTTTATTGCTTTTCTTACAGCAGATAAATATCCACACTGATAAATTCTTCTCTTGAAACACTTTTGCGCAAAGCCTTTATTTTCCCACTGTTCTGCTAGTTTCTGTGATCTCCTCTCTTGTTGCTTGCTCCTGATTTCCTCTTGGCTGCTTTTCTGTCTCCACCCTTCAGCTCATCTGTTGCATGCTAGCAATTGCCTGTTTCTTCCATTCCTTTTGCCCAGTTCCTAGGTATTTTAGGGTTTTGAAGGGATTCAAGAAATACCTTCAAGGCATGTTGCCGTGGGTTTCTGTATGCCAGGAAGGTTTTGTCTTTACAAATCAAAAAATATTTTTGTTAAAACACAAGGGTAAAGTGTTAAGAATTAGGCTTGAGTTTTGAAATGATTATTCCTTTTCTAGTGATTTTCTTCTATGCATGAGTTATTATATCTATTAAACATAGCGCAAAAATACTATTTACCTTCAGTAGTGCAAATAATTATTGATGATACATCTATATAAAAAAACATGGAAATAAGTGTAGTGGTATCACTAACTATGCAACTCCACATTTAGAGTACCTGAATTGACTCTTGAGTGCTAGCTCTTTTTCAGAAAGTTAAGGTTATTTGAATTAATTGTCCACTGTGGTGCCATGATTATGCTTGTCTGGAGTATATTTACTTAAATTTATTCTTCTGCGGTTGAAAATAGCATCAAATCTATATTAATTTTCTACATACAGCTTCAAATCATCCTGCATTAGTGGGCAAAGTCCTATATTGTGACAGTGTTTTTCTTGATAGCTGAATTGGTTCCATACGATTTTCATTTTGTCCAGATCAATTTTCATTCCCAAAGCAAATTCTTATTTAGTGAAAACGGGATGGGATCTTAAACCATGTCTCTGCTTGATCTGAGGTGTTGAAAGAGGGTCAAAGTGCACCACTAGCATGAAGCTAAGACATCAGTCTTTGTTGTAGGATGTGACTTTGTGTTCTGTTCTCCTTTTTACAATTGTATGAAAATTAAAGCAGCATAGCCAGTCTTGGAGGAGATGGAAAAAAAAGTAGAAAAAAAGCAGCATAGCCAATTACGTTCTTTTGAATAGAAAGAACTATTTTTCTTTCTAGAAAAATAGAAAATAGTGTTTACAGTCAGATTAACACCTATCATACATCACTCACCAGTATGGTGGTTTGCCCTTTCTAAAGTGTAGATTATATTTTTGTTGAAATTGCAATAGCTTCATGATAAACCTGGCTTTGCATTATATTGCTTTCATAATTGATCCTTGGAGCTGAAGGTAACTCTCTACTAAATGAGAAGTGAATGAGATAAAATATTCTTCAACTGTTCTATCAAAGAAATAGAGCTGTAAAATTTTTGCTTGAAAAACATCTAATACTTTTTTTTTGGCCATGATTTATAGCAACTGGGATTTTATGTTCAATGGTGAAATTACATTACATGTATGCAGTGTAGCCTCACTGAGAAATTAAACTTTTAACTGTTCAGAATTTTTCTTTTTTAAATCCCAGTGTCTTTCCTAGCAAGATGGTAATGTAAATCCAAGCTGCTAAAATATGCTAGTGGTCTTAGCAGTACCAAAATGAGTTTTATGTAATTGATCACAAATAGTAAATTCTGTACAGTAGCAGAAGGCAGGTTAAAAAAAAAATCATTAATCAGCTATGATTTTGTTATGATGGTGGTGTTTGCACGACTAAAAATGACCAGTAATTGTCTCTCAGATGCCTAGTAATTATAAAGTCTAAATGCAGATGTTTCCTCTTCCTTCGCTGCCTCAGGAGCCAGTCCTCGGAGTTCTATTGTATAACATCCTACTGTGGCACATAAACACTGCATCTTTATATAGCAAGGGACTCCCTTTTCCATTAGTATTTATATATAACGTTGCACATGGGTATTATGCTAAAAGAATAGTTTGGCAAAGGCAAGTATTCACATGTTAGGAAATGCTGGAATTAAGGCTACCCATACAGCTTTACTTCGCTCGACTATGCATCTGCATTGTCATACAGACTTTAAATGTATGATGGCATACTGTTTTTTCACAGGATGTACTCTGTATTCATTGCAGGATGGAAGTGCTCTTAGGATGACTCTTATGTGTAGGAGTTCTACTGCAGAAGTTGTAGAGTGTGTAAATGAATAAAACAGGAGAGTGCGAGAAGAGAAAGGATCTTTTATTTCTATAAAAAGCAGCGAGTGCTGCCTTGAAGAGTGAAGGATGGGCACAAGGTCATTGTGAACTTGCCAAACAACTGGCTTAAAACATTTTTTTATCCTCCATTTTCTAAGGGCCCGATTTAAAGCATGTAGTGGAGTTTACTAAAGTTCTCAAACGGCCATTCACCGCTGAACTCCTCGTGTGCTGTGGTCTGTGTGTTACTGATACATAACTGTAGTAACTCCTAAAAATGAGATCCCTGGTATCTCAGTTTGACCTAGGTATCAAAACCGTCTTCTTGCTTTCAGTTTGTGCCCTGTGTGATGTGGAAGATCATTCATACTTACACAGCAGTGAGATACTACTGTAGTGATGAGCACAATGTAACAGTTTATGAAATAATCTTTTCTTCATTTTATTTGAATAGTATGAAATGAGTTTATAGGCTGCCCTTTGAAAACAGTATGATAAAATATTGAACACCTGTTTATGGAGTGAATATCACCCAAGATTTGTACTAAATAGGAGCAAAAGACTGTGGATGTGATAGAACATAACCACATCATTATGACTGTACCATGATAGGAAAAAAAAAAAAAAGGCTTGAATGATGGTTGCGTGGTCAACCTTGAGTCTGGGATGTGGTAACATTTTAGTGCTTGACCTTAAGAACAGTACTTTAAAAGGAACTTTGTGTCTAATTCCTTACTGTTGAAGGAAAAAAAAATAAAAAGAAAGCTCTGTTGTGTGGCTCACCGTCAGGTTTTGACATTTGAACTACACCACAGAAATTTCTGCTGTTGGAAATCAAGTGGAGACTGACAATGTTTGTATTCCTCCTCGTGAATCAGTACCAAAGGGATGGAGGTAGTTTCTAGCAGAGCTCTCAGTTGGTAGTTAGGTGAAATCCCAGTTGTCCTACAGGACCCTCAGGGGAACATGCTTCTTTATGCACCTTCTTCCCAAGCTTCCATTTTTCTATTCTGTCCCCTCCAGCCTGCTCCTGACCCGTCTCTGTCCCACTACTGGCTCCTTTCTCCTGTCTGTTCAGTCTTGCTCCTCAGTCCTTACTCCTCTACCATCCTCAGCCCTTCTCTCTGGCCTTGTCAGCCCTTGTATCACTCCTGTGTCTCACACTCTCTGTGTGGCCATCCCCAGGCTCACCTGCTCAGTCACCTCGTTGCTCAGAGGCTCTTGTTCAGCCAGCTCTTTGATTTCTGTCTCTCCCTGTGGCCTCTGGCTGCATGCTCCTTGTTAGCTTCCCCGGCTTTTGTTTGCCTCTCCTCAGTTCCATCCTTCCTTGTTCCTCAGAGAACCTTGTTCAGATCCTTTTGCTGAGGCAATACCAGCTTCATGCCAGCACGTCAGATCCTTAGCTCTCCCTGGTCCCCTCTCTCCAGCATTGTTGGCTACTTGTCCCAGCTGTTGTCTTGCATCTCTGTTTCTCCTCTAGTCTTTATCCAGCCTGTTTGCCCTTGAACACTTTTTCTCCTCAGCTCCAGCTCCTAGACTTTATTTCTGGAGTCAGCCAGTCTCAGTGTTTGTCCCTCAGGCTGTCACTCCTGGTGTATTTCTCCAGCCCTTTCCTCCTGCGTGCTGGTTCCGGTGTTTGTCCTCCCTGCACTCAGATCATACGGCTTCTTCCTCTTGCTGGCTGAGCACAGACGAGCAAATCACCGGGAGCATAAAAGAAACAGCCTCCCGCCTGTCAGGTCTGCTGCCTGCCCTCCCTTGCTCTCCATGCTTCTTGCTCACATTCATCAGCCTGCAACCGCAGCAGGCAGCTGTTAGATGGAGAGATCAGTTCTGTCTCCATATCTCCAGGCTGGAAGGATCCCGTTCAGCTCCTCAGCGAGGATGGTAGGTGTCCTGGTATCGGAGGGAAGGGCTGTGGGGGTGGACTTTGCTTGGTCAGGCCGTGATGGTGGGGCATTGGCCTGGTAGCCATAGGAGTCTTCAGTCTTTGTTTAGTGGGTACCAAGCTGAAGAGATTTTATGTTCTGGTAAAATCACACTGGTAGTCACCTGAGCGCTAGGAATAGTGAAACTTAACGTTGCAGAGAAGGTCTATGAGATGACAGGGACAAATACATAAGAGATTAAAAGAAGGTAGCTCAGCAAAAACAAAAATGCTGTACAGTGTGGGCTACAAATGCATCAGGGAAGCAAAAAACATTTAAGCAAATGAACATTGCTGTCACAAAAACTAAGGACCAAGTATGAATTTCAGGTGGCAACTAAAGGAAAATGACTTCTAGTCAAGAGAACAGTAAGTTCGGGTGCAGCTTTCTAGTCAGAGAAGGGAGATCAAACCCAAACTTTCAAGAGCTTTATTTTACACTCCCTGATGCCAAGGCTAGCAGATGATATTTATATTTTAAAGACTTAGCACTGGCAAATTTAGACAAGCCTTTGAGAAGGAGGACAAAAGGTCTATGTCTAGCATGAAGAATATTGAGATTTGAAATCTGTTCTGAAGCCCAGAGTCCTCAGAAAACCTACTGGATATTTTCATCAGTCCTGCTCTCAGGCTTCTGAGTCAGCCTTTGAAAATTTTGGGGACAATCCAGCTTTGGGCAGGGAATGTTTTCAACCAAACAGAAGATGAGGCAACTGAAAATTGATTTTACAAGAGAAAACATTTTGATAATTATTAACAAGATTATTACTGTTGTGCATTATAAGAACTTATATTTTCAAATGGTTAAATGTTGCTTGAATGCTGTTATGAAACGTTTTAAAACACTGGATTAAAACAGCTTAAAAAGAACAAATGAATGTTTAATCCTAAAAGGAGGGTAACCTGTCAGTCAGGAATGTTAACATTTGTGACTAAAAGCAGAATATCAATACTACTATTATAGATTTTCATTATGTCATTAAAAAAAAATCTTCTAAGTCTTCCTTTTTCTTTTTTTTTTTCCTTGAAAAAACCTGTGCCCATCAGAGATTCTAAAATCATTTAAAACTTTAATTTGCTTTTTTTTTTTTTTGTTCTGTTCATAGTGCTTTCAAAAGATCTACCTTTTACAGCTGGAGTAATTTTTTATTAAAGCATTATTTATAATCTACAGTGAAAAGTATAGAAGACTGAGAAAAGCATTGGAGGCTAGGCGATTTCTTCTTCCAGACTCTTTGTCTGTTGCATGATCAGTCTTGTGGGCTTAGGAAGCAGATAAAATTACATGTGCCCTCCTCACACCATAAGCTTATCTGTCACTTTATTCTCTGTTGTGCCTGGCAGACTAGGAGGATCTGAATGAATGCAAGATAGATGTAATTATAAGTTAAAACAAAGTTTATTTTTATTAAATGAGATTTTTTTTTTTTTTTGCAACAGCTATGTACAGCAGTCATGTAAGGTATATGCATTTCTTCTACAAAAATAATTCACATGAGAATGTGAATTTTGAGGCTGTGAAATTGTGACATTGTAGGTACTTCCCATATTAGTATCTATGAAGCACCGATTTTGAAAAGGTAATTATAATGGTAGTAACACTTCTATCTTGCTGATGGTTTTAGCATAAAACTCAACTAAAATACCTATTCCACATGGTTCCCAGATGCTCAGAGCTCTAAATATTTCTTTCCCATCTGCAAAATCTTCAGTACCTTTCTGTCTACTTCTATAATGTATATACACTATTTTGGGATTAAATCCTGCAATTCATATTGAAAAAACTGAATAGAGAAGTGGATGAGAAATAGGGAAATATGGAATACATCAAGGCTGTCTTGCTGATTATATTATTCATTTTCAAGTTACATTCAGAAAGAATCCAGACTTTCATTAGCACAGTGTTACTAAACAGCGCTTCAGGAGAACTGGGCTTTGGCACAAAGTGGCTACTTTCGGCTGAACATTTGGCTCCACTTGTATACAGATCTTCTTACTTACACTCTGTGTAAGTATGCCTTGCTTTCCAATCTATTAATTTGAAATAGAAAAGAAACAAGCAAACAAACAAACAACAAGCAGGTTTTCCCTGCATAGCAACATACTTTAAACTCCAGAGAGTTAACTCAGAGAAAAGTTTCAGCTTTACTTTTCTCTTTGCCCATTGTCAGTGGTAGAAATTGCTGAGACCTGTGGAGATTACTGTGGCAGTATGTGATCCCTCAGCTCATCTCTCACTTTGCAGGGAATTACAAATGTGGAGCACCTCTCAACTCGTTGCTCCTGAAAGAGATCACCAAAACCTCAAGTAAATGGAACAGAAACTCTACTCTCTGCGGTGTGATATTCACTAATTCATTATTATTTGGTTAAGTTACAGAAGACAGTATCACTTCTTCAGACCAACAAGTACTTTATATCTATTGTATCCCTGCAGTAGAGAGAAATGGTACACAAGCTGCATTGTGGTTTCTTTTGCCTCCATTGCACATGTCTCATCCAGCAACTACTTCAGTATTTTATCCAATTATTACTTATAGCAGACTGCATAAGCAGTCGTGGGAGCAGGGTTCATAACCCAGCACTTTCCTCTTCCCGCAGAGAGCCTTGATGGCTCTGATGCAGATCGCTGCACTCTTCTCTTTCTCTTTCTGCGCCAAGAAGTCTTGAACTCTTGAACGAGGTACTGTGTTGTCCTGGGTGACCACATTTTTCTGACTACTTAGTTCTGACCAAAAATCTCAGTTTTGCATCACTTGAGTTTTAGGTGGTTATCCAATAAACATAGCTTGAAGTTACAAAAATGTGTTGCAATATCCAATTACATATGTGGATCTAGTCCCTTTATGTACTGCGGAATTTCATGTCCTTAATAACACATTTCTTTTCTTCTTCTTGCCTCCTTATTTTTTTTTTCAAAGTGGGGGAATGATAGAAATTGACTCACAAGCATCTAGAAAAGAACCCATTTCCTTTTGAAAGCCTATGAAAGTATCAGGATTTCCTTTTATAAATACAATCACAGGCTCAAAATACATGTTATGCATATGATAGAATAAACATTGAATGCTTATTTCCGTCTCCTCTTGCCTTTAAGAAAGACAGACAATGTAAATTATCTCTACAAAGCAATAATTTGTCTTCATGAAAAACCTAACTGTTCACTAAGGTAGTTTAACAGAGAATCAGACCTTTGATGCTTAGGAGGTTGATATTTAGAGCATTTGCCCTCCAGTTTACTGCTTTATAACTTTATACACAAAGCCAGAAACTAGCTATGTTTGCATATCCCGGTAGTGTAGGCACTTTCAAAGATGGATGTTCTCTTAAATGACTGGCACAGAACCAGAGAGAAAATACTTACTTAATACAACTGAGTCCCCACTGGTGGATTTTCTTTCTTTCCCACTTCCTTTCTTTCTCTGTCAGCATAGTTGGTTTTACATTGCCCTTGTTTGTACTTTCATTTCCGTTTCTGTTTCAAATTTTGATAATTTCTGACAACATACAGTCCCAAGGGGCTCGCAGAGCCTGATTCGGATGTTTTGTATTCTGCATGGCATTATCATCTAATCAGGTTAACCCAGTAAAGATTTACGAATGGCAACATTCAGTTGCCCTAGATTTTTTTCTTAAATTTACTAAGTAATTTCACTTTAAAAGTTGATCCACTTTAATATCATTCAATCTGGGATGTTAAAAGACAAAAATAGCCTGTTATATTCAACTGATATCTAAAATATCCTAAATTAGGAGGAATTCTGTTGAAACACATTAAGTAAAACCATGCTCCTTTATATCTGTTCATGTTTACTCATTGTCCACAATGAGTATGATGAAGGAAAAGAAAATGTATTCCTGGAATTCTGAGATAGCTTAGTATGAGTGAAGTACAAATAACTCTTAAATAAACCGAGAATTTAATCTCAGTCAGAAGCACGAAGCAATGTTGAGCTGTACTTCCCAGCAGCTTCCAAAAAACAGCATGAAAGGACCCACTGCAGTGGAAATCCTTCTTAAAGATAAGATGGGAAAGTACAGCATGCCTATAACTCCTACTGCTTTATCAGAATTCAGTTGGCAGCGCAATCTCCAACGTCAAAGATGGAGAACATTTCCGATATGATTCGGTATCAGCCTCTTAGCTGCTTTTGCCAGCTCGAATGCTTGACATAATTCAAAAACCGCTGAAGTAAATCTCTGCTACAGTTTCCCCCTTGAGGAATGACAGTGCAAATCCCACTGGTGTTCTGGAGGGTATCAGATCCTGTAGGTGTGGCTTCTCTGGTATATGGTGCTGTGTGTTAGCTTACACTGCTTTCCAGCTGCACCATCTTTCACCTGTTTTCCACTTGATCATCTGTAGTGCCTTACCTGCAACAAACGATCCTTCTTTCCCTCCTCAAAGGAAAATCATGACTTGATACCTCGCCAATTCCCTTTTACAAGAAGCATGCTAACGCTTCTTTGAAATCATCCCCGTTACTGGAAACTGCCGTGCTTTTATAGCACAGTAGCAGGCCTGACTCTCAGCTGCTGCAAGTCACCTGATTTCAGAGAAAAACCGAGATACTGGCAGCAACGAGTGCTGCTCTCCTGAATGCTGTCTGGCCCCAGCTGCTCTGCCTCCTGAAACACAACAGCGAGGACTCTGCGTGCATTTTGCACCCCCCTGTGGCCCTGACGGTGAGGCGATGCATTAAATTTAATCCTGTACTTCTAATGCAGACAAAACTCGTCTTAGATTTGCTTATGTATGACCAACAGGCTTCAATGCACAAGCTGTTAGATGCATGAATATTATGCAAATTCAATAGTTCCCCCTGACCAACAACAGAGGCTACGGATAAATCTTTAGTCTAATGAGCAGAAGGAATGCATAATCGGAGGCATAGAATAAGCAGCTATAGCAGCTGGAGTGTGACCCTACGGGCCTTCCAGCTAAGCAGGGTCAAGCCCTGACCCTTGTTAAGTCTCAGGGTAGGCTAAGTAAGGATGTGCTTGATCAATATTTTAGTGGATATAAAAGACACTTCACCCATGACCAAAAATGCACTGTGTATTACTAACAGTTATGTTTTTCACTTGCATACAACGATACACTTTATAGAAAACAAAACAACAGAAAAACAGAAGTGCCTAACATCTTTTCATTTTAAGACAATATGACTGATTTGTTTTTTTTTTTTTTTTTTTTTTTTTTTTGTTCCTGCCTAATCAGCCAGGAACCCTTTTCAGGATATCACAGGATTTCTGATACATATATATATACATTTAAATTGGTGAACATGTTGCTGTAATCATAAAATGCTTATTCAGGTCTTACTGCTGTGGCATGGAAAATGTGTTTGCTAGAAATAATCCAGCAGAAGGACTGTCAAGCATGTTTTGAACAGTGGCTGTGCAAAAGAGAATAATTACAGACTTTTATCAAAGCTATTAATTTACTCAAGCAAAGCTAAGCAGTTGTTCAACATCATTATAAATGTCTTTGCAATAGCAAAGTCCAGATTCTTAAAAATACTCAGGTGTTCAATAGCTCTGTGTATGCATTACTCAGAAGTATCTTCATGCTGAGTAAAAAATGTAGACTGTAATTAAGTTAAAAGTTGGTATTACCGTGACTTCTTAGATGTGAGTTTGCCAGACCTCCCTATTGTGAAAAATTTATTTCCAAGAATCCCACCTGTTATTTTATTTTGAAAATGAGGTAAGGTGATTCCTCAAGAGTTACTAAGATAAAGTGGGTTTTGTTCCTTAGTTTTGTTAGTGTGTGCATTAAGGAAGGTCAAAGGACAACTTAAAAAAGCAGGGCTAATTAGAATGCATGTAGATGCCAAAGACTGTTCTACCTTTGCCTGCTGAGTTTAATTTCTCAAAACTGTGGGAGCTGGGTCTTGTCACAGAGTTTATCTCCCAGTATTGCAGCACAGATGACCAGGACAGTCTCCTTTTCCCTAAAACTGACCTCTCAGTAGAGGGTGTGGCACTTTGAGTGGTATGTATGGAGCCATCCCTTGACAGTGCTTTTGGTTTCTAAGGGTAGAAGGAGCTTTAAAATTGGTTATTTTAAGAAGTAAGAATGACTATTAAGGTCTCTTTTGAGAAAAAGGACGCTTACTGAAAAAATTACCATGTTCTTTTAAAGGTAAACATAGGGCTGAGATTTCTTTCTCTGAAGCTTCAGTAACAACTGGTATTTTACTTTGTCCTTGTATGTTCCCAGCTGCTATCTAAATACTAACAAAGTATCACTCCAGCACTCTCCCAACACCATGTCTGGGCTCTTTCTCATTCTCGTGTTAAAAGCTAGAAATGCAGAAGGTGAAGACATTGCAGGGCAAAATCTGTCTTCATGTGTGACCCCAAAATACTGAGGGTTACTGAGCAGCCAAGAGAAGGATGCTCAGCGCTGGGATTAAAGGGAACACTTTCTCTTTCATTGCAAAATCTGGAGCTACGGCGAGGCCCCAAGAAACCTCATCTGTGCCAAAGCACATCGCAGGCCCCGTTACCCCAGCGGCACAGCCAGCTGCCCTCCCTGCCCTGCAGCGGCCGCCTGTGACCCTCCCAATTTATGAGATTCGATGGAGAGTTTTACCTTCCTGTATAAACTGGCAGCAAGACGTTCCTGGCTACTCAAACTAATTGCAAAGACAGTCGGGGCTGGGATCAGGCATCTCGTGTTCCTGTTTATCTGTGCTACCTGGTGTTTTCCCTTTGTCACCATACAGAATGGAAATTTAGTTGTCTTTATGCATCCCTTTCCTCTGAACTTTACCATCAAACACTGTAAAAAGAGAAAACAGGATGAGCATGGAGGCGAATGACGTAGGGAGCAGCATCCAGTGATAAGGGAGACCCTCTTATTCAGCAGATTATTTACCAGTATATCACAGGCAGTTTTCTGCGCAGCATATCGTGCACCATGTTGTTACTCTGGGTTATGCAATATTTCTGCTTTTCTACGGCTGAAATACCCCCAGTGTAACCATAAAGGCTCATTTGTCCATCCCATGAAATGCAGCAGGGGATCTGTTCAGATAGCAGCAGTGAATTTTACCAGAGCCTAGTCACAACACAATTACCTCCGTAATTTTAAGGTGCCGCGTCCCCCCCAGAAAAGAGGGCTACGCTACGAGGAAGCCCCAAATCCTAGCACCTTTAGTATTAAAAACATAAAAACACCCTGAAGCCTAGACGGGTTGGAGGAGGGCTGTCTCTGCAGAACCGAGTGCCGTGAGGCGCGTGGCCTGCGGGCAGCCCCCGGCCCCCGCGTCCCGCCCGGCACAGCTCCGGGAGGTGCTGAGGGCCCTGCCGGGAGGCGCGGGTGCGCAGCCCGCTCTCGTCCTGGCGGGGGAGCCAGACGCTGCCGATTCGCAGCCCGGAAGGTTTTTTTGTTGTTGTTGTTGCCGCTGCTGCTGCTGGCTTCATTGTGGGGGAAGCCGGAGGACCGCTGGCCAGCCGGTCGCCCACGATGCTCCCGCATCCCCCCTTCCCGGTGCGCTTCCCCTAGAGGCTGCTGGTTTTTTTTTTTTTGGGGGGGGGGGGGGGGGGGGGCACCTCAGGCGAACCCCTCCATCACCACCACGTTCCCAGCGATGGTGAGCGGCGGTCCCCTGCCCTCGTTATAATTATCGTTATTATTTTTAATTGTTTCTTTCCCCCCGAGGAGGGGGGACCCCGGGGGCCTCCCCCGCAGCGTCCCCCCCCCCCGTGTGTGTGTCTCCCCGCGCAGAGCTCCGGCCACGCGTCCCACCGCTGCTCCATGTCGTCGTCCGCCGATTTCTCCGACGAGGAGGACTCGAGCCATAAGTCCGGCACGGTGTCGCCGGCTCCGGGGGACACCCTGCCCTGGAACCTGCCCAAACACGAGCGGTCCAAGCGCAAGATCCAGGGCGGCTCCGTGCTGGACCCCGCCGAGAGAGCCGTGCTGCGCATCGCCGGTAAGGGGCGACGGGGGGGGGACGGGGAGGGACAGGGCTCGGGAGGACCCTCACACACCCTGCGTGAGGCAGGGTGACTAAGCTCTTTACCGGGCCTTCACGGATGGATGGATGCCCGCAGGTGCAGCGGGCGAGGCGCGGGGCGAGCCCGAAGCCCCCCTCTGCGTCTCCCCCGTGCCCCCTCGTTCCCCGGGGGCGGCCATTTCCTCGCCGCGGGGCGCGTCCCCCCTCAGGGCAGCGGCCCGGCACGGCCATAGCCGGCGCCGGCCGCGGGGAGGAGGCGCTGAGCCGCCCGGGGAGGGCACTCGGGGGCTGGCGAGGAGAGGAGGGGAAGGGGCCGGGGCCAGGACCGAGGAGCGGCCCCGGGGAAGCAGCAGGGGGCGGCCCCCGCCCGGCCTCAGCCCCAGCCCCAGCCCGGCCGCCCCCTGCTGAAACCCGAGCGCCGCGGCCGGGCGGGGGCATGGGCGTTTCCTCGGCCTCCTCCTCCTCCTCTTACCGCTAGCAGCCCCCCCGCCCTTCTTCTTCTTCTTTTTTTTTTTTTTTTTTTCCCTATTTTTTTTTTCCCTTCTCGCTGTCTGGAGCCGAGCTGGGCAGCGGGCAGTGCGCGCTAGCCCCCAGCCATGGCCGGCTACCTCTCCCCCGGCGCGTACTTCTACGCCGAGGAGCAGGAGTACCTGCAAGCCTACGAGGATGTCTTGGAGAGATACAAAGGTAGGGCGGCCCCACGGACACCGACAGACACACGGACACCGGCAGGTGCCCCGCGGGTCCCACACCAAGCCGGGTTTGGTGGGCGACCTGTGTGTGACTCCTCGCCTCGAGACGCCGTGATGATGATTTTTCCCCTGCGGGAAATGCAGACGGTGTTTTACGTCTCTGTGGCCATTTATCTTCCGAGCTTATCTTTCACCTTGCGTTGGTAGTCGGGCGAAGAAGGATCTTGCTTTATATGGCACCTGCAGTGGTTTCTGTTATTGTTGAATGCGGGGAAAAAATAGGGGAAAATAGAAACATTTGTCACAACATCAATGCATGCGACTAAATCTATCCTATTAGACATGTAAATTACATTGCTTTTTTAATTAACTGGGATGGAGGAGGCGGTTTAGGAAACGTGATGGCTGACTGTTTGGCAGTACATTCGCTAACACTGAATCTGAAAAGGTTTTCTTCCAAAGTGTTACAGGTCTGATTTGAATTAAAGTAAAAAGGTATGGAGTTACCGTTCAGATTGGATCCACGTCCCAGAAATAGTTTTCACAGCATGTCACGGCTGATGGTTGCTGTGCTGAGTCCTTCTGTGATATTTGGGGAAAAAAGGTCAGCTGGATTTTGTATCTGAAGCGTGTATTTTGAAGGATCGTGGTTTTTCAGCTGTGTGCTTCCAGGCAGTTCTAAAGGTTTTAGTTAAATGGTTCCCACTGATGGGAATGGGAGTGGCACAGTTTAAGACAGCTTGATTCGAAGATATCGATAGTGGATTTTATTTAATCCTGGTTGTCACCGCTAAGATTTTGGAAAAAAAATACACAAAACCCACCTACAGATGGTTGTTGTGAAATGGGAACTTGTCAGCTCTGAGAGTACTTTATACCTGTGCCACTTGCAATCTCGTGTGTCATTAACAGTATTGACTAATGACTTCTTTGTGTCTGTTGCCCATTGTGTCAGTGCAGCTATGGAGCATGTGCACTATTTCAATACTGAAATGCATTAGTGCATTTTAGATGAGGAATAATTATGGTTTGGAACAGATTGTCTTCAAAAGGACATCTTTATTCTATGCTGTCCCTATTTTTTTATCAATTATTTCATATGTAGCTGAACTAACTTTTGCAAAAAAAGAAATGCAAGTAGACTTCACATTGTATTTTTTTTTTTAGAAAAAAAAAAAAAACACACTGAGAATACTTGTTTTTCTGTCCTGGTTCTAATTTAAAACACTGCTGTTCTGCTTTAGATTACTTTTGATTTGTTGCTGTACTCAGGTTTAATAAGGTTTGGTCTCATACCAGTTTGTCGACTTACTTAAAAATCTGGGAAAGATATTAGGCCTAATTTTCCCAATTTCAGTGGAAGTTTTGTCTGTGTAGAGACTGAGACATTTGTTTCAAGTGTTGGTGAACAAATGGATTTTAGTTAAATTCCTAAAACAAATTCACATTTTTGTTAGAAATAAATTATAGAAATACTTGAATTTTTAAAGTTGTGGGGACCATGTCAGGCCCATCAATGTTCTGGTTTTGGTGATGGCTAAATCCTGAAATTGTTCAAAAGGATCAAGTTTCTGCTGTCTTAATTTTTAGTGTCATATTGAGTGTATCAGTGTGCTTTATTTTGCTGTTTGAGGTATGCTTTATTCAGCCATTGGGAGCAAAGGTAAAGGTTCGGACTTGTTTTAATTATGATATATTGGAAGCCTGGAAAATGCATTATTTTTCACAATGTGTTTCCAAGCCGCTTATGATTTCCCATCCAAGTCCCAGTAGTATGACTTCACTACAGTGATTGTTGTTCTGATGACTTGCTATGGGAGCTGATCTAATCAGAAAAGAATTGCTACAATATATGCTTTGAAGAGGGAGTGCCATTTCTCTCAATTTCCCAGTTTTGTAAACACTGCCTTTATTTATTTTCTTAATCAAATGCAAAACATGTTGATTTTAGAGTTTTAAGGTGAGCTTCAATGAATAATATTAATGCTAATGCTTCTTTTTTTTTTCCCTTTTCCTTTTTACAGTCTGCAGAATGCTGTTCTATTCATCCGGGGCATTATCAGGGTGCCAAATTATCTATGCCCCAGCTGTTGAGTACTGTAACTAGCAGAGTCAGCTGTACAAAATTCATTGCCTGTCTTGGAAGGCTTGGAATCATATGATGCCTCATCATTAAGACATTCGGGCCTTTTGATTTAGGGAAAAAAATAACAGTCCTGTTCAAATGTAGAGAAGTCGGATTTTGTTCTTCATCTTTTCCTACAGCCAAAGTAGGCTGCAGGTCAGGAAGGCTGTGCAAAACAAAGGACGTTGTTGCTTTAACTGTTGAAACCAGGATATTTGTATGTCTCCAAATTCTAGCTGCTGACCACGTCCCTGCCTGTGACAGTAAATAATCAGGCAACTGTTCGCTAGGTCTGTGACAGCACAGAGGAGCTGTTTGCTATGGGAGAAAACGTTGTTTTCTGATTCCTGGTCAGTTCAGTCATTGGCCATCGTATTTGCCTTCTCGACTCACATAGCAACTCACTGGCAGTATTTCAAAGCATTTTGATGGGGAGGCAAAAAAAAAAAAAAAAGTCATGTTATCTCAGATGATTCAGAAATCATGTTGAATCAAGCTACATATTTAGGGCAAAAATCGCTGCTTTGTCAGTAGCATCTATAGAAATTCAGAGGGAAAGCCTCTACTGTGATAGGAGCAATAATATGTCTGGTGTATTTCATCTGAAATATTTGACATATTTCACATCTTGTTTGTGATAGGAAGATGAGAAGTAATACAAATCTAACTAACAGTTCACCTGTGTCTCAAAAACTATTATTTTATTGCTCAGGAGGTTGGAATGAACTTTAAAAATTAGTCTTGGTGCTTTGTATGTCATATCACCATTGCCTGGGAACAAAAAATAATAAAATAATAATTAGCTGCTCCTGGTAAATAGCTTCTCCCTTTGACTTTTTGATAAGCAAATGTCCACTAGTATTTTGTATACATTTAATTTAAAAAATATTAGATGCCGTCTCAGTCAGATAGGGTAGGTATGCCTTGTTGCATTCCAACATGATTTGAGTATTAGAGATTTGAAGTTCAACAGTTTAAAGATCAGTACTTTAACTACAGTGCATTCATTAGATTCACTCTGGCATAAATCTTAAGTAATGCACCAAGAATCAAGAATCAAACTTGTAACCCCTCCAAAACTGTATTTTTCAGTGCAGGTAGCAAATATTTAAATAGTTGGAACAGCCCTCTTTTTCTGCAAAATTTTGAACAGTTATGCAATAAAGTTGCCTCCCTTTGACATCATTGTTGAAAAAGGAACACCTAATAATGACCCTGTGATTGCTGTCTCTGAAAAAGAGCTAATTCATGGTGTTAAGTATTAAAGAAATCAGTTATTCAAGAATATTCTTCAACCATATGAACTATGGAAGTTTAAAATATGTAAGGCTTTCTGGTCCATGCAGACCTATTACAGCTGTGAATTTTGGCTCTATAGGACTAGCCTAAACAGTTGTTGATGACAGGAAAGGTATCACATAAATGCTTTCCTTAGGTTGGATGCCTGACCGCTGACTGCTTCCTTGGAGTGCTTGCCGCAGGAGGGACAGGTCTAGGCCTGGGTACAACTCAGGCTGGGTTATTTAAGATTTGTTTTCTGTTTCAGTGTTGGTGTTTCTTTCTTGGTTTGAGGAAATCTGTCACACCACAAACTCTACAGTCCTTTCTGTGCTCTGAGAAACAAGTCAGAAATGGGCAAGAGCTAGCAAGTCATCTGTTGTGCTTTGTTGCCTGTGAGGGGTTAAGAGGTAACACAATCTGTCTGTTGTAGTGCTCGATTGAGGGAAGCTTCAAGAAAAGCTGTTCTGACATTGTGTGGGGATGGTTTTTGCGTTCAGATTGAAAATGGGGTGCTTGTCATCCGGCTCCTTTAACCAGGATTAAAACCTGAATAAACCAGTATTAAACCTGAATTCAGGAAGGGACCATTTACTCAGAACAGATTTTTGTACGTCTGAAAACAAAAAGCTGCAGTGTTTTGGGAATTTGGAGGCTCCTAAATGTGTTTGGTATCAGACTGAGTCCTGATTCTGGAATCTGTGAACTTCTGAGACTCCTTATTTATACTCTGAACTCAAGGGCCTTAAGACAGCCAGCAGAAATCTTGTTCTGTGCTCCGGCCTTTGAACTAATCAAACCTTGTGCTTCAGGGCTTCTGATTTAGAATTCAGGAATACTCGAGTGATTAGTTGACTTGATGCTTTTAATTTATTTTCTTTCTTCTTTGGCATTAGCAAAAACTGGTGGCATATAGGTGTTAGTTTTGTAGGGTGTATGAGGAATTTCCATCTCTGGTGGTTTTGTCACACCTCTTTTCAGGTGCTGCTAGCTTCTAGCCTTGGAACCGATCACCTCTTTATTTGGACAAATAGGATTGTTCTTTTGTGGCACAGCGCAGGGTACGTGTGGATTATCTGGCTGCACATCACCTAATCCTATCTTTGCCACCACCCAGGTCTTCATCATGGTGACGTAGTTTCACCTGTTCCTTGCATGTGTCCTACAGCAGTTCAGCCTCCTGTGAACAGATTTGAGCCAACGAAGTCTGTTCAATTAAGGATGGACTTGTGTTATGAAGTCAGACAAAATTAATGGACTCCTTGTAAAAAATGTATGAGTGCACTTTTCCTCAGTTTCAACATTCCTTCTTCTTTAAGCAACAAGTTCTCACTGACGTTTTGGTTCATACTGTTTAGAGACAGGATTTTATTCGGTGCATTTCATCCTAAATATGAAGCAGATCTTGCTGATTGGAGTTGTGTGAGTGCTTCACCTGAATTAAGTCAAAGGGGTCTTGATTTTAGGGGGATAAAATACTGAGAACTTGGACACTAGCCAATTCAGCGAGGCTTTGTCTATGTAGAGGTCTCAAGGTTTGGACAGTTTTTTCTGAAGTTGAGTTGGATGGTATATGTAAGCTGTGGTTCTGTCTCTGTGGCTTTAAAAGATACCTGCTTGGATGACCAAGGTGGGCAGAATTTGGCTATCGCTTCAAATATCTTTGGTATGTGAACTGGGGCAGAGATCAGATAAAGGTCTGTTATATTGCTTTTCTGGTACTTCCCAATTTCCACTGAGTCAGAAACACCTTTTAAATGGCAGTCGCAGGAATTATTATGCTTTTTGCTTGTTTTGCTTTTGTTTTGCCTTTTTTTTTTTTTTTTTTTGGCCAAAACCAGGAGATGTTGAAGCATGGAAAATAAATTTCAGTCATCACTGCGTTAAAAGGCTTGTTTTAGCCCAGTTTATGGTTTTGGATAAGGGGGGGTTAATTATTTGCTGTGATCTAGTTCACTAATCTCTAGTGATCTTTTGCATGAAAACCAGATTATGCATTCTTTTTTTTTTTTTTTTTCCTCTATGCTGTTTAAAAAGTGCCGTTATGAAGAATTTTATTTCACCTTTTTGCTAGAACTTCAACATGTATTTATGTATTTATAATTCAGTGCTTTGTACTGAATAAAAATGGGTTTATTCACATGCTTGAAGTTAAGTGCAAGTATTTTATATGTTCAGGCTTAAAAGAATAAAGTTTTGTAAATGTCAAATATGAATGCGGCTTATTGCTGCATGCCTGAAATGTTTTCTGTAAAACATCATTAAAGCCATTTGATTTAACAAAGCCGTGATTTTTCTGTGGTGGGTGAAAATATTCATGTGCTGAATGCTGGTAGTCAACCCAGCTTTCAAACAGGTGAAACAATGCTCACAAAGACAATTCAATCCACGGGTCAGATCCTGAAGGGCATGTTAATAGCCAGATCTTATAAGTTGATCCATGTAGGCAGATGCCGGTGCTTTTGGGGGTTTTGGTGATCCACCCTCACAAGCCCCTTCCTAAGATCAGGGCCCGGGTAAAAGCTCCGTCTTTAACAGGGCATACTCTTGCTGAGATCCGTGATCCCCTAGGACATTAGAATTTAGCCTTAGCTGCCATGAAAGTAAGTTAGCGTGTTTCCGGATTTAATGTTATTATGCTTGTGTATACGTCATTTTGCTGGAGAATGTAATCTATCAGCCTTCTCATCTTTTTTGTTTTTTTAGGGTACATTTTAAGCACGTACAGTTATACCAACAATATCTGCAAATAAGTCCGAGAAAGGACAAAGATTCTGAGCAACAATATTGAGGGTTAAATTCTGCACATTGCAATTACACAATTAGTGTAACTATTTCTGTAAGACAAGGAGGATTAGGCCTCTGATGGGCTTTTCAGTAGCATAGGCCAAAATCTGCTGTTGATTATAGCCACATGGCCCTTCTGAACTTGGTTGGCTCTTACATATAATTTAATAGTTTGGTTTCAGGATTCCTGCAGATAAATATAAATACAGATTTATATATTTCATACTTTTAAATTTCATACAAATACAGGTCAGCAGTTAAGTGGGGTTAAAAGTCGAATGGCGTTGGAAAACTGAGTTACTTTGGACTGAAATTCAGGTATCCAGCTATCTGACAGCTATGACACTTTACACCACTTGGATCTAAAATTAGTAGAGCCCTTCTGTACTGGGATTAGAGAGAAGCATATATGTTTTAGGGCACAAAACGAGTAGGAGTCTGACTCTGCACATCTTCCGGAGTGATGTTTCAGAGGAGTTACAGCTGAGAATATAGGTGAACAGAGAAGTCCCCGAAAGTCTTTTGCTGGGTGCTGAGCAGGGTATCCTTTCGTTCTGCTCGCAGACTTTTGCTCTGCCTGCTCAGGTTACAGTCCCTGCATTCCTCATGTGACACGGTCTCTTAGGCGCAGCAGAAGCAGCATTAGAAAATGCGTGTAGTAATTTGGACAGACATTTTACAGCAATAATGTAAAAATGCATCCTGAGCAGTTCTTGCAGAAGAGCCTTTTTTTTTGAGAGCTAAACAGCACTTGTGATGCTGTGGTTTTTACTCAAACAAAACTTCTGTTAATTTTGGTAGGAGTCAGGAACTTAGCTATTGATGTTTATAAATATTTAATGCCTTAAATTACCCCGCCTTCAGATAAATTTTTAATCTAGAGATAAAGGATTTACATTATGTCCTAGAAATTAGGAAATGACTCAAGCATTTGTCTGGAGAAGCTGCAACTGTGTAGTTGCCCATAACTTCTGGGAATAAGGTATTTTGCTAAGATCTGGTTTCAGTGTAGCATATCCTAAAAAGCAGACCTCACAGTTAGATTGCTAGCCCCGCTGACTTTTAATAGGAATTAGGCACTTCACTGCTGTTTGTGCCTTTGAAATTCTCTCCCAGTGACTGTGCATTGTTCAGATTATAGCCTAGTGCCTGAAACCAAGTCATAAAACCCTGTATTACAGATTAGTTTGGCTTCTGAAATTCCGTTTTTTGGAAGGATTTTAATATGAAATCTTAATTTGGAGGATAATTCACCATAATTTTCAGAAAAAAGTTCATTTCAGAAATAGAATGACATTTTCAAAGCTACTGCTGGTATTGCCTTTGTGTTGTAGAGCAAACATTTTTCTCAGGCTCTGTGACTTCTATCACTTGATTCAATTTTCAACAAAACAATTGCGAAGATTTTTCCCTTCTTTGCACCTAATTTTTCTTGACTTCAAATTTACAATACAGACGAATTGGAATTTGGCTCTGTATCTCTTTAAAGGAGAGAAGAAGAGACACAGATGAGTTACAGGAAGAAAGCCAAAGTTGATTAGGTCCCTTGATGAAATTACCTTATAATTTTATCATGCTTAACAGGATACTTTTGCATTGTTCTATTTCCATTTGTTAGAATAAAGCCCTTGTTAATGGAATCCATATACTCCTTGTGAGGCCAGATCTAGCCAACCTCTGAGAATATCAACCCAAATTCTCATTTGCTGCTTCTTTCTGTTATGTGTATTAAATGAAATCAAGTCAGCTTATAGAAGTGTATGTGTTTTTACTTACGCTGTACATTTATTTTTGCTTTCTCACGGATATGCCTTTCCAGCAGTGTCTTGTCACTGAATCAGTCCAGCATACTGTTCAAAGCGGGTTTACGTTAGCACCGAGCAGCATCAAAGATTTTTAATCTACATTAGTCTAGTTTATAAAGATTATAGTCGTGTCCGAAAAGCACTACATGTTTGTGTCTTGATATTTTGGCTATCACACTGAAGCATTTTTTGGCTTTGTAAACCATGTAATACTCAAGAGAATTTAAAGAATTAAGTTTACACTTTGAGAGCATGTGTGTGTCCACAATAATTTGCAATTTAATACCAAATATATGGATTTGATTAAACAGCATTAGAATCATCCCTGATCATGGGGGATCATCTTTATTCTGAGCATGAAATGTATTCTGTAGTTGGTACTAGAAGTAGATGTCTGGAATTCACGTAGTCGTTTCAGCGAGCAGCATTGTGAATAGTCTTTTGTGGTCTGGAGGTTTAGATGCATGACTAAAATATTGATAGGTCTTTGTACAGCTTCTGCTGGATGTTGGAATTTTTCTTTGTGTTTCTCCACCCGGTATGCTCTGTTGAGTTCACCTACCTCTGATCTTCTTCACCTTCTTTAGTGCATATTTCTTCATTGAAGGTTGCATACTCTTCTGTTATCCTAATAAGAAATACCTTTTAAAAATACTTTGTTCCAAGATAATATGTATGAAAGATACAATCTGACTACTGTTACTCTACTCTTGCTTCTTTTTTTGTTCTTTTACTTTCAAGCAGCTTTTTGGGCTGGATTCCTTGGGGGCCTGTGGGTAACGGTGCAGGTGAAGATGGGCTTTCTTTCTCGGGGGCTTCCTGTGGGACATGCTTGCACACCCACTGCATCATCTTCACAGTGGAATGAACTTCTGCCTCAGACTTTTTCAACCATTTGTGGTGGAAAAAGAGGAAACCTCTGGTCTAGTCCCCTCCTGCCTGCTGCTGGAGCAGGGATCAGTCCTAGTCCAGAGCTAGTCCTAGTCCAAGACACTGAGCAGCATGGGCTTTACTCCTGCTGGAAGTCTGCCCGCTCCCTGAATTGTGTTTCAGTTTTTATTATTCTAATGTAAAAAATGTATGTATGTGGGACAAGTCTTCTCAGGTTATGTGCCCGTGTGCTAGTTCCTGCCATGAATTCGAATTTCTAGAGCCAGGATAAAGCCTGGCTGGGACCTGAGTCTTAGGTTGAGTGCTGACGTGCTGGTGTCCTACTGCGAGAGCATTTCAAATCTTGAGTTTAATCCCTCGCAGTGAAAGTGCTGAGAGACGAATATCCAGGCAACAGACACGATTGGGAATGCTGTTAGCATCACCACTTCTTTTGATGTTGTTATATTTATTTTGCTCTTGGTTTCAGTACTCTAACCCACACCTGCATACCTGGATATCTGAGCATCGCTCTTTAGGGTGAGAGTTGCTGTTTCTGTGCTTGTACCTCGGTGCCAGTGAAAGCAAGCACTCCCTACCTGCTGTGTGCAGCCACACCAACTGATTATGCAGTGCACTAAAAGGTTGTCTGTATCTGCATTTTAAATGCCCAAGACTTGTTTTCCATCTATTAGTGTAATGACTCAGCAGATAAATAATTGTGAGATTATTTATTTGCTTATTCTTTCTCCTTAGCAGTCTGTTACAATATTTATCTGAATTGTTTTGGCACTTAGTGTTGACAAATGGCTTAGATGGTATGTGAAATAATGGATTATTTTTGCAATTTGGTTTTGTTGGGCTAGCAAATAAGAGAAAGGGAGGATAATTGACATTTTTGGTCTTTTTATTTTCTGTATTTCAATCAAAAGGCTTTTAGTTCAGTACATCATGATTAAAAAAAAAAAAAAAAACTCATCTTCTCCAGTCTCTTTACAGTTGTAAATTCTCTCCATGCCATAGTGCCAAGCATATAGTAACTGTACATGCACTTTAATGCTCCTCCTACTGATGTACCTTGTGAGATGAAACAGCGTGATTGTATGTAGTGCATTGTTGCATTACTGTTTTATGTTAAATGTCTTTGATATGTATGCAAAAATTCCCTCTGGTTTATTATTACTTTTTTGTTCTTTTAGATAGCTCTATATTGCAGGTAGTGTTTTACCGATCTTTTTGCATTTAGTGGACAGTTTTCCACTGATGGCTTTGGTAGTTCAGTAAGGCTCAGCGTCTGTTTTTTATCCCTGATACTTTTTAACTTTCTGTTCAAATTATAATTCATTTCCTCTCATTCTGTCTAATAATCTTCTCAGATTTGATAGGCTGTTTTTTAAAACTTTAAATTCTGGACTTCATCCTGTCAGAAAACATTTGTATCATCCCACACAGAATATCCCATTTTTTTGTTTGCTTCCTTCTCCAAATCTTTAATAAATACAGAATGTGTTGATGATTTATGGAAAACCACACCATTCTTTAACTGGGAAGCAGCCAAGATTCAAGACTTCAGTTATTCTGTAAGTCATTCACACACATTATATCTGAGTTGCTTTTAGTTGTTTTTAGCTTTTTTATTTAAAAAAAATCTTGCCAAAACCTTTGGGGGAATATATATCTGTTTTCTTTATTAAAAATGTATATATATATGTATGTGTGTGCCTGTGTGTGTATACACACCTTTTTATTTTTAACTCAGAAAAGACTAAACAATTATAGAGGAACTTGATTTGTCATTGCAGAAATTATGAGAGTTTAGCATTATATTCTGAATACCTTTCCCAGTATTTTGTTGTTATTTTTTGGTTTGGTTTAAGCTGTGCTTTCCTGTTAGTTCCTGTGGAATGAACGAGCTACATCAGTGATTTCTTTATTCATGTATTTCTTGAAAATAATCTGGAGGGTAGTGATGTATTTCAGGGTTTGTTTTTATAAACAGCCTTTCATTTTGATATCTTGGTTCTTTCTGAATTTGTAAAGGTGATGGTGGCAGTCTGTGTGAGCTGCCTAAATGTGGTTGTGTTTAGGTTTTTGTGTTGCTCCACAATTTCTTCTTTGAGATTGCTTCCTGTGATGGAACATGGGAAATTCTCTGTGAAGGCTGCTGTGGGAAAAAAGGAAGAGCAAACCATCTTCTTAAAGACTGGCTCCTTGCTAATCGAAGTGTTTATTCAGATACTTAGCCATTGTAATGGCTTGCTTAATGGACTAAATGGGGAGGTTTAGATTGGATATTAGGAAGGTTTTTTTTTTTTTCATGGAGTGGATGGTCGAGCATTGAAACTTGTTACCCAGGGCACTGGAATCCCCATCCCTGGGTGTGGCACTAAGGGGCATGGTTAATGTTGGGACTTGGTAGGTCAGACTGATGGCTCGATGTGGTGATCTTGAAGGTCTTTAGCAACCTAGATGTTGTTGTGGTTCTGTGTCACTGGTTTTGATGATCCATGAGGTTCCAATGAGACCATTATGGTCTTAATTGTTTTAAAAAATGTTGTTTGCTTTCCGGTTTTGTTTGTTATCCTGATTTTCCAGACACTGCTTGGATAGGGTTTCTGTCTTGCTAAGCAGATACTTCTGGCATACTAAATTTTACAGCGTCTGCCCATTTACTTGCTGAGACCGGGCACTTAGATTACTAGTTTATTGGTACCAAAGTAAATTGTAGTCCATAGTGTTCATGTGAAAAAGGATCAACCATGCACATAGTTTATCTTATATGCTTTATTCTGTTTTCTACTAAAAAAATATCTCAGTTAATTTTAATGTAAGTAGTTTAGAGACACTAATATTTGCCTCTTTGAAATCCAACATCACTGTTTCACCCTGTGAAACCTTACCTGCATTAAGGATGCCCGCCTGCCCAGGACCTCAGCTCAGCGCCCAGGGCTGCCAGCCCGTTACACTCCAGCAGGGCCAGGCTCCAGCTCCCCACAGCCTGAGCCAACCTGGGGACCCTCAGCCTGGCCCCAGGGGGGTGTCTGGGACTGGTGCTGCCCTGGTGCCCCCATTGCCCTGCTCCTGGTGGGACTGGGATGGGCCCTGCAGCCGGGCCCTGCCCTCGCAGCCCCGCCACACCATGACCGTTCTGTGTGGGCCCGCTGCTTGCTTCACCTGGCTTCACTTCTCTAACTTGGTTTTTCACTCTTAATTCCTTTCTTCGTAACTCGGTTTTCTCTCCTGGCCTCGTGATACGTTCATGGCAACTTTTCATATGAAGAGAGTGGTTCATGCTTGGCTTTCTGTACGCTCCTGGCTGGCTGGATCCAGTTATGCGATATCGTGGCCTGCTTAATGCCTGCCATTCTGCAAATGATTTGGGAGCTGGAAAAATTGTGTAGCTGAAGAACTGCTCTGCAAAAATAGGCCATTTGAGTGATGTCGGGACAGCAGTGGTGATGTAGTTTCTGTGAATATAAAATTATTTTTTTTTATACAGCCTTGGTAAAGCTTGGTTCAAATTTTCTGATCGGTATCTACATAGTTCTTTCAGAACTATGGATGTTTGGGAAAAGAAGAAAAAAAGGCCTCCCTTTTCTCTTTGCTCTTTTGAGTTTTTGGTCAGAAAAGAGTAGGAGAAGTCCAGGTTGAGGGCTGATCTGTGACTTGAGTGTTTGCTGTGCACAGACAGGCCTGGTGGTCAGCTGCTCTCGTGGCTCTTCTGGGCGGTGTGCAGGGGACCGTGGCTGCAGAGGGGGCTCTTGTTGGTCGCTGGTACTCTAGGAATAGTTATGAAGTGTCTGTAGTGACTCTTGGATTATTCATGAAGTAAATTAGACTAAATATTTTTTGGTGTTGATTTATTTTATTTTATTTTTTCTTTCGATTTCTGAGTAGAGTAAGTGGTAACACCAGTAAAATATTGCATTCAGGATCTCAGGAAACTGTTTAGGAAAATGTGAAGCAATGAGAATCGCAGAAGGGAGTGTGAACAATTGAGACAAGGAAACTGTATTTTATGTGAGGGCTTGACAGGAAGATCAGTCAAACATGTACTTGTAGACAATGCCTTTATTGTTATTAGCAGAGCTTAATTACTTCGGCCTTCAGCCTGAGCAACCGGTGATGGAGATGGAAGAGTTGTAGAGCAAGTTCATTGCACCAATTAAAAGCTACTGAGAAGAAAGAAACTTTCGCAGACACTAAGGAGCTAGGAAGAGACCTCTCCCAGGAGCTAGGAGAGCCTTGTTCTTCATGAATATGTATCACTAGTTGGCAAAATAATTAGTTAATGTTTGGAAAATGCAATGATCCCTGGAAGAAATGCTCTGCAGTGTGTTGTTATGCTAATTTGATACCCAGGCCTCAGACCACCCACTCTACAGAAAACTCCTTTGTCCAATGAGACCAAGAAATGAGGGCTGAGAGGTGTTAAAGCCTTAGTGTAAACGGAGTGAAGTCGAACAGCAAAGGCTGGTGTAACCTGACCGTGCACAAGACAAAGAGAATAGTCCGGTCCTAAATCCTGCCTAAATTGGGATGTTCTGTACAACAGTCCAGGTTAACCGCTTTACATTGCTGCCAAATTTTTTAGGGGTGTGAATTTCCTGCGAGCATCAGTGTTTGGCTTAAAAGGCCCTTGGGTATCTGTGTCTTCTCAGAAGGATTGAATTCTCAGGGGTTATGCTCTCATCTTCAGCCTAAGGTTCACTGTATGCTAAGGGTCAGATAAAAAGCTGCCTGTGTGTTTTCTCTGGTTTACTAACCAGGGAAACCTGAGCCAAAACTGAATGCTGCAGTGACATTTCTGTGTACATTTGCATAAGAATATCTGTGATTTGAGCATTTTCCTGAATTGGAACTAATTTCAGGCCTCTTTGATCTTGAAGAGCTTTGATTATATCTAAGCTGAAATGCTACAAGTTTTGGAACGTTTGGGTAGGAATATACAGGAATATACAGTTCTCTATTGAAATTGTAGGAGTACCAAGAGTGAAAGAAAGGCAAGTTCTAGATGAGCATGGAAGAGAGAAAGGTGTTGGTTCTGGTCTTTGCTTCTAGGGCTGTCATTGCTTTTTGTTCGTTGATGTTTATATACATACAAAATTCAGAGAATAGGATGAAACACTGAACTGAACTCTAGTATATGTTAATGCTTCCACAAAGAACTAGAGCCAAGAAAATTTCACTGAAGTATTCAACATTGGCCACCCATGTAAAACATACTGCTGTGAACATCAGGAGTACCAACAGAGGTTCATGGGACTCCCATTCAAACAGGTAGAGACCTTCATCAAAAGCACTGACAATGTCCTGGGCTCCTTTGAGAGTAGGGGAATCACATCTTGACCTGTGGTGGGAAACTACAAATTCCAGCAGAATCAGGCTGTGACAGGCAGATGGATAACTTCTAGAAAAATAATAGTGAGGATTTGGAAGATAACCATGTTTTTTCTTCTTCATGATACCTTCTAATCTGTCATGCAGATAAGAGGATGGAAACTCTGAGCAGCTTGTCGGGGAGCAGCAAGCACTGACCGCCCTGCAGAGGGCTGGGAGCCGGGTACGATAACAAGGCTGGAGGAGGCACAGACCCTGCACACTCGGGCCTGGCCCCACAGTCTCCAGGCACAGTGGGCTGTGAGGGCTGGGGGACAACAACCAGGTTCATTTGACAATTCAGATCCCCTGGTTTGCTGGAGATGTGCCAAGGCCCTTACAGAGCTATCGTAGCTGAGCAGTCTCCAGTAGTGCCATTGCTGGCTGCCCTTCAGCACAGGCTAATAAATGCCTCACTGCTGAATCTGACTGCATGTCATCCCTCCCTGCCCTATACAAAGTTGTCGTTTGTTTGTTTTTTCCCCTCCATGGAGTCGTTATTGCCAATTTTGCTACAGGTTCCTTGGGCAGAGGAACTGACACTGTTTTGCTGCTTCCTGTCAGCTTGGGGGGAAAAGCTGAGTTTGTTCAAGTTGATCAGGGCTGACAGAAGTGAACAGAAGATGCTTTTGTTCTGTCTCTGTGGCTCCTGATATACCTCCTTGACTGTTGTGACCTGGTGTCCCATCCTAACGTGGGAGGTACTCCAGCAAGACCTCGAGTAGATGCAGCAACTGCTGCAGCAGTTGGCATTGGTTGTTGGCTGGTTAAATACTCCAGATGCTTCTGCGTGTAGGCCCAGGGTGCTTTACTTCACAGAAGGGACCAGATTTGGTGCAGGTGAGATGTACAATTGAACTAAGAGATTCTTTCAAGGTCTTGCACAGTCTCACGTTGGCCATCTTCAGGGTAGACTTTGGTACTGACATGAATGTAGACTTTGGTACTGACAGTCCTGGACTATTTGTTGTTTGAAGCAAATGGTAATTCTTTTTTTTTTTTTTTTCTTAGTTTTGTTAGATTTCAGCTTGCTACCCAATACTACAGACTTTCTGCATGTTGTCCTCGTCTCATGATAGCAAAGCTTCTCTTAACCATCAGAAAGTCATTTGATGTGCGGTCAGATTGGGATCCAGTGATCATGAAATTTATGAGTCTTCCCTCATGTGTCTCTGAATGCTGTCTTTGTGACCTTACGATGAGTCAAATATCACTGGAGCTATTTTGGTAGTGGTCGTTTCAGCCACAAATTTCTACCTGAATTCCCAAGTAACATCATTTCACCAGGACCATGAAATTTCCTCATGGTTCATTTCTGGATGATAGATTTTCCAGTAAAATTTCCCTGCTTTTTAGAGCCACATTTAGTACAGAATAAATAGAAACAGGTTTAACGTTCCCAAGATTTTGATTTCTTTTACTGCCTATTGCCTCATCCATTTATTATGGCGTCTGGAAGTTAGGAAGGCACAGCTGTGTCTTCACAGATGAATATTAAAATGGACAACCTAGTTAATCTTGCCAAGATAGCAGCTGTCTGGTAACCTTTTCCTCCAGCTGAACATCAGGGCTCGCTCCAGGAGAGCGGCTGCTGCATTTACCTGCTCTAGGGAACCTGGCCAGCCCTGCCTACAATAATCCTCAGGCTTCAAGCTCTGAGGAGACCAAGTGATAGTTGTCTGCCTCTGCTGTGGGCAAGCTGTTCAGAAATACCAGTATCACGAGTATCCCAGGTTTATGCACCTATTGGCCGTGTCTGAAGGGACTGTAATTACTGTATGATGTTGGAAAATGGGCAAGTTGCTCTAAACAAAGATAAAATGAGTGCTTACAGCATGTGAGCTGTTCTGTATTCTGTGTGTTGGACATGTACAGTGGTGAAATGTGATTAATTTACTCTTCTCTCAATGAGGACTGTGTTTTGAGGCATGGGCTGACATTTGCCTCAAAGTAACCCCGACGGAGCTGATAGGCTCAGTGTCCCTTTGTTGCCTGACATCAGAGTAACCTCCTTGCCTTGGGAAGGCGTATTTTACTTTTTCAGAACGCAGCAGGAATATGATTGATACTTGCAAGGATTAGAGGTAAGCATTTGAGGACAGTCGTTGAGGTATTTTGACACCTGGATTAAAAAGTTGAGGCAATTTATCCTGTGGTTACATCCATACTAGCAAACTCATGGGATGAGGCCCATTCTGATGCTCACTGGCATGGAAGAGCCTGCATCCATACTCTGAAATTCCATTTTTCTCCAGTTTGGGCTGCTGGCAAGCTCTCTTGGGAATGATACATGGCCCACACTCTGCCTGAAGAATGCCTGAGGATTGTCTGGGGCACGAATAGCCAGCATGGGCTGAAAGCAAGATGGCAAAAATTATTAGAATTGGGGATTTAATTCCAGTGTCCAGGAACATTCTAAGCAGGTTTGCTAGGATAGATGTAGTCTGAGAGCTGTCCTAAAAAGATTTTTACAAATTTAGTTCTTCATAATTATTAGACTGTAATTAGTGTCATTATCAGTGTTGGCTTCTACTCACGTTAAGCAAGCAATCTAAATTCTGATGTCATATTTTTAGCAGAACTCCTGATGGTAGGACTGAAAAAATTCAGAGCAAAAATGGATGCTGTATAAGTGAGTACTCTAATTTGTCAGCTAAGTGTTAGTTTCTAAGCAATGCTTAAGTAGTCGAGAAGGTCATAAATGAGCATTGAAGAAGCTGGGTGCATGCTTGAGAAACTGTCATACGGTCATGAAATGTAGGTTGCACCAAAAAGAGGTGCTGGCTTTCTTCTTAGGTTTGGTGGGAAAGCGGTGTGCACCACGCGTTTGTGCCTACATCTGTATAATTTGATGCTGCTAGTAATAGAAAAGTTACTTGAATGTTGAAGTATGTTAAGTACACGCTGGAGTGAGCTTAGCAGAGCGGAAAGGGGCCTAATAGTTCAGAGGGGAAAAGAGAATACTTAAGTCTGTAATAGCATTAAAAGTTGAGGCCTTACAGATGATGAATATTTGCGTAACTGTAAAGTAGCAAAAAGTTGGTAGGATGTGAAATGGTTACTGGCAGGTCTGTTGTGGTCTGTCCCCTTGCCTTTCACAGGGTTGGGTGTGAAAAATCCAGAAGTAATTTTGTCTTGGTTGTATTGATGGAGCATTGTATTCCTCACTTGTTTTTCCAAATCAGAGTTTGCAAAGTGTGAAAAACATTGCTTTTTGATAGGCTTATTACTTCCTAAAAGAACAGTGATTTGTATGGAAGAAGGATTTTTGTAGCCTTTTTTCATATGGAAGAAATGATTTTTGTTTTCTCAAAATTGAGGAAAATGGAAAACCATTTTTTTCTAAAAATCTTTTATCTGCTTAAAGCAGAATAACCGTGATTTAAGGCTTCTTCAGTGGTTCTGCGGAGAGCACTTGCTTGTGCTGCAATGCCTGAGATGGTATTTGTAGGCTGAAAAAAACTCTAATAATAAAATTGTTAAAGAAATACCAACCAGGATGGCACTGGTACTCGGGGATTAGCAGTCGCTGGGTGGGACATGAAGAGGGACCTGGGAATGTGCCTTGGATTGCAAGGAATGGCAGGGAGCGCGGGCACACCTGAAATACAGCCAGCGTTGCTCTCTAGGCATAGCTCAACAAGGATCTGGAAGAACCCTTCTCACGTTTAGGTAGATTTTTTCTTATTGTACTGTGTGCATACATTAAGGCGGTTTGCTCCCTGTGCCATGGCTGTTGGTTTTGTACCTGCTTAGCAGAGCTTGATTTGTGAGGTGTATATGTTTGGCCTGATTGATGGAATTTCTTATTTTAGTTGTGAATAGTAACTATTTTGTGCATGACCTTCAGCTATTAAATTTACTTGTCTGGTGCCACTGCTTTGCTGCTGGTCTGTGGCATGGCACTTTGTAACATCCCTGCCATTCAGGCGTAGGAAATAGAGACTTTCTTTGCACTAACTTTGTTTTGATTACCTAATTTTACATTCTGACCCTGTCAGTTGGCCACATGTAATTTGCCCTAGTCAGGTTATACGTTGGACCCCAGTTAAAACTTGAGAGAAGATTTAAATTGTTCGCATTACTTGATGACAAATTAGCCTAGCTCAAATGAGAGCGGCCAAAGGAAACAACAGTATAGGAGATGAAGGGTGAAATTGGATTACTGCTCAGAAGGATTGTTTTTACTGTCCTGTGAAGGTGTTGAGTCAGGAGCTAATGGGTTGCACTGGTTTGCACTGTATCCTCTCACAGATGAGACGAGTTGAATAGTAAGCATTAGGCCCTTAGAAGAAATGGTTTCAATGCACAGGATGTCAGTTGGAGTTAACGCTGATTTCAACATGAGATAATTCTCTGGTGGAGATGGGATAAAGAAAGATGGCCAAAGAACATATTGGCTATGAGTACATCAAATGCATGCATCCAGATTTTGGTTACCTTTGTATTATCTGATCAAATGCACAATCATCCATTTCTTCAGCTCTAGATGCTGCTGGTGGATTTACTGGCTTTGGGAAAAAATTTACACTAATCTACTCCAAGGCAGTGAAAGCCCTAAATTATCTGGGGTTGCCAGCACTGTGTGAGCTGTTTAAAGATGGAGCAAAATCAGCAGGAAATGGAAATGTAGATAAGTGGTACTGAATACACAAACACAATTGCTTTTTCAGCAAAATAGGATCCATTTAAAAATACCAGAAGAACAAAGATCTGAAAGCAATCGTGAGTGAATAGACCTGAGCTCAGAATATCATGCTATGCTGGAAGGCTTAACGTTTACTCTGAAGTATTTGTTATGGGTATAGAGCTGTATGTAGTAGCAGTAAAAGAATGTAACCATTTGAAATCATACTGGAAATGTGGCAGATTAGGAAAATCTCACCATAATAGGAAGTAACATGTATCTTAAATTTGTATATTTTTGCTTGTTTATCTTTTTAATCATTTTATTTTTCTGAGTAGTTCTCTGCAGGCTGAAATAGCATTACATGTCTGTGTGAGCCAAGCAGCAGACGTCACCTGCTAGCTGAAACATGGACCTCACATAAATACGTTGTTTCTGCTCCACAACACAGAACAGGCTCCCAGAAGCTATGTGGGATAGCTAAATTTGTAGCAGGTAAGACCAAAGGCAGTGCTTACTTTACACAAGTCACAATGCTTTCCTTTTATACCCCGCTGTATTTTGTGGGTTAAGTTATCCTTTTGAAGCACGAGGAATGTGTTCGTTGATCAATTAATCTCTTCCTAAGGTGGAATAATCTGAAAGCATGTGAGTTTGTGTAAGCGAGCCCTGGAAGACTAAGACCTCATGCAACCAAGTGTTGACTGTTGACGTGATACTTGTGGCAAAGTGATTTACAGGCACTCCCAGGAAAGCTTATCTCTTTAGTGGGTAGGAGAAATCTGTTAAAACAATAATATTTTCTGCTACCATGTTGGATGTACAATTGCATTGCTTAATTGAAAAACCCTTATGGCGTGTTCACTGCATGGAGTTAAGTTTGTAGAAGGAATAGAGAAATTAGTTGAACATCAATTCTTTGATTCATCAAGACGTTTTAAAGAGAAGGTAAATAACCATGCAACTAGGAGTCTGTGGGAAGGAAAGCTGTAAAAAGGAACACAGTAGTCTCTCAAATAAAATGGTTTTAAAATGTTTAAAGGAATAAGCACACAATGTTCATTTTTGAAACTGGAACAAGCATCTAGCCCACCTAACTTGTAGTTGTGAATTTCTTTAAGCACTTGTGATCCCTATGTGGACAACTGAGAGAATGCTTTCAGAAGGAAGGAGTTTCTTTCGAAGTTTAGGCTTTTTTTTTTTTTTTTTTTTTTTTTTTTCTTTCTGTTCATCTGATACTTGGCTTCAACGGGAGGTGTGAAAGATATATACTATCAGTATATATCGTAGAATTAAAGACGGCTTTGGGCTGGAAGGGACCTTAAAGATCACCTGGTTCCAACCCCCCTGCCATGGGCAGGGACACCTCCCACCAGACCAGGTTGCTCAAAGCCCCATCCAGCCTGGCCTTGAACACCTCCACGGATGGGGCATCCACAGCTTCTCTGGGCAACCTGTGCCAGTGCCTCACCACCCTCACAGTAAAGAATGTCTTCCTTAAATGTTTCTTTCTGGCATAGGTAATCATCAGGTGGTGTAGATGGCTCCCACACTGTGGGCTGAACGGATCTCTGTTGTAATGAGGTGTTTAAATTCAGTCATCACTTGGCGACCTTGAGAAATGTTATAATACTGCTACTGCAAGTCTTGTAAAGGTAAAAATGTAATCCTTACATGAAGAATTTGCAACTGACCAAGAATAAAAGATGGGGAGGATGAAATTATGCAAATGGGTATGTACATAGAGAGACTTCTATTGTCCTGATGGTTTAAGTGGTGAGGCAAAGCTAGAACACAAGTGTTCAGCTGTACAAATGAGGGAGGAGATTATGTGGAAGGTTAGTAAAAGTAGGCATTTTGCTTTGCTTTTCTTCTGGTGAGGAAAGGGAGGTGTTTCCCTCCTTCTCTATTAGGTTTGGAAAAGGAATCTTTCTGTAGAACTGAGCTCATCTGGATCAAGAACCTGGTCTTTGTTCACTGTCCCAGAAAGGGCTGCCCAGGGGCTGCTGGTACAGAAAGGTAGGTGCCTTCTTCTCTCCTGAGTTAGACCATGACAACGTGCATTTCTACCTACAAAAATACATATATTTTTGGTAGATATTTTAAAAGGGCTTTGCAATTATATAAATAAATGAGGAATTTCAGGAAAATTTCAAGACTTTCAATAACACTGCTTCACTTCCCTTGTCCTAGTCATTGAGTGTTGGCTGATTTCCTGTAGGTATCATAGGAGAATTCATTCTGGAGAAGTGTTTTAAAGTTAGTGTACATAGTTGGTATTTGAACTCAAGTTAAAACTGTTGTTTGCCTTTGAAATCTCTGTTCAATGACTTATTATGATACATAGTTTAGGATTGAGGTGCCCCAAAGTGCTCTTGCTCTGTCTGATAACAAATAATTCTTTTTGTTCATATCTCGCAGTGGTAAGAATACTCCATAATACACACTTTCTTTGCTAGAAGAATGTAACTAACTTTTTTGTATAAATCATTTTGAGAGGAAGGTATGTTAAGTAGTGCTGCTGAGAGGTATATTTTTGAAAGTCTTTATTAATAATGAAAAAACAAACAAACACTGTTTCAGACTTTATTCAGGTTTTAAAAACATCTGTGATATTTGTTACAGAAGAAGTGATATTAAATCACTTTGTTGCAGATTCATTTTTCCTTAAGATATTTAATTCATGTTTTAATGTATTTAAATATTGCTTGGGTATTTGTACTTCTACTACTACATGATGCTGTCAGAACGGTAGCGAATGCCACTTTGAGCAGTGTAGGTAGCCAGAATTAAAGACCTTGTTATGTCTGATGTCAGTGTTTTTTTCTAAAATACTCATCTCTAAAATATTCCATTCTGCTCATAGCTTTGTCTTTCACTTGGGTAAATGGATGTGTTTGGGCTTCTTCTTGAGCTTGCTGTTGTAAACATCCCCTTCCACTCTCCCATTTATGATGATATCAAGATCTATACAGAGGGATAAGACAGGAACGGCATGATCAAGAGTAATCTCACCTCACTGAGCTGTCAGCATGCGGAGTATGGGACCTAAACTCTCAACCACTCCTTGGATGTGCCCCTTTCTCTCGGCTGTCTGACAGTTCTCCTGTTTTGGCTGTATTTGAACTTTGGGACTCAGGAGCACTTCCCAGGCCCTGCCTGTCGGCCTGTCCATGTCTTCGTTTAGTGTTGAGGTGAGCCCTGGGCAAGCACTACTCTCTTCTTCTTTGCTTGCTTCTCCCTTCAACCTGAACCCTGCTTTCCAAGGAAAGGCAGTATGGGCATATAGGTAGAAAAAAGCTATACTGTGTTCAGATCAGTCCTCAGTCGGAATGATCCTACAGCCCATCACAGAACACGGGCACCGTGCAGCATAGGTGTAGCCTAAAAACCAGGGATGTCTGCTGATTCTTTCTCATGCATCAAGACCTCCACTGAAAATGGGGAAAGAAGGTGACTAAGGTGGTATAACAGGCGACTACAGTGAGGTTGGCAGAGGAAAAATAATTTTCTATTTCCCTGTTTGGCAAAGCCATGCACTTGCAGAATGTGTTGTGCCTAAATTTTAGGGTGCCTTTCCTTTATAAACCCAGTGGATTTAGTCTTGAAATGGCTGCTGAACAGCACTTGCTATTAGTCTGCTGGTAACTGTATGGAAGAACAAAATATTTTGAGGAAGTGATCTCATGTGCTATTTTTGAGGTAATATAAGAGCATGGTTGTGCTTCAGTTAGGATGGTCAAGACCAGATGTCTACCAAGCATATTTCATGAGGCTGATGAACATAAAGAGGAGGACTGTAGAAGTAGGTGGTGATGGTGAATTTTAAGCACAGGAAGCAGCTGATGTTCAAAGGCCATCAGGGTGTTTATTATAGAAACATGATACGAAGAAGCAAGTCTCCAGCATGGAAGATTTCAGCCCTAAAAATCTGGTGTTTCTCTGCTAACCTAAACAGTTTGGGTTTTGCTTCCATCCTGAGAAACGTCTGCCTGGAATTGTGAACTAACTTCTCTGCCTACTCTTGGAAATTTTTCCTGTGGTAGCTTTAATTATTGTGGCAGATACATGTGGGAGAAAAGTATCTGAATACCTAAATTGCTAATTTTGCCACTAGTCCTTATGAATGACATTTCTTTACAGGCTGACAAACATTCTTACTTGCACGTATGCTTTTTCATCCTTGTATTCCCTTTAGATGAAGGAGTATTATATTTCCAGAGATCTCTGTAAGGTTTGCATTTCATGTTATTAAGAACCTTTGTATTTTTAAGTACCAATATCAATTTTGAGTGCTGCAACTGCACTTGTAATTGCCAAAAATTCTTGCAGATTATTAGCTAACATTTGAAAGTCCATCCCCAAATTTTCGATCAGTTCCTTTGGAATAAAATTTGAGAGCCGGTGGGTTTACACTTTGCCTTCAGCACAATGGAAGTCAGGGCACTTGCGCAGAACTTACTGCTGGAAGGATCTGGTCTCTCTTTTATTTAGTCCAGCATCATCACTGTGATGTCAAGTACAGAAAATATAGGATGCAATTACAGAAATTATATGACTATGCCTTAAACATGAAAATAGGCCAAAAAAATCAATAATATATTTTTAAGGGGGTAAAAATGTCAATCTGTGTAGAAAAACAACAACAAAAACCCAATAGTGTAATGACAGACCAGTTTTCTCTGAAAACTCTAAGAGGGAAAAAACAAGAATTTGAAGCTGATTGGCATTGCACATATTTTCATTTTTACAATTGTTTGTTTCTTAGTAGAAGAGATGTGCTTTGTGAGCAAAAGTCTTGCTTCAGTTAACATCCAAAAATACTGGATTTTTCCATCTTGGAGCAAGGCAAAGATATTCAATAACCAAACTCAGAAAGAATTTTAACAACCAGATATTTTTTTTTTTGCGATTTGGGAAAATCTAGTTCCAAAGGAAGGAGCTGTATGTTTGGGGTTTTCCAGTGGCGCATTTAGAATACCACTAAGAACTTCCAGATTTTTCTTTGCTTATGATGGAGTGCCTGTGCCCCATCATGGGGAGCTTGGTGTTCCTGGACTGGTGCAGAGTGAAGCCCCAGGAGAATTCCAGTAATGTAAGACTTTAAAATAGGCAACTCAGAAATGGAAGAAAATATAACTAATGCAAATAGTAAGATATATTGGAATAGGTTACCTTACAGGAAACAACCTTGTTTTATTTTACTGCAACGTGCACAGATGATGAGGGCCTCTTGAGACCTTATGTATGTGTCACTTAGGCTAGCCTGCATTGAAACCACTTGCTGCGTACTTTTTTGACTCTTATTTGGCAGGTGATATGAGCTCATAAATACTTTTGAATTGAAAGGTTACGTATTTTAGCATCCAAATGCAAAAAAAAAAAATAATAATAATAATGCTTGCACGGTTTATGTGGAGGCTAGGCATTAGACAGGGCAAGTAGACAAGAATTATTTCCCTGAGTTCCTTAGGGCCAGTGGACCAAAGCTGGGAAGTTCCCAGCTTCTCTAAAACACTAGCAGGTGCTTCTTGCTAATTATAATTTGGAATTTGGCTGTCTTAATTTATACATCTCTATTACCACTGAGTTTACATTTTTTGTACTCAAATGTTTATAGTGTGATTATGTGATTTTTTTAAAGCCATTTTCATACGTGCTACCTCAAATGTCCCGAGCAGAGAAAAGAACTGATACAAGCAAAAAGGAGAGAAACCTTCTTAGTGGAACACAAACAAATCATTTCAAGTTCAAACTCTATCAAAGAGTGTCATTTTTAGCAGCCATTTTTGCACCCTACTAAGTAATGCACCTCACTTGTGTTCTAATGCAACTGCGTTGTCCTGGGGAGAAACATCGATTGGATCATTCTCTCTGCTAAAAAGGTCTGTTCTTTTCCTTCTTTGACGTTGAAATTTGACCTCCTAAATACTTGGGTTTCACTGCGAAAGGTTTTTTTTTTCAACATGTTGGTTTTTTTTTTTTTTTTTTTTTTTTTTTTTTTCTAGTAGTTTAACAGAGAACCAGCAACCTGGCACCAAAGAGTAAAAGGGATTTTATTTTATTTTTTCCAGAGAAAAAGAAATGGGAAAACTTTGAAAGAATATAGAGTACAGTAGAGCAGAGAGAGCAAATATGGTGCACTGACCTATATAGTCCTCTATAGTCTGTATTTCATCTGACTGTGATAATCCTGGATGATGCTCTTTAATTCTGCTAAGACTATTTACAAGAAGCTGTGGTCTTTTTTTACTCTTTCAGATGGTTGGAAAGTAATACCATTTAAATGGTATTTTATAGTCAGGAGTTTGAAAAATAGTAATGATTGACAAAATGATTGGCTTTTTAAAACTGGAAAAAGGTGAAACAATAATTGTATTGTCCAGACTGGGGTACTGGGGCTTGCATACCACCTGTAATTTTTTCTTCTTTTGGAATAAGCAACTTTAACTTTTATAAGCATGGTAGCACCCCTTGTCATGTGAGATGTTTGAAAAGACTCTAGGTTTTGCTCACAGAAAAGTATTTTAATGTTTAATTAATATTGAATAGAAATGTTTCCCAATTCATTCATGCCCATGAAAAAAAAATTCTTCCAACTTTCTGTAAACAATTCCCTGATTCCCAGGTTGTCTGAAGAAAAAAAAAAATGTATTTTATGCATTTCTACTTTCTATAATTTTTGATTGGCAGAGTAACTTTGGAAGTTGACACGTTAAATATTAGACACCATGTTATTGTGCCAGTGCAGAATAGCAAAGATCACTGCTTCCTGCTGGTGTGTATTAAGACTAAGCATTTTTGGGTAAAGAGGATGACACCGGTGTTCTGATTTCCCATTATGCTGCCTGCAGTAATGAGTTTTCAATCTGCTAATGAAAAGTCTAGGAAAATTGGAAGGCAGAAGCTGGCAGGTAAATATGACTAATTTGTTTTGGCCTTTCTGTTGGCTAGAGGAGGGCTGGAAAAGAGAGACTGCCAGACAGAGCTTCCTGGCAAGGAGCGTTGACCTATCCCGTACCTTTGGAAAAATCACTCTGTGTGTCTAGATGGGATACAAACTTCGTTCTTGTTGCATCTGGGAAATCGTTTACAGCCTGTTACCATCAGTCTGGAGACTGGAATGTTCCTGTCTCTGCAACTGATTTACACCCTGGGCCAAGGCACAATAAATAGGGTTGATACAGCAAGCCATCAGTGATAGACATCCTTTTTTGTTCTAAGTCTGATGATTTTATAGGCTTAAAGTGGATTTTGTCTTTTATAGTTCAGTCTTTTTAATTTTAATTATTGCTTTCCATTTCCTCGGCACCTGCATGTCCCAGATGAACCTTGGCTCCTCACTTTGCATTTGGCTCTGGATGAACACCTTGTGAAGAGGTCTTCCTAGGCCTTGTGGCAATAGCACAAACTCAGTTGCAGAATAGTTTCAAGAAGTTCAAAACCAAGTATCATGAGCTTGTTCTGTTTTGTTCATTTTAGGCTTATAAATACTCGTTTTAATGTCATGATATCACTGTATTTTTAAAATCTTTTTGCAGAGCCTAGTATCTATTTGCTGTAGTGCAAGTACAGTGTGAGCGCATGACTGATGAAGTAATTGCTATTAGCTATCAGATTTTTTCCAGTTTATTTGGAGGGTCACAAAAACACGGAGGCCAAATTGGCTGGAGGAGGTAAGATACTCCTCTGTCATTCTGGGCACAGGAGATTTAAAGGGTAAAAAACACCATAAAAATGTGTATCTGGGATCAGATAGCCTGGATAGTCAGATAACTGAGGGAATCAGCCTGTACGTAAGATAATCTTAGAACTACAATCACATCATTACACCTACTATTAAACCTTTAATATTCTATTGTTTCCCCAGTCATTTATTTCATAATGTAATTCATCCTTTATAGTGATTGTATTTTCTCCCGGTTTTTGCTCTATCCTTAGAAACATGCTTCTGTTGGAAGACTGCTTGAACCCATCACAGGTGCTTTGTGATACCTTCCTTCTTAGTGAGAGGCAGTAGAAATATTAAATCACTAACACATTCTTTCTCTGTGGTGATCTTTTAGGCAATTTGAATTAGAACATTAATTTGAATGCTACTTGAAAGCAATATGAACACTAATAAAAACTAAAGAGAAAACATGTACACTTTCAGCTGTGGTGCCTGCTTTCACCTGCCCTGCTCTTTAGGATAGTGCTCTTCAAGGTCTAGGGTGAAGCTTGAGGAAATTTGAATTAGGAAGATGTCCAGCTTGGGAAAACATCACCCTGTTGTTCATCCTGCACAGCTGGAAGATTGCTGCTGCTAGCTATGTGGCTCCTGTGCAGACTGCTCTCCCAATGCCAATTCTGGTTCTGGAAGCTCTGTAACGGGATGCCTCCTAAAAGTGGTTAGGTAATGAGACAAAATCCCTCAGCACTTTCCAGTTTCTCATCCTTGGAAAAGTTGAAGTTGGCCATTTTAACCTCTTCGCTGATTTTTTTAAAAAATATGAGGAATCCATTTTCTAGGTGGGAGTGCTTATTGCCTTCTGGCATTGCTACTTCACATATGGCTCAGGAAGCTCAGATCAGGTTCCTGAACATGGAATTAATCTCATTCTCTGGCTATTTCTGCATCCCTTCCATCATCCTGAACTGTATCAGATCAATGCCAGGTTTCCACTGGATTAAAACATAGACTAGTCTAATAATATTAACCCTACTTCTCAGCTTTCCATATTAAAAATGTTGAGCAGTATTTTTTGAAATCACTTGCAGAAAATGAGGGACTATGAGTGGTGTAACATGTTATTAGATGGTAATAGTTAATGGTTATCAGAAGGCTCAGGTGTTTGTTTTTGTTTTTTAAAGCAAATTTAAAAAACCTAATTTCTTACAAAGTAATTCCTGAAATAATACTCTGTGTACTGAATTGTCCTCACAGGAAAACTTTAGGATTTTGTTAGTCAATATCTAGTAATTTGAAATATGTAGTATATGAACAGTGTTGAGATTGATAGAGGAGAAAGTGAATTTATTCAGCTGAAATGTGTTGTCATCACATCACAAAAGTATTTTAGGGCTTCTTTTCTAAAATGTAAGCATTAAGGTGATACACAAGATACATTCAAGTGTGTAGCTGCTTTATTTTCTTGCTTTAGGAAAAAAAAAGCTGAATTAATTGTGCTTACTTTGACACCCAGGTTTTAGATACTCCAAAGAGAAGCTTTAAGATATTGAAGATTAAATCTTCCAAAATTGCTTTCAAATCCCATTTCCTTCTTGGCTGCCGCAGCAGATTCCAAATGTGTCTCCTCTACATTTATTAACTGTGTCTGTCTGTTAACTGTTTACGTGCTCAGAGGCCTGTGTGTGAATTGTGTGATAGTGGGACACCATTTGGTATTAGGTCACGTGGCGCTTGCTCCATGTCTTCCAATCCCACGAAGTAGATTCGTGTGAACTAGTAGTTGATCTGAACCAGGTGACTGTATAATTACATTGCTTATCTGTTGTTATTTGATTTTAGAAAGGTTATGTGCTTTATTTCAGAGGATGGCTAACTCTGTAGCTGAAGTCCTCTCGCTGATGTCTACTCTGCTTCTTTATATCAAATGAGGATGCCTCCATTTTACCTTATTGGAGATAAAAACATTTATATTTTCGGTAGAAACAGAACAACCACTGAGCAGTGTGTTCCCAAGCCTCTTCTCCCTTGCTTGTGTTATACCTGTCTTTGAGCGTTGATGTACCATAGAGGTAGCCAACTCTGCACCCAGGGATCACGGTGGTTCCCTACATACTTCCGAATCCTTGTTTTCTTTAAAGGGAATTGGTCACCCAGAGAGCAGTGATAATGTAGATTATTCTCATTTTCACTTCATTATCATTCTAATAAATGCCTATGAAAACTGTATATTCAGACAAATACCGCTTCCTAATAGTACACAAAGATAATGGTCTCCTTTTATCAAAAAATGCACTTTGGAATAATACACTGTAAAAAATAATTCACAAATTAGTGGAAAGAAAGAAATGAACTTCTGAAAAATACTTAAGTTGGAAAATGCCTCTCTGCTAGGTCTACTGTTAAAGTATACTTGTGCAGGGAAAACTCTCTGTCGGAGTAATTTTGTCATTTTGGCCTCCTCACCATTCATCTCCTGAGATGCACACCAGGTGTGCATGTGACACATCTGAGAAGTGGTAGTTGAAGGACTTGAAACTTTCAGGTTTCTGACTTAGGTGTTAACTTTCATTATCAGCTGTCGATGTAAAATATTTTCATTTTTATCTGTATTACTCCACTGCCATAAAAATACAATTTAAATATAGTATTGAAATCCATGCTGGATTTATACTTGTCACTGCTTTTTCTTGTCTTAGTCATCATTCCATTTCTTAGCTACTTGAAAAGGGCACCACTAAAAATTGATGCTATTATTTTTCACTTTATATATGACTCTAGTTCTGAAGCATTATTGCTTGTTCACAATCTGCCTTTTCCAATGGCTGTAATTGAAAACATACCTTTCAGTTTTCCCACTTTTATTCAACTGAAGCCAGATACTGGGCGTTTGGACTCTCACTCAGTCCCTCTTGGTCATCAGAATAAGATCTCTAGGGCTGGTGGCACTTTTGAAAATGCCAGAGCATTTTAGGATGCCCATCATACTGTGGTCATGGGAGTGGGGTTTTGCCCCTGGGCATTTCAGTCTTGGTGGCTACACAGCTGTTACATGGATGGTGCTGCTTGCCTCTTGAGTCACAGTCAGCTCCCAGGCAGTGGTATTTTTATAAGTAGCACAGTGAAGTCCCAGTCGCTGAAGTTAATGAAAGTATTTGCATTTGATTGCAGGAGGTTTTGTTTGGACTTCAGGCTTTTAAGGAGATAGACAGGTACAAGGGTTTCATTGTTATATTAATGATAGTATTAATTCAGATGATTTGAATCCCATTTTTCAGTTTGTATTGGACTTGTCACATAAATACAATAAGTGATGCTTCCTTGTTTCATCCTTTGAGATCAGAATACTAGGGATTTTCCAAGTGTGTCTTCGCATAAAATAAAAAGTTACTATCACTGGTCACCTTATTTTGTGTTTTACAACACTGGCTGCTCTTACCAAAGCTTGTTTTTCTGGATTTATATGATTTCATGACAATCATAGAATCACAGAGTGGTTTGGGTTTGAAGGGACCTTAAAGACCTCCCAGTTCCCACCCCCTGCCATGGGCAGGGACACCTCCCACCACACCAGGTTGCCCAAAGCCCCATCCAGCCTGGCCTCAAACACCTCCAGGGTGGGGCACCCACAGCTTCTCTGGCCAACCTGTGCCAGTGCCTCACCGCCCTCAGAGTAAAGAATTTCTTCCTAATATCTAACCTAAACCTACCTTCTTTGAGTCTAAAGCCATTCCCCCTTGCCCTATCACTGCACTCAGTGACAGAGTCCCTCTGCACTTTCCTGCAGGCCCCCTTGAGGTGCTGGCAGGCCGCTATAAGGCCTCCCCAGAGCCTTCTCTTCTCCAGGCTGAACAACCCCAACTCCCTCACACCATCTTCATAGGAGAGAGGAATCCCAGTTTATATGTACAAATAAGATATTGGCTTGGGTGAGAGAAATTTTAGGTAATATGAATCTTAAAGATGCAAAAACTGAAAGCAAGGGAAGGGAGGGTATGGGGAGGGTAATCCTCTGAATATTAAACCAGGATTTTTTTATTGTTGGGTGTAGGTAAAGCTCAAAAATCTAGAAAGACTTTGAAAATCAAAAGCTTGATGAGCTGCAGATTACAGGCAGTTGGAATTGCTTAAATTGAGTTACTGGGGGAAAAAAATACCAAAATGCAGCTGATGCTAGGAGGTTCAGGTCGAATTGCCAAAAGAGAGATTGCCCTGGGTATCTATGGAGTCTTGGTGTAATGACAATTTAAAGCTAAGGCTAGTTGTACTGGGGAGGCTTGGCAGAGCCCATGTTTATTGTTGGTGATAAGTAAGCCAAAAATACTTGCAGAGGTAGGTGTTGTTTCAATAACTTGAGGACCATACTTGGGGACTTCCTACATTTCTCATTTGTAGCAGATAACTAAAACCAGTACTGTTGGAAAGGATGAGAAACAGTCAGAAAGATAATTTGATTCTTTTTATTATTATTAATCTTATCTAAAATGTGGACTTCTTACTATGCAGACAGTTTGAATAATGGGATGCCTGAGGTTTTGTATAGCCTGCACCGTGGGATAGACTCAGGGCATTTGTTAGTAAGAATTTGATGGTAAAACCAGATTGTTACAGGTGCCTTTCATGCTTTCATTACAGATGATTGGAAAGAGATTAAGAGATGAAACTCATGCTGATCTCTGGACCAGTCTTACGACCTGTGTTCTGAATTTCTGATCTGTAGTGTAATATTTTAAAGATGTTGCTGAAAAACAAAAGGAAATTAACAATCATAGTTTATATTTTCACTTAAAGGAAGAGAAGCCTTTTAGTATACTTGCTGTAGCAGCAGGGGATGCTGTCAGACTTCTAAGTTCTTTCTGACCAGCTCAATAGACTGCGGCTAAAATCAGTCCCAACCCTGTCCTGAAGTAATGTTCGTTGTTACACCTCAGTTAATGGAGTTGGCAGCAGCCGCCTGGAAGAAATGTCTGTTATGCTTTTAAATCTGGAATGTCTTACAAGGATGTGTGCTCTCAGTCTTCTACGTGTCTCAGACAGTTCCCGGACTGTAATAATGATGCACTGAGTGTGATGACCTGTGAAGATCTATCCTTTGTGCTGGGCAGAGCTCTTACTGCTCAGCAACTTAGGGAAGATAGGTTCAAAAGTCATAGCAACAGCATGGCTTCATCTCACTCTGTATGGTGTATTATACACATCATGTAAAGTTATTGCTGTGACCTGCCACAGAAGAGAGAACATGGTTGACTATGCAGCGTGTTCCTTACACAGCGCTGGGTGTATTACATGGGGAGGAGGAACCTGATCCCGTGCAGGACCTGCCTTTATCAAATGGCTGAAGAAGTGCAACTGAAAGCAGGAAAATCTTTAAAAATGCATGAATCTTCCTACTATTTTATGTGAGAGCTTGGAGAGAAATGCAGCTGTTGTGCTTGGACATGACAGCCCGTTTCTTTTCGTCGTTTCTGGCGTGGCTGGTGGTTGTTTTACCTCAGTTCAGCAGCGATGAAGTCCCTCGGTGTCAGTGGTGACTTAACTTTGCCAGATGAGAGCTGTGTGGATGCAAGACTCGCCCATCGTTATCCCAGGAGTTTTTACATTTCAGTACCACTTGGAGAGGTAGGAGGTGAGGATGCATCTGTGTCCTGTACAAAAAGGAAACAAAGGGCGTAGAAATGGGTGGAGTACTGGGATAAAAAGACAATGTGAAAAGAGATCTGGGCAGATTTGGCAAGCTAGTCCTGTAAGTCACACAGACTGTATATGCAAATATTGTTTATACAGTTTTTGAACAAAGACACCTTTCTTTAATGGAAACAAAGTAAATACATTGTTCCAACAAGTTACTTTCTCTGTACATTTCGATGTGAAAATGGCCTATTTTCTGTAAGCTCTGTGGAGGAAAAAGTAAATATTGTTTACCATAGGGATTAATTGTTCCAGAAGATAAATACATACTATTAATACAAAAATTCATATCCACACGATGTGGTAGGTCATCACATGCTTCATCTGTTACTTCAAAATCTCTCTTACAAGGGTCCTATTGCTAGTGAACAAGACCTACCTCATCAAGTAAAATCTTCTGGTTGCATGCATTATAAATTGAAGTCAATTTTTCTTTTTATTTATTCATACACTGGCTACACTCTTTCTCCATAATCCTGTGTTTTGTATTTAATAACCACGAAGCTCAGAAGCCAAAAACATCTTTGCACATGGGAATTAATGTAAAATTCAAGAAAGGTTTTTTTCCTTAAAAAGCTGTTTAATGTTAGTATGTAAAAAATTACAAACCAATTGCGAGTTTTTGTTTTCCATTTATTGTTAAATGAACTTTTCAGTAAAAATATTTTTGGTAGTATTTCAACCTTATTCAGAACATTTAGTGGAGAGATAAATTTGAGAAGTAATTGCAAGATAAGATCTCTTTTAAAACCAGAACAAGAACCATAAACATTCCCCATATCATTCTGGTGTCCATTGTTACTTGTAATTCTGCATATTTGCCTGTTCTGATTTCAGCCTGATACCACTAAATTAAAAGATTTGTTGACCAGAAGATTACACACAAAAAATATGTAAATATAATAATATAAAGCTGTTTTCTCATAATCTTTATTTCTTTGAAAACATTAATTCTTTTTTTCATTCATGCTTTGTGACTTCTTAAAAGTTCAAATGTGTGAACAGAAGACTTTCAGAGTGAGATACAGGGAAAATCTAGGCACCGTTTCTTAGATAGCTTTCTTGTCTTTTGTTATTCAGTCATATCAAGTTTCAATGCCACTCATCCAACTCTAGCAGAAAGCCTCACAAAATGTAATAAAATTATCTGGATGGGGAGAACAGTAATTTTTCTCACTGCAGCTCTTCTGGAAACTCCTTTTCTTTAACACAGTCTTCATGATTGTGAAAAGGCAGTCTTTGTACAATGTGGGTACTTTTTCCCTCCCTGGCTGGTCTCCAGCACGGAGCCATACGTTCAGATTCTTCCATGCCTGGTTGAAAGTCAGCTGAGGAAGTTTCAGTCTTCCTGCTAGGCAACACGGAAAGGTCAGCATACTGTTTCGGGGAAAGGAATTGAACCCAAGGGTTTGCAGAACGACATACAACATTGGGCCTGTTCATAAGGACGGCTCTTTATTTTTTATTTTTTATAGAAAACGCGTGGTTTGTCTTCACTTTATCTCAGCTTTCTCTGTGAGAATCTCCCTTTTGTTTTCAGCTTTTTTTAATGTACATGCAGAACCTGAAAGTTAATTTTATGTTTTTAAGTAACTGTCAATTTTGGCCAGCGACGTATTGTTGCACTTATGAAAACAAAGTAAATATCAGAATTAACTTTAATTAGGCCATAAGCATCAGTAGGGGGAAAAAATATCCCCCCACCACAAACAAACAAAAACACCAAAAAAAAACAACCAACCAACATAACAAAAAAACCAAAACCCATCATGTTTTGAGCATGCCTGTCCAAGGCAAACCTGTAAGCAGTACTTGCAAGAATTCAATTGTGTTAAAGGTGTTTGGTTGCTAAGTGGCACGTTTAATCCTAGTTGTTTTGAACATTGGATATCCTCAGTTAATGCAGTTGTCACAAATTTTTTTGTGTCCTTTCTGATTGAACACCATGTGATTTGATTAAGAGGAGTAGCAAATGATGTCAACAGGACATACATCTATGCAAAAGTAATCTCTACTGTAAATTTTAGTGATTTCCAGTTTCTAGAGCACATGCTTTTTTTCTGAGTGCCACGATTCCATAAATCCTAGCAGAACTTCCTGAAATATATCCATAAGAATCAGGTGAATCCTTGATACTTGCTCGCTGGCTTATCATGAATGGGAAACAGTATACCTGATGATGCTTTACTCTTTGAGTACAAATTTGAAAGTAATTCTGTCTACACATTTGCATCCCACTGATACTCGAGTGGTATGTTTAAGTGATGGATTATTCTACCCTTACCACACTTGGTATGTTATCAGTCTCTCAATAGATTTGATGCAGAGATGAACGTAAATCTTGCTTTGGGAGTCTAAGGCTCAGGGAGGAGGATATTGGAGTATGTACAGATGCTTGCACAGATTTGCTGCCACTGCAGAGCCTGACTATTAACATAGTGCAGGAACAGGCCATATATCACTGTGGTATCTGCTGCCTGCTCTGCACCAGGGCTTGTTCTGGTTTTCCCATCCATGCAAATCCCATCAGCTCAGTTCTGCTGCTTTGTCCCTGCTGCTCCTTGTCTTACAGCTTCCTATTAGCATAACTAAAGCTAATTTCGCATCAGCTGCCTGTGTAGTTATTCATTGAACAACAGCTGCTTATATTATCTTACTCTATCTCTATTAATTACACTATTACCTGTATTGTCTCATTCTGAATGCTGTACTTTAACTAAAACTGCTGAGATCAAGTGATGTTGGCAAAAAAAAAATTGCCTTGACTTAGTTTGATTTGTCTTTTTATTTGGATTTTTAATGGAGATGGTAGCTGGCAGTGGGATGAGCCATGCTATGGCTGCCACACAGCAATACAGGACCAGTTCCCTGGTAGTGAGAGCTACTGGGAGCAATGTCAGAAGCCTTCCCTTCCCTTGATGCGGGCTGTTTTCACAGTTAGAAGAGTGCAAGAGATGTAATTGTATTCACAAATGCACTTAGTAAAACAAAGCTGTTGAAAGAGGCAAAGAAAACTGTTAGACAGTTCTGCAAGTAGGAGAACTGGGTTTGGAGAACTTGGGGGACTTGACTGATGATAATTTATACCAAAGCTTTTGTGACAAAGAAAATGTAAACAATTCATTTTCTTTGCTAGTAGCAAACACTGCTGCTGTCACTTGTAATAACAGCATGTGATGAACAGCCAGATGGTTACAGTGAACTAAAATTAGTAGCTGAAGTTAACATATGGTAAATATGTAAACCATTTACAAAATAATAGGAAGACACTGGCTCTCAAAGTCAGAACAAAGGAACTTTGTGCTGCAGCTAATTTAAATAAAATTAATTAAAGGATTACTCTGAGACAGTTAACTTTATTTTCATATCTGTAAAACACAGAACAAAGATGTGATGTTTATCTCTGAGAGCTTCTCTGTTGGCTTTGACAGAGCAAGAGAATTCTCAGACACACCCCGAGAAGATGCAGTTAAATGTATTTTATAGGTGGAGCCATGACGCTTAGATGCTGCTCGATTGCATTACACTAACAAGATTGCCTCCTGTGGATCAATTCCTTCTGCTGACTTGCATGCAACACGGAGGAGAAGGGACGCAAGCTGAGCCGTGCAGTGGATGGAGAGAGTAAGGAGAGGAAGACAAAATCAAGAGTGTGTGGACAGGATGGAAAGAAAAAGAAGGGGTGTGGCAGGGGAAAGGAAGGAGAGCCACAAAGGGCCAGAGAGTTGCAGAAGAGGAATGAGAAGAGTAGCAGGTGAAGAAAGGGTTTAGAAGAGCACACTGGAAGCTCGAATCTAAGAATACTTGTTCTGTAAATGAGTTTTCTGTCCAAAAATACACAGAAACTGCAGACAGAGCATGTCATCCTCCTTTAGTGGCTGTTCTGTATAGAAGATAATGGTCTTATTCTCATTATTTGGGTTAATAAAATAAGTGGTTGGAAAGACAGCATTCAGTCTATAAAGAGCTTTTTTTATTTTTTTTTTATTTACCTAATTTTTAAAAGTCTGTGCTAAAAGACTATATTATTACAAAATTGAGCACTCTGAGTAGGAGTGGGAAATGGTAATATTGAAGTTGCAAATCCAAGATAAGATTTTTACAGTTAGGTCTGGCCAAAATATAGTACATAAGTAAGCCTTCAAAACAGACTAACTAGGTGTTAATAGCACCCTGTAAAATTTAACTGCAGGATTTAAGGGATTTATCTATATGTGCAGTTCCAGGATTCTTTGGGTGGAGGGGCTGCTTCCAGAAGAACGTTTTTATTTCTGTTTATCTTAATCCATTGCAATCTAGTTCACTTTAAACTGGAGTAGTATAAGGTGATGGTATTCATCAGTTTAGGTGAGATTTGCTTTTATATATATATAAATTTGTTTTGTTTATTGACTACTTCAGGAACCAGTGCTCCCTATTTTGTAGCTATGAGAATAAGGCATATCGTTTTTTTTTCTTAAAAAAAAAAAAGCATAACATTTCTGAAATTGCACCTTTTAAAAGTTACAGCAAAGCTCCCAGTAGTACGGAAATCACACCTGAGTTAGTTCAGAGGAATCGTAGCTGACTCCTGTGCAGCATGGGTACCGTAGGTGCCTTCTGAATGAGGGTGTGTATGCGTATGGCTGAGCCAGAGCTTTCTGTCTCAGTTCCTCCCCATGTCATTTTTTTTTTTCCTGTTGATGGGCCTTGCACTATTGTTACTAGAATTATAAAATCCTACACTAAAATAAATGTTGGAGAGAGAGGTTCTTTGTGATTTTTTAATGGAGTGTGGCTATTTCATTCTGGATTTGCATTTATCACCTGTGATTCCATTGCATAAAAATGTGGGGTTATAATTGTTGTACCATACTTAAAAGTGTGTGTGCTTTTGTGTGTGTAAAAGTATGTATATATTTATTAATATCTATATATCTATGCATCAAGCACAGCATCGCTAGCTAATTGAAGGAAGCAATTGTCCCAGTCTGTTCAGCGCTGGTCCGGCCTCACCTCAAGCACTGTGTGCAGTTTGGGGCACCACAGTATAAAAAGGACATAAAACTGTTAGAGAGTATCCAAAGGAGGGCTACAAAAATGGTGAAGGGTCTAGAGGACAAGATGTATGAGGAGCAGCTGAGATCCCTTGGTTTGTTCAGCCCAGAGCAGAGCAGGCTGAGGGGAGGCCTCATGGCGGCCTGCAGCTCCCTCACGAGGGGAGCGGAGGGGCAGGCGCTGAGCTCTGCTCTCTGGGGACAGCGACAGGACCCGAGAGCACGGCATGGAGCTGGGACAGGGGAGGGTCAGGCTGGGGGTTAGGGAAAGGTTCTGCACCCAGAGGGTGCTCAGGCACTGGGATAGGTTCCCCAGGGCAGTGGTCATAGCACTTAGCCTGTCAAGAAGCATTTGAACAATGCTCTCGACACATGGTCTGATTTTGGGGTGGTCCTGTCTGGAGCCAGAAGTTGGACTTGATGATTCTTGTGGGTCCGTTCCAACTCAGGATATTCTGTGATCTGCTCTTATGCAGAAATGGTGTTATTTCATCTTGCTTTGCTTTTGATATTCACTGCTGATGGATTGGGTGTTACAAGGAGATGTACGAATGGGGGTGGAAGATTATTTCCATTTACCTCCTTTAACCTTTCTTCTATGGGGGCTTTGGTTTAAAACAGTTTATTTGGAAGGGTTGCGTAAAGGAAAACAATATAAAACAAAACATAAAAATAAAGACAACAACCGCCCCATACACATTTGCAATAGCTGTCTATCCCTGTGTTTATGTAGTGCATAGCACAGTAGAGAACAATCAGTGACTATCACAGTATAAACAAACAAACAAACACAGTCAAATACGTTATTATCCTCTTCCTGTCTTTCTCCTAACTTTCCCTCTCCCCACTTAGCTCTGGGAGGATGGAAGAGTGAAACGCTGCTCGTGCTGTGGTGTAAGCACAGGCTCCAGTGAGGTAACAGGCCAGATGCAGCTAAGCCTGCCCTCAGAACACAGGCATGAATGGAGGACGCATTGCAGGGAACTACATGAATAGTTTTGGTGTCTGTTATTGTTCCTTTTCATATCAAGGTACTTTGTTTAACTACCGATTTATTTAGCTGTGTTCCATGCGAGTTAGATATTTTGCAGCGTATTCACAAAATACCATAAAACTTTTCACGTGGCCACAAGCTAGTGTGGTTGTACTGTTAGTTTCCTAAATACTTACAGCTAAGGACCAGTGGAATGCTACTGGTTTTCATTTATCATCACTTTATTTCTGATTCAAATTTCATATTTGGTTTTATTTATTTTGCGTGTGGGTGTGTTTGTATGTTCTTATTTTATTTTTCTTGCTGAATGATGTGTGAACAAGCCACTTTGAACAGAACAACAGGGCATGAGCTCCTGTTGGCTGTTGGTAACCATGACTCAGCCATGTTATTTTTAACATTGCAAATGTGAATGTGTTTTTCTCCTACATAATTCTCTTTTTTTAAAGTTATTATTATTTTCCCTACAGTTAAGATTTTTTTATTCAGTTATTTACCATCAGACTGTAAATCTAGGTAATATATCTAAAACCCCGCAAGCTACCTAAAATTGAATATTTTAACAATCACTATTATCTTCCTGTAATTGGAGCTGGTGATGTCGGGTGACATTCTTGCCCTTTAGTAGTCAGTTGGCTTTGTGCAGCTGTTCTGGGTGGGATTTGGGGAGACAGAATCCATCACACCTACGGTGTCAGTGCATCCCTGAGAACAAGGAATGTCCCTGCTGTGGGCTGTGTGAATAAATGAAAAATATCCTTGCAACTTGACAAAATTCTGCTTTTAAACACAACCAGTGTCCTGCTGACTTGCCCCACATGTTCGCTGGGCCCACTGAACCAAAGAATTAAAAACAGAAATGTGTTCACTTTTTTTTAACCCTCCCAGAGATACTGTCCGAGCCAGTCTTACAAAATTTGTCCCTTCGTGAAAAGTCATCCTTTCACAGGAGCTAGAACTTCTACCAGGACTGGCATGCTAAATAATATTTACAAAATCCAGGTTTTCTGAATTAACTTTTTCTCCCTCAGTGGTAGGGTCACGTATCCCTCAGGGATTTCAGTCACCATCCTCAGCAGTAGGTAATTGGACCAAAAAAAATACTGATATGCCTGGGAGACTGGGCTCTGATCCTGCCTTTATGTTAATAAATGTATGTTAATAAATACTGTATTTTTGTGATGGTATACCACCTCACTAAGCCATTAGCCTATAAAACATCGGCCTCTCCAGAGTAACGGTGCCAGGCCTGCCTTTTGTTCAGTTTTGTTCTTTACCTGTCAGTTGTTAAAATCCAGCAGTCTTTACTTCTCTAGTCATAAAAGTGTAACGTTTCAATAATCTAGCACAAGTGCCCTGGACTTCTGCTTGAAAAATCTTGTCCTGCTCACCAACTTGGCAGTCATGGACCACTGCTGCAGCTCTTACCCCAATTGCTCCTTGTTTTACAAGGTTTATGGTCCGTGTAACTGAGGATCTAGTATTCCTCCACGAGGCTCATAGAAATTGATACTGCTTATGGTAATCTATGTGGAAGAAATACATAGTCTTACTCTGGCACCAGGCCAGTTGCAGATCTGTGTGTCTGGGCTTTGCTGGATCATGTCTGTGTGTGGTTGATGGAGCATCTTTGCCAAAGATGAGGTTCATTCATACCGCCTTAATTTTCATTTGCAGAATGTCTTGCAGACTTTCTAGTGGATCATTTCATCAGGGCTATCGTTCTTAGTATAGCTTTTACCTTACAAGAAAGAATACAGATTTTATGAGGGTGAATTTGCTGCAGTGAGTATAGGACAGATCTGATTTGTTAGACAAGTCAGTTGTTAACAAAATCACTCTCAGCTGAAGATAAATTTGTTCTTTCATGCTCCCCCAAAGTTGTAGTCTCACTGCTTCTGCAATACTGTAAAACTTAGTAGCTCACAGCTTGTCAGCGTCTTATGACCGGGCAGACTGTGTCTTATTTCGTTACAGTCATTTCAGACAGTAATTCATTTGATCCTTTTATCTCAGACAGTAACTATTTGAGGCTTACAAGCCAGGCTTTGGGCTCTTAGTTTACTAAAATAATAATAAAAAAGCTTTCCTCCTTTTAGAGGACAGGGAGACTGGCAGGCACTGCACTGCCTTAGGTGACACTGGAGCTAGCGTTTCGTGAGGTGGTTTGGGTGACGGGACAGCTCGGCTGGGGAGGTTGTGCTCAGTGGAGGCTGTGTGGCTGGGTGCCACCACCCGACCTCCCTTACACTGTCACCCCTGCGGCTGGGCTGTCCCTCGCCATGCCTGCGAGCTGCAGAACAGACATTTTAGCCCAGCAGACCATGGGGCTGTAGGGTTCCTTATACACCATCTGCCAGACAAGACTTTGATTTGTCCCTAAGTAGTGGGAGGAAATAACGAAGGGAGCTAAAGCAGACCTAGCTCAACCCAGTCCTCTTGCTGTTCACTGTCACAGAAGTTTGTGCGTGATTTCGGGGGCGGACCTGGCCCTTCCTCTGTGGGTGGCTTTTCCATCCTGCTATCGTAGGACCGTGATTCCTTCCTAGGTGTTGGAATAACAGTTAATGACAACAGCTGAAATAAGAAGGCAAATGTGCTCTGTTGGTGGATATTTGGCTCAGTTTCTTATTGCTTCTCGTGGTCGGTTCACAGCTCCTTCTTCTGGGAGCCCCTTGTCTCTTACCCGTTTGTTTCTATCATCTGCTTTCACTTAATCGGTTCGGCCATACAGCCTCTGCCAGCACTCACAGTGATAGTGAGCTCTGGCAACTTCCCTGCTTCACGGTGGTTGTTCTGTCTGTGAGCTACAGACCTGCCTGGGCTGGGTGCTAGCCTCATGTGCTTCGGTACACGAGCCCTTCGGGTCGTGGACCAAGAGCTGCCCTGTACCCCGTAGTGGTAGTTCTGCCCAGGTCCGTGACATTTTGTGATGACTTCAGTCAGCATAAAATTCCTTGTTTTAGGATTTTAAGCCTCTCTGTAGGACAGCACTGTTAATTCTACATGCCATATAATAAAGTGTTATTATACAAGCTATTAGAACAAAATCCATATATAGTTCGGTAATATTTGCAAAGACTAAAAATATATCCTAACTTGGACGGAGATGCCAGTTGTGGCCGGGCAGCGCCAGGGGCAGTAATCAATCCCCCCGGCGGCAACAGACAGGTGGCACGGCCGTCAGTCCGGCCGCCCCTGCTGCTGTCATCCTGCCTGCTGCGCTGGCTCCCCCCGGCTCGGGGGACGTGGGCTTCTTGAGGTTGTATTTCATGTCCCCTTACAGCACAAACGTCCTATTGATTATCAATATTTAAAGATTGAGAGAGAGCCAGGCATACAGGAAATCACATCATCATTGTGACTAATTTTCTGGTGCTTTTTGTTACCAAGTCACCGGCCAGCCTCTGTTCTGATCCGGTGTTCTTGCCAGTACTTAGCATTTCCTGAAATACTTAAGTTTTAGTTAAGTTTTTCAAGATTTTTCTCTACCTGCAAGGTTATTTTTATCTGTAAGCTTCAAGTACAGCTTTATATATTTCAGAGCTCCAAGAGAAAACGGTAATTCTCAGTGCTCTCCCATCTTGTTTGTTCCATCGTCCTCCCATGAGATAAATATAATAGAAATTGGAATTAGGGGGGTAAAGAAAATCAGCTACCGCTGAAGTCAGCATATATGCATTTTTAGCTCTATGAGAACAGAAATTGGCCGTCAAGATTTCAGTGAATAATTTATGTTATGCTGAGTTGAGAATATAGAGGATGGCTTTTAAAACATGGGAATAAGACTGTAGCTTGAAAATTGGCTATAGAAATCCTTTGAAGCCTCTGGGGATGAAAGGCTCAAAAGGCTTAATTATTTCAGAGCTAGAGGAGGTGGAGCTCGTAAATGAATGCAGTCAGCTCCAGAAAAGAGGAACCGTACAAGTGCGCTCGTTTTTTTGTTGGTGGTTGTTTTTTTGTTTTGGTATGGTGCTTTTTGGGAAGCAAGCTTGTGTTAGGTGGTGTATCAGTAATACTTGTAACAGAATTTGTCAGAGGAAAGGTATGACAAGATTGACAGATCTTTTATACTCTTTCAGGACTCCAGATTGGAAGGATGCTGGAAGCTCCTTCCAGCTCTGGCTTAATGGATGCCCAGCCTATGTGCACAAGCATTTCAGATAATTGAAGCTTCTTCACAGCTGAAAAGATGCAGTATCTGTACGCATTGTGTTTGGAAACCAAATCTGATTGATTTTGATTTTTGCTTTTACTGAAGACTTTCAACGGACTTAATTTACATCTAACAAGAACAAAGGTTATGCGATGGATAACCATGTTAAGTGTACACATTCCCACACCCAAAATTTGTAAAGATTTAAGCGTTTTATTTCCAGGCTAACTCAGTTTCTGTTGCTGGGGGCAGCGTTTCCTTCCTGTACCGCTGCCAGATGTAGCTGGCGCTTCCTGGCATATGGTAGCTACATGCCAGACTACGTGTTGGACTGTACAGGTACAGCAGTGCTGCCTAAGTTGGTTCTGGCTTCCACTTCAGTAGCTGGAGTATCTCTTGGGCTTCTGGTTGGCTTCATGAGCACAAAGGGGGGTATTTTAATATGAGGTAGCTGTGGAGGTCCCTTTTGTGGTTAGTGCGGAGAAGACAGTTCTGAAAAAGCTCTTTTTTCCTCCATTGCTTATAGAGAAATCTAACTGTGAGTTATTCAGTTGGACACATCCACACAGTAGACATCTACAGTTAAGCGAGATGAATCCTGGTCCTATTGCTCCAATTTTTACAATGGTCCATGGCAGAGGTGTTAAGGAATAGTCTTAGGAGGGAAAAATCGTGGCCTTTTTTTTTTTTTTTAATTCTTCTGTGCCTACTGGAGATGAGGATAATTATGGCCAATGGTATTAATACAACTTTGAAGGTTATTTTAGATGTATTAATTTATTGCTGTAAGGTACAGTACCTCAAATGAGATCCAGAATTCCCTTATTAAATTTCAAAGTGCGAAATGTCAGCCTGGCACTTGGTTTTTGCAGGCTTCTTTGGTCACATATGAGGACACGGACTAAGTTGGCAGGAAGATCATGGCCATGTGTAAAAGGATATCTCAAGTATACAGTTGTGCCTTCTGCTAATACTTTTTCATTTATGGTCTTTGTTTGAAACTCTGAATCTTTCAGAAAGCCAGTAGAGCCCTGCAGTTATTATTCATATAATACCATTATTTTAAAATGTATTTTATGTCATCTTTTTTGTTGACAGCTCTTCTGTTAAGTAGGTTGCCTCAGGTTCCAGAGTTCCCTAAATTTCTTTTTCAGTTGCATCAGCAATGACTGCCTTGTTAATAACTTCCTCTTGGCTTTGTAAGAATTACATAAAGAAAGAAGAAAATTATGACCTCTCAGTAGTCAAGATGAGTGTTGTTGCTAACCGGTGGGCTAAGATTTATACATATGCTGTTTTATGTTTTTTTTTGTTGTTGTTGGTTTTTTTTTTTCGCCCAACAAACTTTGTAAGGGAGATGCCATTTTTCAGCAGTTGCTGGGAGATGCCACAGGCTTTATTTCTGGACGTGTGAAAATGCTCCTGTTCATGGTGCAGCTCAAAGCGCTTATGCTGCCAAAAGAACAGGTAAATAAAATAGCTGAAGGAAGGAATTTCTGAAAATTGGGTCAACAGGCCTCGTAAATGCAGCACAGGCAGAGGAGGTGTAGGTGCTGGATTCACACCTTCAGAGCACTGACGCACCTGAGTTCTGTGGTAGCTGGTTATGTTGGGGGGAGCTCTGACTGTTTATTAGGTGTCAGCATGTATTTCAGGAATAAATGCACTGCCTTAAGGCTCATGTAAACCCTAGTTAAATTATTTGCATTAAATCTGAGTGGTAACTATTGGATATAGGCATTGCAAAATTCACGCAGCCTGAATGGATGTGCAAGTCTCAAAGAGGGTAAATTCAGAGGTAACATAGCATTTTAAATGGCTTAGACATAGGTTATCACCTTCTAGTAACAGTCATGACATCTTTCTCCCTCCTTTCCTTTTTCCTTTTTTTTGTTTTGATAGTACTGGACTGTCTGTGCCTTACCTCAGGGTTAGCTGTGAATGGTATTACTAATCCAGAGTGTTTTCTGGAGGGAAGTTGTGAAGTGCCAGGACAGAAGCGTCGGTGGTGGTGACACCTCTCACATTCACCAGCACCCAGCTGTGCTCTCAGCGGTAATCCAAGTATTGCTCATTCTAGGGACATGCAGCTTTGGCTGCCTTAGTGGCAGTGGAAATTGTTCAAGAACTTCAGTGAAGCAAAACTTTGTCATTACAAACCTTTCAGTTGCAGCTGGAACATGCCAGCTTTGGATTTCTGCTTAGTTTGATTATAACATGTAAAGGTGGCAATCCTTCCATCTTTAAATGGAAGAAAATAAGAACAATTGCACAACGTGCTCCTACTCATTAGCTTTTTTGTTTTAAAAAATTAAGACTTCTAAATATATTTAAATAACACCTGCAGAGAATCCAGCATTTAGCAGTGGCTGTATGTGTGACTGCTTTGTTCAATGCCAGGGAATGTTTTGGCTTTGTATTCACTTTCCTTTTTTAAATCCTTCCTCACCTTGTTTGACCTCCATGGCTACTTTCAAGCAATTGACTGCACTCCCTTTCCTCCCGTTTCTGAAACACATTTTTTTTGTCCATACAGTGTAAGCTGTCCTCCAGAGGTCTGAGTATTGTAGTGACTGCGGTAGGATCCATCCTTCTGCTCTTCCAGATGCCAAGCCTAACCTGTTATTTCAACATGTGTTTTCACTAAAACAGTCATCTTTCTATGTTGCTGTACTGGAATCCTCCTCACCCAGCTGTAATACGTACAAGCCTGTTGTCTTTGTCTTCACTACCACATGCAGCCCTCTCTGCCCTATCAATTTTCATGCCTTAAACTTTGTTTGTTTGTTTGTTTTCTAATAGTGCCCTTTTCAAACCTGCCTTTGCCTGTTGTTCAGCTGCTCGTTGGACGTGGCGGTGCCTTCCCAGAAGTGACCTTAGAATCTCCTTCCGAGGTGCCCCTTCTCTCATCTCCTTGGCAGCACTGAGCTGCTGTGCATACGAAGCCATTGGAGGTCCATGGACCTGTGAGGAAGGGTAGAAGAGGATATGTGCTGGGGTGGGTTTAGTGGTCCCAAACTCCAGGGGATCAGGAGGGCAGATCCTCAGACCCTCCAGGTGTGCCTGCACCACAAAGTAAAATGCCATATAGGCTGGTGCTGGCTGTGCAGTGAGATTAGTCAGGAGGGGGCATTTCTGAAGTTAATAAGTGTGGTCAAGAGTTGGGAACCTGCCCTTACCCAGGTCACCCCCAGCCACCTCTGACCCTTTGTTCAATGAGCTTTAGGACTACTACAAGACCTGATAAATCATTTTTGTATCATTATCATGGATGATTCAAATGATGTTTTATTTTCTTTATACGTGCTGCTGTTGGAAGGAAACAGATTGTGGAAGAAAACATGCCATTTTAAATGATTTTCAGGTGTGGAAATTCACTTTAAGAAAGTGTGATAATTATTTTGGGATATTCTTCAATGTGATTAAATTAGCGCTGTTACTCCTTTCTCTGCATCATGAGATCACAGCTCTTAAATTTAACATACAGCACCAGCACAGCCACATAAAGAAGTTATGTGGTTTACTTCTTTTATTAGCATAGGTAGAGTGTGTGTTTCTTAAAGACCAGGAATTTTGTGTTTGTACAAAACCTAATACAAGGCTTTCATATCTCTTTGTGAACATTAAAGGCAGAGATGTATTCTTATTGTAAAAATTGCTTTGCCAGGTCTTTGTGAAGTGGATTAAGAGTACAGTTATTCCCGGTGAGATACCAAATATAATTGAACCGGTTCAACTCAGAGTTTATTTTGGTTTTGCGTAGCAATCAAGAAAAATGGTCAAGGAAATTTCCAAAGCATCGTAGGCATATTAAAAATAAATAAATGTGTCTTTCAAGTCAAGTCTTCATCTGAAACTGGCTGGAATAGGAGGCTGATAGGCGTTTCAGAGTGCATGTGTCCTTCGCCTTCCTGCGCCACAGAAAGCATCCAAGTACTTCTTTTTATGTTTCTTTGTTGTAGAGTAGAATCTGTTGTTCGTGAGCCCAGAGGGAGAACAAGGGGTGAGTGTGCTGATGAAGGCAGGCGCAATGTCGTAGATGTCTGTGCTGCAAACATCAGCAGATGAGATTTTTTTTTAATGTCAAGTGAATCAGATCCTTGTTCTGGTTATCTGGGCGCTGTGGGCAGGCAGAATTAATCTCCTTTTTATGTGTAGTGTTGTGTGTGACGGTCATACTCCGCTTGTGAAAGCGTTCATGTGTGCTATGTACACTGCAGTAAGTTTTGTGGCCTTAGCTTGTCCCGAGGAAACGGCAGTGTAAGTCGTGACACCTACAGGCTCTATTGTGTCACATGCAAACATCGCTGTTCGCCCTCCGTAAGTACCTTATCTTGGGACCTTTCTGTGGATCTTTTGGAGTGTTTTCCGCTGTTCCTTTCTCCAAGGGAGAGCACAGTGAGCAGAGCAGGACGTGATGTGTGCTGGAGCGAACAGCAAACCAGAGCTGGTGCACATCTCCACTGGCTTGTGGAGGGCTGAGGAAGGTGGTAGCAATCTTCTTATTGCAATGCTGCTTACTGTCATCAGTGAAATGGGCAGTAGTCAGAGCTTTCCAATGCAGGATTTTAATTAAAACTCAGTTTGGCACTTTAAAACATATAAACTGGCCATCTAGAAAACGGATTTTAATTTGTATCAACGCTTCCTGATATCTCACTAAAATAAATACATAAAACATTCCTCTTTTAAATGAATTTAAATTCTGGTTGAGGTGGTGATGCAAAAAAGGTGATAGAGCCAGAAGCCAAGAAATGCTATGATACGCCTCGCAGGGCAGCGTGACATCTACTGAGATGTTCTTTAGGCTATGTGCAGCTTGTGTGTGTCTTGACAGCTGGATGTGGCATTTTGACATGGGTGTTTTTTCCTATAAAAGGCAGAAATCAAGTAATACTGAAAACTGAAGCAAATTGGAAAGGGGGATTCTTGTCGGTCTTTCAGCGATGCTCACTGCCATCCGTGGAGTTCTGCTTTGTTGTGCTTTTTGAATTAAAATTCTGCATCTGTCTCACTACAGGGCTTGGGGGAGAGGGCTGCACAAAACAGATCTGCTATGAGCAAATATACTAACATTTAAGTTTCAAGAGGGTTTTGGTTATGTGGGTCAGCTGCTATTTTAGTTTTCTCCTCCAAGTGTTTTCTGTTTTTTAAGCTGGAAATTGAATAAAAAGAGAATTACTGCTTGGAACAGTAGAGGAAGATACTCTGAATTCACTGCTGACGCAAGTCTTGACAGCGTGTGTGGCATGTCGTTGGATGAGAATTTATATAATGTAAGTAGGAGTGCATGGGAATCATAGACAAAGGAGAACAGTAAGAGCCAAATTAGCTACTGAATAAGAAAGCAGTGTGCTTTACTGAATCTTTTTTCCCCCCTTGAATGGAACAGGCGTACAAGCAACTGCTGTTATTTCATGGCTTTCTTGTATTTCTTCTGTGGCCTGTTTGTACCCATTGTTGATTCCTTGCTTTATACTTCAGCTGTAAACTCTTGGGGCTGGGACTTGGATTTTGTTTGTGTTTCTGACCCCTTTATACCACGCATTGCTAGGACTGGAAGACACCAGATTAACATTTTTTGAGTTTATTTCATGATTCGTGAGATCCAAGTTAGCTACTTACTACCATAAAATTACCACGTGATTCCTTGGGGTTCCTCATTTTGATGCCAGCACACACTCAGATGACAGTATTTCTTCCATGCAGGTGTGATTATTCTTAATTTACATACCTGTAGTTCATATCAGAAGTAGTTTGCGTTCCACTCGTTGAGGTTTTGCGTAGCATTTTCCATGTAGGATGGTGAACCCCGGCACAGCCGCCCAGCTTTACGCAGTTGAGTTATCCCGACGTAGTTCAGGGACGGACCAGTTGAATTCTTCGTTCTGCTTCGAGGACAAATGGAAAGCAGTGGCAGAAAACAGGTTCATTTGAGATTTTTGTGAGTGCAGTTTCTTTCTGAGCCAGATGGGTGTGCAATTAACAAATTTTTGAATATTTTCAGGACAGAAAGCATTCATATATGGTCTATTGTGATTTCATATTCTCCTGAATTTGTAGGGTTGAGGTACTGTGCATTACAGAATATCACAAGCCCAAATGATGAGCCCTTGTTTGAGGATGTTTGTGTGTGTTTTTGTCTGCAGACGGTTTTTATATTGATGGTTGAGATGGTCATAGCTCTGCCAAGGCAGTAGGAGTTTGACAATTGCTCCTCCTCCATCTGCAAGGAGGATTAAACTCAGACTTCCAAAATTATCCAGAAGTCTTAGTTTGTTTCTCGCACACTGTAGTGATAACAGAGAAGAACGTTCTATTTCATGCCTTATGTCTTTCTGTTTCAGCAAATCTATTTCTTAGTCTATATCAATCTGGATTATGAACGTCGATGTCACAGACATGTTGAAACGCATGCTGTCGTGCACGATCTGATACATTTGGGAGTTTGGAAGCTGGTAAGAGTTTAGCCACAGCAGCCCAGGTCTTTGTGAGCTGACAAATGTGTCCGTGGCCCAGGGTGTGCAGTCATGCTCCTAGGCGTTGCCATTTGCCTGTGGTTGCCCAAAGTAGCTCATTTAAGGGTGCCCCAAGTGTGTTCAGCACGTGGCCAGGAGGCAGGTGTGCCCTGAGCAGCTTGCTCTCCCTAGGGTCCTGTCCAGCCCTGCTTCCTTTCATGGACCTGTGCTGGAGCTTTGTCTTGCCTCGATTCAGGTAGACCATACTTATTTGTTTGCATATGGAATTGGGTCTTTTGTGGGAGAAACAATACCTGAACAGCCCGTGTGTGTACAGCTGGAGGGAAAGGTGCAACTGAAGTTACGGTTTTGTTGTTGACTCTCTGTTTGAGGCCTGATAAGCCCATCTAATCATTAACAGATGGCCGGAGGGATGTAAATGTCCAAGTGTTAAATTTCATTTTATAGCAGGGGAGCAACTTATCTTCCAGACAGAGAGCTGTGTCTTTCAGAGCCCACACAAGAGCCGATGACAAAGCAAATACAACAGTTTACAAGTCACTAAATATTTTTTATTATTATTTTTTATAAGTCCTTTAATTTCATTGTCAGTATATTGCTATATACTTGCTATATATAGTATATATATATTATTATATTCTCTATATTGCTATATCCAAGCTATTAATTTCCAACTTTGTGATCTGTTCTGTCCATTTGAATAAACAGACATACTAATAAAACACAGTGTACTGGTATTGAGTTAAGAAGAATTGCAGAGTTCCAAAGACAGGTATCGTTGTTCCAGATCCCGACGTTTTAACTTCTGTAGTATGTGTGCCAGTCTTCTCTCCACCAATTAATCTGTATTAACGTTTCATTGCTTCACTTGTGAGGCTGGGAAGCTGCTGAAGTGGGTCACTGGAGTTCAGTGAGCAAACACGCATTAAGCAGAGCGCAGATGAAAGGCTGGTATCTTTGGGTGCTATTTGCAGCTGTTGCAATCAACGTAACTTCATTGGGAATCCCTCTTAAGGGATGACTGAGTGTAATGCAAAATCAAATACTGAAGTTCTCCAGTTTATTTTCAGTCTTCATGCTTTCTCGTAGGGTTTTACTTGCAACTTTTGTAGTATTTGAGCACTTCCCAGTCTTCGGTGCATTTATGTCTGTCAGCAAATTGAGCTCATATTCTGCCTACAAATTACATACCTCATTTTTTCAGAGAGCACGTGCATTTTTATAGCTAAAGGCTTATCCAGAAAAAAATGTTTTGACAAGTTTAATTTGAAATAATGTTTTTTTTTTTTGAAAGGTAGAGAAATAAAAATACTCTTTTTGAAGAATATATCTTAGATCCTAAGCATCGATTGCTTTTATGTTGTGAAGGCTGAACACTAATCACGTAGAAGTCAACAGGGGCTTTATTTCAGGAAGGGTTAACTGTTAGCTTCAGTGAGGTCAGGGTTTGGTTTTGTTTGGCTGTAACTCCAGGAACAACACACAATTTCTAGCTCTACAGCTCTTGAGTGCAGTGACCCTGCATTTTAGGAGAATCAGAGCATGAAGCAGAGCATCAGATTTTAGAATAACACGGCAAAACTTTTATCCTGATCCATCCTTGTAATCAGACCAGCTTATGTATGTGACCTTTCCCCCTACGATGTAAGAACATTGATTTTCCAAGGAGAAGAAACTGACGCGGAGAGATGCATAAATTCTTAACGGAGTAATTGGAGCAACCAGAAGATTTAGGATAAGATCTAAACTGAGGTTCATATTTTATTGCTACTTAACTTAACAATGCAAACCTCAGGGTAGAAGTTAATTGCAATCCCTTCCATAACTACATGCATGTATGATCTGACATGGCATACAAAACGGAGCCTCGTTACTGCCTTGCCTGGCAGGAAGGTGCAGAGGAGAGGCCACTTTTGCAAGAAGCCTGCTGCATGAATGCACACCTTGGCAGAGTGGGTGGCAGCTGAGTGGGAGACATTTTCTGGAGGGGAAAAAAAAAAAAAGAAAAAAAACACACAAAACTCTCCAGATCAGATGATGACAATTGCCAAATGCATCTCTCTGTGTGGGGAGCAGTTGATGGTGAGCCCCACTGGGGCAGCCCAGGTTTCGCCTTCCCAGAGCCCTTCGCTGGCAGCAGCTGGCGGTGGATGCTTCAGAGGAGGAGCCAGTGGCTCTTTTTTCCCTTCCTCAGGTGGTTTGGGGCTGCTGATATAGAGAACAGCGATGGAAACACCAGCACACAATGCAGGCTTTTCTCTTAGGGTTTAAACATAAATATTTGATATTTTGGGTGTGTACACTTTTCCTTAGATTCTTCTTGTTGCTGTTATGTATTTTTTTTGTATAAACTCCCTTTCTGTGAGCCATTGCATCGGTTCCAGATTTTAGCCATTTGGGAGTAACAGAGTGAGACAGAAGCACCTTGTGCCTCGTCCTTCCCTCTGTAAAGTTTCATTTGTTTATAAGCAATGGCATCGTTATTCAAGCACCTTTGTGCATGTGTGGGACACTTCAGTAGCTGAAACTTTGCATCTGTGAGTCAGGCGAGATGGAATGTAAACGTGTCACGGAGGAGGAAGTGATGGCAATGGGCAGCAAGTGGGAAAGAGAAATGAAGTTACTTCGCCTGAATGAAATGAGACTTTAAAAGAGGGGTTTAGATTTTCATAATTTTTAAGAAGTGAATCTCAAGTAGGCTGTGCATTTCTGCAGTTTGTGTCTTATGAATGCCTAGCAGCATTCATTTTTGCTTGTATTTCTTAAATTGTAGGATATATGCATTGTGTAAGAATCTTTGTCTGACCTACAGTTGCTTGATTTTTTTTTTTTACTGTTCTTCCAAGAGAGTGAAACCCCATCCTTATGTCTATCCTGAACTCTCCTATCCAAGTTTCATTGCCTCAGCTCGTGAAATGTAGTTGTTTAAATTTCTTTTTCTTACATGCGGACCATGTCTCTCCCTTGCTCCATGCCCTTACTCTCTGGCTTCCTCTGTAGTATCTAAACTCCGTACCTTACTAGTCCATGTGCATTTATCCTCTTATTTTGTATTTGGCTGACGAGGCCTCCATTCAGTCTTTCTAAAAAAAGCAGTAATGTGATGCTGTCGCCAAGGCAAACTCCTGCAAACAGCCAGTGCTGCTCCCCAAGCTGTCCTGCTACGGGAACACCAACAGAGGCATCAACAAGGAGAGTTAGAAGTACTGATTTTAGAAATCCAATGGGAAGCTGTTAAAAAATAAAAAATTGTAAAGGTGATAAAATATAAAATGTTACTTTTAACCTTGACAAACATCTCCTGCACTTCAAGATGAGCTGAGTTAAGAACAGCACCATTCTGTATTAAAATTCATGAAGTAGTCCTTTTGAAATATAAAAAGTAAAACACAATGTGAAGTGAAATATACTTTAAGGAAGCAAACAACTCATAGAAGGCTGGGCTGCCAGCTGAGCTAAGTACTCTGAGCAAACTGTCATATCTATCCCCTCCCCACATCCTGGGTAAATACCGAGAACTTACTAGGGATTCTTTAGCTGAGGAGTTACTTTATCATGACAAACGCTGAATTTTTATTACCTCTCCGGTTCTGAGTGACTAAATCGTTAAGTATTTCTCAGAGGTCTGTTTTTTTCAAAGATAAAAACTGTTCAAAATAATTTGGGAGTTCCCTAACTTCCTATAGTCCTTTTCATATAAGTAGATGTTGCCCTGGAACTGTGACACCTCCACACGCGGTGTTCCTGGTCTCAGGTTGGATATGCAGAGATCCCCGTACGGGACCCCTAATACTGCTTCTTCAGAAACTGGTTAGCAGTTTAGCAAGACCTCAGCATAGCTGCCAGTTTGTTAGCGACATGAATGCTAATTCTGCCTTGGTATTTTTATAGCAGAAGGGATACATATATATTAATCATCGGAAATCATTGTCAAACTATGGTAGGATTTTATATGCTGCATGTCTTGATGAAAATATAATGCAGTAACACTCAATTGATAGTGTTAGGTCTGTACTCACACACTTTACTGTAGTACATGTCACAGCTCTAGTTCATGCCTAAATTTATCTAGTTCAGGGTATTGTATAGGATCAAAGATAATCCCAGATTTTGTAACAAGGGTAGGTTTTGCTGAATTATTATTTCAGATAGTCCAAGTTGATACACAAGGCCTAGAGATACGTGTACTTTAAAAACCTACTGTAATTAGGAATACCCATGAACGATGTGAAAGCCGGTAGCTGGTGTATGAGTAAGGTTATTCAACGCTTCCCTGTGGAAAATTCCCCCCCGCCCCCCCCCCCTTTTTTAAAACTATCCAAGCTCAACAAGCTTGAATTGAGATTTTTACCTTCTGGAGACTGCTGCAGACTCTGATCGGTTTGTTGGGTGCCCTCTGGCTCTTAATTCCTGAGGGAGAGTGACTGATTGGTATAGACTGTGGGAGCCTTGTGAGAAGGTAACACTGACTTTGCAGGAGCAGAAAGGAAGGCCTCCTAGGTAAAGCATTTCAGCACTTCCCAGAGGTCTGGATTTGCCCCTTTGTGTCTTCTGTAGCTATGTAATCCTGGGGGAGTATCATAAAACAGATTTTTTTCTCAAGAGGTGATTCTTTAATTGTGCTCTGAGTGCAGTATTTGAGATAGCAGGGTCTAGTTTGTGGAAGTGCTGAGCAACAGAACTTGATGAGAACTAACCTCGGAACAGAAGACTTCTCTAAAAAATGGGATATTTAATGTCTCAGTACTCAGCTTTTTATAAATTTTATTATTTTCTCTACAAAATGGGAATAATATCCCCCTCCTTTCATAGCAGTTTTGGACAATGTATTATTCCGTACTATGTATTCAATCAGTATACTTAGTAATACCAGAAGAAATCCTGTAACAAAGCCAATTCTGTCTTCCCAGCTTGAAGAGTGAACCGTGAAAAGGTTTGGTGCTCTGTATGCAACAGTAACATGAAATACATTATTGAATAACTGCTCCTTAAATGAATAGCATCCCTTCTATGTCTAAGACAGTAGTCTAGTGAAAAGTAAGTGGTCATTTAATTAGATGTTATAGTGCATATTCCCAAGAGAGTTTTATTAAGGTTTCGCAGCCAGTTTTAATTTCAATTTTCACTCTGCTTTTGAGTGCTTCATTTTGCAGCCTTAGTAATGTTCTTTCAACACAGCTTTTTGATTTTTAATATACGTACTGTAAATAGAAGCTATATGTGCAGAAAAATTAGTGTGTTAATACATGAGTAAGAAATAACTCATGTCAGGGCTTTTGTAAATACCTGGATAAATGTAGACAAACCTGTTGCATATCTGGCCATTCATGTAGACAAACAAAATGTCAGCAGAGAAGCAAACTTACCTTATCAATGCAAAAAGCTGCCTAAGCAAAGGAGATAATGTTTTTCAAGTCTGTCAGTACTGGAGAAACTCCCAGCTTTGATACTGTCACCATTAGAAAGAGGAAAGAAGTACAGAAATTTGCAGCACATCTAGAAAACTGGGGGTTTAGAGAGATAAAGGCGGTTTTGTGGTGCATTGAGGCGTGGGGGAATGCTTGGCTGCTGCTCTCCAGGAAGGCATCGCAAGGGTGGTCAGTGTCAGGTGTTGGCTTTGGCGTAATTCCCGTAGGAAAACTGTCCTGAAAAGCTGCTGTAATGTGCAGGTGCAGCAGTCCTTGCAGGCACGGAGGATTTGTGGAAGGGGGCAGCAGTGCTGGAAGGGTCTGGCCACTGAATTTGTCATCTGGATCGATCACAGACGTAGCATATCCTGCGTTGGAGGGGACTGTGAGGATTGCTGAATCCAACTCCTGGCTTCACCCTGGGCAACCTAGGGGTTAAGCCAAGGGCGTTGTTATATCCAATGGTTATATCCAAGGGCGTTGTCCGGGAACACACAATGAGATGCCTTAGTTCTGACAACTGCTTTTTACCCACAAAATTGCTGACCTGGACCTGTGCTGTGGTGTAGATCTGTAAAGTAGATGTCAGCTTGTTAAGACTGTGGATATTTTGTTGGGGTAGTTTCTGAGGCATATAAAATATAGGAGACTTAATTTGTATGTCCGACACATGTCTGCAATAACAGGTAAAGCCGAGAAGCTCCAGCTGATTACTTAACCATCAAAGGCTTCGTATTACAACCGACAGATCAGATGATCCAAGAAGATGCGCTGTCTTCCTCCAGCCGCCTCACCTGTACCCTGCCTTGCTGAGGCGGCACCACCACTGTGCATTTCGTGATGACGTGCTTGCCTTGCCACTCGCTGTTGACAGAGGCAAAACAGACTTCCTGGTTTGAAATCCCCAACGTTTGTACTCAGATGTGCCTTACTGCACTCAAAGTTCAGAACAAACAAGAATACACGCTTCATTTAATGCCTATAGTGAGTTAAATCCAGAGGGTTTGCAGTTTTTCCGTGCTCTTAACAGCAGATGGGCTGCTTGCTCTTTTTTTTTTTTTTTTTTTTTTTAAGGGGAGTTACTACTTTCTGACAGCTAGGAGAAGCCCTGGGCTCGGCTTGCTTTTCCCTGAAAGGGAACTGTGAGGTTTTGAAGTGAAGAATGCGACCGTTCGCTAAAGATGAAAAGGACCGGAGCGCAAAGCTGGTGGAGCTCATGTGCTGCATGGGTCAGTAGCACGGCAGCAGGTTTGCTTTGTAGTGGAAGGACATTAGAGCTACGTCTGGTAGACAGCAGGGCTTTCCCTGGGGAAAACTTCTCACCAGGGACTTTGAATGGCTTTCGCTGCTTAGCTGTGCATTACTTTGGCAGTAGGCTGCCTGTTTGCTAGTTACTTCACTTGGCTTCGCTGTGCTCTACTTGGAGGTCGAGCACATGAAATGCTATTGCACTGCACCTTCATCCTAATCGGCGTTTTATTTTCTGTGTTTGTTTTTTGATTAAAAAACACAAGTGTTTTTTATTCTGGTGTTTTTCTCGGCATTACAGGTGGCAGTTTCTTCCTTGTTATACATTTGTGTAAGTCATGGCTATACAATTTTTCTACAAGCGTAGAAAAGCGTAATTGATGTGCATATTGAAAAGGAATGGGGGAGCAAGCATCACTTTTTTCTTCTGTTGGCATTTTAATTGAAGGTAGGGTTGAAATTAACAGTCACTACATGTTCTAACAAGATACATGGAAGGGAATTTGGGAGATTATTTTTTTTTCCCGTTGTCCCAGTAACATTTTCCCAACTGTAAATTTTTGTGGTGGTTAGTCAAAACTAGCTGAAGGTTACCTGAGGAAAACAGACACATTGTACGCTTGTGAGCTGGTACCTACTAAATTCTGTGGTTCAGAAAACCTGTGTTCCTTTTACAACAGCTACCCATAATGGAACAGTTGTAAGGGAAATTAGTTCTGGATCTTTCATTTCTCAGTTTTTCTGTTCTCTACGTCTGCCAAGCCAGGGCTTCTACCGTACTAGCGGCAATTACTGACGTTGGAAATGCTGCCTTCCTGGATGAAGGCTATAGGAAAATGTCTACATAGCAAAAAGGTTTTTCACTCTGTCAGATTTTTCCTCCACACAGTGATTGTTTTGCTCTTAGGTGGTCTCCTAATTCGCTTTTTGGGTCACTGACTAGTGTGTGTGGAGCTGTGAAGAGGGAAGCAGAATATGCCAGAAACTTAGAGATCATGAGTGGTATGGAAAAGGTGTTTTGGGAACAGTTCCTGCTCTGTACAGAGCCAAATGTGCGAGTACACTGCACAGACTAACTGCAGATCTCATCACCACAGCAAATGCAGAAATTAGAGGTGTTATAAAAGGATGAAAAAAAAAAAAAGACAAAAAAATCATCTGTGGATCTCTCGTGGAAAGATGTGTACAAGCTTGTAGAAAGCTTCACAGGCTTTTGCTTGCCTTGTTTTTGAGTTAGTTCCTGAGAACTCCTTCCTCGCAAGCATGAGGAGCAGCAAGCAATGCTCTTCCTGGCCCAGGATGGACTCGTGCCATTTTGAAAGACCTCAATACCACATCAGTGACCCGAATGTCCATGGATGTGCAGCTCCCATGATTTTTTATTTATCTATTTTACTTCTGTTACCTTTGACCAATAAGAAAACAATATTTTAATGTAAAATTCAGGGTGTGATTCAGTCTTCTCGTGATGGCTGCAGCTGACAAAAGGGTCTTGTTTGGCTACCTGAGCTCGTTGCTCCTCCTCAGCCATGCTACAAATAGCCCAAGTCAATGAAACAGCTGCAGTTTTGTTGTATGGGGTCTTAAGGGATCTGGCTATTTTAGGCTTGCACAAATGGTCCCGGTCCTAATGAACTGCAGCTCCTGCTCTGGGGAGCTCTGGGCCCGGGTGGCTCTGTAGCAGTTGTACCACCTAATGAGCCCTGGAGGTGTTCACCTGGAACTTCTGCTCAAGAAATCTCTGCGTAACATTCTGCGATGTCCCACCAAAAACATTTGTATGCTATTATTTTAATGGGATATTTCAGAGCTTTTACAAGCTATTCTCTTTTTAAACCTTATTAGAATGCTATTTTTAAAGCTGTTATTAAAAATCTTCTGCATCATTTGTAGAGCTGTTGAAAACCCTTTTTTTTTTTTTCCTTTTTACCTCCAGATGAACGGGACAAAGTACAGAAGAAGACCTTCACAAAATGGATAAATCAACATCTCATGAAGGTCAGTTGATATTTTGATATTCATGCATTTTACTAAATGTTTGTTTTCAGTATGCAGTTGCATTGCATATAGCAACAAGTCAAACTAGCAAGATGTAAATCTCAAGGTTTCTGTCTTTGAGGAGTCATGGGGGAGTTGAAATACTGCTGTCTGATAACCCTGGGTGATCTGTTTGCATACTTGCACTTGAAGTTAAAATGGGACAAAGTTTAAGGGACACTATTTCTTTTTACAATGCTTGGCTTTTTTTCTAGCATTAGACTGCCACGGCTGTAGCAAAACAGCTAAGGCAAAATAATAAAAAAAAAAAAGGTTAAAATAATTTTTAAGTCCTATGTTGAGGAGAGGAGAGTGACCTTGAGAAGAATAACTCTAGATCAGCCAGTGACATCAGTGTGCTGCTCGTGGATTAGAAACAGAGACTTCCTAGAGATTAAAATCAATTTTGAACATCTTTTTTTCGAATAAGTAGTGAACTTGGTTTCAGGGACAGAGCACATCAGTTTACCAACATGTACAGCTTTTAGTCAACGCAGAACTAAAGGCTGTGAGTTCACCTTCGCTGCATGGTCCTTCAGTTCTAAATTTAATCTGCTGTTTCAGTGCCAACTGTCGAGCCCAGACATTTCTCTGGAGAAACAGATTGTATAATTACTTAACATAACTGGCTTTGATTTCTTTTCAGAGGTTGAATTCACGTAGAAGTCCCATTAAATAAAAATGTATCTGCAAGCTGTCAGAGTTGAGATTTAATAAGTTTAATGTTCAGATACTGTTGGAAAGATTTGCTTGTGTTCATATTTAGAGAAAAATGCAATGTTAAGGGGGTGACTTAATTATCTTTTTGTTTCTTGTGGCTGTGCTTATAGCTACTTGATAAATACTTGATGCTGAAGCATACCAGAATTTCTTCAGGGATGTTTAAAATCAACTTTTATGCCTCCTCAAATCTTCAGAAGATGCAGAATTCTAATTTTGCATCTTTTAAACATTTGAAATCAGGGTACCTCTTGGAAATGGCATGACTTTGTAGACTAGCAAAGCCCAGACATTAAGTTGCTCCCCATAGCAACAGAAAGAGACCTTTCTCTTGCAAAGTGCAGTTTCAGTTCTTGCTGCCATGACTGAGCCATCAGGATTGGTCCTGACATCAGCCTCTGAGCAGCTGCTCTGCATAACCTCTCTGTGAGAAGGGTGAGTCTGGAGCCTCAGAATGGCACTAAATACTGCTCATACCAATAGGTTTTCCTTTACGGTTTTCCTAGACCCAAAGGAATTGTGCTGTGTAGAAACAGCTGCTCCCAGTACCTCATCTATTTAGACACCTCCTCGCCCTGGTCCTGGGATACCCAAGTGATCCCATGCTCTTGTGGAAGTCTGCTTGCTAATGAGAAAAGACAAGGAGGCTGCCAGCCTGCTCTGTCCCCTTCTGGGAGTTCTCTGGATTTTACTCCAGATTTACAATGTAAGAAATTTATCTGTTGTACAGTACTTCAGGGAAATTAGATTTAAAGAAAAAAAAAACACATGCAGAGGAAGATTGTCATTAGCCTGGCAGTGAAATGCAATCTCCAAATTAACCATCATGCATTTCTCCTTATAATTGAAGATAATCGTGACTGTGTTTGTAGGGGCTACTGATCTTTTTCTGTATTATAGATGCCTTTTAAAGATGCAGGTTTAATTTTCTGTGGGATGTGGAAAACCCCATCTGAAGCTTTTTTTGGAGAATAATCCTTTAATACAAGTTTAAAACAATGCCTGTTTTAACAGACAAGCAGTGTAAGGAAAATTAGGTTTATACACACCATTATTTTACACAATTTTGAAATATGCGCAGTCATCGTTGACATACATTTTGCCTCTTGAGAGTAGCTTAGAAAGGATTTAGACTCTAAACCTGTAAGGCAGTCGGGTGAAGAGTTCATACTAAATCCTTTTGACTTGCTTGACAAGGTCAGTGGCATTAAGCCTTCATCTTCGGATAGTTCTTGGTGTGAGTGATGTTAGAGGTAAATATATATATATATATGTATATGTATTGCTGGCCTTGATTTTCATCCCAGATTGCTCACTTTGGAATTCAAGTAAAGGATTGTTAACTTACACAAATACAATTTCATAGAATCACAGAATGGTTTGGGTTGGAAGGGACCTTAAAGGTCTATTTCCATGCCCTTGCCATGGGCAGGGACACCTCCCACCAGACCAGGTTGCTCGAAGCCCCATCCAGCCTGGCCTTGAACACCTCCGGGGATGGGGCATCCACAGCTTCTCTGGGCAACTTGCGCCAGTGCCTCACCACACACCCTTACAGTAAATCATTTCTTCTTAATATTTAATCTAAATTTACCCTTTTTAAATTTAAAGCCATTACTCCTTGTCCTATCCTCCTTGTCATATCACTACCCTCCCTGACAAAGTCCCTCCCCAGCTTTCCTGTAGGCCCTCTTTAGGTATTGGAAGGCCGTTACAAGGTTTCCATGGAGCCTTCTCTAGGCTGAACAACCCCAACTCCCTCAGCCTGTCTTCACAGGAGAGGTGCTCCAGCCCTTCCATCATCCTCTGGACTTACTCTAATATATCCATGTCCTCCTTGTGCTGGGGGCCCCAGAGCTGAAGGCAGCACTCCTGGTGGGGTCTCTCAAGAGCAGGGTAGAGGGCGAGAATCACCTCCCTCACCCAGCTGGCCACACTTCTTTTGATGCAGCCCAGGATATGGTTGGCTTTCTGGGCTGCAAGCACACATTGATGGCTTATGTTGAGCTTCTCCTCAACCAACACCCCCAGGTCCTTCTCAGGGCTGCTCTCAATCCATTCTCCTCCCAGCCTGTATTTGTGCTTGGGATTGCCCCAGCCCCGATGCAGGACCTTGCACTTGGCCTTGCTGAACCTCATGAGGTTCACACAGGCCCACCTCTCCAGCCTGTCCAGGTCCCTCTGGATGGCATCCCTTCTCTCCAGCGTGTTGAACGCACCACACGGCTCAGTGTCATCGGCAAACTTGCTGAGGGTGCACTCAATCCCACTGTCCATCTCACTTAAAGATGTTAAACTGCCAAAATGATGGATAGTGGCTTAGCACTTTTTGACCAAAAAAAATATAATTTGACACTGGTTCTTCCATTAACTGGGAATTTATGTAGCAACTCAACTTTATCTTCGGGAAATTCCCAGTCTGAAAGCAGTTGATGATACAGTTGTCAATTTCCTGTTCTTAACAGCATTATTTCTAGGACCATGACTTGCATGGAAGTTAAATTAATCCTTCAGATGCTCTCTCTTAAGACACAAGGGCGTATTTAGAAAATACACTATAAGAGATGGAATGCAGGGAAAGTAGCACCATAAATGAACGCACTTCTGGCAGAGTCACTAGAGCTCTCCTGGTCTATACATTACATTGAATTTGGGTTATAGTTCATAGAATCATAGAATCATAGAATATCCTGAGTTGGAAGGGACCCTTAAGGATCATCAAGTCCAACTCTTGACACCGCACAGGTCTACCCAGAAGTTCAGACCATGTGACTAAGTGCACAGTCCAATCGCTTCTTAAACTCAGTCAGGCTCGGTGCAGTGACCACTTCCCTGGGGATTCTGTTCCAGTGTGCAACCACTCTCTCAGTGAAGAACCCCCTCCTGATGTCAAGCCTAAACTTCCCCTGCCTCAGCTTAACCCCGTTCCCGCGGGTCCTGTCGCTGGTGTTAATGGAGAAAAGGTCTCCTGCCTCTCGACACCCTCTTACGAGGAAGTTGTAGACTGCGATGAGGTCTCCCCTCAGCCTCCTCTTCTCCAGGCTGAACAGGCCCAGTGCCCTCAGCCGTTCCTCGTACGTCTTCCCCTCCAGGCCTTTCACCATCTTCGTAGCCCTCCTCTGGACACTCTCCAACAGTTTCACGTCCTTTTTATACTGTGGTGCCCAGAACTGCACACAGTACTCGAGGTGAGGTCGCACCAGCGCAGAGTAGAGCGGGACAATCACCTCCCTCGACCTACTAGCGATGCCGTGCTTGATGCACCCCAGGACACGGTTGGCCCTCCTGGCTGCCAGGGCACACTGCTGGCTCATATTCAACTTGCTGTCTACCACGACCCCCAGATCCCTCTCTTCTAGGCTGCTCTCCAGCGTCTCATCGCCCAGTCTGTACGTGCAGCCAGGGTTTCCCCGTCCCAGGTGCAGGACCCGGCACTTACTCTTATTGAACTTCATGCGGTTGGTGATCGCCCAGCTCTCCAACCTATCCAGATCCCTCTGCAAGGCCTTTCCACCCTCATCCGAGTCCACAACTCCTCCAAGTTTGGTGTCATCAGCAAACTTGCTCAAAATACCTTCTATTCCTACATCCAGATCGTTTATAAAAATATTGAAAAGTACCGGCCCTAAAATGGAGCCTTGAGGGACCCCACTGGTGACCGCCCGCCAGCCTGACGCAGCCCCATTCACCATAACCCTTTGGGCCCTGCCCGTTAGCCAATTGCTCACCCATCGGATGATGTTTTTATTCAGCTGTATGGTGGACATTTTGTCCAGTAGGATCCTATGGGAAACCGTGTCAAATGCCTTGCTGAAGTCCAAAAAAATCACATCAGCTGGTTTCCCTTGGTCCACCATACGGGTGATCTTATCATAAAAGGAAATCAGGTTAGTTAGGCAGGACCTACCCTTCACAAACCCATGCTGGCTGGGACCAATGACTGCTTTGTCCCCCAGGTGCGCCTCAATAAGTTCGAGAACCATCTTCTCCATGATTTTACCAGGCACTGACGTGAGACTGACAGGCCTGTAATTGCTAGGGTCTTCTTTCTGACCCTTTTTGAAAATCGGCACAACATTTGCCAGCTTCCAGTCTACCGGGACCTCTCCAGACTCCCAGGATAGTTGAAAAATAATTGAGAGAGGTTCCGCGATGACGTCCGCCAGCTCCTTCAGCACCCGGGGATGAATCCCATCCGGACCCATGGACTTGTAGGGATCCAGGTGGAGTAGCAAATCCCGCACACGTTCAGGGTCAGTTGGGAGTTTGTCATCCCCACCGTCCCGGTCCTCCAGCTCAGGGCACCCTGGGTCCCGAAGCCCATCATCGGCATTGAAGACAGAGGCAAAGAAGGCGTTAAGCGTCTCTGCTTTGCCTATGTCATTGTCTGTGAGGAGACCTTCCCTATCAAGGAGCGGCCCTATGTATTCTTTAGTTCTCCTTTTTCCATTCACATATCTAAAAAAACCCTTTTTATTATCTCTCACAGACACAGCCAGCTTCAACTCTAGGTGTGCTTTAGCCACACGAACTTTCTCCCTACAAACACGAACAGCATCCCTGTATTCTTTCCATGTCACCTGGCCCTCCTTCCAGTAGCGAAAGACTCTCTGTTTCCACCTAATCTCCATTAGAATGTCCCTGGTCAGCCACGCCGGCCTCCTGCCCCGTCTGCCTGACTTGCGATATTTAGGAACTGCCTGTTCTTGTGCTTCTAGGAGGCATCGCTTAAAGAATGACCAGCACTGGTGGACATCGAGGCCTTCAAGAGCAGCTTCCCAGGGGACCTTGCTGACTAGTTCCCTGAGCAGCCTGAAGTCCGCCTTTCCCATATCTAGGGATAAGGTTTTGGTGGCACTTTTCCTTCTGTCGCCGTAAATTTTGAACTCAACCACTTCATGGTCGCTATGACCGAGGCGGCCACCAATCACCACATCTCCCACCAGGCCCTCTCTGTTTTCTAGCAATAGGTCTAGGAGGGCACCTTTCCTAGTTGGCTCCGTTAGCACCTGCACCTAGTTTTCTGCTTTGTTACCTTGGATTTAATACAAAATACATGCAACTCACAGATTGCTGATAGCTTGTTGCAAAGGAAAAAAAAAAAGAGGATTAACCTGTTTCAGGCATCTCACTAGATTTATTTCAGCTAGTTGTCTAGATTATTATTATTTTTTATGGTTAGCAGAGAGAACAGACCCTTCGGTGTGTCTTGGACCACCTTGTCTATAGGTGTTCTAAGTATGAGGGGCAGATGAGTTATGTCCTAGAGATGCTTTCAGTCCACTGACTGAAAAATGTTGGTGTGCTTCATCTGTCACTGAACTATGGTTCAACAAGAGATGGGGAGGATAAAACTGGTTATGAGAGACTGTGGAAAGGTAAAAGGTGATCATAGAAGTTATGAGAGACTGTGGACACTTGACCACAACATGAGTGTGGACAGAACCCCTGCTACAGATGTGGGGATGGATTGCACTTTTCTTTAATCGTTTTTCCATCCTACATACATTCTTTACTTTTTATCTCCCCTGCTTCCTTTTCTCTCTCCTGTTTCCTTTTTGTTTTTCTTTTCTGTTTTCCCCCTTTTTCTTCCTTTCTCTTGCCTCTTTTTACTTTTTCTCTGCTTGTTTAGTTCTTTCCTTGCCCATTTTAATTAATCTTCTATTCCCTTGCAACCGAATGTCCTTGGGAATGTACCAGACTTTTACTCCTTTATAGCAGTTTATTCAAAAGAGTTTTATTCTAGGTCAACAGCATGATGCTTTTATGGGTTACCATCTTTTGTTGGGTGGATGGCATGGAAGCCTACTGTCATTCTTCTAATTAAATTATGCTTTTAAGGGACTTGCTGAGTAACCACAAACAACAACATGGCAGAGAAATATTTACCCTTCTGCCCTCTGCTGTCCATCTCTAGTTGCACTGGATTCAAAGCACATAAGCGCATACTGAACCTCAGTGTGTGAGATTAATCCCGTGGCAGTTCAGCTGACTAGTTAAGCATGTGTTTGTGTACTTCGCTAAACTAGAACCACAGTCACTGCAGAAATATTTCCTGCAAACAAGCTCTAGATATGTAGGTTTAGAGATAGATAAGTAATAGTTATTCAGAAAATTCAGCTGTTCTTTGTATACCACAGTTCGTGATCAAATGGACTGACAACACATTTTTTTAAATGCTATTTTCTTTATATTTTTTGATAATTTTTCATTGGGATGTTAAGAGCATGACACTCACGAAGACTACCGTTTAAAGTCTGATGGTTGGGTTCTGGTTTATATATTATCTTTTACTTCTTGTTGACATACAGACTGGAGAGGTGAGTTATTGGCCTTACCTGCTGCTGTGGTATGAGTTTCCAGAAAGAAACTCACATTCCAGTGTAGGGTGGCAATGGGGTAGAGATCTCATCTTTTAACTTCTCACAGTGTGCCTCTGCTTCTAGTGTTTTGCTTTGCTGCTGTCAAAATAGTGTGTTAAATTCTAGTACTTGCTATATGAGCACCTGACATAACAAAACCAGCTAAAGTAATGGAAGAAAAAGATTTTCATTCTGGTGTAGCATTCACACATGATTAAAGAGTCTGAAGTAAAATCTGATTTCCCTTAAAGCCCAGAAAATTTTCCTTAAATTCCTTTGAATCCCCTGAAGCCCAAGGAAAGAATGAGAGAAGGGTGAAATATAAGTAGGAATAAGATAAAAGAGGGAAAAGAAACAAGGTGATGATGAAAAATGAGGAAAAACAGACAAATTTGTCTTTGTCATTCAATTCATTTTTCAAATCAATTTAAAAATATTTTTGTATCACCACAGCTTAGTCTTGACAGGTTAAACGAGATGTTTTGAAGTACTTAGTTTATCAGAAATTATCATGTACAGAAAATGGGATTAATGGCAAGGTGACCAGGGATCGCTTAGATCAGTGCTCTGATGGGAAATAGAGATACGTAATGGACACCTAGTGAAAGGTGGAAAGGGAAAATATTTTTTTTCTTTTCATAGAATCACAGAGTCATTAAGGTTGGAAAAGATCTCCAAGATCACCTGGTCCAACCATCCTCCTACCACCGATATCAGCCACTAACCCAAGTGCCAGGTCCAACCTTTCCTTGAATACCCCCAGGGATGGTGATGCCACCACTTCCCTTGGCAAAAGTGGTTCCCTTTCTTGTTGAAGGAAAGGTTGTCAAACACCTCTTAACCAACCTTCCAGCAGCAGTGTGGGACCCTGGGGTGCCTTGAGCAGCTGCCTTGAGAGGGAACCTTCCCATGGCTCTGCAGGGGGTACCACCACCTGCTGCCCCCAGCAGCACGGGTTGGCTTCGGACCCTCAACCAGTGGGACATGGGAAGAAACGTGCTGGGGATGAGAGCAGTGGGCAGCATCCCTGCACAATCATTAGTTGCTCCAAAAGTCACTTGTAAAGATGTTATGGACAAAGAAGGCTTTTAGAAGTTGCTGGACAAAATGCTTTTAAAACTACTGTTTTAAAGCTCTGTGTTCAAAATTGTGTGCTGTGTTGCAGTGATACATTGATAGTACAGTGTAGAAATAAGTGCTTTTTGTTGTGCAAAGACTAAATGCATAATTCATAATAGCAACCCAGCATTATTGATTCCTGTGAGTCCTTCAGACAGCTCATGGTTTGCAAATGGCATCTTGCATCAATACCTTCGTGAAACATTCAGGTATGCGTTTAATGGCAGAGGAGCCTTTCTGATCCAATGCAGTCATTCCCTTGCTGAAAGCTGGCACTTCACTGACACTAGTGGTTATCGTTAGAGATAGCACCACCCTACGATATCGTCTTCTTAGCCATGCAGTTAATCTGTTATTTAACATTCCCCACCTCTTCTTTTAGAAATGGACGCCTTTCAGCTCTACATTTGTATGTGTTTTAAGGCGTGAAATCCTTGGTGTTAGTCTAACTGCTCTAATTGTGGTGTTTTTTTTTTTTTCTTTTTTTTCTTTTTCTATGTTAATAAAAGTAGTAAGAAGATTGCTTCCAGTGCAAGTGCATATAAATGTATCTTCTGCATGTTCCTCCGGGTTATTTCTGACAGCTATTGTAAACTGTAGAGCTCCACTTCAAACACAGCATGCATCTTGCTGAGCTCACTGCCTTAGTCTTTGGGTGTGGCTGAGGTATGAGGATTTCCTCCTTTATTTCAGTTTTTCAGTGTTTGGGAGGACCTATTTGTGTCTAGGTAGGCACAATTTCATTTTTTCTCCTAAAAATGTTTGACCATTTTGTGTTCAGGACTACACTCAAACATCTTGCCTAAGCAGAAGTGTTTTTTCCTTTAAGACTTGTTCCTTCACAAAAAAAAACAAAACAAAACATAAGAAGTCAGCTGTTAATGCTGTAAAGAAATACTTGATTTTGTTATTATCCCTGGAAATATGTGCGCTTATAATTTACTCATGCCACATCATGTATACACGTTTTTCAAAAATCTTCCACTCAGAAGTAAACCTCACAGCATCTGTCATATGCTTAGTACAATCTATAGGTGTTTGCAAAGCAGATCAGCAAGCAAACTCTGGACTTTTTAGGTGTTTATTAGAAGTTTAGACAAGGAAGGTAGGTAACCAGGGGTTGGTGAGGATGGTGAGGCAGTGACAGAATGTGAAAGTTTTAGAGGCTGATGATAAACCACATCACAGAATCTCTCTGCAAGCAAATAAATAAATCAAGTCAATAAAAACTGTGCCACAGACTTCAAGTTTATTTGATCCTCTTTAATGCATGCAGACTTCATGACTAATTGGGAGTAGGAAAGAGAATAATTGAAAACAGTAAATAAAATATGCATGAAATATAGCTTAAGTGCATTGATATTTCTATGGCATGCAGCACTTTTGGAACAATTGAGTGTATGTTTTTATGATCCTTTTTATTTTTTTTAATTGTTTTATGTAGGTTCTTAAATGAGAAAGGATGAGTATAAGGATAATTAAGTCTACTGTGAGGTTACTCTATGGTAGAATAGAAACACTAGAACCAATGTGTTTCCTATAACAGACTAATATATTAATTCATTCTCTTTTTGTGGGTTCATTGTTTGCAATTAGCTCTCAGCACAGATTTTATTCAATATTTAATTATTTATCCTTAGAGAACATAAAAGATAAAATTCTACCATTTGCAATTAAATGTTGGCTTTTTAATTAATTGTTAAATTATGCATGGAATTATATTTTATCCATATACTTTTGATGAGTCCACATTTACTAATCATTTATGTACCAATTTAGAAATACTCTGGCTTGATCTTGCCCCCATGGGGCCAGCGTAACTGTGCCATTGGCTCCAGTGGGAGTCGTATTTACCCTGTAGCTGGACTCGACAGTAAGCAACCGTAAACATTCAGTCATAAACATGCTAAAATATTTTGTTCTGCAACAATATTTTGTATACTTTGGGATGCCAGGCTTGATCTGAGGTAACGTAGGTGTGTGACTGCATGGAGACATCAGAATCCACCTGAGTAAACAAGTTTTTTCTTGTAAAGAAGCATGTATCGTCTGTTAAAGATACTTTTGGTACTTTGAATGGGGAAATTTAAAGGTAGTAGTGATGTAATGTTTAATATCCTCATCTACTTATGGAAATACAGAATCTGGATTTTAATCAGAATATTGTTAAGTTAGCCAACCTGATCTCTTACCTGCTTTAGGCAGGTGTGGAGCATATTGCCTTTGGTCAGAGTTAATGCATCCTTGTAGTTTTAAGCTGTGGAAGCCAGATTTATTGGTTGGGTTTGATAAATACTGTTAACATTACGATACTTTAAACAATTCATCCATGATGAGGTGTATTTGGTGGCATGTGGGACAAAGCTGGATGGGAGAGGACAAACTGGAAGGAGGAAGGTTGAAAAAAACTGGTTGCATGGTTGCACTGTGAAACAGAAGCACGTCTCCGGCCAAAGATAAAATGAGACAAAAGGTGGTTGTGGCTGCTGTCGATTCAAGGTGTTGAATTGGAACAAGGAGGTCAACAATATTTTTTTGGTCACCATCTATCACTCAAAGCACAGAACTTTGTGGCAATCAATCATTTGTCCTCATAACTGACAGAACAAGCAGGTGTAGAGGTCTGCATTAAAGCTGGTTGCTTGCATGCCCTTTGTAGCCTATGCAAAAAAGAGTTATTTCTGTGGCAACTCAGCTCATCCTCAGCTAGGTGTGCCCAGCAGGTCGGGGCTCGCTGCGTGCTCTTTGCTGTTGCAGGAATGAGAGTGGCTACCCCTATCCCTAGGGTGGGCATGTGTGTTGTGGGATAAGTGCCACCCAGAGACAGACTTGCAGCCTGTCAGAGCATACTGGAAATAACACTTGCTTTAGCAGGTTAAGAAAGTTGCTAGCAAAACTGCTGGTTAGTTAGGTCTCGACTGGTGGGGAAGCGCTGCTTCAAAATATAAAAGGGGAATGTAACTTAACAGCAAGTGATCGCAAGATCGCAGGCTCACCTTTCAAAGAAAAGAGAGAAGTGCGAAGAAAAAAAAACGAGAGTGAGCTTCTAAGCAGCCAAGCTCAGCAAACTCGGGAAACCAATAGGTGGGGTCTCCTGGGGAGGTAATCTAAGAGAGGAAGGAATGCAGGAGGCCTGGCAGTCGCTGAACGCGCCTGTGTTGAAGGCACAAAGGCAGGCTGCAGACGGGCAGCGCAGATAGGAGGCACAGTATGGAATATATTGCTGCTTGTAAGAGATGTGTCCAATGGAAAGGAGCCATACAAAAAATGGAAATAAAGGTAACAGGACTAAAGATTTGTATAAAAGAGTAAAGCATGATGGGATACAGTCAGACAAGCAAAGGTACAGAATGAGTTATGGTAAGAGGGTGACATAAAAGTCCACAAGTGAAAGGTTCTGTAATTATGTCAGAATATGAAGAAGAAAGGAGGAATGCAGGTGTATTACCGAGGGGAAAAAACGAGATGTGTTATTGAATAGTGTAGAGAAGGCTGAAGTACTCCATCCTCTTTAGGCTGCATAATACTGACTTGATGAAACACATTTTAATAAGATTTGAATAAAATTAAGATAAGGAAAGGTCAGTTTAAAGAATATTTAGAGAAGTTATGTGCTTTCTAGTTGCACAGTTTTATTCACCCAACAGTTAGAAACTAATTGAAGGCATTTTATCATTTTATTCAAGAATTCACAAAGGACTGGGGACTCCTAGGATTCCGGAGTATAGCAAGCACAATACCTCTCTCCCAAACAGAAGAAAAGAACGGGGAATTACAGACCTCACAGAGTAACTCACTCCTTGGGAAGGCAGTGAGAGAAATTATTGAACTGTCATCTATCCAACCTTGGGCTGGATGTCTGATCTTTGAAAGCAAGCAGACCCAGGGGATGCTGTGTGTATGGTGTATCTGAAGTTTTTGACGTGCTCCCACATGTAGTGTCACTAACAGGTTACTATCAGAAAGCTCCAATGAAGGGTTCTGGGATGTAGTTTGCTTGTTGGATATTGTCATCATTAACAGCTGTGACTGCAGCCAAACCTGGCACTAGTGAGAGCCGTGGCCTCTGATTGTGGCTGCTGTTACGGCTGCCTTCAGGTGCTGCCACAGGGGCCATACAAGTGAGCAAGGACCCGCTGTCCTTTCCATCAAGAGATGGGTCTGGACACCCTTTCTGTGCTGCATCCTCAAGTGAGGACTCAAGCTCTGTCACTTCATCCTTGCAGTTTTACCCTGTTTCTGTAAGGCTGTGGCTGCCCCTTTCTCTGGCTCAGGCCTGGTGTCATGTTGTCAATAGGAAGTGCAGCCTTCACCCTGCCACGAGCTTTGTACAGGGTCCATCTCCGCTATTGGGCTGAGTTTGCTTATGCCTAGGAAGCTCCAAGAGCAGCAGATTAAGTCCCCGTGCTCTCTGTGGGCCAGTGCAGACAAGGAGACTGCTCGTAATCCTGCCTTCTTGTAGACACGTGTAGCTCTCCCTTGTGTCTGTGGGCATGCGGTGGTGAAATGCATCTCTGGAGCGTTTACACCAAACTTAATCTGCTCCACTCCATGGAATTGAATAAGATGATCAGTTTAGTCCTTTTTAGCCTCACATTTGTATTATTCTGGGATAGTGACAAGCCTAATATAGACCAACCCTGTTATGAAATAATTTTCAACTTTGAGTCTTAGAGCTGACCAATGACAAGATTTTATGAAGCTTATATTTTCATTAAATAAGTGATTTCAATCTGCATCAATCCTACAGTTTCAGTGGGAATGCCTGCTTTCAGTGGGCAATGTGAAGATAATGTGAAGGGAGTGTGAAACTTAAGATGTTTGCTTTGTATTCTTCATTACTTGGTATTAATGCATTTGTAAGTAAAACATTTTTTAGGCTTTAAGCAGGCTGTGAGTCACATTTTAGTTATCACCAGTAATACATGCTGAGGCTGCATCTCCTAACAACCAGAAAATAATAGATTTTGAGAGGGTTTTATAATGCACTTTTATTTTTTTTAATAAGATTTATACAGTCTTATACACAAAAGCATCTGAACAAGGAGCATGGCATTGAGGAAAATCATAAAGGGCTACTGAGGTGCGAAACAGTTTTGTGTTAGTAGATAACAATTTCTGCAGAGCTTGTGAATCTGTACAAGATGGTCTACATTCAGATATATTTGCTGATCCCAATATGCAAAGTTAGTTGCTGCCAACCAAGACTGTGAACGTGTTACAAGCAGTGGAGGTAGTGCCATGATAAAGATAGTAAGTGCAATGGGATCTGTGGAGGTATTTTTAATGGCCAGACCTTGGCCTCTAGTACTGACAACACATATTAATTGATGTAGTTCTTTACCTCAGAAAGATCTGAAATGTGAGCTCAAATGGAGACAAGATTTATTTTTCTGTAATAGGCAGAAACAAGGATTTTGGAAAAAAAAAGGCTTAAGATTTTTAGTGAAACTTGTTCTGTACAATAATTGTTTGAGATATCACATAACTACTGAAATCCAGAAAAGAACTCATAAATGTGCATATTTGTGTCCTAGTTCTTGCTTACTACGCACATAACATCATGCACCTGCTTGCATACTTGCTGATTTGTGGATTAGGAGAATTTTGGAATGCATTTTGTGAAACCAAATATAGGAACATGATAAATATAAGGATAAGGTTTAGCAGTGTCCTGAGTTTTTTGTTTTTGTTTTCAGTATGAACAATAGTATATTCACCTTAAAGTCATGCTTTTTTAAATTTATGATGTTACTTTATTAAGAGTTATCCAGACATATGAACCAGTGGGAGTTGGGGGGCAAGATACAACACAGAATATGCAAAAGCAATGGGTTAATCAGGCAATCTAGATGTCTGGAAGAGATATGAAGGTAAATGTAAAAAAAATTGATCCAAATTCAGGTACAAGGACAGGGTTTCAGAGGGGTGGAAGACACTGTGTGTTCAAATTACAAAGTACCAATGCTAGCAGTGTGTAGAGTGTTGGCCAGATGAGTAAGGGAAGGATCAGTCCAAGGATGCAGCCAAGGATGAATCTTTTGTTCTAAAATATCTGTTATAAAGATCAGGGATGTTGAACTCACTTTGTATGGGAGACTTGTTTAAAGATAACTTAGTAAAAGTATTTGAAATCATAAGGGGGTTTTATGAAATGGAGTATCATTAGCTGAGCTTGCTGCTTGGGAACATTAATATCCAGAACAAAAACAAATGGCTAGAAAATTACTCATGAGTATGAAATAAAGAATGATTTATTTCCAGTGTAGCTACAAGAGAAATTTTCAGTACAGTGGATTATCAGACTGGTGAGCAAAAGAAACAAGTGAAAGGGAGTTTTGACAACTGGACCTAAATGTGGATTGACCAGGCTTTGCTCGCCAGTGAACAGGCATGCAGACGAGACTGAGCACAAGTTTTCCCTTTGTGCCATCTCGCCACACACTCGCAGTTGGGCCAGGGGGAAGCAAGTCAGTGTCTGCTCGGCCGTGCATGTCCAGCACAAGCGCATTCACACACAGACGGAGGAACAGCACCATCTGCAGCTGAGTGCTTGTGCTGGCTGCACCCACTGCTGTCCCCTGGGGAAACTCTGTGCCTGAAGGTCACTATTGCAGGGCTAACCAGTGATTAAATTATGCCAGAATTTGCGTTCTTTTATTTTGAATATAATGGGTGCAGCTTAGTATAGGCTTCAGTACAAAATAAAATATCATGACCAGGATATGTATTTGGAGTTTGTTATGTCCCCAGAATTTCTATCAAAATTTTGGTTAAAAAAAAAAAAAGGAAATTAAAGAACATAAGAGAGAGACGGGGAGTGGATGTAGTTCTGCACAGAACAGCTTCTGCTCCCTGATCTTTAGGGGTGCCATTGGGTTGGCAATGGACCACAGCTCAGAGCCTGGCTGTACTGAGCAGGCTGGTGGGATCTAAATTACTCGAGGTGGAGTGGCCTTGGGGTGTATCAAGCAACACTCGTCGTGTATGTTATGTGGGGCGATCTAAGAAGTCTGCAGAGCAAAATAAGTGGTACTGAAGACATTGGAGGAAGCAGTCTTCCTTGGCAAATCAGTCATGTGAAAATATTGACAAATCCGATATTCTGACAATTACACGCTGCATTTTTGCAAGGATCTTGTTGCAACCTGTTCAGAGCTTTTAGGAAGAATGGCATAAATCATGCTTTGTGTGTGTTGGCATGGTAAATCTTTTTATTTTTGCATAAGAACAAAATACAACTCTTTGTATAAGATCTTTCTATTCTTTATTCATGTCTTACATTTATTTGCCATGCAGTTAGAACTGGCAGTATGCTTCCTTTGTATTCAAAAGGTGAAAAGACTGAAAGATACAAATTTTCAAAACTTACAGAAAGCTGTTTCCTCATTCCTCACGTCTAGTGCTTGTCGTACAATTTGTCTTCTAGGAACAATCTTCAATACATTTTTAAGAAACTGAAAAATTAGGGAAGCTCATGAGGATGTCAGGATCTTAGGTGGTGGCCAGAGCAAAGTTTCAGTGGTCTGAATGCTGATGACATTTTCTGTGGAATGGTGCAATTGCAGCAGCTTTTAACCGTCCGTGTCTGTTATCTCAGAAAAAGTCTTTCACTGTAGCTGAAAATCTGAAGCCCTCCCCAAGATCCAAAATGTACTGAAGTGAATGGGAGTCTTAAATGACCTTTCTACAGGCATTGAGTCAGATTAAAATTTGGAGTTTATTGTTAAACCAGTGGTGGCCTTGTGCCAGTTGTCATTTGGATTTATCATTGACCTCAGCGGTAATTAAGACCTGACCTTATTTTTTTTTTTTTTTTTTTTTTTTCCAAACACACCCCCTGCAGCCCTAACTTTTGAGTCCTATCCCATTTTCCTTCTGAGGAGTTGGTAGCGCTTTGTATCTGGGCTGTGCATTTAATTAACTTCGCTTCCCCAAGCGAACAAAGTGGTACTTGAAAAGACTTTTCCCAGGCTGTGTAGCCTGAAAGGCCTCTGTTGGCTCTGTAGTATTGTAATTCTTGATGATGCCTGGGGATAATGCTGTTTTTTAATAAAGGCTTGTCAGCAAAACTTCAGTTTCTCAAAAACAGGAATCAGATTTTATTTGACTGCTGCCAGTTCTGCAAACTGGAAGGAAAGGCCTGGTTTGGCTTGTCTCAATGATCGCTTCAGCTTACCTGTAACACAGATAAGAAAAATCCCAATATTTGAAGAAAGATACGTGATTATGCTCGTCTGCTTTCTTCAGCTTGTACAAACTGGAACAGTTGCAAGTGTGTGAGCACAAAGTCAGCCTTGGCTCCAAGGCCTGCGGCCCCAGGGTCGCGCAGTTGCCTCACTTCCTTGAGGGAGTTCCTGGCCGCCCTGGCGCATGGGAGTAGCTGCTGGCTGTTCCTGCCTTATCTGATCATACGCTCTCTCTGGCCTCTTTTGCCTTCTCCTCAGTATTCTGCAACACACGATTTCCTTTCCTTCCTATGCTGTTTCAATTGAGAATGCAGTCCCTTGCATTTTAGGCACTGGGCTGAGGCATGCTGTGCTGTAGCACCAATGTCTGTGAGGTGTCTCTGTGCCAGGTGTGCATCCACTGTATACGCAGAAAGGGCCACAACACGATTTTCCTGCCAGATTTTCTTCTGCAGCAGAAAAAGGGGGGAGATTGTTTTGTTTTCACATAATTTTAGCAGGGCATGTTCTCTCCTTCCTTTCAACACCAAGCAGTTTTTGCTTGCAGGTAGAGCAGGGACAGACTTTCCCATGTTATCCATACAGGCATATACAACCAGATTTTGTTCAATATCAACACAACACAACTAAAAACGTTAAGAAAAAAAAAAATAAGACATGCCTAAGTTTCATCCTACTTTTTTCTTTTGTACAGTTGTGGTCAGATTCGCTACCTGGCTGTGGCTCCGTGAAGTACGTCAGTGAAAGAGGCTTTAGGTGACTTCACCGCCAAGACCTATATTCACAGCCTGTAGCACATCTGATTCATATGGCTTGTTCTTTGTCATGGCCCATGGCAAAACCAGAAGTCACTGTGCAGATTCAGTTCAGATGTGTAGTTATCTAGGGCTGTTGAGATGTGTTAGGGTGCTTAGGACAGGTTTGTGAGAGACTAGCATGAAGGACTTCAGCAAATCTTCATCCTTCTGGAGAAGAAGCTTTGGGCCAAGTGCCATAACCCTCAGCACATGAAATGGTCTTAGTCTTATGCCCATGCAGCTAAATCACAGCTTCATTTTCTGTCAGTGGAAATGGGAACCAGGCAGACTGAAGGCAGTGGTGTCAGGTTTGTTGTGACACCAGCCTACAGAAAAGGAAATCAATCCTGTGGCTTAGGGCCTTTAACTGCAGAAGGGGAATTGTACACGAGGTTGTAACTGATAACAACTCGATTGCAGGGTCAACCAAATGCTGAACAGTATGATGAAGCTATGCAAGTTATGCAGAGTATTAATTCTCTAGCTTTCGGAGGCAGCAACCATCTTTACGGTCTTCATTTGTAGAGTGCCTAATGTGCTGGGAGCTGGGACAGGATTACAGCTCTGTGTCTGCTACAATTTTAAAAGCTGTTTTTATTAGTGGCAGTGCAGGTTCCTCAATGCAGAGCTTAAGTTTACTGGGAATGTATGATATGAAAAATATCTCATGATCATATCAAGGGGGGTGGAGCTTTACTTGACACAAACATTGTAGTACGCATGCCAGAAGAAGAAGATCAGAAGATGAATCATCTCTGAAACAGTACATGAAATCTTCCCTGTCTCCTTTTGACTGATGAAGCCATTTTGCTTCTTGTTTGTCATATGCCCCATAGCCACTAAATACCTCCCACATCTTCCTTAAGGAATCTCTTGTCATGCCCAAATTATCAAATCTCCCACACTCACATGGATATATTGCAAAAAGCTGCCGGAGGCAGCATGTAACCTACTTTGCACGTGGACCTTGCAGAGTGTAGGGCTGACAATTCTGCTGTTTTATTGAAAAGCCACAAGAAGTCTTAATGAAATGCAAGGAGGGTCTGCAAATCCTGTGAATCCATCCAGGAACTCCCACCTGAATACGTGTGGTATGACAGGTTTTGAAGGAGTCTGAATGTGTCAGGAAAAACAGCAGTGAAGCAATACTTGATTTTGTGTGCTTAAAGATCTAAGAATTCATTATATGTGTTGAGGCAAAACCTGCCTGAGTGATGATTGAGAGAGAGGTTTTTTGAGTTTTTCCTCAAGTGGCAATGTAGGATCTCTTGAGAAGCACAAGGTGTTCCTTCTATATGTGGCCTCCTGTGTTGAGTGAACACCTTTGCTATACATCAGTTGCCTAAATACATCTTTTTTGGTGCACATCTGTTGCTCAGGGCATTGGAACAAATTCTATATTATGTTATCCTGTGCTAGCATGTCACAGTAGTATGTCCTAATTAATCTTCTCAATAACTGTCAGTCAATGGCGGAACTAAGAAAGAAGTCTAAGGCTTATATTGCTAGTTTTCCTGTTGTGAAACCTCTATGGCACTTTCTTCATAAACAGTATAGATTTATCACTGAAACATTTGTGACATCTAGAAAGATGAGTTGGGGAAAATGTTTGTTTCTTAAATACTTCGGAAACCTCAGAGTATAAGAAACAAACTGAAGGTAAACAAATGTACATTGTGAGAGACAGGCCAGAGGTTAAATCATCTTTAAGGCAAAAATTCTACTGCATCTAATGAAAAAACAAAATGGACAGATTAGAAACTGTTGAATTTTGTGATCTCACAATTCTGCACGTTACCATTGTCAGGAATTCTGTGTTGAAAAAAGCAGAGACATTGACTTGTGTGTTTGCCGTGGTTCTTCAGTAGTACTGGTCTGGTGTGTTTTAGATGCACATCCCTTTCCTCTGTCCTTAACCTGATGTCCTCCCTTGTCTCTAGTCGCCAGCCCTCACGGTGGCTCTGGTTTGGCTTGGGATTCAGTTCTCCTAAGGGAGCTGGAGAGCGACACATCCTGGCCAGAGGGGCAGGGAGGAGGGGGACCCTCTCACAGGGTTTTATTGTAGAAACATTGCCTGCTTTTGTGGGAAAGCGTATAGCTCACAGTTTTCCATGGTTCTTTGAATAGAAAAATAAAAAGGCACAGTTGTTTTGGGTTAAAAAATGAAGACCCTTGTGCTTTTCATTTTTTCAGCATTTAGCATAATGAAATCTAGTATTGGGGGTTTTCATGTTATCTTTGAGGCTTTCTTTTTTTTCTGCCACATATATACTAGGAGAACATTTGTTTCTTTGTTTAGCTTAACAGCAGTTCATATTCCCAGAGATTTTTTCCTGTGTCTTTTTTTTTTAAATTAATTGCACATTGGATTTTTAATCACAATTGGGATTAAATTACATTGTATATGTGTGTAAGTGTATAAAGCTATGTATGAGAGTGATGTTATGTATGTACCTTGATTGCATCTGCAGAATCTTTATAAACGGTTTGGAAAGTATTATCTGTTGTAATTCCTTATGGAACAGTCTTCTAGATGACTTGTTCTGGCTAGTCTTCAGCACGAACAGAAGTATAATCTGATACTATTCCCAATTAAGATGATGGTCTTTGTAAAAGCAGGTCACATGGTGGTTTCATGTTTAGAAGTTGGAGTAAGAAAACCTGAATTAAAAAACACTTATCAAGCTGATCACCAGTATGGAGGCAGTGATTTATTCAGTAAGATGGATCTAGAAATGCCCCTGAAAGTCAGGTAAACAGAACTATTGTGTAAGGCCAAAGACCTGGGTTGATTCCTGCTGTCCTCATCATGCACACAGAAATGCTGGCAGTCAGGGAATCGTCTTACAGGTCTTGTATTGGAAGTGCAGTTTGTCACTAGTAGATGTGAAAACTTCAGAAGAAACTTGTGATGTTGTATTTTATCGTCTATAAGCTTAGGAAGTTTATGATCTGGTGCCTTAATGGGAATATCGGTGAATCAACATTAAATTGTAGCCAGTAAGCTACAATGCCCTCAATGTCTGCCCTGACTGACAGTATCAAGCATCTCTGCATCTGAGAAGGGAGGCCCTTTGTTTCACTTCTAAAGAGCAGGTGGCTGAAATTTTTAACAGTTTCAAATAAGGTTATACTTGAGCTAGCTAAGCTAACGCTAAAACCCAAGAAATAGGCTTATGGGCACGCATCTTTCAGCTTTGCTGTACCCATCAGAAAAGTGAAAGTTTTGGCTGTCTCTCTTCTCATTACTTCTGCTCCCTCACCCATGGTTGGCCTCCCAGGATCTGCTGGTTATCAGCTCTTCTCAATCCGTTTCAGTCAAAAGAGGTCAAGTGGCAAAGGCTGGCTGTCTCTTAGGGAGCACTGGGGAAGATGATCCAACGGGTCGGTGACCGCCGGCAGAAGAGCATTGCAGAGCCATCAGGAGTGTTAACCTCTGCAGCTGGTGGGAAGAGCTGTATGTGCCCTTGGCTTCCCCAGATCAACTAAACATCGTATTTCTTTGGAATGATGTATACGGATGTGTGACCTGTTGGGAAAACTCATTCGGCACTGGGAAACATGTTAATTGGTGGGCCATATGGCTTGATTAGTAATATGTTTGAAGGCAGAATGTGCATTGACTTCTGGCCTGACAACAGTGAACGTGCGTGCTGAGGCTAATACACGTGCCAAGACAGGATTTTGCTCTGTGCATTTTTTCACAGTTCACTGAGTCTAGCTAGCGTCATCTGTAAGTGATCAAGATTTAGGTCAGAATAGGTGAATGTCTGGTATCGTTTAAACTGTCAGATACTGATTTTTGGTTGCTATACGCATTTGTTGCATAGAACTTGACACTGTTTTTCTTCTTCAATAAAATGAAGTAAAACAGTATGATTGTAGACAAGGATGTGAATTTGCCTGTTATTATAAAGAATTTAGATTTGTAAATTTGTCATGAAAGTGAAAGTTGAGGTATGTGTACGCGTGGATATTAAAATATAACTGTTTATATGACTGAATTATTTGGTATAAATGGGGAACTTAAATTTTACTTTTGCATTTATCTGTGCAGGTTCGAAAACATGTGAATGACCTATATGAAGACCTAAGAGATGGACATAACTTAATCTCGCTTCTAGAAGTCCTTTCTGGAGACACCTTGGTAAGCTTTTAAATCAGAATGCAGGAGTTCCAGTTTGTTATATATACATACACTCTGTTAACTCTTAGGATACTGACTGCTGGAAACTTCTTTGATATTTTCCATAACCTGTGACTTGATGCCAAAGACACAAGTTATATTTCTGATGGTAAAATATTGCACCATGAATCCTGTAGGAGAATGCAGTCTGTTTTCTTCATTTATTGTGGTCAGGGAGACTTTTTTTCTTAATAGGGTAATATGCTAGTTTTTCTGCTCTTCCCTTTTCTTTATAATTTTTCTTTTAACAAGTACTGGATGCTTAATATCCCTTCCCATTAGAGGCAGTAACTTACAAATAGCAAGGGTAAAATGTCCCTGAAATTGTCTAACACACTCCTCAGATGTCATTTCCTTTCTTTGTGAGCATTACTTCCTTTGCTTGGTATTTGTTCTCTTCGTTATGTTCTTCTTTTCATGCTCTTCTTTTCATTTGTGGTCTGTCTTGTGTCTTTGCTGTCCTGTCTCCTGTCTGTTATATTCATTAGCCAAGAGAGCGAGATTTTTTGAAGACCTTACGGTTGGTGAGTTCAACAGAAGCATGCGCATATGAACAGCATGAGGATGTGGAGGATGAGGATAAGGGGGTAGGTGCCGACCCCCATAACTGTACTAACATAGTGTTTGAAGTGTGGTGTCTGCTAATGTCGATTCTTAGTTCAGTGTTCTGCAGTAGTTCCATAGAAAGGACAAAAGAACTCGTGTTGGTAAACCAGGATATGTATGTTTAAAATAGAGGTATGGTAAGGACAAATTTTTTTGGCCTTTTCTTATGAACAGCTAAAATGCTAAGGTTTAACATACCTATTTGTTTACTTTCACTAAGCTGTACAAAACCAAGGTGCAACATTATCAAAATCCTATGGGACTTTTTTTTCAATTAGGGAATTACAGTAGTTCCAGAAATTTCATTAAACCAAGATTTTGTACATGCAATCTCTATTGCCAATTTACAATTAATTCAGAAAAAGCCTTGAAGGCTTTAAAACGATGGCAGAAAATTGGTTTGTCTTAGTTAGAAGCCTCATCCACAGTGTATTTGATGTAATATTGGATAATATTTTGAAATGAGGTAATTTAGAAGTGCAGATCTATTTCTTAGAATTTATCAAATGTAATAGTTACTTTTTTCAAAGCAGATAGTCAAAGTAGAAGTTACGTGACAACTGTGTGTAGGGCTACCAAGTATATGGATAGTTTGCAGGATTCATCTTTCTGGCAACAGATGCTGAATTACTGTTTCACTGTGTTTCAGCCATCCAGAAGGGAAATATCTACCTATGAAGTATAAAATGCTGAACGCTTGTTAGTCCAAGAAGCTATTCCATGCCTTTCTAGAACCTGCATTGTCAGTGTTTGCTACAGCAGCTTGTTGTCATAGGGCCTAATTATGTTCTTGGCTCCGTGTGTGTCGTGCTGCAGTTGTGATTTCAGTGGAATATGTGTGCTTTTTTCTAGAGGCATAACATACTTCAAAATGCTGCATTTTAGCTATATATTAGGAAAAAAAAATATTTCCCCTCTGAGATCCTCAACCTTTATTTTGTGGCGGTTTGGGATTTATCTCTGTTTTGGAAAACAAAGTTTCTCTCTCTGTTTTGGAAAACAGAGTTCCAGGTCTGCAGTCCTTCATTGCATCCATGGAAGTTATTCAGTAGCGAGGGCTGCAGGGAATGATCCTGGGCTCTCAGTGTGAAAAAGAAAGAGCTAAATCAAAGGTTCTACAATGGAAATTAAAGTTTTTTTGTGTTTCAGTTTATGCTTCTTATTCAACTCCATTTTCCCATGTTTTATTTTGGCAAGCATCTGATACTCCACAGGGGGAAAAAAGTCAAATGAGGAAGGCTTGGGTTTATCTTTGCGTTTCACAGCGATTGAGGAAATACTCATATTCATGGCTGAGCCCTAGCAGTTATAGTTTGCTTCCATTTATTGCTGTAAAAGTTTCTGAAAAATCTGAAATAAGGAAGAAGAACATAAGGATTTGGGTATTATGATGATAAAAAATTAACTGCTTTCCCATTGTTGATCTGTGGCAGCTAAGTAAAGTATTCTTTTTCTGTGTGATTCTTCTTCTTGGTGATTTTACACTAACTGCATGCAGTTTTGCCATGTTTCCATTAACACACCACTCATTTCACAGATTCTTGCTCATATGTTTTTGATTTGAGAAGAGTGATTAGTTTTATTCACGCTTTATAATGTTGACCCAAGTCAAGAGTTTAAATTTACGCTCTAGGGCTGTATATGTTATGTCTTTTTGGAGGAAGGTATTATATTTATTAGATGCCTTGGTATTGCTGTCACAATGATTATGCAATCATACCATAAATAAATGGTGTTCAATCATAAAAGTGCATACAGAGATAAGCTTTCCATTACAGTTTACCAGGGCAACATGAACGTCCATGACATTACTTATATTTTACTTTGCTTAATACATTGTAAGTATTTTATAATGACACATTGTAGTTTTTGGTTTCTGTAGATTCACGTGGGGCCTTTTTTTAGCTGTCTGGGCTGAAGTAGTACTTTACAGGGAAACAGCTATCTGCCAGCATGGAGCAAAGTTGCACCTTGGGACACTGATCTCCCTTTCCACCCATTGTACTAAAATTTTCAACTACTGCTTTCAAAAAAAAAAAAAGAAAAAAGAAGTCATTAAAGCACACTTTTCCACCAAAGACATTGGCTACTGGCTTCATTTAAAACTATAGAGCCTAGAACATTTTATGTGGTATTTTTTGAGCCAGACTGTTTGTTCCTTTGTCTGAAATGGAAATCTCACAACTATTGTTTTCCAATTTTAGCCCCGAGAAAAAGGTCGGATGCGTTTTCACAGACTCCAGAACGTCCAAATTGCACTTGACTATTTGAAAAAACGCCAGGTATGGTGAACATTTTAATAAAAAGTGTTAATAAAAATGCATAACCAGTAGCTAATAAATAACAGCAATAATAAAAAAAAAAGTCTTCCTTGGTCATTCATGCACACTGTATAACAGCTGCTGGTATAGGGCTGGCTTGATACTAAAGAGGAGAAAATTATGGGGAAGATCCACAGGAATTGCTTATAATAGATTCAAAATCTTGCAAGCTGATCAAACACCAGCTGGTATGTATTATTTTTTTTACTTTTTTTTTTTTTTATTTGCGCAAAATGCATATTCAGCGAAATTAGAACTCTGTATGGCAGTCACTTGCTTTGATGATACTTCTTTTGGAAAACCCTTTTCAAGCCTTGTTACTGATAAAACCAGAACTCATGCACTAGAAAGTCAGTAGTCACCTGGGCTGTAGAAGGTTCGGTTTTGATTCCACCTTCAGACCAAACACTTGAAAACTGCACTCCTTTGTGGTTTGCTACTGCAGTGGAATGAGTTTTTATGCTTTTACATTTCTTTTAGAAATTTAAGATTCTCTCTTTCTCCTTTTGCAAAGGAGAATGCCAAAGCCAATTCAAAAATGTCAAAAATTTTATTGGAAATTAAAACTGCATCTCTGTGTAACCCATCCTTATGAACTGATGCTGGAAATGAGCTGTTTGGTTGATTTTGATTGGTTTAGTTTGTGTTTTTTTTTGCTACTTGAAAAGGGTGAAAAAATACAAGGTAGAAAAAACACGAACAGATACTTAATTTAGTTTTTATAACGGGTTGCCTCTTTCTGTTGTGAGTGCAGTGGCAGACTTTAGGTCATGGGTTGATGTTTGTACGCCAAGAACTCAGTCCTGCTTCCCTGAGTTCAAAGGGAACCTAAGTAAACTATTGAACAAAAATGCTACGAAGTAAACGAAAGGCTACTTGAACTGATGATCACAATGGCATTTTTATGCAGCAAGACCTTTGGATTTGTGCTGCACTGTGCCTTATTCTCTATGCCAGAGCTGAGGTACATGTCACAGGACATGTAAAAGCAGATCATCCTCTCTCCCTGGGAACAGCAGGTCTCCCTCATGTGGCTGTTGATTGTGATCTGAGAATTTTTGTGCTTTCTTCATCGTTGCAGTTTTGTGAAGGTGTAAGCTGTACCCTAGCTTACAAAATAATTGTATGCTGTTGGTGTTCTTGGGTAAAAGTTTTAGCCCACTCCCCCCCCCCCCCCTTCTTATAGAAGGGGTCCAAGCCTGGAGTGAGGGCTATGAAAGGTTTTGAAGGCAAAGGGACTTTTCCAGAGACTGGGGTCCAGCTCAGGAAGGAAAGGCAGAGTTAAAGAGGTGTGGTGCTCTTGTTATTTCTTTCTAAACCATATTTAGGAGGTAACTCGCTCAGGGTGGATGTATAACCTCCAGACACAATGCTTTATTGTAACTTAGGTTAGAAAGAGTCTATACATGGATAATTCTGGAGCCTGACTTGGGGGAGGAAAATAAAAAAATACAAAGAAAAAAATAAAGAGGAAACATATTTGACTATCATGTAGAGCTTTGCCAAACACAAACAGCTTTCATATGCAGTGAGAGGAAAACATTTGGATGTCTTTCATTTCTTTTTTTGAACTGGGGAATACACTTTCTTCCAGAGAGAGTGCTTATTTTTTTCTTTTTTTTTTTTTATTATTTCTTTCTTTTTTTCTTTAGTTTTTCTTTTTTTTCTCCTAATAGTTGAGATTATGTCTGCAGAGCAAACAGAGAACATGCCTTTGCTTGTTTAGTGTAGATAACAGGACATATGTTAAAAAGCATATGCATGTAGCTTTACTAGAAGCATATGCATGTAATTTTACTAGCAAAAGCATAAAATACCTTTTATCTGAGTCATTAATTGCTAGGCTACCTGGATAAATAAGACAGAGAGAAAAAGAATGGAATAATAAAATACAACAAAGAAAATAGTATTATTAAATTTACTCTGAACGTGAGTTTATTGGAATGGCAAAAATACCAACCTTTGTTTTAACCCTGTTAACTTTTTCATGTTTACAGCGTTGTGAATGAGTAAAACAGCAGAGGTGATAATCTTTGACACTATTATTTTGGGGATAATAAATGCTTGATATTATCGAGCTAGGTTGTTGTGCTTTAACAGGCCAGTTCTCTTGTTGCTGGATTCTGTCTTTGATACGGGAGAGCATGGGGAAAGGCAGTGATCACTTCCTGAGTTTTGGCATTGCCCTGAGACCGATATACCACAGTTACAGATCAGCAGCATGTTCTTGTTATCCTTTCGCCATCTATCACACCTCCCCCCTTTGACATGGGCCAAGATGAAGGGCATTTGGCACAGGGAGCAGATTTGCTGGCATAGTGACAGCTGAGGGATCTCCTCAAGTCAGTGTGGGTGGGAAAGGGTGATTCCTGGCAGGCCACAGGCAGCCAGAATTTAATTCCTTTCAGCTTTTGAGAACTAAAGAAAATAACTGAGTAGGTTCAGGAAGTGAGTAATGCTTCCTTTATAGTCACGCCTGTGTAGTGCGGTATGTATTTTTGGCATATTTATTTCAATTCTGTGTGTTTTCTTCCCTCATTGGCAGGTGAAACTGGTTAACATTAGAAATGATGACATAACAGATGGGAATCCCAAGTTGACTTTGGGGTTGATATGGACCATAATTTTGCACTTTCAGGTAAGTCTAGTTTTGTTTGGCAATGTGTTTTCACCCAGATTCCTGCATACGTTTATAATGAGTGGGTCGATTTGCTCCGGATAGCCTGTGCAAAAATACACATTATGCCTCTAATGTGAATTTGAAGGTTTTGATAACTCTTTTTGGTGATATAAACTAAATCTTAAGGTGTAGTTTGCTGTCTAATTTCTTGTCTGTGCAGTTATAGAATATACCTTGGTTTTCAAACAGTGTTAAAGACAAAGATTGGCTTTCTGCACTTGGATAAATAGAGGCCTTACTTTATCCTACAGACCGGTTTAGTTGAATATTGAAATAATAATAAAAAAGTTCTAAACCTTATTTCGTTCTGGATCATCTAAATTTCTTTCCTGATGCAAGTCTTGTAGCAAGCACTACTTTCAGCATTTCAGTTGGTAACAGTTCAGCATTTGTTTTTAGTACAATAACCGTGATGGTAACACGGGTCACACTAGGTGGCACTCTGATTGTTGTACAGTGGGCAGATTGTGTACAGTATAATGCAGCCTTACAGTCTGCGGTGTTAAATTGCTCCTCAAAATGGGGCCCTCACAATGGCTGTGGCTGTAGATGATGTAATTCAGATGACAGATAATTCCCATTTACTTACTGCAGCATTGTTAGCAATAGACTTGGTGCTGTGCAGTCATTTTAAATGGTCGAAACATTACACGATTGTACAGAAAAAGCATGGTTCACTTAAGAATGTCTTGCACTAGATTTATGATGGGAAAAAAACACCTTTTAAACAAACAAACAAAACCACAAACAACTGCTAGGGTCTTGTTTCCCTTCTTGCGAATTGTAAAGAGGATCAAAAGACACGAATAGGACCAATGTGGCAATGGTCTAACCATGGTGGGCAGCTCAGCCAAGGCCAATGTGCAGGGTAAAGGAGAATCTTAACTGTTCAACATCTACGAGGCCCTGAAGTTCCCTCAACCTCCCTGTTATCTCAGTCTTTAGCTTAACTTCTATGTGGTATATGGAGAAAGAAGTCTGGGCATAAGTATGTTTGAGCATGACCCACAGAATAAGCCATGGATGAATGTTGCTGCATTTTAAGAAGTAGAGATTATTAAAAACATGGATAGAAGCAGATAGTGGTAATGAAACTTTTAACTGATGTATGCTTTATCTTTGATCTTTCTGAACCTCATGAGTAGGTTTTTGCAGGATGAAATTTTTATTTTTTCTTGCTAATGGAAGCATGGGACATGGGGTATGGTTTTGGATGCTTACAGGAAGTGATGAAAGCTAGCATTATTATTTCTACCTGTAAAAAAAAGTCAAGAAAGAAAAACATAAAGTGTCTAATTTAGGTGAGCTGGCATGACAAAGATTTTCCACTGTAAGTTACCCATCTCTGTGTGAAATATGTAGGACCATTTAAATTGTAGCTGAAACACTTCACTCTGTCCTGACCCTCAGTAAGTTGACGTAAATCTCTACCAGTGTAATTCAGGTCTTGTAAATCTGTCAGATTTCATTTTTTCAAAATAATTTGTTAAAAAATCTATGTTAAAATATTTTTAAGAATGAATAATGCTTAGACTGAATATTAAACCGCATTAGTACATGCGAAGTAACTGAAGAAAAGGATTTTATAAAACTATTTCTGTCTTTTTAGTAGTAACAACTGCAGTATCTATACTGAATGCAAAAGGGATATTCACAAGGTGATGGATGCTCTGTGCTAACCTGTGCAACCTTAGCATTTGCCTGTATGCCACTTCCTTTGAGGATTCAGGAAGTTTGGTGTTGTTGGCACCTGTGTATGTCAGATTCAGGTTTAGAATACACAAGGAAATTCAGAAGAATGTGTGTACACACTTAACAGGTTTTTTTTTTTCACTCAGATTTTGAATGGGGAAAAATATGAATTGAAATGTCTAACAGCAGTCTTAATGAAAGAGACGAAGCTTTGTGACAATAAGAGTGTTTATGCATGGAGTAATCCTATATATATATTGGGAAAGTTGTGGTGAGATTCAATGCTAAATTCTCCCTGTAATCTGATAATCTGAGGGATAGAGGTTTGGTCTATACAGCTGGTATAGCCTGGAGAGTGATTCAGCTAACCACCTTCTGAAGCCTCTCTCCATTTGACTAAACATAAACATCTGTTCTAGTTGGAGATTTATGAGACGCCCACGTTAAGTATGAAAAGTATGACAGGTTTTATGGGAAGCACACTGTCAGCTGGGGAGAGACTGAGATCAGGCAGGATAAGATACATCTTAAATGGAAGTAAACATGTTTAGCAACAGATTTGAGACCTGGGGGCCCAGTCAGTACAGCGGGTGGAACTTGGTGGAGCAATTCAGATGACTCCTGTAGTAAGTGCTTAGAGTACCTACTGAGCAATTCAGTTGCCCAGCATAGGCTCTTGCTGTGATCTGAGATGAAGCATCGTATCCTGCCTCACCTGTAGGTGCAGATGCTGTTATGAGGAGAATTTCCTAAGGTCTTTTGTTGCATCTGCCATCCCCATGTAGATATCCTAGATGTCTAGTGTCTCAGATGTTCTAGGTGGGCTTTCTGTTTTTGTGTTTACTTCAGGGCACGTTAGCTTGTTGTTAGAGGTCTGATAACTGTACTAACTAGATCTGCCAGGCTTGATTCAGTTGCACGAAGACAGATGTCATTTGAGGTTCATTACCATACCCAGGACATGCATGTGGAGTTCTCTGATGAGACACCAGGTCTATGAGATCTGTGTTCCTCTAGACTTGCAGCTGCAGGCCAGCAGGGATCTAGCAAGGTATCTCATAGGGCTCTAGAAGCCCGTGTTTAGGAAACTGCCTCAACTGAATAAAAAGGGCTCCTAGAGACCTAGCCAGCATATAAACACCTATACAAAGACACCCACACCAGGTGTCTTAATTTGGACTGCCCCTTAAAATTTCTCGTCATTTGCAGAAGTAGTTATTTCTCAGCGAGTCTAAGGGTCTGTTTGCTGTGTTATGTTATTGCCTCTGTTTCATCATTGTTGGTGATCTTAGCAGCATCGCAATGTGGGATGTAGTCAAAAGGTGAGGGATTCTTTTGCCTATTGTTTGTGGTTTCTTGTTTCTCTGAGTCATGGCACTTATCTTGGGGATAATATTTCCTCAAAACAGAAAATCCTTCTGAGTATTGGAATGAATTTAGAAATGATTTAGGGGAAGGACGTGATGAACAAAAAGGAGATGATAAGCATTTGAGGATTAAGTTTCTATTGCATCTGAGTTATGTCTAGAGATGTTTATGGCTTTCTGAGTCGGTACCACAATTAGATAAATGTAAGCTTTGTTCTGCATTATACCACTGGCTTTTGCAGCTGCAGCTGCACAAGTCCAAAAAATGTACATTCTTCTGTGGCCCAAGTAATTGTATATAAGATACAGAAATGGTAGAATAGGAAATCCAGTAGTTTACTGAGTTAAGTATGTTAGAAAATAACTTGTCCTGTAGTTATGGAAAATCCCTGAGACATGTGTTAGGATTTAGGCAAGCTTTCAATTATGCATTTCACATGCTTTTAGTAATATGTTTGTTTTGTTTTATTTTTTCTTTTTAATTTCAGTTTCATAATGCAATAGTTACTATTAGTTTGTGGCATCTCTATAACCTGCTAAATCAAGTTACACTGTTTTTATAATTATATGCTGCATGTATATATATCCAAATTAATATTTGAACAGATTTTTTCTTCAACACCCAATACATTTTCACTGATGACATTACAGATGAACAGCTATAAATAAAGGCAGATTCTGGACCTCAGAAAGTAACTACAGTTTTAGTAGGATAATTTCTCTGAAAATCAGTGATCATTTATTTTCAAACCACTGCAAACATTCTTTAATTTCACAATCTTTTAGAGTAATCTGTAATTGTTTAAAAACAAAGCAAAAACTGAAACCTGAAACTTTTAAGTGTCTTAAATTCAAGGCCTCTGTGAATTCAGGCCTTCACAATTTTCCGGAACTTCCAAGTCATGACTCAGTAGGTTTGTTTATTTATTTATTACTGTTTCATCATCATTTTGCAGCTCAGTAACTCCTGTGAAACACTCTTTCTTCCACTCTCCCCATCTCCCTGCAATCAGGCCTTTTTTACAAAAGGTTGCTTGTAAGGCTCCAGTCTGTAACGCTTTTGTCCAGACATTACGTTGCCGTCCAGCCCCCTCTAGAGAAGATGGGCTCTTTTTCCCAGGCCTCCTTATGGCACGTGTTACCTCTTAACATTTCTCTTGTCAGCCAGCAAATACTTTTTTGCTGTTGGTTCCCTGTAAGCCTTCAAGCCAAATTCATTGTTTATCAGTCCTCCACAAAGCAGTCCTTGGACTGTTCATTTGGGCTAGCGGATCAGCAGTTAAATATTTGCCTCTGTTGGGGAAAAAGGCAAGAAGCGTGGATTTCCTTTAGGTTACTTGGCGGAGATACAAAGCTACCCAGCCTTTTCTCAAGTTCCTGATACCTCTTACCACAGTTAGGTGTTTGGAGGCTGCAGTGCAATTAATATTACTTTGAAGCACTCTTGCATTGGTCACGAAGGCTTTGGCCTTCATTCAGGGTCTGAGAGGTGGCCAGAGAAGGAGACAACACCAGTGGTGGCCCGCTCCATCAGATGACTTGTAAAAAGCAGAGGGATAATGAGATATTCTGGGATCTCACCACCTTCCTCTGTTTCAGTTGCTCTGATGCTAAATCCATGATAAGAGTCACTGTATAAGAACATGTTGCCTATTTTTCTGTTCCTGAAATGGCAATGTGGAATTGAGAGTTGGGTCTGACCCTCACTTGCCATTCTTGTGCCACCTATTTCTAGTCTGCCAGGAGCCTCTGGGCCCTGTCCAAGCTGTGGGTCTTGGATCCCAAAGATGGACATTTAATCTGCCTCTGCTTTAAAATCGCTAGAACATTTCCAGGTCTGATCTTCTCAAAGATTTAAAGATGGAGCTATGAGGCTAATAGTGTAATCTCTGACTGTCAGTGGTTATAAACCCTGTTCCACTTGGGACTTGAGATTCCCAGCGGCAGACCTGTCACTCCATACTGATGGGGTAAGCTTTGCCTGTATTTTATTGCTCAGCTGAGTTCCCAATTATCTCTTCCAGAACTCTTCAGCAGTATAAGAAAGTCACCACATTTCAGTTAAGAAAATGAGCGTGAAATTCTAGGAATTTCTGGGATTCATCTGACTCACAAAGATATGAGGCATTAAATCTTGTTGAGAAATCATATTTGTACTTTACATCTAATAATAGTGGGATATCTGTAGCTGGATAAGAGTAAGGAACAGTGAGCTCTTTTACTTGATTCTGTTCATGCTGAATGCCATAAAGCCACCACCAAAGAACAAATTTGTCTTTCCTTGCTTTCCTTGCAAGGAAAGTCATCTCACTGGACATAAAACCTCTCCCCTGCCAGATCTGCTCTACAGGTGGTACTTTGGGTACCTCAGTGGTACCTGGTAGCAGAACAGCTCTTTTACATTTTGAGCAGTGTCTGTACAGCTCAAACTGAACTGAATATAACCTTTTGTTTTTGCTGGAAAGCGTTTATTTCTTGATTTGTTCTCCATCTTTTTCCGTATTTTAGTTTTCACTTTCTCTTTGACTTAAGTTTGTCTCTCTGTCATTCTGCATGTGACCTTTGGGCTGTGCAATAAAGCGCTTTCTGGTTATCTGGTATGCTGCTTTAGTACCGTGAAATGACACGTAACCTTTATGCTAAATGCTCTATTGCTTTTCCTGAGTTGCATTAAAAAAAAGAAAGAAAAAAGAAAAAAGAGGGGGAGGGAACATAGATCTGAAACTACCTGTAGTGGATTCTAGTTTATTTCAACAGCTTTGCCACCTTAAAGTGTGATACACTTGTTCAATGTTAAGAACATTTCACAGCCCCACATTTGATTAGTTACAGAAATCTATGGTTAAATGCACGCAAAACATATATATACCTCTTCACAAGCTAGTTCATGCCTTGATGTTAATCGTTTGTTTGCTGTGTCTTAATGTTAACCTCGTTTGTGATTAAGCAGCCTCCAAGACAGATCAAATTGCAGACAAGTGTTGGTCTAATTCTTTATTATATTATTCTTCTTAAGGGTTTATGTACCAGGAAAAGTCTTTCACTAATCTCTCTTTAAAACTTTTTGGTATCGGTAAACATGTATGTGGATCTTTGGTTGTTTCTTTAACAAAATAAACAAACACAAAACAAAACAAAACAAAATCCTAACACCAGAGCAATCCATGTAAGTATTTTAACAGCTTTGATTATCTGTTTCTTTGGCTTCAGCCAAGACTGAGCTTCTGCTGGGGTCTAGTCAGATGTCTGGGACAGAGCCCCTGGCCTGGTCAGCATCTACACTTGGATGACATATTTCTTTGCTCTAGCAGACACGTTTTAGAAGAAATCTCAATTTCCCTTTTCCAAGACTCCAGTTTAACCCTGTTGTCTCTGTCTCTTTCTCACTGAGCAAAGCTAATGACTTTACAGAATTTCTGTTAGGTGAATGTGGTCATAGTGTCCTTAGTTGCTTACACTTCTGCTTAGCATCGTCCCTTAACACTAAATATGACTTTACATAAAATATATTTTTTAAAAATCCAACTGATGTAGATGCAATTTTTCAATTCTTTTTGTCCTTGATCTTTTATTTGGTTCAAGGACATAAGTAAGGGATCGTAAAGTTTACTTTTTGCTTTGAAAATGCAAGAAATAATAGAAAAAATTGTTAAGAGAAGTGATAGCCTTCTCACTAAGGAACAGCTGGTAAGAATTGTTAAATTGACTAAGTATTAGAAATACACATTTCTTATCTTTTTTCTCAGAGATAGAAATGTGCAAATACTGCTAATAATCCGTACAGATATCTTTGGAATGAATTTATTCTTAGCTAATATTGAGAAATAGATAAATTCTGTGAATAGCTGCAGATAAGCCATCTGCATTCATCTAAACTGGCCTGGAACACGCAGAGGTAATCCAGGATTGTTGGAAGCAGGGGGCTTGTAACCAGTGTTTCAGAACTGATTCTTGCATTTTTGCTGCCTCAAGTCTTAGTTGCACTTCAGAGGCATCTCATTTTCAGAGAAAACCAATAAACCACTAAGAAAAAAAAATTAAGATACATATGAGGATATGCTAAATCAGAAACTTTCTAAAATACTGTTGACATTACAAAGCACAGATTGTCAGCTGTAAAATAACCATGTGTTTCTTCTGACCTATCTTGAAACCAATTTATGCTGACATTTTTATGTCAGTCAGTGTGCCACCAGTTCTAATGAGCGTTTTGAAGTAGTGAATAATGCTTTAGGGATGGTTTTTGTTTGGAAGAAGGTGGCGTCATACTGCTTGTTGAACAAATTGAATCAGTCTAAAATAAACATGTAGTAAATCACAGTTTGTTAAAAATCAGTTAGCTAATACAGTTACTGTTTAGAAACCTCATATGCCTTCATTTAAGTATGTATTTGCATTGGAAAATTTAAATGTGCAATTTTTCTAATCAGTTTTTTTAACTCCTGCAACGTTTGTGGAGGAAGAACATTGGCAGTGTATTTGTAGGTTATATTAAGTACACTTCTGATGAAACAGTTAATATGGCATGAAAATTTGTAACTGTTCATTCAGATGACGGACTCTTATCTTTAATCTTTTGCATAATTTCTGTTTTAGCAGGATAGTTGTAAGTCATTTTTAATGAGTCCATAATGAAATATTTCATTATTACACTATGATATATTGTACAATAAATTATTATTATTATTACACGTATTATTATTAAACCAAAAGCTGTATCTGTGTGAAATGAAGTCAGTCTTGGTCAGTTGCATTGCAAAGTCCTCAATCTTTTCTGATGAGAGAGGAGAAAGAGAGGTATATTCTCAAGTGTCAAAGCTGTTTGATTATACAAACACAACAGTGCCCTTTACAAGGACTGTATTTTTATTTTTCTGATGTGCTTTTGTATTAGATGGGGAGGACCAAGTCAGGACCCAACTCAGTGCCATGGGGAGGAGTGTTTTAAATCAGTGAGTCCTCCGGGCCTTGGCAGGGAGGCAGGTTTCTAAGCCAGCTAGAAACTAAGCTGGCTGGCAGCTTTTTACTGTGAGTAAAGGGAGCAAATGTCACGGCCGCACCTTTATGTTGAGCATACTACAAATGCAAATACAAATCAAGGCCATGGAATAGGATATGGTCATAGCATAAACATCTGCTTGGAGAAGAAATGTGCCAATATGTAGCTGCTTATCTAGCATTGGCACATACCATTCTTTAACAGCCTTATATACTCTGTTAGTGCTATACTATAACATAATCTGAGCAAATTTTACCCCAGTGTCTTGAGAATAGTCAGAAATGAGCATCCCTATTCTTGTGAATTCTTTGCTTGCTGACAGCACTTTTTAAACATGATTGCTCTTGATCCCATCTGTAAAATGTTGTAGAGTATTTTGGTGGGACCGGTCCCTGGGGATAAAGTCCCTGGGTTTCATTATTGCAGTTCCTTTTAAAACAAGTGAGGGAAACTCAGTGACGACACTTGATGATGCTTTGCAAGCTGCTTGGTAGTTCTCTCTCTGTGAGGAACCATGCACATCACCCCTGCCAATGTGTGTTGTTTTAGTACGTTTTGTATATTGGTAACAAAAATGAAGCAGAAGCTTGCATTTTTATTTAATTTATAAGTAGATACAGATATTTTCCAAACAAAATATGTTGGTGGTTAGACATGCTTGCATTTTAATCGCTTATGTTTCCATCTAGTTTTCATATGTATGCTCATATTTCTTGGCTATTATTTTCAGAGCTAGAGAACAGGAGCATGGGAGGAGGAAAAAACTTAATTTTAAAAATACCAGTAGAGTTTAATTTGGACATATTATAGCTATATATATTTTTTACAGTAATTGTAGACAGTTTTCTAGACAGACTGGCTCTTGAAATTTTGCTTCACCTTTCTGTGCCAGAAGTTTTAAATTGGCAGCAAGGTTCCAGCCCCAAGTACACAGCACCACTGTCCTGAGCTCTTATGATAATGGTGAAGCAGCAGGTTATTTATAGCTGACAGATCAGTAAAAATCACGTAAGCTGCTATGAAATCTCCACATACAAATAAGAGCTTGACCCCCAACATGCTGCCAAAGCAATCTCTGATCGTTTACTTTAATCTTCCTTTCCGTGGATCATTGGATACATAATAAGAGCACAGGCAGTGAAAAACAAATTTGCCAACTAAATCACCGTAGCTATTTATTGTCCTGCTTGCTTTGGATCCGGAGTGGAGCTAATAGTTTCAAAGGTTGCTGCATATTTTCCTACTTTATCTTGTTTGAGTTACCGAATGAAACAGGAAGTTAGAATGTATGCAAGAATTTTTCTTTTGCTCATAAATGCTATGTCATCTCTGTGAAAGGCCATCAGCTTTCCAGCCTAATGCTGCCGCGGTGATGTTTATTTAAGAGGATTGGTGGCCAGAAATAAGCCACAGTGTCTAATCAGACACAGGCCCTGCCTGGGCACCCTGCCACAACATTTATTGCGTGTGCGTTTCTCATAAGCAAAATGGCTACGTACTGAGGAGGATGGAGGGGAAGCCTGGAAGGAATTACGGTGCAAACTGCAGTTCTTAGCGTCCTGAGGAGGATTTAAGTGTCTGTAAATATACTGGGATGAATGAGGCTGTGTGTCTGTGAGTTCCTGAACACCAAATGGGGAATGTCTGTGGATGCGTAAGGGCTGAAAAGGAAGAACAGTACTTGGATCCTGCCAAAGCTCCCTTAAGTCCAGCTAAACATTCCCCTGGAAGAAAATATTTCAGAAGAAAATCGAGAAAGAAATCGGTGGACGGGAGACCAGATTCTGTACCAACTAAAGAAAATGAAGAAAAAAGTCCATATGAAGTGGGGATTTCAGAAAACATCGAGATTCTTCCAAAGGGTATGGGATTGGCTGATTCCTTCCCACGGAGACTAACAGTGGATGGTAATGCTCTGCCCGTGAGTACAGACCTTTCGGCTGAACTTATTAAAGCAGAAGTTTTACCGAGGGAAATAAACAGTGATTCTCCCTGTCGGGGCAGTTTTCATGGTGATAATCAGAGGCTCACCAAGTCTGATGGAACAGAGGTATGGTTAAATGAACGGGACAAGAGGAGTTCAGAGGAACGACGTGCTTGGGAGAGGAAATATTCAGACTGTGACAACAAGAGAGAATTAGCATTTCAGAAGAAAGCAAGTGACTTTTGTTACAAAAAAGCTGCTAGCTTGAATTCTGCTATCCACCTTTTAGGCAGACAGCATGAAGAAACTGGGTTTAACAAAACTTCTTGCAGAATTGCTGAAGATGTCCCAGAAAGCAATAAATCTGAGAAGTTGTGTCACTTTCTTCCTGAAAGCAAAAGCGATCCACTGCTTGAACAAAAGAGGTTTTATTCTTCTGATGATGTGTTTTCCCAGTTGCCAAAAGAAAAAGCATTATATAGCATTTCACCAAACAGGAGCAAGGTAAATACTTTGCCACTGTACATAAACGTTGCAATTTAGCTGGCAATAAGTACTGGAACAGTATTTTTGTTATGTTGTAGAAATGTCTTCCACTGTGCTGCATGTAAACTGTTGACACATGCTGTGATGCTACAGGTAATCATAGGATATGTATTTGATCTTTTTCATAGGTTAAGCAGTACCTCTGTACTTCAGGAGTATTGATTTATCCTTGTGCTATTCTGCTGTCTATAGTTCAATTTCTTTCCTATTTTTTTTAAAAAAAGATTTTGATGTTAAAAATCGAGGAGGTGGAGTGAATTCTGGAGAGTTGTTTTAGATCACATTTAATATCTGTGGTAAATTTTCTTATCAACACTTAACAGTCTTGTAATACCTTTTAATCTTGCATCAGATAAAGGAAATATTTCTAATGCTTTTTAGTTCTGACCAAGAGGAACTGAAGAATGATAGAAAAATGTAGGAAGCTTGAAATAGAAAAAGCGGCCATAAATCATGTTAATAATGCCCTGTGCTTTTAAAAGATCTTTCCTCCAAAATTATGTGCTCTATTAATATTAATTACTCAAATTCCATCTTCCTCTGAGGGTAAGATTGATTTTGCTTTACAGTATATCTGAAGTGCAAGCTTAGTTGCAGAATATCTGAAGGAAAGCAAAGTTTTGTTTGTCAGTATCCGTATCAGTCCTGCCCCGCTCATCTTCAGTACAACTGAAATCTGTGAGTGTGGGTCAAATGCCAGTACCAGGATCTGGTCCAAAACTGATTCCCCTTCCTGAACAGGGACATCTGAGCTTTGAGTTGAGTCAACGGAGAGAAAGGGCATATGCCAAAGGCACTCTTTTCAGCAAAAAGCTAAGGGCAACTGTGTTGCTTATATAATTTACTTTTGTAACATGACACAAATTGTACTTTTTCCAGGCTTAGGATTTAAATACAGATAATGCACTCAATTACAATACAGAGTGCATGGTATTACAATACAGAGTGCATGGTAGCACAAATAACCTTCTAATACACATGGAGGTCTTTGCCCTCTTAATCTTAACTGGAATTCAGGAACAGCTTAGGGATGTTCTTTGATTTGAAGAAAACGTCATTACTGAGCAGAGGAGAATGAGGTTGTGCCTGTTCAGCCAAACATGACTGCTTTTTCCAGTATAATCAGAGTAACACAACTAGTATCACTCCAGCTATTACCAAGCATATACTCCTTGATATCACAGTAAAAAGGGGAAAAAAAGACTTCTTTTGAGCTCTACGTCAACACTGAGGCTTGTGCTGGTGATACTGGTAAAACACTGCCTAATTATATGAAATGGAAACTACTGATAGGTCGGGCTAAACACCTGAGTTGCTGAAATGTCTGGTTTTCAGTTTAATTCCCTTTCTCCATCCAGGATTGTGAATATAAATAATTGTAAAAGCACCTAGCTCTGACCTGAGAACAAACCCAGGAAGAAAACTAGATGTCCGACTTGGGCTTAGTTTACAAAGTCATGACCATTTTCTCTTTGATCGCTTTTGAGAATTAAGCAGGTATTTGAATATCTTGTATTTTAGTATAGAACAGTAAAGCTGTTATTTGTACAAATCCACAAAGTTCCTGATACCAGCCTGAGCTGATACGCAAGGTTTGCAGTTAGCAGTCTCACTGGTTTTATCATTTGCTTTGCCATAATGGCAGAGGTCAGTGGCACACACTCACCTTGTCAGCTTATTCAGGCTGTGATGTGTGCTCAGCTTACATGGTGCCACAATTGTGTCTGATGCTTGGGAGCATGTTGGCTTGCCATACCAGGAGGCGTATATTAGAGGAAACTGATTAGTGCAGTGAGCTAATTTGCACTGTAACAGAGGTCTGATATTTTATCTGCTGAAACATCATGATAACCACTACTGGAATATGTTGACTATGACCTTTTCCTGAGAGCCTCTTTCTGTGACACATTAATATGTCTGTCCTTATCCATGTGACACAATTAGGATTTTGTGTTTGTGTGTTCTATAGCATTAGCTCTGTTTTCCTGTTTGCAACTGGGATGTTGTGTTCATTACTGTCTGTTCACTGAGAACATGGAGATGTAAGTTTTTTTTACGCTCTGCTGGGCCTTGTTTCTACAGCCCTTTTTTGTAGTACGGGAGGTTGATTTCCACAAGCAAGATATCCTCTGATACAGTTCTAACTTGGGGCTGTTCTAGAGCAGGTGGCAGCTTGCACTAAGGTCAGGAAGTTGACTCTCAAGACTGAAACAGGCTTCCTATGACAGCCCCCTTGTCAGAGATGTTTTAGCAAAGTGCAGGTAGAGTAGAAAACCAAGTCTCTAGTTTTGGCTTCTCTACAGGGGGTACAGTCACTGCATTGAAACAAGCCACGACTTTCAATGAGTGTCAGCAAAAGATAGTTACCAGCTGATGTTACCACCAGTTTTTGCGGTTGTCAACTTGTGTAGAAACCAATGGCTTCTCTGTATCACAGCATCAGCCATCACTGTTATTCTTCCAGCTTAATCTGTGGTAGGTTCAGTTACAGTTCATGAATGTGATTTTTTTTCTAGGAAAGATATGGCTAAACTAATATTATGAACAGAATAACTCACCTACTTCCACTAGTCAACTGTTAGCTGAGGAGCTTGTAGCCAAGACAACGTTTTGCTACTTACATAGTGTCTAATTCAGTGAATGTCTTTTCTATGGTACTAATAATAATCTGCAAGAAGAAAAATGTGTTTGAATCACGTTAGAGGCAATATACTTCATTTTGGAATTAAAAAAAATTGTTTATTTCTAACCAGCTTATTCAGTAAAATACTTCTTGTTAAGTAATAATCCATTCATTATTTCAGTTATCATTTCAAATAGTTGTAATATAGCAAGGCGCCTTCCAACTATATCCACCACCATGTAATCTGGTGTTTTCATGTAGTGCAGCTAAGGGAGGGAGAGATGTCAGTTGTCCTGCAATGTGATTTGCAGAGCAAGGGTGCAAAAGTCAGAAGTTCTGCTTTATTGGCATTGTGTTCTCCCTTGTAAAACACGAAGCAGATGCAATCCCCCTTTGGTGCTGGTGAATGAAGGAGATTTATAATTGATGGAACTACAAAACTAGCACTGAAAGGGTTCTGGAGAGGTCATCTGTGTCATCTATGTACCTAAAGTCAAGACAACTTCATGAAAACCGTTCCTGACTGATAGGCATAGCTTGTTCTTCTGTCTGCCATGCTGCTGCTTTCACATCTTTCCTGAGTGATTAATTCTAGTGCTTATCTGTCTTTTGTATTATAAAGGCTTTTTAGCTGAAAACACCTATGCCCATTTTAAACTCGTCAGTTCTTTTCCTATTCCCAGAAGATTTGATTTATTACTGTTTTTTTTTTTTTTTTTTTTTTTTTTTTACACAGCATTTTACGTATTTGAAGACTGTTGTCATGTTTCTCCTCAGGTTTCCCTGCTTTAGACTAACTAAACACATTTTTTTTCCAATCTTTCCTAAAAGGTCATACATTTTTAGATTTTTGTATTCCTTGTTTTTCTCTTCCAATCTTCTCCAACTGATCCAAAAATTTTTGAGGGTGTTGTCCAAAGCTGTACGCAGGGCTCCAGAGAGACTTGCATAGAGCTGAATAGAAGCATTTACATTTATGGCCAAATGGAAATTCACAAAGTCCAACAGTAACGTCAGGGGAGATGAGTTCTTGTGATCACATGCAAGTTCAAATTCCATTCGTATAAGTGCACTTCCCTCAGCATGCTGTCAAACAATCCTTTTCAAACACAATGCATAACTAACTACTTAGCTACTTAGATGGAAAATAGGGTATAAATATTGCTGCCTTCTATTTGATAGTCAGGAATGTTTTGGTTGAAGTAAGCTTTTTAAAATGATAGAATCACAGAATGGTTTGGGTTGGAAGGGATCTTGAAGATCACCCAGTTCCAAGCCCCCTGCCGTGGGCAGGGACACCTCCCCCTAGATCAGGTTGCTGAAAGCCCCATCCAGGCTGGCCTTGAAAGTCCGAAATGTCTTCATAATTAATGTATTTTTTTCATTTCTTTATATTCTTCAGACTTGTCTCTTTTAGGGCTAGCTAACATCCGAATACATTTTATTCATTTTACATCACACATCTGTGTATCATCTGTAGCTGATTCTCTACTTTTGTATAGTTAAGTCCATTATGTTCAGTTTAGACTGCAAAATATTTGGAATAGGGTGGAATCAGAGGAAATACTCCTTGCACTTTGTTCTAGTCTACTCTTTTCTTTGGACTCAAAGCAGCATCACTGAAATCAGTACAACTTCCGATCTTGAGGCTTTTTGGTGCACTGTATGATGCAGAGAGAATTTGCAGGCAGAGCTACAAACACTTGCAGTGGCAGAGGTGAACTAGCTAGTTAGAAACAAGAAATAAGGTGTTTAGTGCCATTTAAGGCTGATCATGAGATACTAGGGCTGTCCAGAGAGTTACCTCTGACAGTTTCTCTTGTGTAACTTGCAGTTCACAGGCTTTATCAGATAATTTGGAGAGCTGGATCCTCAGCAAACGACTGTTTAAGCCCACGCAAACTCAGTAATGTGTTCCATGCCCAAGGAACAAATGTCTTCTACTAACGGATTGTAGTGGGTTCGTTTGCTAGGTTTGTGAGGTACCTGAATGGAATTTGTACAATAGAAGATCTAATTGCCCCTAACTATTTTCAGTTCCAGTATTACTTATTTTAATAGTTCTTTTTCTTTCCTATGACAAATGATATTATAAATATAAAATATTGCATAGTTAGTAGATAAATACCTATACTGTCATTTTTTGGTTATGAAAGGGAAGATATGCTCTCTCTGATACCTTATTTTCTGAGAGTAGTATTTTACTTGTCAAGAGTTATGAGTTAACAGGGTGTCCTGCAAACGACAGCTCCTATTTGTAAGCATAAGAAAATACAGCTCTTTGACTCACCATTTCCCTCCTTTGTATTTTTACACTTTTAAAATAAGCATTAGGTGTTTATGTAGTCCGAAATCCTAGCCTTAGAATCTGAAATATTTTAATTAAGAAACAGAAGTTCTTAGGTCGTTACAGATCTAAAGCTAATAGTGTTCCTTAACCTGCATCGAGAGGGGCTACTTCCGTGAGTATAAAGCGACTTTAGTTTCTGAAGCCAGTGTAGTCTGTTCTTTTTTCTTCAGCTGGCCAACTAGGCTGTGAAATGGTGCTCTGAGGATATTTGATCAAAATCCTATTGATCTTAGGGTAATGAGCTAAATTCATGCTTTAGCCATCCAGAACTTGGACTGAAAACTTGCTTAGTGGGTATCTTTAAGGAGAACTGCTCTCCTGCCTGTGATCGTAGCTATGAGTGTTGTTTACGTGTAATAACAGATACAAGCATGACCTTCAGAAATTGCCTTGATATCTGAAATCACTTTCTGCTGGAGGAATCTGACATGCACTCAAATATGCTGTGTTTGCACTCTCTGTGTTTGCACACAGTTGGAAATGTACATAGCCAACACAGTTCAATTAACCGTGAAGGAGGCCAAAGGTTTGAACGTAGCGGCAAGGAATGGCCATTACCAAATTACACTGCTCACTTGCTTATGTTAAAATATATTGAAAAATGTGATTCTTAAGGGTTACACACAGAGGGCTTTCTGGAGGAAAAAAAAAAAAAAAAAAGACAAAAATATCACTTTTATTTTTTTGTTAGACATCTGGCACTTCCAGATGACATCATCTCTTTCAGAAGCGTTGGCCGGATAAGTGGTAAATGGTTGACTTCATTTACATTGTGGTCTGGTTGTTCTGTCATGAATAGAAACTAAAGCTACTGAAAAAATATTTGGTTTGCTTTGAAGTACCATGGAATAAAGGTAACCAAAAGAAAGGAACTTTTACACTGAGGATGAATTTCATAGAGTTTTACAAGAAAATTTTCAAAGAGATTTTAAGTTGGTCTTTTGCCACATTGCTTTCCCTGTTGATTTCAGATTTAAGACTCATACGTCCTATACTTCCTGTGATTTCATGTAGTAAATATTCCATGCAGCACTTTGACACCTAAAGATGTATGAACAATCACAGCTGCAAGTGTTTCTCTTCAGTGTTTTATACAAATAAAGGATTTGTTTCCTTTGTTTTTTCTTAAAAATGGTCAGTGTTGAAGCTGTGGACAATAGGAAGCAAAACTGCTCTTGTTTATTTGGAGGCTATTTATGGGCTAGTTTAACAGTTAAATTTTTTGCTTTCTAGCAGTGGTTATCTGTGTCCTTCCCTTACCGTGAGCCAGCAGATATGATGGCCTTTGATAAGTATCTGAAGAACTGGTTTCACAACTTGTGATTTTGTTGATACTTAGTTAGAAAATAATTGAAGTTAATTTGTTCCCTGTATTAAACTTAAAATTTACCAGGTGGCTGTAAATGCTCATCATCCCCTGAAAATGTGAAATGTGGTTCAAGCACAGTAACTTCATTGCCCTGACATCTCCAGGTCTCTTCCTTTTGTCCCCTGCCTCCTAGTGCTTCCCACCACCTCCTGGTAGGTGTTGAGTAGCACCACTAGGAAAGCTGCATCTCTTTGTTCCTGCCACTGGGTTCTGTGTGGCTCTAATGAGAGAAAGAAGCTGTAATTTGCAGCCTGGCCTGTCTGAGTTCCCCCAGGAAGATCCCAGATGGAAGAAACCTTTGAATTCAGAGATTTCAAAGCCAGGAAGCATCATTATGACCATCTACTAGAAAATAGTATTTGTATGTAAAATTACCAGTACTTTCCAGCTTTCCTGCTTTGTTTGACACAAATATGGTAATGCTTAGAGAATACAAAACCAAATCCTCTATATCTGGGGTGAAATTTTCAGTTATAATTTTTCAATCATTCCTAAAATGTTTCTTGAAAAATGGTTTCTTCAAATCATTTATGTAATTTTTAATATTAATGACTGTTTTGCCACTGAACTGCTGAATATAATTTAACCTGCATTAAGAGGGAAACAGTCGGTTATTATAGCTAAATAAAATATGTATAATACGTAAGGTATAAATATGGGTATTATGTAGGTGTGATTATCTACATATAGCACATATCGTATTAGAGAATTATATAACATTTATGTATAATGGGTATAATATATAAAAATAGATTATTATTCACATTATCAGCATAAAGTAGACATATTTAAGTATTTCTCATTGCGTAAGAGTATTATAGTGTCCCCAGAAACTGAGGCTGAGAATTGGCTGACAGATTGTGATCCTACACCCTTTGTATTTCATAATGAAGACACCAAGAGTGTATAGGGGTACAACAAGAAATAATATTAATTTAGCATGTGAATAATTATATTCCTTTATGGTGATATATCCAGATGCTAAAGAAAGAATATTATTCAATACTGAAGAGTGTTTTTCCACAATCCTTTAAATACTATTGAGTATTTTATGTAATTGTAATACTTACATTAATTGTATTTTAGATATCTGATATCCATGTTACTGGAGAGTCAGAGGACATGTCTGCTAAAGAGAGATTGCTCCTGTGGTCGCAGCAGACAACTGAGGGTTATGCTGGAATCCGTTGTGAAAATTTCACTACCTGCTGGCGTGATGGAAGATTATTTAATGCCATCATTCATAAATACAGGTAAGTGCTCCATTTGTTCTCTTAAGAAATATTAATTGCAGTATTATAAAGTACATAGAGAGCTCTATGGTTTCTGCCTGTAATAGCACTGTGGCTGTGGAGATGGCAATATCTCTTCCTGGGCAGTCCTTTGCTTCTAGCAGCCAAAATATGCCGCATTAGCACCTTGGTGTCCCTCATTCTTCAGATGTGAGCCCCCACAAATCCTACACATCTTACATGGGGCACCTCCAACCTGGTGAGCAGAGTGTCCCTGGCGTTCTAGTTCTCAGTCTTCTTCATAGTCCCTTTGGTCATACTGTAACATCAAGGTACAGGCAGGGTCGATGCAGAGCTAAACACCAGAGGCCAAAACTGCACTGCTAACGAAGGCCCTCAAACTACTGAGATATGCCTTACGATATGAGATACATCTTAATTCCCCATGTTCTTCTCCATTTGACTCTACTGTCCCTCTGGAGCTGCGTGGAGCCCAGGTTACTCTAAGATGAGTCTCCTGGAAAATGGCTTGATGCTTCCAGTCTGAGAAGGGCGTTGTGTTGCTACTTGCTGACCCTTACTGTATGTTTGTGACGCCTCTTACAAACAGGCATTGGTAAAACCATTGGTGGCTGCAGGTAGAAGCTAGGTCAACTTACTTAAAAACTAGGTCAGCTTACTTAAAATCCAGTTGAAGATGTCTACTGACAAGAGAAAGTGTCATCTGGATTCTAAGTAAGAACAGGTGTCTTTTTTTAAAGCTGACTTTGGCATCAGAGCTCAGCAGAGGAACAAGATTTAAGCAACTTTGCTCAGCAATCCTTCCCTCTTGGTGGTATCTCGCTGTATTTGTTTATTTGTTTGCTCCTGACTTGAACAAGGAGGTTCAGAGGTTTGTGCATTAAAGGACCACATTGGAGAGTCTTCCGGCCACTGGGCTAGTTAACATGAACAGACTCGTCCCTCACTTGTAAGGCTTCCAGCTGCTGGGTTTTATTACAGCATGTGTAAAGAGTTTGTGCAGTATGTGATTGGGCATATCTTAAGCTTGAGAGTACGTGATTTCCTTGGTATAATGCAGAAGGAGTGTCCGAAATAAAAGACATGAAATTTGGCTCTCTCTAGTGTAGATTTATTTGTTTCTTGGATTTCCTGCCGTGGGACCACTTGGCTCACCACAGAAAGAAGCCTAGGAAGAGCCAGCATGCATGCAGTGTCGGGACTAAGAGACTAAAGTAAAATGGGAGACAAATGAGTCAAGCAGATGCATCTTATTCCCCAAGCATTGTGTAGAGAGGCTGTAAGCATAACATAGTGCTCTGAGTCCCGGGGAAGGTAGCTGTGGCAGTGCATAACTTTAAGGAATATGAAGTTGCATCTGAATCAGTGAATTGTTTTTCTAAGTAATGCTTCTGTTCTGGGTAGCCAGTGAGGGAGGAGGTGCATGCCAACAAGAAAGTCTTCTTTTAGTAACATTGGCAAGACAAAGGGAAATAACTGGCAAGGGACTGGGCTGTTTTACTTCAGGACAGAGCAGCCAAAAGAATGAACGTAGCACAGGCAACTGCTTGAAAAAATAAACAGTTTGATAGATCCAGAGAGAGGGGAGGAAAAGAAAAAGGAAAGAGCATAATAAGATGGGGTAAGAAAAAACACTTCCCAGGACTTCAGAGACTTGTACCAGGGCTTCACATGCAGAGGAGCATAGCCCTTACAGCTTAACAGCTAGTAGTTGTGGTACAGATCAATTAGTAAATAATTAAAAACTTGAATTCTTTCCTCCAGCTGCAGAAATGTTAATGCTTCAGGGTATTACTGACTACCTGCAGTTGATCTGCTGGAATACTGTTTTTGGCAGTGCTTTGAGAGTTTCATTCACAGCTTTTCGGCTGAGAAAAACAGGCACCTTTGACAGAATGCTTTGCATAAAGCACACCATTCAGTGGCTGCACACAGTTCAGTGTCTCCTGAGCCAGTGCAGAGTCCCCATTTTGCATCCTGCTGTTTCAGTGTCCATTTAGTTTTTCCTGTTCCAGTAAGCATATCTTCTATACCTAAGGATACTGTGTCCTTCACAGGAATGTTCACAGTCCTTATCTGATGTCTTTTTGCTCTGAGAGGTTGTAGTCCTTGGACTCAGTCCTCTTGTTGATGAAATCAATGAGATTCTTCCACTGATTTCATTGAGCTTCTATGTTTCTTTCCTTTGCAGTACTGTGTCATTAAAATAGAGATAATAATTTCCAGCTATTGCTCACAAGATAGGAATGGTCTTCCCAAACAGTTGCCTGGTATTTTTAACTACAGCGTTTTATTCCAGAGAGTAAAAATAAACTTAGCTTATGTTCTGATTGATAAGTAGGTTAAATGCTAACAAATGCACATATTTCTAGCTGTGGTTGTCCATATGCTCTTTTTGTCTGTTTTAGTACCTCCCAGGCTCTGTTTTGCAGATCACAGGTGGTCTCAGGAGTTAGCCTGTGTGTTCTGTGGATGCTGCAGGCTGGCACGCGCCAGGGCAGAGAATCTCCAGGCACTAGTACGTGCTGGGGGCTGTGCGGCTGGAAAGCAGCTTTGCAGAAATGACCTGGGGGTCCTGGTGGACACCAAGGTGAACATGAGCCAGCAATAGGCCCTTGCTTCTAAGAAGGCTAGTGGTAGATATCCTTGGCTGCATTAGGCAAAGTGTTGGCAGCAGTTCTGAGGGAGGTGATCCTTCCCTTCTACTCAGCATTGGTGAGTTCACATCTGGAGTCCTATGTCCAATTCTGGGCTCCCCAGTGCAGGAGAAGCACGGAGGTCTTGGATAGAGTCCGATGAAGGTCCCCTAAGATGATGGAGGGCTTGGAGCACCTCTCCTTTGCAGAATGGCTGAGAGAGCTGGGACTGTTCCGTCTAGAGGAGAATCAAGGGGGAGACCTTACTAATATCTATAAATACCTGAAAGGAAGGTGCCGAGAGGTTGGAGCCAGGCTCTTTTCCATGGTGGCCAGTGCCAAGACAAGAGGCAGTGGGCATAAACTGGAACGCAAGAAGCGCAGGCTGAACATCAGGAAGCACTTCTTCACTGAGTGGGTGATGAAGTTCTGGAACAGGTTGCCCGGGGAGGGTGTGGAGTCTCTCTGGAGATACTCAAAGGCCACATGGTCCTGTAGATGCCTCTGCTTGTGCAGGGAGGTTGGACCAGATGACCTCCAGAGGTCCCTTCCAACCTCAACCCTTCTGTGATTCTGTGCCCCAGACAGTGGGGTGAGGCTGTGGTACTGGCACCTCAGAGCTCTCTGTGGGCATGGGGTGCTCCTGGAGAGCACGTGTACCTGCCACAGTGCAACGTGGCAGCTCCTCCTGTGCCAGGTATGCTGTGCTCACCGGAGATGCCTCTCTCTGCCTTATGCGGCTGCCCCACCCTGGGCTAGGAGGAATGTCAGCTTACAGCAGGCACTAGATGAATCAGCTAGATGAATGGGGCTCCTCAGCAGGAATATGACTGCAGGAATATGACAGGGATTGTGTTCAGAGCCCTGCTGCCATCACTGAGAGCCCTTTCTGGGAAGTGCTTTTGAGAGCCCGAACTATATGGCTCCAACATTATCACTGCAGTTGGTCATCCATGAGGTTAGGAGATGATGCTGTCTAGTTCTAGGCAACAGGGGACTGGAGTGGCAGGTTAGAATTATTTCCTGTCTAGGCGTATGTGAATTTTTAAATTTCAGGTGTGCACCAAGTTCAGTACTTCCCAAAGCTGCCAAGGGCTGGGCAGGGACCAGAGCTGTGAATCATTTGCCAGCAGGCAGGGAGTCTCCCCTCTGTGGGGCTGAGAGCACTTCGTGGCAAGTGAGAAGTGTTTTGTTTGGGCTGCTGGTAGCAGTCTACTTTTTTTCCTCCCAGCTGAGGATCCCGGCACCTTTTGGTAGAAATCAGTTAAGATTCATGATGCAGAAATGCAGGAAATGGTGCATGGATTTACCTTGGCTCCCTGCTTCCACCACAGTGCATGGGAAAAGCAGGGTAAGCCTGACGTTTCCCTGGCATGACTAACTTTCCTCTGCAGCATCTCAGATGAGTTCATCAGGCTGATGTGCTGCAGCTGGGCAAGCTGGATTCCTCCTCCTCCCTGCCCAGCGCGCACCCACAGCCATGCCAGCGATGCTCTTCTTCCCATGAGGAGCCTGCAGACGTGGGCAGTGTGCATGTGCCAGATCATGCACACATGAGTGAGTTAGTTATACTTTGGATGAATATCTAGAGCTTCCATTTTAAAACATCCTGTGTGTGATTTAAACCCTGGGAAATTAATGGGGCTCCTGGCTGGCTTCAAGAACTGCCTCAGAGATCTCTGCTGCAGGTCCTGGGTTTTGCTTTTCATGTTGTTCTTTTGTGTTTCTGTATTTGTTTTTACACAGAAAGACCAAACATAATTATCAAACTAAACAGTCAGTTTTAATACTGAACTATATGTTTGTTAATTATATGCTTTTATTTAAACGTATCAGCTTTCAGTCTGTTTTTTGAACCTCCACAGCTTTCTTTGAATGTGTGATCAGGTCCATTAAGAAAAGTTACACATAAGCCCAAGAGACTCAAGAAAATTCTGTGTCTCATCTGTTATGTAATTGGCCTTCTATAGCTTAATTTTTCATTGAAGACATGTGTTATTTGCTTCTGTGTATTGTGTTGGAAGAAATCTGACTTCAGGCAGTTTAAAAAGTACGTGATGTTTCTTTCATACTGTCTCATCATACGTAGCAAAAACCTGTAAGCCAAACTTCAAAGTTGAAGACTGACTTTAATCAGCACATACTGCCCAGATTTTCCCAAAGCTACTGCTGTGTATACACTTGGATCTTGGTCTTGCATATCTAGACACTAGGCTGTGCTTTAGGTAAATGTTCTTGATTTGTGTTTTCATTTTCTTGTGTATGTGCCTGTCTCCCAGGACGAAAAATGCTCATTTTGTAGAACTGTACCTTCTTGTTAAGACACATAGAAACAGTTGGTGTCTATAGAGAATGAACTCTACTCCTATTTCATTACGAGTTGTATATCAGATTGGAGCTAATCATCTAAATTATAGATCTACATTATACTTTGAAGATACGTGTGTTATAAAGCAAAGGAAATTCTAATGAAAAGTTACCAGGAGTGACATCAAAGTACCAAGTTGCTTTTTTTGACCTCTGACAGACCTGAAACATTGGTGCACAAAAACTGCAGGCAATTTCTGTTATAAAGTGTCTGAAGATGGAAGAAACTAAGAAACAGCAAAAATAATAGCTGAATTATATAAAATTTATACTCCATAGCACCTATAGACACTTTGTTAGTGGTAGCTACCAGTACTCAGAAAACACTGACATGGTTACAGACCAGTTGTATTACCTTCTAAGGAAAAAAAATGAAGTACAGGGGTAGGAAAAAACGATGTAATGTCAGGCACACACCGTATTTGTAAAAGTGCATGCATTCCTTTCTGTATTTTATGTTTTTAAGTTCTAGTCTCAGGTGTTGGGTTTGTTCTAGCAAATAAATTGTGTCCAATCCATGCTGTCTGACCCAATGGTGCATGGTACAGCATGGCTTGTGCCTGCATGGCTAAACTCTCTCCACCACACCCACACAGGGAGCAACCTCCTGAGAGCAGTCCTAGAATCATAGGATCACAGAATATCCTGAGTTGGAGGAGACTCAAGAATCATTGAGTCCAGCTCGTGGCTCCACACTGGACCACTTAAAAATTGAACCCTGTGTCTGAGAGCATTATCCAAACACTTCTTGAGTTCTGAGAGGTTTGACACTGTGCCCACTGCCCTGGGGAGTCTGTCCCAGTGCCCGACCACCCTCTTGGTGCAGAACCTTTCCCTAACACCCATCCTGACCCTCCTTAGTTCCAGCTCCATGCCGTTCCCTCGGGTCCTGTCGCTATCCCCAGAGAGCAGAGATCAGCGCCTGCCCCTCCGCTCCCCTCGTGAGGGAGCTGCAGGCCGCCATGAGGCCTCCCCTCAGCCTGCTCTGCTTTGGGCTGAACAAACCAAGGGACCTCAGCTGCTCCTCATATGTCTTCCCTTCTAGACTCTTCCCCACCTTTGTAGTCCTCCTTTGGATACTCTCTAATAGTTTTATGTCCTTCTTATATTGTGACACCCAAAACTGCACACAGTACTGGAGGTGAGGCTGCCCCAGAGCAGTGTGGGACAGTCGCTTCCCTCGACCAGCTAGCAGTGCTGTGCCTGAGGCACCCCAGGACACGGCTGGCCCTTTTGGCTGCCAGGTCACACTGCTGGCTCATATTCAACTTGCTGTTGACCAGAACCCCCAGATCCCTTTCTGCAGGACTGCTCTCCAGCCTCTTGTGCCCCGAACTGTATGTGTAGTCAGGGTTGCCCTGTCCTGGGTGCAGAATCTGGCGCTTGCTCTTGTTGAACCTCATATTTTACTGGTGATTGCCCAGCTGTCTAATTTGTCAAGATCTCTTTGCAAGGCGTCTCTATCCTTGATGGGGTCTCCCAGTTCTCCACTTCTCCCAGTTTGGTGTCATCGACAAATTTATTCAGTATGGCTTCAAGCCCTACAACCTACTTATGAAAGTATTAAGGAGAAGTGGTCCTAAAATGGAGTCCTGGGTCAGTGTTGTCCCTTGCACTGTGCGTAAATATTGTCTGTGAGAATGCATGTTGGCACAGGCCAGGGTCATGCTACAGGAAGGACCAGGAATTCAAGAGTCACAGGCCCTTGATCTGGCCTTCTTTATGCTCTTAATGCAGACATGTCCAGTTATGTCTGCATTTTTGCTCTTAAATGAGTTTCAACAACCATACAAAATGAAAAGATACTGATTAGGAAAAAGATACGGATAAACTGAATTCTTAAAACTTGGTGATTAGGGCAGGCAAGTCTGATAAACAGGACTGCAGCATACAAAAAGAGTTTGAAACAATGAAAAAGCAAGGTTATTTCATATAATTCTATACAAAGACCGCATGCGTACAGTTGTTTACAAATTTTGCCACAACATAACAGCTAAGTATTAGATAAGCTCCATGAGAAGGAAAGTAGTGATAAGTAGTTCAAGGAGATGCATTTTGAGCACAAGTTAGAAGAAAAATGTTTTCTACTCCCTTTTTTTTAGAGAAATGCAAGGAGCTGATTGAAAGGGACCTTTGGCAATGGTAAACTTTATGCAAGATCTTAGCTGAATCATAGAATATCCAAGTTGGAAGGGACCCACAAGGATCATTGAGTCCAACTCCTGAGTCCCCAGAGGACCACCCAAAAAACCTCACCCTGTGCTTATAGTTTTAAGTTGCATATGATTTAGAGAGAGTGAAGAGAAAATGGTTATTATCCCAAAATTTAAAAAAAAAAAAAAAGCAACAGAGACTAACAATGGTTGCTGCACAGACAGAATGTGCAACAGATACTTCTTGTGAAAGAAGCAGTAGTGGAAGGAGGAGGAATGCAAGCTGCTCTGAACAGCATGTCGCAAAAAGAAGTAGCAGTGTGACTGCTCCATAAATGCTAAATAAAGTAAGATCATTTGGCATGATCACATCAATTTTCTTTGGAAATAGTACAATAATAACTCTATACTTTGAAAATTACAAAGTGGATGTTTATCAGTATGTGGCATAGCACAGAGTGAGCTAGATTCCTGTGTGTGAAACAACTATTCTGTTTTGGGACAATCTGTTTTCAGCCTTACACGGGACAATATGACGTGTATGTATAGCTAGGTGAACACTAAGCCCCTGGACAGCAGCGCGTATGGCATCCCTCTGATGTTAAAACATGTTGCAGCAGATCAGGTACTGACATGAATACATTCCTTAAGGGGAGGGATAGTGCTACCTCAATTTGCAGTAACTTGCTGAGCGCCCTGGGGGAATAAATGTGAAAGAAACTAAATATTACACAGTATCAAGGCTTAAAATGCTAGGGGATATGTTTTAAATAAAGAGATTAGTTGCTTCTGCTAGTTTTGGCTTGCCATTTTGTAAAATGTAATGTATTGTTACCCACCTTTAACAAAAAGAAAATGCCAGTTTGGTTGTGTTTGCCCCTTCACCATTGTTCAGAAATGTGCGTGTTAGTGTTTTCAAGGGTTTTTGTTACATAGGAAAAACTAAGTTGGCATTAAGACTTGGCAATTTGGGAAAAGATGAGCAGCATTTAGGATAATTAAAGATATGGACAAAGAGATGTTTGTTTAATGTTATTTTTCTAAGTGTTCACGTGCACCTAGCTAATGGTTTTAGGAATATCAAGTAACCTCAGCTACAGTTTAATTGAAGGCACTCAGAAAAATTGTGATGGCTACTGGTAGAAGTTGTATTAAAACAGTACTGGAAACTGGCCTGCAAATTTAACATCTTGTGTTGTGGTGATGTTTAGCCTTCATGGGTACTAGATGGAAGACTTCCAGGCAGTTGAGTTGATTAACTAAGAATGACACCTAAAATGATCCCTTTGTATGTTGTGCTGGATCCTACTGTGAAGCAGCAGCTGAAAAAAAAGATAACAGATTAATTTTTGTAGCAACTGATAAGAAATAAAAGTCATACTGGGGTAAAGTCAAAGCTTTTTTCTTATTTCAGTGAAGTGGAAGTAAAGTGAAAAATAAGGTTTTGGACTGAAAAGACAATATCCGGTTCAGGTTTCACATGTGTTACTCTTTGATCAGTAAAGACCAGGACAACTTAGGGTGCCAGAAGCCTTTGTACAAAAGGGCATGGCATCTGAGCAGTGATGGTGTATGTGCTTACAATAAAACAGGAGAGGTCTTGGTCTTCTGGCAATGCTTTTGACAAACTTGTTGCACATGGAGAAATGGTTGCTTCCAAGGCAAGATGGCAGAAGGAATCTTTGGGTTTGAACTCACTGTGGTAACTCACCCTTCTTCCGTGTTAAGTGTATTAATCCCATTGGTAATGTAATGTGTCAGACAGTCACCGTCACGCTCTGCAAGGAGTTTTCTCACCAAGCAGGAGAGAAAAATCATTTGGTTGGGTTTCTTCATTGTCTTTTTGGTATTCAGACACTCCAAGGACAAGTATGTGATTTATGGTTATTTCTGTAGATTGTACAGTGTTGGTTGAGGTTAACAGCTATGAGCTTTTTCCTATTTAAATGTTATCATAGGCAAAAAATTGGCAAACTTGCTATACCAGTATGGTTTCTGTAATTATGTTTATCTCATATTACAAAGAGAATGTAAAATCTGGCTTTAAAGATGGTGAAAAGAAGGAACAAGATCCTTTCTAGTTTTATTCATGCATACAGCTATCTTGAAACCTTCATCACAACCCTACTGCCAAGTTATGATTAGGATTTGTTAGGCATTTTGCTAAAGCTGATCTCCACATTTAACTAATAGGACTTTGATCTTACAATGCCTCAGTTGTGTCTTTATTTAGACACAGGTAAATGTTACAGGTAACATTTTGCTGTGCTAACAAAGGTGGGGCATGAGGCTTCAATTTTTTTCTCTTTTTTTATTTTTATTTTTTAAATTCAGCCCTTGTCAAATTAAGAACATACACAATAGAAGGAATAATCTGAATGATCTGCATGTATTGTTAGGGAGACTAAGTTAGCAAATAAGGAAAAATAGCCCTCACATGCCCTTATTTTTGGTGCAGTTAAAACGTTCTTTTCCTATTAGAAGTTTTAATAGAGCATGCTGGGATGTCTGTGGAATAGGCAGGAAATGTATCGGTAGTGTCCCTTTATTGCAGTATTTGCAGGTCACCATCACTTGATTTTTTTTTTAATTACTCAACGTACCTGAAAATTTGAGCAAAATTTAGGAAAAAAGTACAGAAATGAAGGTGGAACAGTCCAGATCACATGAGAATTTTACAACTCTTGAGGGCATAAAAAACCATGATTGTTCATCTTTAGAGGCATTGAATGAAATCTGTAGGGGCACATAAAATAATGAATGGCACAGGCATTCCTGCCATACCAGAAGAGAAGACAAAAAGGAAAAACAAAACAAAACAAAGCAAAACAACCCAAGCCATAATGATCATGTGAAATACGTTAGCACAGTATATCATTGAGTCTAGGGACCCGCTGAGCTTGAGAAAAAAAGTTTGCCACATACTTGAATGAACACTGTGCAGACCTCTGCACAACAGCATGCTTTTTGCTGTATCATAGTTGTAAGGATAAAAGTTCTGCAGTGTCTGTTGTCGCTCAGACAATAGTTTGCACCTGAATTCTGAAGCGTTCTGAATTCGCCTGAATTCTGAAGCGTTGCCTAACTTTAGTGGTGCCACTGCTCAACTTGACCCAATGGCTTGATGCCGTGGGGAAATTTTTGTCACCATGTCCTGTTTTAGTTGAAGATGTCATTGTAAGGTCTATGGCTGAACAGTCATTTGATAGTCTTTATTTTCCCCAAAAAGATGTTATTTCTGAAAATTAATAGAATATTTATGTAAATCACTTCAAAATGTCTGTATGAATTGACCAATATCAAAGGATTTTACAGAGTACTTTTCATCTGCTATCACCTTTAAACTTACAGTAAAGTGGTAAAAGATGAGCTACGAGATAAGACATATCATGCATCTATTTAATTTTGGTGGTAAATTTCTGGTAGCTTTTTTGACTTTGTTTCATTAATTGAATGAGAAGGTCTTCAAGAAGTCCTAAGCAAATCTTCAATAGTCATTGTTATCAAGTCTCTGAGAGCTGGTCTCTGCATTTCAAATGTATAGCCATGCTTTTTATTTGTTATGTTTCTGAGATGTGTCAGTCTCAAAACATGCATGCTTAGTGAGGCGTAATATTTCATGATGGCTTTGCAACTACCTAAACTTCTACTCAGTAGTCAATGGAATATACAGATGGATTTGGATCCCACTGAAGGAAGACTCAGATTCTGGATAGCTTGCTAGGTAGGTTGTACTGGATGTGTTGATCGCTGACTGTAATGAAATGTATGTGCACACTGGCAGGTAGACACCTAAATTTAGGTGTCTGGATCTGGAGCTGAATCCCACTCCTTGTCACCTTCCTCATTTGCAAATACATATAAGGGAGATCTTGGGATCTCTTGGGAAAGTATAAAAGCTGGGTACCTTCAAATCTTTCTCTTTTTTTGTCATGTCGGGGTGAATTTGTTAAACTTAATAAGAACCAAAACCTGTTCCCATAAGCATTATGTTCTACAATTACTTACCTTGTGAATGTTCATGGCTGATTACTGATGATAAGACCTGGCTGCACATGACTGTGCACAAGCCTTTCCTTCTGGGCAACTCCACCCCATGGTGTTGTAACTAGAGATTAAAAGCCCTGCCTGTCCTCTGACCGCTCTGAAGGATAGATGCAGCCAGTTTTTCTTTGGTTAGATACTCTGTCACACTTGGCTCCCTGTTCCATTTCATGTCTGGTTTTCTAGCTAACCTAAGGAATAGGAAAGTGTTGCTATAGACTAAGTAATAAATATATTTTGTGTCATCATCTTTTCTGTGAAGTTCTTGGGAAAGTAACAGGAGATGTGTTAAGAGAGAGAGAGTTAAAATTTCAGTTTTTTACATAGACATTACTTATCTTCTGATTCCTTCATTTGCTATCTTTCTGCTATGAATCAAAATCTCTAGATAATATATTTCTTATTAGTTTCTTCTGAAACGTATGGTGAATCCTGTCTGATTGGGAAGTCTCTGTATTCTTGAGGGCTTTTTTAAATGGCTATGTGTTCTGGTGTGGTCTTTGTTTCAGTAGTTCTCCCATCCCTGAAAAAAAGCATGCCTTTTTCTGGTATGTGTCCCTTTCAAACGTCTGTGAACAATGAAGCAAAGAATCTGTTTACTTTATAGGCATTTTCTAATCACAGCAGTGGAGAAGCTAACTAGGCTACAGAAACACGTACATCTGTACTCTGCATCTTCAGTCCTGTTTTCTCTGTGAGCTCAGCTTGGAACTTAACTGTGTTAATTTTTATGCTCAGTAAGCCAGGAAAGAAACATCCTGAAACACTGAGCATTACTCAGACACCATCCAAATTTTTGAACAAAGCAAAGTTGTGCAGATTAAACAGTTGAGATTGCTCATGTAAGTAACTCCAGAATTGTCGGAAATCCTCTTAAACTCATTAACAATATTTTCATATAGAATAGTGCTCAGATGTATATGTATTTTAATAAAGTTAAACATTGTTGTCATTGGGAAATTGTCATCAGGGAACAGTGAAGAGAAGGATGTAGTTTTTCATCACTGACTGGGAAAATGAAAGTTCAGCCAATTATATTTTTCCAGTTTGAAATATCAAATCTCATTCAAATGTGACCTTTTGTATTAAAGGACAAATTCTGTAGTTTCTAGTTTGGATCTTGAACTGTTTTGCTTGGTAGTAGGCTCTGACTATTGGAAAATCTATGTGTGTCCAACTTCCTTTAAGATGCATAACTCTCATTTCAGGGAGCATTTGCAGAGTAGAAAGCTTACACATGATGGATGGAGCCCTTTGGTTAAAAAACAAACTTTGTTTTTCCATGCTCTTAAGCAAATAGTGATCACTTGCTTCTCTTTGTGGTACTATATAATGTTTTCTGGAATTGTTTGGAATTTAGTCAGTTTCCTAGTTGAAGTGGAATTAATCACACATTTTTTTCTTCAGTTCTAATCAAATTATGTCTAATTTCTGACACCTACTCTAAGACCTGGAATGGCAGGCACCAAAGCTTTTATGAGTTAAACGATTAGTGACTCACTGCGTAGAAAGCAAACACCTTGACTTAGGTGGGGCCATAGCAGAAGCATCTCTTTTGCATGGAATGTTCCAAGTCTCCTTGTGTTTGGGATGTTTATGTGTGCTTTTGGATGGCAAGGGCCCAGCCTGCTGAAAAATCTGCCGTAAGATGACTCACAATATTATGACAGAAGTTAGAGTCACCGTCTTCTACTTGAAAAGGGTTTAATTTGTTCTTAACTGTGTATAAAACCACCTAATAGGGCTATGCAAATTAGTATAAAATTCAATTATAATAAATGGCAAATAACAGTCATCTATAAACCTTGCTTATTTTCTCCTTTGCCTTAAAAATTAAAATGTTTTCCATGATGGGTGATGCTCATAGATCTAGTATTTACCCTGGTTAAGACAACTAAATTAGTACAATTAAATTGTACTGGGTTACTCACCATATCTGCAATTAAGGCAGTTTGCAGTGTTTCAGAATTCACCTGAGAAATCAAGTATTGAAGATAATGGCAAGTATTTGTGAGGCTTCCTAATGCAGCACCACAGAGCACAGCACTGCTGGGCACAGCCTGTGCTCAGTGACACTGATCCTTCAGAGGAGGATGGGCACTGGCGATCACGGCACCGAGATCCCTGCGAGCATTCTCAGATGCAAATTTCCAGGCACTGAGTTAGTGGGCACAGCTCTCTGCAGGCTTCCAGCAGAAAAAAAAAAAAAAAAAGCAATTGTTGGTATTTAAAATCATGAGAAAGTGCTCTTAAACAAAATGAACAACGTGGCAGTTCTTGATTTCAAAAGCCATGATTTCGGATGAATTTTTGGTGGTTAAGAAAAAGTCTTTTATCAAGAGGTAAAACCAAACCAAAACAAAAAAGCGGTACTTCCTCTTTTTCTCTGTGGCTTTGCACTTCCTTTGGCAAGTACCAGGTGTTTTTGCATTAAAGTCTTACCTGTCCTTTCCCTTTTATATGCATGCCATCAGCAAGCTTGTTCCCAACCAGTTGTTGAGCCTTGTTTCTGCTTCACAAAACTCGAAGACAAACACTACTAAGACATTGAGAAATGCTGTCTCGTGTAGTATTTTCTGGTAGATCAAGACTTCAGACAATATAGGCTAGTAAGTCTAGGTCAGAATGCTCTGCAGTGAGTATATAAGTAACTGAAAACAGTGTGCTATCCATTGCAAGTTTGCACTGTTTCTTAAGGAGAACTTGAATAACTCTGGCTAGTGTGAGTTGCAGGGATGGGAAAGTGTTTGAAACGGGAGGCATCTCACAGAGGATGCTGTTGTTAAGTTTGGGGTGAAGCCATAGCAGCTACACAAAATGATGTCATAACACAACCGAAGACAGTTTTTTTTTTTTCCTTGATTTTTTTTAACCTGTCTCTCTATGAGAAAAGCCTTACCTCTTATTCATCTAATTTAGAGTTTTATTCTAAAGGAGATTCTGATGTCAGAGCGCTTGCAGTTTGCAGCTTGTTTTCTGGGAACAGACAAGGCTTTTTCAGCAACTTGTCCTTTCTTGTTCTGAGAGTTGGCAATTGAACAGGCAGCTTAAATGATGCCTGGGCCACTGCTACCAAGCGTGAAACCAATGTAAAGAAAGCTGTTGAAAAAATAACAAAGGCAACAGTATATGCTTACAGAAACCTGCTTATCTCGTAAAAACTATGGTGTGAAAGCAATTTTTATTATTCGTACCTTCTCTGTTAATGTTGCTGTAATAGGAGACTGGGCTGCTCCATTTCCTTTTCTACTGTTGTGTTTAATTTCTCCTGGCTTCTCAGTACTGCTAAGTTTAACAGACAATAATGTTTTCGTGGCATTGTTTTCACTGCAATGCAATTCAGAGAATAATGGCATGAGCTTGATCACGCTCCCACTAAGCATATTGAAAGTGGAAATTCCCTCAGGTTTGGAAGGATTATGTTTCTTTTTACACCGTCTAAGTTTTATTATTAATTAAACATTCTTTCAAAAAAGAATAGATGCAGTTTTAGTATCTGCATTACAGACCTGTCTTCTACAGAGCACAAGGACAGCAGAGAATCTAAATGTCTGGAAAGAATATTTTATTTATGGTACTCTTATAGTTAATTTAAAGACAAGCTTGTATCAGTTTTTCTACAGCTAATGCCATTTGGGGCCCAAGGCAATCTGGGGTATTGACAAATGAAATATAATTGTTAGTTTTGAATAATGTAATTATTTTAACAGGATTATTTCTCTCTCTTGTTTTGCAATTATTTAAAGATTCTGCTAGGTAAAACTAAGAAAGTAGTTATTTATTACTAAAGTGTATATATATATATATATATATATATTTCCTTTGTTTTAGGGTTTCATTGTTGGTTTTATTTTCCCCCAGTGTGGGTCTGTTTTTCAGTAGCTTAGAATTTCAGTAGCAAAGTTTTCAGGGCCCTGTGACTGGTTGGCTTAAGTGGGATGAGTTTTGTGCTCAGTATGTTTCAAAAGTCCCCTCTTCCTTTTACTTGGTATGGCTAACAGGATTGCAGCTAGTGCAGAAGGCAGTAACACCGTCTGCACTGAGAACTGCAAGATCTAAAAACCTGGCATCACATAGCAAACCTAAAGGATATTATTAATATTTAATTAATTTAATTTGAATTTTGCATCAATTTAAATATTGAAGTTGTGATGTTGGTACAGGATAATATTTACAGACCTTAAAACTGTGTATGGGTGGGTTTTGCTTAGGACAAGTATCCCATTAAAACACAAGTGTTGTGGCTGGCAGTAGAGTTCAGAAGGAGGAAGGTGGGAAGGAAGGTGCTAGTGCGTGGGGATGAGGCTGTCCGCAAGAGAACTGGCAGCAACATTTGTCTGAAAGCAGGACGTCAATGAAGTTTGAACAGGACTTCATCAAAGCCCAGTAAGGATACTTGCTTCGAGGTTAAAGTGAAGTAACTGTGACTGAGCTAATTCCCGTATGGATTCTGACCAGAAATGTGCACTGAAGAGTTTGGTGCAGAACGCCTATAATCTTGTAAAGGCAGTAGAAATGAACTTCCTCATATAGATGGGTCCTAAGAGAAAAGTGAGCTTAACCTCCTCAAGAGCAGTGGAAAGGACAAGGCAAGATAGTACAATGCGTATGAATAAATAAGAACATAGGGATACATAAAAAGGGTGGTTAGAAAGGTCAGACGGTAGATGGAAGAACTGACAGTATTGTAGTTGTCTGCTGCTTGTGTTTATCACTTAGCTCTGACCTAAGCTCATTCACATATTTTTATCGAAATCCTTTTTTGATGAAAACTGTGTTACTGTATCCTTCCATGGTTTTAGATTGGATTACTAATGCTGCGCTGATTTAAAACTGGAAAAGAGTTGTAATCAAGTACTACTGTTTTTATTTGGCAGGCCGGACCTGATAGACATGAATACCGTTGCTGTTCAAAGCAACCTTGCAAATTTAGAACATGCTTTTTTTGTAGCAGAAAAACTTGGTGTTGCCAGACTTCTGGATCCTGAAGGTAAGATACCTGCAAAAGACTTTGTTGCTAAAACCCTAACGGTAAAATAAAGTCCAAACTGCTGGTCATTGCACATTTGTGGGCACCTTTACAACTATGTTGTAAAGCACTGTTCTGTCTTGCTCTTCTAGATGTTGATGTTTCCTCACCTGATGAGAAATCAGTAATAACTTATGTGTCATCACTTTATGATGCATTTCCCAAAGTACCAGAAGGTGGTGAAGGCATTGGTGCAAATGTAAGTAGAAGAAAAATACTTGTGCAGTGTGCCAGCATCATAAATGATTCTTGGTTCAGCTCTAGAATGATAGCTGGATCTTCTGTAGCCCAAGTTCTTACTTTTCAGTCCTACATTTAGACCTAAGTTGTGCCTCTCTGATTCTTATAAATTTGACAACAAAACAAAAAATGTTTTCAGTAGAAATATTTGGGACTAACATGGAATAGTACCAATAAGGTATTTGGAAACATTAGGTGAGTTATAATGAGTATGTACATGTTTCAGAATTAAGGGGTTTAGAAACCTCTTTTCTATGTGTTTGAAGTCCTCTTCAAAGGTTAAACAAAGCGGAATTCTTGGATGATTTTCTTTTGATCTGTAATCTGTGTTGTGCTTTGGTAGGATGTTGAAGTCAAATGGGTTGAGTATCAGAATATGGTGAACTACCTCATGCAGTGGATCAGACACCATGTTACAATAATGTCTGACAGAACGTTTCCCAACAATCCTGTGGAGTTGAAGGTAAGATATGATGTCTTAAACTCCTTATTGGAATGGCGCTTTATCATAGTTACTCAAAGCATGCTTGAACAAATGAAGTGCTTGTTGATTTATACAGTCAAATCAGCTGTAGAACAGTATCATCATAGCAATATAGTTTTTTATTAAGTAGTTTTTAGGTGACCTTTGCAGGGTTTCTGACATGCAATGTTAAAAATGTTAGAGATGGGATAGGCTGGGTTGGTCTATAGATAAGATTTTATAACCCTTCTTAAGATCTCCTTAGATAGTTTCGTAAGCTAGATTTATTTATTTATTTTTTAAATAAGAGAGGAAAAATGGTATCATGTTGAAGCTCACTTGTCTGAAGCTCACTTGAAAATCTACTCCCTAAACATTTCAGAGGACAATAAAAGCATTGCTAAGATATGAACGATCAAAAGCAAATCTTTAGCTTGTCACAGATCATTTCACAAAACTTATGTAGAACAATATTAGAACATAAACTTATAAAAAATCTTAGAAGAGGGTTTGGGGAGTAAGCTTATATTTACTGTAAGTAAAAGTTGATGATTTTTTTGTTGTTTCTGTAGGCACTTTATAATCAATATTTGCAGTTTAAAGAAACAGAAATTCCACCAAAGGAGATAGATAAGTCAAAAATTAAACGTCTATATAAACTGCTGGAGGTAAGTTTAAACATGCATTGAAATACATAGAAAAGTTCCCTTTTGAAGGCTTAAAATAACAAATATGTATGAATTTTTAAGGTCTGGATAGAATTTGGACGCATCAAACTTCCTCAAGGCTATCACCCAAACGATATAGAAAAAGAATGGGGAAAGCTTATTATTGCGATGCTGGAAAGAGAGAAGACCCTTCGGCCTGAAGTAGAGAGGTATGCTAGTGAACATTTGACAGGATTGGTTAATATATCTTCTGTTATTTTGAAAATCATTAATGTCTTGAAAATCATTAATGTTTTATTCCATTGTAATATCCATATTATTGTTCCATTTCTATTCCTGTTGAATAATTCTGATTTTGTACAAGCCTGAACTTCTCTATGTATTTTGTAGAAGCAGGTCCAGATATACTTGGATGATCTCAGAAGGTTGTAGTGAATAGTACATGTGCCCCAGATCGTCAAAGCACTTAAACACAAATATATTGTTCTCTTTGTACAGATGGTCAGGGCCAGGTTGATACCACTTCATTGTCTCACTTGGACTCTATTTCATATAAGCAGCACCCTCATTCTTTACACAAAATGTGTAATTCACTTGCACAAGTCCTATTCTGGAATTGTCTAAAAGTTGACTGTATTCAAAAACACACAAAATGTTCAGACATGCAAAGTGCATAGTAGTCTTCCATGGCAGCGGAATGTGTGACGCTGTTTTGTACATCATTAATAACATACCAAGCATGTTTAAGTCTTAATGCAGCCTCAGAGCATTTCTGCTTTTCCTTTGAGTTCTGTGGCAGAAACAGAGGCCACCATCCATTAATTCAAAAAATCATTTTATTTAAACCTAAATTAAGTGATTCTTTGGGCTCCTACCTGGCTCTGTATTCATTCTGCTTAAATTTAAGCATCCAAAGGAGACACCTAAGATCTAAATCACTTTCTAGAGAAATCTGGCATTGACTTTCTGGTGACAATAGGGTTTGGGCACCTGAAGTTAGTTGTGAAGAATCCAAACCACTGTGTAGTAAGTCCTCAGAAAGACAGATTTTAAGAAGAGAAGATCTCAAAGACAGTCGGAGTTGATTATATATGGATCATACTCACAAAATATGTGACTTCTTTACAAAAGCAGGAGCATGACTGAAATAGCAGATTCAATGGGAGGTACTGATTTACAGTATCCCTGTGGTAACTGCTATGAAATAAATTCAAGATGAATTCAAAGTTGTCCCCACCATGTGGAGCAGACACTGGAAAGCAGTGGTGGAAATACAGCCTGCTAGATAACCTGTTCTAACATGCAAGTGGCAAAGTTAGTGCCTGCCTTCACCAGAAGGAATTCTATTCATAATTGCAGAAAGCTGGATTATCTTAGTTGGGAGTGTATATAAGTGACATTAGTTTATTTATTTATTAGTCAGATTGATGGAACACAGATAAATAAAATGCACATAAACTCCTTTCCATATTTCAGGATTGATGAACACACTTAAAAGTGACAGATGGTAAAGTGATAGTCATGGCAAAAATGTGACCTTAACTAACAAAGAAATTTGTCGAGCAACTAAAATTTTACCTCCACGTCTGGTGAATAAATCCAAAAGTATCAACACAGACAAACAGCATGTGGCCAGACTGGTGGGTGGGATCGAAGTTAATACGATGGCAGTGAGGAGAGTGCCAGACTGAGTTCCAGTTTGCAAAACTAGCAGGGTTTGAAATTGCCACAGGGGTGTGTCTGTGCCTTTGCCATGCTCTTCTGCTTGAACACAGTCATCTTACGTTGTGGGTGAGGTTTTTAGGAGGTGCTAAAAGCAGGAGGTGAATTACTGAAGAAATTACCCAAACCCTCAAATCCAAGTTAAAATATAAACTTAAGGGCAGTGATCAGAGTTTTCTTATTTGTTTTGCGGTCAAAACAGTAAGAAGCAATTAGCTCTGAGTATGGAAGAAGTTAAAGGGAAATTTGCAGGAGGATGGATTAGTGGAACAGGGCAGTTCGTAAACATGCATACTTGGACAGTGGAGTAATGATGGTGGGTTGGATGGTGTACAGGTGTCTAAAATTAACTTGGTAAGAGCCGATGAGCTGTGATATTCCTGCAGTTTTATTGTGCAGTTCCATTTGAAAGAAAAGGAATCAGCCCAGCCTGAAGTTTCTACACCATGCAGTGAAGCATGGAGTTCTGACTTTGGCCCTTCTTGAAACTTTTCATTCAAGAGTCTGAGAAACACTTTAAAGGCTTATTTAAATTCTTATTTGGCTTATAGACATTTTGAGTCACTTAAAATATTTGGTGCGTCTGTTTCCTAGAGACGCCCTAGTGTTACTGCCTAGTCTGTACTTGTAAAGCTTTAATGCAAGGTTAGGGAAGCCAAAAGTGAGGCAGTGTACATAGCCCCAGGTAAAATACTTTGAAGAGCTGGCAGAATATTAATTACTGGGTTTTGAATATGCATTACTGAAGCCTATTTAAAGAAGGAGTGCTAGGTGTTTCAAAAGCCAGTAGTGAAATTTCATCCCTAGAAGCTGTACATTTTGTAGGAGTTTTATTTTTTCCATTTTTCAGCAAATGTAAACAGCCAGAAGTACCGTGGTCTGGATGTAAACATGAACAGCACTAGTTACAGCTATCATAGCAGCGATTCACTGTTTAGCAACAGTACTAGTGCTCGAACCAGTGTTGACTCTAATGAGAATTTTCTTTCTGTTAATTGTGGTCCCACATTGATTAAATCTTGTATAAGCTTTGGTAATGCCACCTTAGAAGGAAACAGGTAACTTGGCATATGTATTTGGGCTCTGTATGTGATGCTGGTTTTTGTTGTTCTTGTTTTTCTCTTTTAAGTCATACATGTAGAGTAAATGTAAATAGCATTAATACTTACTTATTTTTCCAAATTTCCCTGGCATCACCTAGGTTGGAAATGCTGCAGCAGATTGCAAACAGAATTCAGCGAGACAGCCGGAGCTGTGAGGACAAACTGATACTTGCCCGGAATGCTCTGCAGTCTGTAAGTCAGTCAGTGATTTTACTTGTCTGTGTTCATGAATTTGCTGTAGTGGGATGGCTACTTCAAATAAAAAAAAAAATCTTTAGGATTTTTAAGTGCATACCTAATAACTGGGTTATTGTTATTTTTGCTGTACTGTTATCATTAATTTATCATTTCTGCAAGAAAATACTAAAAATTACTTAGAGTTCTGTTGAATATTTTGTTGGTAGTTAAAGTTCTTTACAGTTTTTTGAAGTATAGAAAAAAAGTTTTTAAAAATTAGGTTTCTTACAGCTTATTTCTCTTTGTTTTAGCTGCAGGGCTTAATGGCTTTTTTTTGTTCATACAGGACACCAAGCGATTAGAGTCAGGGCTTCAGTTCCAACATGAAGCAGAGATAGCTGGGTATCTTCTTGAATCTGAGAACCTTCTCCGTCAGCAAGTGATTGATGCCCAAATTCTTATTGATGGAAAATACTATCAGGCAGACCAGCTCGTGCAGAGGTACTTTACCATATATTTATATCAATAAATAAATCTCCCAAATATGGGTATCCATTGTGGACATTATTTTCAAATCTTCATGTGTATGGATAAGCTTTGCCTGTCAGTTGGTACCCAAATAAAGGTTCCAGGTGGTTACATTGCCCACAAACTTTGTTGAAGATGAGGAACTGTTTGTGATCATCTGTGAAAATGAAATAATTAACAAAAAGATGACTTAAATGTTAAAGTTTCCTCATATCTAAGTGCAAAGATGTTAGGTGGTTTTATTGCAGATAAAATGGCTTTAGATTCACTACCTTTGGATTCAAAAAATGGAGGTGAGATTTCTCATGATAGCTATAGGTATCTTAGAAGGTAGTAAGCATTAGCTTATGTGTGTCAGTGTGTACAGTCTTAGGAGAAACGTATGTTTAAGCAGCATAATTCAATTTTATGAAGAAGTAGCTCTAAAGTTTGCCAGGATTCATTCTGGACCGGGTAAGATCAAGTACATAGCAGCTACTTAGCAGCAAACTACAAGTAATTTTATCTACCACAACATGTAGTATCTTGTATAATTTCTGCTCTGGTGATTGTTCCAGGTATTGTGTACGGTATGCCCTAATGCCCATACCATGCTGATTTTTTGTGTCATTGCCTGACTTCTGCATCTGCGATCTGTATTCATAGAAGTCAAAGCTGACATAGCCTATAATTTCTGATACAAATGCTTATTTATAAATACTTAAGTAGAAGTGAAATGTAGGAGATCATGTGAATTCATATTGCTGTTCAGTTCAGCGTGATGTAGTTATCTTAAGCATTCATTGAAATCATTTTCTTTTACTTGGATTTTTTCTTTTATTTTAATAGGGTTGCAAAACTTCGTGATGAGCTGATGGCCATACGTACTGAATGTTCTTCCGTGTACAGCAAGGGACATGCACTGACAACAGAGCAGACAAAGCTGATGATATCAGGAATAACTGAAAGCTTAAACTCAGGATTTACAACAAACCTAACCCCTGAATTAAATGCTGCAATGACCCAAGGTTTAACACCTTCTTTGACTTCTTCCAGCTTGACATCTGGCCTTTCATCAGGTCTTACTTCCAGGTTGACACCAGCCATCACTCCTGCTTACACACCCGGCATCCCACCACGGTTAATCCAAAGCTATGTGACAGGAGTAGACAGTGGGACTCTTCAAACACTCAAACTGATGCAAATCAGAAAACCTCTTATGAAATCAGCTTTTGTGGATCAGAATTTAACAGAAGAAGAGGTGAACATGAAATTTGTCCAGGACCTGTTGAACTGGGTGGAAGAAATGCAGGTAGCAATCTTCATAGAAACGGTCTGCTTCTAATTGTTACATTTACTGCTTGTAGATCATGGCTAACTTTTCTTTCTTCTTGGTAAGGTGCAACTTGATCGGGCAGAATGGGGTTCAGATTTACCAAGTGTTGAAAGCCATTTAGAAAATCACAAAAATGTCCACAAAGCTATTGAAGAATTTGAATCCAGCCTTAAAGAAGCTAAAATGAGTGAGGTATACCACCATATTCTTTATCTCTTCAGTTACTTCCTTACTGAATGACCCATAAAGTGCTGTTGAGTTACAGAATTGTGTTTGGGTTTCACAGTTTTACTTATTTTTACTTCTGATCTCTAAATGACGTATTGTGAAATTGCTAGATTTAATGGTTGAGAGTAACTTATAATGTCTGTTTTCTTGTCTTTTGACCTCATATACCAAATACAGATCCAAATGACTGCCCCTCTTAAACTCAGTTATGCAGAAAAATTGCACAAACTGGAGAGTCAGTATTCAAAACTCTTGGTAAGTTTCTCAATATGTCTTTGAGGTTCAGCTTTTCCATATACATCATCTATGAAAAGGGATGAGTTTTAAATTCTGTTTTTTCCTAATCTTTTTTTTTTTTTTTTCCTTTTTAATAAAGAACACATCAAGAAATCAGGAAAGGCATCTAGATACTCTTCACAATTTTGTGTCTCGTGCTACGAGAGAGCTGATATGGCTAAATGAAAAAGAAGAGGAAGAGGTTGCGTATGACTGGAGTGAAAGAAACCCCAATATAACAAGAAAGAAGGAATACCATGCAGTATGTATTGATAGTATAATCCAGAGGGAAAAAAAAAATTCTTTAATAATTCAGCACGTTTCTAAAATGTTTCTGTGTTTGTTTTTTGTTTTTGTCTGGAAAAAGGAATTAATGAGAGAACTTGATCAGAAAGAAGAAGTAATTAAATCAGTACAAGAAATAGCAGAGCAATTGCTTCTTGAAAATCACCCAGCTAGGCTAACCATTGAGGTAAGTTAGTAAAAACAGCACACAAACGAGAACAATTTTTGTGATTTAATAGACCATAGATTTTGGAGGAAAAGAAGGAAAGTGCTTGCTCATAGAAAGTTAAGCAACAAAAGTCTGAATAATGGGGCCTTTATTTCCTCTTCTTTATCTCTGTTGTAACTCCATCTTCCAGTTTCCAAAAAGTATAAACACTTCTGTAAAATTTTGGTTATGTATTGGACTGCTTAGATAAAATCCCACTGAAGTCTAAAATTAAAATTTCAGAAGTCAATTGTACAGAAATGTCTGTACAGACATTTCTCCTGCTGGACATGCGTGCAGCTTCTATAGTTATTGATGCAGCCTGCACTGGTAGACTGAGGTCACAGAACAGTCCTTACATAGTTTCTCTCCTGTTGGATTGAAAGGAGCTTCAGTAGTGCCTTTCCAGTCACTTAGTGTATATATTGCTTCCTGATACTGGTTAGGGTTGGTTACATAGCCTTTTTGTCAGTAAGTTATGAAATGTGTTTGGATATTAAAAATCTGACCAGGTGATGTGAATTACTGCGGGTTTGAACTAAGCTCTATGTGATAGGTAAACTGTTCACAGAAAAATGATTGTAGCTGTTGTAGGGACATAACAAGTTTCCACAGGAAAATGTTGAATACTTTCCCCTACAGATTTTCAATAAAAGAATAAATACAGACAGTAGGTGGTAAAAATGGAAAGAATAAAAACCAGCTTTATTTTATTTAAGAACGAAAAAAGGCAGAGAGGATGGATTTTTATGGTTCTTCACCTTAATCAATCTATATCAATGTAAACTGGAAACAGATGAAGAAAAATCCTTCCTTTCTTTCTTCTCACTACATTTACTTTTGTAATAATAAATATATATTTTTTTGTAATGTGTAGAATTATGTTCCTTAAAAATACATTCTATTACTAAGGGGTAATCAGTATATAAATATAAATATAAAAATATACATAATATATTAAAGATGCATGTGATGAAACTAGGCCATCACAGTGAAGATGTGTATGTAGGTTATGATGTCTGCAGTAATGCTATATTAGGACATGAAAAAACAATTCTTAAATTAATGCCTTCTGTGCAGAAAAATTTATGCGTTAGTGGATCATCTTGAGATTCATTGAAGCCAATGGAAAATCTTTGAATTCACTGAGAATCATACAGAATTCCCAAACTGAGACTTTTGGCTGCTTTTACCAAGTCAAGAGTCCCCTCTGCTGGTGAATATTAGAAGAGTACATCTCTAGTGACAGCACTGCAGTCCGTATAGGAGGCATCATTCAAATAGGGCTGCATTCTTGAAAATCTTTATAACACGTACACAAAATTGTATATTGCAACATGTCCTGAATTATTACTTTTATTGTGTACTCAGTGTTGCTTTAATATCTGATTTGTTAGGAGGCAGGTGTCCAGCTATTCAAACAAGTAAATAGAGCAATGGAATCATAAACTGGTTTAGGCTAGGGGAACCTCAGGAAATCTAGTCCAGTCCCTGCTTAACACAGTGTCAGGGCTGAATCATGAATGCACCCAAGGATGGTGATTCCCCAGTCCCTCAGGGTAGATTTTCTGATATTTAACTATGCTATAATGGCAAGGTTTTTCTCATATTTAATAGGAATTATCTTTTTTGCAGCTTGCTTTTCTTGGGTAAGGCGGTCAAGTTTAGATTCTTGTGTTTTCAATAATACTTCTATGTTGTCCAAATTCTGTAAATGTATCTATGTTTTATTTTTCATTTCTTTTTGTAAAATCTGTCTCCCTTAAAGGCCTATAGAGCTGCAATGCAGACACAATGGAGCTGGATTCTTCAGCTCTGTCACTGTGTTGAACAACATTTGAGAGAAAATGCTGCATATTTTGAGGTAAGGAAGTAAGTCAATGTAAGTGTGAAATATTTTAAATTGTGACCACAGTCAAAAAGTTCCATTTTGACTGAAAATGCTAGTTGCTCTCTCACAGTGGTAGTAGAATTAGAATTTATCATGTACAATTATTAGATGATGAGCTGTACCCCCACAGTGTTACCACACCTGCATTGACTTCCCTGTAGATATATCAGTTCACAACCGATGAAAATCTGGTCTGACATTTGTAAACAGTGCTGTAACTACAAGCAGAGAATCTGAGAAAGAAGCCATGTTCTCTCCATGTCATACAGAACTGCAGTCAATAAAGCTCTTGTGACTGGATGTAGAGGTTGATGGCCAAGGCAGAACATATTCCAGGTTGTTGTTCCAGGAGAACACAAACAGAAATGGAATGGGCACCATTAATAAAGAACAGAGCAGAGAGCACCCTGACAGCAGACATGTCCAACAAAACGTCTTTCTGATTATCACCCTTTTACTTACCCATCAAATATGCATGAGGATTGAAGATTTAAGGATTTTTTTTTTTTTTTTTTTTGTAGAAAAAACATGTTCTACTCTTATTTTATATTTAAATTATAAATAGCAGTCCTTAGTGTCTTCTGGGTTTTGTGGTTGAATAGGAAGGCTTTTGGGATTAAATGTCTTTTCGTTGAGAACAAGAGCCCAAAGTTAGGAAATGGATGCTGAAGAAGAAAAAGTTGAGTGGTTTGGGCTCCTACTGGTAACAATATGAAAAGGGGAACTCTGGATTTGAGGAATGAGGAATGAGTTGCCAATTATCACAGGACATTTCCCTTCCCAGTCATACTTAACCAGCGCCCTAGATTGAGGCAGAGCTGCCAAGTGTGGTTGCTCACTTCCCCTTCCTCCCAAAATGTTCACTCCAGTGTGCTTGCTAAATCTGCAGCTAGTTTCCTACAGTTCACAAGCTCTATCTGTTCTTTATATGTGAAAGTAATTATGAATCCAAGAATAATTCTTCATAATTATGAAGCAAGAATTAATTCAGATTTTTTTTTGTTAGCGGAGACCATAATTAACTAAGGTTCAATAACTGCAGTTGATGAAGTTAACAGATGAAGATAACAGTTTTGCATTTAGATAGTACCCAAACCAACTGCTGTTCCAAGACGTTACAACATGTGCCTTCCTTAAGTGTACATGCAAACATGAGATCATGAATATTGTTGTGTGTTACAGTGGTCACTTCAAACTGCTAGGAAAGGTGATATTTAAAAAGATAGCGCTTAAAAAAAAGTGTTGTGATGTAGCTATTTATACGCTTTATAGGTTGTTTAATAGTAACACAGATCTTCGTCTCCTCCTAGTTTTTCAGCGATGCCAAAGAGGCCATGGAATATTTAAAGAATTTGAAAGACGCCATATATCGAAAATACAGTTGTGATAGAACAAGCAGCCTTCATAGGCTGGAAGACCTTGTCCAGGAGTCTATGGTAAGAATTCAAGGTTCCTGTTAATGTGAGCTACAATTACAGGAGATAAGTGTAGATGATAGTTGGATATAAAATCCATGTTATAAAATTGTTTTTTTAAAGGCAAATAAGAAAATTTAGATTGTTATATTAGAATTTATAATTATTTTTTAAAATATATTTTAGAACTTATAATTATTTTTATTTGTCCGCCTGTGATAACTGTTTTTATACCCTTAAAATACAGTATTATTTATTTCTTTATCTTTACAATAGCAGATGTTGTGGGAACCCAATAACTTCAGAAAGATGAATTGTTCTCATAAAATGTGTTACTTTTAAGAAACACAGTAGAATAAGTCAGAAAAAGAAAGGCTTAACAGGATCAAAGAAACAGAACTGGCCACTTCTCACGATGTGTTCTTTGTTCTTTTCTTTACTGTTTTAGGAAGAAAAGGAACAACTCTTGCAGTATAAGAGCACAGTAGCAGGCCTTGTAGGGAGAGCAAAGGCAATAATTCAGCTGAAGCCAAGGAACCCTGACTGTATACTGAAAACATCCATCCCAATTAAAGCCATCTGTGACTATAGACAAATTGAGGTTAGAAACTTGAATTTCCTCAAATCAATTACAGACGTGAGAATTCAGCTAAAGATTCATTAATTACCATGTTCCTGGAGAATGCTGGGCTCTAAATGTCTTCCACCCTAGTAAACAAGAGCAAATCCTTGTGTTGAACATTGTTTTTGTTGTTCTGTTGCTTATTTGGTGACGCCATTTACAAAAGGGCTTTGTAAAACTATTTTGTAATGCTTAGCTCATTAAATTATTCTGCTTTTCTGTTAATACTAGATAACTATTTACAAGGATGATGAGTGTGTTTTAGCAAACAACTCCCATCGTGCTAAATGGAAAGTCATTAGCCCAAGTGGTAATGAGGCCATGGTTCCATCTGTATGCTTTACAGTTCCTCCACCAAACAAAGAAGCAATAGATACAGCCAACAGGTAGGGACAAAACAAAAACAGCTTTAAAATATATTTTTGATATAAAAATTTTTGTTTTCTTACACAGAGAAACAACATTTCCTTTGGGTTAGAGACAAGGAATCAGATTATTATTTTTTTAATTCATTAATATGGAACTCAGGTTCAAATGTCTTTTTTTAAAACCTTTTTTTATATGTTACTCCAATATAAAACAGGTTCTCCTATCTTAAACTGGATTCTTTTTATGTTTCAGGATTGAACAGCAATTTCAGAATGTACTGGCCCTTTGGCACGAGTCACATGTAAACATGAAGAGTGTGGTTTCCTGGCATTACCTTACAAATGAAATTGAAGCCGTTCGAGCTGGCAATGTTGCCTCGGTATGTACTATGTCTAGCAAGGGCCTCCTAGCCACTTCCTAGGAAGTAAGGCTAAGAGGCATAGGCTACACTTCCTGGAGGTAGTGCATAATTAATCGTTTTACAGCTATCCTCATTTTCTGGAAATAGCTGGCAGTGCACCACTGTGCAATATTCTGCCTTTATCTGAGCAACTTACACAGATGTACATGGGGAAAGAGCAGAGAGATTGTATCATGAAAACTACCAGTAGTCTCGTTGGGCTAATCTCTCTACTCTCTTGTTGTCAGCAGAGAGACAGGATCTCTTGAAAGCAGTTGAACAGTGACTAAGTCTGAATTTTGGTTTGGATTTATCTTGAAGATGTCTGGGGAGGTTAGCTTCTCTAGGCTAAGGTTAATGTTAGTGAAACTCCCCATTATTTCCTTATGCTGCAACTTCTTACTAACAGTTATATGAATGTGAAAGTTACATTTAGTTTTTTAAGCTGAAGGCAGATGAATGCTGATTCTTCTTCTCATGCATGTCTGTAATTTGAAAGGTTAAGTAGATACTTAGGATAAATGTTTCAGAAGTGAAATAGAGATGTAGATCAAAATACTATTCTGTCTAGCTAAAACAATGTATGAGATCACTGAATTATCCAGTGTTGGATGTACAGCATAATGATATTTAGTATAGGAGTTTATTATACAGCATTGGAGTGTCTCTGGCTTCAAACAGTTGCAAAAAATTTTTGTAATACCCAAAAGGACGTGCTAAGTCCTAATTTCCCACTGTGGTTACTGGCAAGAAGGAATCTGAGATAATACTGAAATATTCCTCCTCCTGTGACGCTTGCTGGGTGCCTGTTTGTTGCTACAAGGCATAGGTGGAGAAATGGTGTCTGATGTAGGGTTGGCTTAACACAGCCCATTACTGGTGTTAAAGTTGGAGAAGGATTTTATTTTGAATATAATCTATCTGGTGTTACTCTGATACCTGTCAAGTGAACCTCAGTCCAGGAACAGCAAGCTTTCAGAACCTCCATTCTTTGACTTTGCCATCTTTGTAATTGGTCAGTACTGTTTTTTAATTAAAAATGTTAGAGGTAACTGCATGTGTGATGCATCATTGCTAACCACACCTTGGGTTTATGATCTGTTGCAGATAAAAACAATGCTGCCAGGTGAACATCAGCAGGTTCTAAGCAATTTGCAGTCCCGCTTTGATGATTTTGTGGAAGATAGCCAAGAGTCCAAAATCTTTACAAGCTCTGATACAGCACAGCTGGAAAGGGAAGTTAATATTTGCAAGCAATACTATCAAGAGCTTCTGAAATCTGCAGAAAGAGGTAAGATTTTGCTAGGAAAAGTAGAAAGCTGCCCTCACAAGAGAGATTGTAGTTTTCAGTACATATTCCCTGTATATATATATATTCCCTTTATATATATATATATTTATATTTATTTATATAAAGCGCCTATCACCGTATTGATAAACACTCTTTGGAACCACTCTGACGGCAGGGGTAAGAACAGGAGTTGGCCTGTTAGTACCTCAGCACTGCTGTTTCCAACCAATTTAAAAAAAAAAAAAAGCCACAAGACTTTGCTGCCAGCCTGGCCGGCTGGCCGGTGTTTAATACTGCTACTCCATCAGGGTTGGAGGGAGACCTATTGTGAATGGCAACAGTTTGCACCGTGACCCCTCAAGCTCTAGTAAATTACTATTTTATCATATTGATATGGTTAATGTTATAGTTCCTCTGAATGGATAAAGAACCATCATTTTAACATTTTGCACGCTCATATTGTATGAAAAATCAAAGTTTTTTTTAACTTTGCATGTATTAATTTATGTAAAAATATTGTTGTGTTAATATACAAAGTGGTAGGAAAAAAATAGCCCTTCCCAAATTTTTCTGTATGCTGCAGATTACTGTTTAGTCAGCGTTTCCTTCTGAATGTTTGAATTCAGCTTCAATACTTTATTGAGTTCATAACAGTATTAAATTTTTTAACACTATTAATGCAAGAGAAGTGTCCTAGGTATTTTTGTAGCTCCACAGAATATCTGTAGTTACAGTTCTCTTAACTCTGTTTTTAAGTACAACAAGCACAAAAAGCTTAAAGTTCTCATACACTGTCAAGTAGCTAATCACTTACAGGAATACAGTAGTGCAAAGCTGATTACTGCATTAGCATAGTTCACTATACTTAAGGAAAGATGTGTTGCCTTGTGCCTCTGAAGGAGAATTAAAAAAAAAAAAATCCCTTGAGATTTCCTAGAGTACCATGCCTTACATCATCTGGCTGAAAGATTCAGCTACGGAATTTAGCAGTGTCTGCACAAGGGGTGATGCCTGTGTCTGCGATGGACAATCAGTAATATATGCTAATTTTCAAAGTGTGAGGAGGTGATCTAATGATACCTAAAATTTAAAGGTTCCTAAAATTTGTTTTGTAGTAAAAAATGATGGAAATTGATGGGATTTCAGTCATTCATGAAAAGACCTGTTGAATGGTGACTTTATAAAGTCTTTTGAGAGAAGACATGGTGAAAGTGTCATAATGGCTTTGTTTGCTAAAATGTTCTTTGTTTCTTTCAACAGAAGAGCAGGAAGAATCTATTTACAACCTATACATCTCAGAAGTCAGAAATATCAGACTTCGGCTGGAGAGCTGTGAGGAGCGGTTAATCCGACAGATCCGAACCCCAATGGAAAGGGATGATCTACATGAAAGTGTGTTTAGGATTTCAGAGCAAGAGGTAAGCCTTTGGGAAAGGCTCTTTTACCTAGAGTACACATCAGATTGATACAGTATAAAAGCACTGTCAATCACTGTTCATTTTTACAGAAACTGAAGAAGGAGTTGGATAGACTGAAAGATGACTTGGGAGGCATCACAGATAAATGCGAAGAGTTTTTCAGTCAAGCTGCTGGTTCACCTTCAGTTCCTACTCTGCGCTCTGAACTAAATATTGTTATTCAGAATATGAACCAAGTTTATTCAATGTCTTCCATTTACATAGATAAGTATGTAATAGGCCATCTCCCATCATACACAGTAGTTTACAGTTTTCTCTTCAAAATAAATTAAAAATATTGGTATGAATAATAATGATCAAAGAAGAGGCCGTTAACAATATTTTAACACTATATTAAGGGGTATCTATGACATGAAAAGACTGAAATACACAAGTGTGATGAGTATTTTTATTGCTTGTTCATTTAACAGGAGATTACTGTTTTTCAGATTAAAAACTGTAAATTTGGTGTTGAAGAACACCCAAGGAGCAGAATCATTAGTAAAACTTTATGAAACTAAGCTGTGTGAAGAAGAGGCAGTAACTGCTGACAAAAATAATATTGAAAATCTTATGGGGACATTAAAGGTAAGAGTTGGCAGATGCCTGGACAAATAAAAAAAAATAAAAGGGAAATGCTGCATCTTGTAACATTTGTTCTGGTTATGCTTTGCTGTTTAGTTTATCAAAAGTTAGCTTATGTGTTTAGAGGAAAGTCTGCATTAGGACTGATACCTCAACAAAAACAGACTTTGAAACATTGAGAATTGGATAGTTTGCGTGTGTATAATTGCAATTAGGTAATGCTTTGCAGTTTATGCACTTCAAAGAATGCCTGTCGTTAATGCTTCAATAAGACTAATTTTTCTGGTTCTGCAAAGGTAATGCATGCTTAAGGTAACATAAATATATTCTTACATAAACATGTCCACAGTACGATTCCTCTTGCTGCTGTGGTATACTAACTGGGGTTTCCTAGGAGGATGGGCATTTATCTTTCAGAAAGGCTAAAACTGAAGTTCAGCATTTTTAATACTCTGCATACAGCTTATTTCAATATCTCAAATGATAAGTAATGCTTTTTTGTTGGTGATTGGTGCCTACCTAATTTTTTGAATGCTGTAGTTTATCAGAAAAAGATGTTGATTTGTTGGCTGTGTTTTCATGCTTGTGTTGTGGGGGATGCTGTTACTCAGAACTGTTTTGCAGTTCAGTTGCTTCAAACTGATTTTGGTGCCATTCTAGTGTTTGAGCAACCAGAAGTAATTGCTTATGTAAAATATTAATTTATAAGTAGTGTCATAATTTAGGAATTATTTAAAATATTTAATTTATCATACACTAGCAATGGAGATCTGAAGTAGATGAGAAAAGAGAAGTATTCCATGCCTTAGAGGATGAGCTGCAGAAGGCAAAGATGATCAGTGATCAGATGTTTAAAATGCACAAGGAACGTGATCTTGACTTCGACTGGCATAAAGAAAAAGTTGATCAGTTAGCCGAGAGGTGGCAAAATATTCATTCTCAAATTGAGAATAGGTTTGTATAACTTTTTCTTATAATCTGTTCATGTTTTTTGATGTTCTTGGTTCTTGTTGTTTCTGAGGAACAATAATCAAGAATGTTAATGAGCTATTGCTAAATGCACTAAGATCAGGGATTCTTATCTTTTCTGTGCTGCTGACATTGTTGTCTGTCGTTTCCCCAGGGATTCTCTCTGCCTGTTGAGCACCAAAAGATTACCAAAATAGAGGAACTTTGTTTTGTTTCTAACAGCTTACTGAGACACAGTAGAGAGAAGCTGTCCTTTTACTTTCCAAAAAAACCCTACAGAAATGGTTTGCTGGCCTACAGGAATGCCATCTGTTTCTCCACATAATTTGTTCTGACAGGCAAAACTCATGAGCTGATTGATCAGTTATGACTGGCTTCATGTTTGCTTGCTTTCAGTGACAAGTGCTAAGTCTGCAAGTCCTTAGCTTCTTTTGACTTCTGTGATGATTTTGTTGCAATAGCTACCAGATTAAAAACTTCTGGTGAAGTGCCAGTATTTTCTTTTGGTGTGCAACTGGTTTCATGCAGTCTCCATATGCAATTGCAATGTTGCTCTAATTCAAGCCTTTCAGTATTATTGTTGTGACTCTATTGGAGAGTGTTACTCAAATGCACGTGCCTTTGCAGATTTACAGATCTCACAGAACACGGCTATCAGTAATTCTGAAGGAGATCAGAATCTAGGAAACATCTAGTGTTGTTTCCTTTGTAGTTTGGAGAAGTTAAGGAAGTCTCTAATACACAGTCTGAATTTATTTCCTAAAATCTACTTTAGTTTGTCATTATAGATAACTTGAACAGGAGCATCAAATACAGCACTGTTTTTGTAAAGTTTCACACAACAGCCTTTCACATTTTTGTCCTCCTTTTCTAAGGAATGAGTATCCACTCAGGTGTAATACTGAGGTTCTTTGCTTGCAATTAACTAACTTAGTTGGCTCTGTTCAACATCACTAGAAGTTAAAAGGCAGATGGGCAAAAGCTGGCTGATTTAGAAGTGACTGGAGAATGGCTAGCCTTAAATCAACACAAGTGATTCATCGTCTGATAGTGTGACAAAATTTAAATGATAAAACAATAGTAGTATGATGTACTGAAGTGTCCTTATCTCCTCATAGGGCAAACATGAACCAAATGATCTCCTTACGGTTCTGTATTCTGAATAGAACATACTGAAAAGTTGCTGTTAATACAAAGTGACTTCTAGTATAAATAGGACAGATTGTGGTGGTTGCAGCATGTAGCTGTAAACAAACTGCTTTCTGCAAATGTTCACTCTGCTGCTTCCTAACAGCTTGACACTGATGATCATTATATGGAAAGCATATACAAATATTGGCTGCAGTTACCACGATCCCTTCTTACTTTCATGGTTATTGGCGTAAAACTATGCTTAAGTATGAAACCTGACAAATAATGTATCCTTTGCTTGTTCTTTTTAACTCTCCTTTTGGCATCTTGAGAACAACAGCAGTGCAATTCAGAGTATTTATTCACAGTCAGACGATTCACAATTCAAAGTATTTATTCACAATTGAGTTTATCGGTAATTATGCAGTGTTTTGGATGAGTCGTATTTATATGATACTTGAAGTAACAGTGTAAGGATCATGAAAGTATATCTGTCAGTACTCTCATCAATATGGAAACCACTTTCAAGAGATACATAGTACTTTTTGCCAGGTATAAAAACATAATTTTAAAAGGGACTTTTTAATGGTCAACAGAATCACTTGCTTGAGCATAGGAAGTGTAAGTGCTGTTGTTTTGTGGGAGGTATGGGGTATGGTGAACTGCTACATAACTCCAGCTTAGCTTTTTGCCTTCTTAGTTCACATAAGTCACATTTGAAATTCTCCGACTTCATAGAATTAATTACTGTTGCAGAGACCTGCCTCTTACATTGTGCCTGGGGATTCCTGTACTCATTGAGTTTGAAGCAAGTCAGCTCACTAATGAGGGATATATGCATAGTTTTTTTTTTTTTGTTTTTGTTTTTTTTCTGTAGCAGAATCTCTCTTGGGTGTTGTTTATGACAAATGAAAAGGCTTCATCAAGCTGGGGATCTTAGTGTTTGCAAAGCTAATTCACTGTTCAGTTAGTGCTATTTTACAATGTTTATAGTATGCTATACTAAGCTTAGCAGAGCTAAGACATCCACCTTGAAGGCTGTATTTAGTTTAGTGTTGTACTTTTTATCATTTATATTCATCTTTACTCCTTACGTATTTTCTAACATAAAATCAGGTTGCGTGACTTAGAAAGTATTAATAAATCTCTGAAGTACTACAAAGATACTTACAATTCATTGGACACTTGGATTCAACAAGTGGAAGATACTCAGCGAAAGATTCAAGAAATTCATCCTGAAAATAGCAAAGCACTGGCTAAACAGCTGAACCAGCATAAGGTACGGAAGAGATCTCATTGTAGGAATTTGCTGCTGTGATGACTGGAGAAGCATTAAAATATCAGTTGAACCCAATGATGTCAGTCTTATTTCTTGAAATGAGGTGCTTATATCCCTCAGCCTTTATTGTAGAAACCCAAATCATCATCAGCATTTATATTTTTATGTTCATATATGTTATGTGCAGCTACCATTTTTAATATATCACTCATTAATTATTACTATTTCATAGACCAGTTTTGGTCTTCAGATTTGCAAACATAAAACCTAAAGTTTTATGAGAGAGTGCCTAAAATTACTGACTCATCACCTCACTTTTTTTTAGTGCTACTCTTGGCAATTATGGACATAGAAATATATTTATAACAATAATGTATTTATATAACAAAATATTTTCATGTAACAAATTATATGTGTGAAATGGTATAACCCTAATTTCTTTTTGAGCTTTGCTCACCAGGTATTAAGCTGGCAGGATTTTTTCCACTACTTTTGTACTGTAAACCAAGCAGAACCAGGAAATGGGCTTGAGCTTACAATTACTTGTACACATGTGGAAATCTGTGTATTATGTAATTTGTTGTTGTTAGATAAAATAGAAATGCTAATAACAACAGCCATAAGAATAGAATCACTTTTTAAGATTAAGATGTAGATTCATATTTTACAGATGCTGGTTTCTGAGATTGAGATGAAACAAAGCAAAATAGATGAATGCCAGAAATATGCAGAACAGTACTCAGCTGCTGTGAAGGTAATACTGGTATACTTAGAATCCTTTTATTAGTGTCAGTATCTGATGGAATGCTGACCATTTTGTGTATTTTATGTTTTTTTATAGGACTACGAGTTGCAGACTATGACATACAGAGCTATGGTTGACTCCCAACAAAAATCTCCAGTGAAACGGCGAAGAATGCAAAGCTCATCGGACTTCATTATTCAAGAGGTAAACGGATTTCTTATGGTAGGAAAACTGTATGCATATTTGCTTTAAACTGAGTAAACAAAAGAATGGGATTTTGGATTTTATTAATTAGCAAAATGAAATTGGAATCAAAGTTGGGATAGGTTCTAGAAAAGTATCACTTCTTAAAAAGTTAATTCTAGGTAGTTGTCTTTTTACATTATGTGGCATTCATTGTGAGTGTTTCACTCTTGCTGCCCTCCTGTTTTGTTTCTCTGCAGTTCATGGATTTACGGACTCGTTATACTGCCTTAGTGACCCTGATGACGCAGTACATAAAGTTTGCAGGTGATTCTCTGAAAAGACTGGAAGAGGAAGAGGTAGGTCATCTGCTAAAAGGCAACCAAACAAAAAGAACAGCTAAGCAAATGAAGAGCAAGCTATCTGCTGGAATTATTCACAAAGTTAGAGGCAGATACTGTGCAGTAATGTAGGAGTATTAAATTACAACATTCAGATAAGCAAAACCATATCATCCATACATTTTACCAGTTCTGCCAGCTGGAAGGACCAAATGAATCACTAATTTCTACTGGAGATGCAGTTACATACAGTACATTTTAATACTGCAGTATTTTAGGGCTCGATCTCTGAGATATTTGCAGACATTAAGCTGAGTATGCATTCTGGTCCACTTACAACATATGAAGGAGCCCATTAAACGTGAAGATGTAGTGTCCTCTCAAATAATTTCTTTTTTTTTTTTTTTTGACACATTTAGATTTTTTTCCTTCTACCTTTCTACTGTATTGATTCCTTAGGGTCAAATAGAATTTTATTCATGTGTAGTGTTGAATTTTGTTAACAAGTGTAGGTTACTGAAATTAAACAGATAAATTACTCTTCATTCTTGCTGCAGAAATACCATTCCAAATAATTGAGAAAAAAAATCAAATTTTTCACTTTCTTCATAAATCTGTTTCTCTTGGAAAGCAGTTTAGTTCCTTAAGGGCTGTAGCGTTTTAATATACTCTATACACTTCAGATCTCTAAAATAAAGCCCATGTTATACTCCTGTAATTAATTGTGCCCATATTAAATTTGGTTCTGTGTAACTTACATAAAATTGGAAAACATTCAAAAGTATAAATTTTAATGTTGTTACAGTCAAAAACAACAGAGTTCTTAAAGGAATTATACGTAATTCTGGTGCTGGTTCTGTTTTTATAGCCTTTCTGGCTTTTGAATACCTTTGAACAAACCGTTAATGCTAAGAGAATGCATCTTTGTACATCATTAAGTGGTGGAGCATGCAAATGGAAATAAATAAGCTTCTTGATAGGTAGTCACTATAACAGTATTTAGCCTAACTAACAATACTAACTTTATCATGGATAAAAAGTGAAGCAACAGGAATTCAAATGGGGACCAAGAATCCTGTGAATGCTGATAGGCTACATGTTCCTCAAGAACAAATGGAATCTTTTAAACCCCTCTGTGTCTCCATCTGCTCTGAATCCCCAGGACTGCTTTTTTTTCTTTTGGAAATCAAACATTCTCCATCCAAACCTTGTCCTGCTCCTGAATTCTTCTAAATTTCTGATAGCTTCTTTGAAGATAACCTAAATAGGTTTCAAAAGAGGAACAATAGTATGTTTTCCTCGGATAAGACCCCTGAAATCTGTGGTTGTTCCAAAATTTTCTTTCATGACAGTCTTTCTTCTTAATTTTCGGTAATGGCATTAAGAATGCACAGAATAAAGAAAATTAAGATCCTTTCCATGATATCTCTGTTTAATCCATGTTACTGTCACGCTCAGAGCTTACCAGATGACAGTGAACTCCAGCAACCTGTGAAGTCAACTGAAGTCTTTGAATGGTTGGCGTGTAATGAAGCAGTTGAATTAAGAGAGGAAAATGCAGCTAATGAAAGCATGATGGATGTGAAATATATGCAAAAAGTTAACTCTTCGGATAGAGCTAAACAAACAGAAAATACACTGGAAATTCACAGAAGAAAATTACCCAGAGATGATAAAATCAAAATCGATAGAACATTAAAAAAAGATGTAAATCTTGATCAAGAAAGTAACATTAGCGGCAACAGAGAAAATAAGCTACATACGGAGCAAGGCAATGTAATGTTTTTTGATAATCAAAGTAAAGAAGATAAAAATGATAGAAAAGATTCCTTTGTTTCAGCTGAGATCTCTGTGAGTGTGAATAATTATCCTGGTAAAAGGTTAAGTCAGGAAATCATTAATGGAGAGAGACAGAAAATAGAGGAAGTGTCAAAAAAATTATCTGAAGTGGAAATAATACATGAAAATAAAGAAAAAAGTTGTTCAAGAAAGGCAGGGAGCAATGTTCCAGCAAAGGAAGGATATGAGATGCAATCAGAAACTAATTTTGAGCTAACAATGAAGAAAGATGAAGTTGTTACAAAAACTGGAGATTGTGCCCAGAGTACCAGCCCTCACAAACAGCAACATTTTTCAACAGAAACATTTTTTGAATGTCAGAGTAAAGAACATTCCTTTACAGAAAGTAGTAGCAACAATACCATGAACTCTAAAGGCAATGAGTTTCAAGCGTGTGGTGAAGAAGGTGACTCTTTATCAGGTCTAAGGGATGCAGTACCTTTAGAGAAAGTTGCATCTACTTTCAGAGAACTGGGAGTGCACAACGGAAGTGAAGAAATGAAATTAAGTCTGCAGACTGTGAGCAATCCACGTATTTCTGGTAGTGTTGAAAGGGACGCAAACAAACTGCACAGAACATCTCTGGGTAAAAGTTACTTCACAAAACAAAATGAAACCCTAGAAAAATCAAATCTAAATCAAAATGAAGCCAGGAGTACAACACGAGAAATTTTGGCTTTTTCTTCAGGAAATATTTTGGAGAATCAGCATGCAACAAAAGTTTCTCAATCTAATCAACCAGTGGAGAGTGATCCAGGTTTCGGTACAGAATTGTTGAGAAATGCAGGTGATTTAAATTCCCTCTCAGAAATGATTTCTGGAGGAGATAATTATTTTCCATTTTCAGAACGTGGATTAGCAAAAAAGATTTTGAGTCACAAGGAGGAAGTAAGTGAGAGGAAAATACCACAGGGTAAAAAGTATGGTTTGGACAACATAAATATAAGCAAGAAGAACCTGAGTGGAGAGGACAAGTTAGAACAGGATCAGAAATGTAAAGATTTATTGCTAGTAACAGAATTGGCCCATAAGGATAAAGGTCATAGCACAAAGTTACCTGGAAAAACCACTGAACTACAGAAAACATTCTGTGAAAAGCCAGGAAACAAAAACTCACTTGAAAGAAGAAGGGAGACGAAGATAAAAGACAGTGGTAATGAAGATAAAAGGAGCACAACTATAACTGAGGTACCAGAGTTTTGCAAACAGAGAAGTTAAATTAAGAATGATTCTAAACCAATCCAAATCAACATTTGAATCTCAAAATATGTCAAGGTCAAGTGATTTAAAGTTGATTCAATATAATTTAAACAATGAATATACTAATGATATACTAATTACTGTGCATTTTTATTTTTATTTTATTTTTAGTTTTCATAAATTTATCCGTATGTTCATTTTATATTACTCTTTAATTGTCATCCTCTTCTCCACCCAGCTGATGCTCAGCCATGCCAGTTAGAGATAATGGAAGCTAACAAGATTTATTGTGGGACTGATCTGGATTTTCAGTTTGTTTCAAGCATAACACATTAGGTTTAGTGCCTACAAGAGCATAAAAGGAGATAGGATAAGAAATCACTGTAAATGTTTTGTGTTGACGAGGATCTGTTCAAAATTGTCCGTGTGGAGGGTCAGGGAAAATACAGAGTGAAATTGAAGAAGCTGCCTTTGCATTAGCCTTTTAGGAATTTAGTTTCATGTATCTTGTGAAGAATCAGGTAAATCTGGTAAATTTGAACTAAAAAATTTTGTTTATTTGAAAACATTGCTATAATTTCGTTCCGTGCCATATCTGTATGATCATAGGGTTATGGGTGTGTTCTTACCTCATGTTAGCTCACATTGGGTACCTAATGCCATAATTGTGCTAATGAAGGTGAGGTATGTATGGTTTCAACTATATTCTTACGCATTGCTTCTAAGAGTTTGCTTTCACCTGCCAACATATGGAGACTACTATCTGGTTTTCACTAGGATTTTCCTAATTACCATGTTTATATTCTAACTGTGTCTACACTGCAGAGTAGCTGTGCTCCTAGTCCCCCAGCTGAGACAGTGGATGTGTTGAGACTGTGGAGCACAGTACAGAACACAGATGTATTGGGGGATAGTTCTCTTCATGGTCATGACGCATCTTGACTCTAGTTCTGTTTCTTTTCTTGGAGATTTCCAGACTTCTTGTGAGTTACTTTTGCTTGTGAGCATGAAAAGCTTCCTCCATTTCCTGCTGTACTGATCCAAAAGCAGTAGTTTCTGCTTGGGAATTCTTGTGCATAGGTTTTGGCTCACTGGTTGCTCTACATATTTGTTTGGAGAAAAAACGTATGCAAGCTGTTTGACTCTGCTAATCACTAAGAGGCATCTGACTCAAGTGAGAGGCTTCAGGACTTCTTCGTTTGCGGATGTCTTTATGAAGGGTTTCATATTTGGCTAATGGTAACTTCCTGAAGCTTACTGTATCAAGAGAAGGTGATGGTGGTAGGAACTGCTAATCCTACTTTCTGGACGTACCATGTAATATGAGTAAGTATTTTCTACTTTGCTTTTAAAAGAGCTTAATGTTTCATACACCGTATTAGAAAAACTACTAATAGAAATAACTTGTCTTATTTTTCTACAGATGTTAAGGAAGGAGGAGGCATCAGTACGGCAGGCTTATTCAGATCTAATGGCACAGCAAAATAGCACAACTGATGAGAACAGAAAACTCATGGGAAAGGTAAAAGCACTTGAGGAGATGTTGGAGGATATGAAGAAACAAAAATTCCAAGTGGAACAAGAGCTCCCCAAATTGAGGGAAGCTGCAGAAAATGAGCGGAAAAAGCAGCAAAAGGATATGGAAGAGATCTGTCTTCAGAAGGCCAAGGCTGAGCAAGAGGCAAAGCAATGTCGTGTAGATCTAGAGAGCACTGAGAAAGAGAAAGCAGATGCAAAGCAGGAGTTGGAGTGTGTAAGGCAGCTCATTTTCCAGGCAGAGACTCAAAGAAGTATACTGGAAGAAAACCTCCGGGCTTTTCGAAACCAAATAGAAGAAAGCACCTTTACCAGAAGAAACCTTGAAGAACATCTGAGAAGAAAGGATACTAATCTTCATGATTTAGAGCAACAAAAAAAATCCCTTATGCAGGAGCTGAAGAAAAAAACAGAAGGAGAAGAGAAACTTATGAAACTGATAAAGCAAATGGAGCAAGATCTTGAATGTAAAGGGAATCTATCAGAAATAAAGCTGAAAGAAAAAGAGAAAACTGAAGCCAGAAGGAAGGTTGTTGAAGGCAGGTACTCTGTAACTAGAGAAACTTCCCTGTCAACTTACACAGCTGGGCAAAGCAGCCAGTGTAAGACTGATTCTGAAATTACAAGTTTCCAGAAGAAACAAGAAGCAAAAATAGTAGAAGAACTAAAGCAGAAGGTGGATGAACTAAATCTTGCTAACAAGAAAGCTGATAAAACTATTAAAGATCTCAAATATGAACTGAATGAAGTTGAGCTTCAAAAATCATCAACAGAAGAAAAGTCTCGTTTATTAAAAGAAAAATTAGATGAAGTCAATAGTGAACTTAAATGCCTAAAAATTAAGTTGGAAGAAAAAGACCAAGTAGAGCAGGGATATTTGCAACAGTTGAAAGAACTGGACAAGCAGTTACATAGAACTACAGGTAAAGCTGAAGAGGTGATGCAGGAAGCTATAGATCTTAAGAAAATTAAGATGAACTATCAGGAGGAGCTGAAATCTGTTCATCAGGAAAAGACACAGCTAAAAAGAGAAGTAGAGGAATTAACTAGATCACAGGCAAAAACTGAAATCACTATCAAACATTTAAATTCACAAATCAGTTCTCTTCAAAAAGAGAAGCTAGCAGCTGAGCACAGAACACAGTCATGCAAAGGAGAAGCAAGTAATCTTCAGGACAAATATAAGAAAATACAGGAAGAATTGCTTCAAAAAACAAAAGTAGAAAAAGAGTACCAGCATGAAATCCAAATGCTGAAGAATGAGTTGGCCAAAAGTAATCAGGTGTCAGAAACATTGAAACGAAAGATAGAAGACCTTAATAAATGGAACACTGAAACAAAACTACTGATGAAGCAAATTCAATCTGAGTCAGAGAAGATGACTTTGGAAAAACAAAGTATTCAGAGGAAAAATGATGCATTAAAGACCCTAGCAGATGGTTTCAAAGAGCAACTGCGTACAACAAATGAACAATTACACAAGCAAACAATGATGGAGCAAGAATTCCTATGTAAAATCAAAAGTCTAGAAGATGATCTAGCAAAAACAAAAGATTTAGCTAGTGAATATAAACAAAAATGTGATAAACAAAGTGCTTCCACCCTAACCATTGACCTGGAGATTAAAAATCTAAATGCTCAAATGTGTGCTCTAACTACAGAAAAGAAAGTGAGTGAACAGAAAATACAACTACAGGAAGTTCATATACAAGAACTAAGTAGTAAATTAAAAAAACTACAGGATGAACTCCACCAGAAGACTTTGGATGAACAAATGGCACGCAAGAAAATGATTCTGTTTCAGGAAGAATCAATCAAGTTTAAACACTCTGCAGAAGAATTTAGGAAAAAAGTGGAAAAATTACTGGAATCCCATAGCAACACAGAAAAGGACATTTCTGGCATAAAACTAGAGTGTGTTGCTCTTCAGCAGGAAAAGCATATGGCTGAGGAAAACATCATGTTGTACAAGATACAGATTGAAGATCTGCAGGAAAGACTTAAAAAATGTCATGAACAACTGCAGCAAGGGAAGCATGCTGAAATGGACTATCACCAGAAGTGCAGGAAACTTGAGGAAGAGTTGGAAGTGCAGAAGCGCTTGGTTGAGGGCTTGAAACAGAAAATGGACTTGCAGGTCAAGGAGAGTGAACACAGATTTCTTTTGTTTCAGAATGAAGTTCAGCAAAATAATAAACTCAAAGATTGTGGATTTAACTTGAGCTGTGAGAGAAGAGGGAATTACTTGAATGACACCTCAGCTAGAGAATTTGAGCAACTTCTTCCACATGCAAAACCTCATTCACCTTTGTTCAGGCAGAAACAGGAGAGGTCAGGCTTTACGACTGGTCAAATAGAAGAAAATACACTGTACGTGAGTGCTGATAACACAGTACCAAAGGAGGTGCAGTTCCAGATGTCGAGAATAAACCAATCACTAGAAGACGGAAACCCACAATCTTTTACAGAGTTTGTTTCTCAAACAAGTACGCAGTTCCAGATTACTTTTGATAAAGCAGGCGAAATCAGTGGAACATCTGAAAGAGACAAATTAAGAAACAGGAACCTGCACAGTTCCAGACAAACTGTTATGCCTGGAGAAGACATGAAACATGAATTAGGATTAGTAAAACTGCATCCCTTGGAGGTATACACTACATTTTGTGAGGGTTTGCCTTCCTAATACTGGTTTTTACTACTCTATTTTTTTTTTTATTTAGTTATGCTTTGCACTGTTCTGTATTCTCTGTCATGTTTCATATGTTCTTACCTTGGTGAAGGGTACCCCTTCATTTTCACATTACACAAGCTTTTCATTAAATCCATGTGGCAGGCTCGTTAATATCTATGAAACACTTAATTTTTCATGCCTTGTTGGAAATAGGAATTCACATACACCGTTCTATCATTACTGGTCAAAATGAGCTTTGATTAACAGTGGTAAGTAAGTTCACATACTAACAACAAATGTTGCTTAGTCTATTCCAGTTCTGGTTGTTGAATAAATATTTGAAATAGTGAATGCATTTAAAAACTCTAGCTACCTGTATTTCTGTGCTGTCCAATGCTAATAGCAGCTTCCCTTTCCAATATACTCAAGTTCTCCCTTTTTTTGCTTTGGTGGTGGATTTAGGAGTGAATTATATACAGCATAGTTCTCCAAATCTGTTTCTCACTGTGCAAAATTCCTATTTACAGATAGTGAAGAACAAGCAGTATGACATGCATGTTGAAGTTACAACATTAAAACAAGAAAATGACAAGACTTTTGGTTATGAAGACAGAATGTTTGAGGGATACAAAACATCTGATGGGTTTAGGAGAGAAGACTTTGCAAAGATGAATTCTTTCTTAGGGGAAGAGATTTTGAGAACTGCTGATGATACTCAGTTGGAATATTTTACAGAGGAGTATGATGAGATTAAATTTCAAGGTCTCCGACATGATGTGACTGCCAGACAGTTGGTCGAAGTTAAACTTTTAGACAGGCTTACAATTGAGGAACTCCGTTCAGGGCAGAAAACTATTAATGAGGTTCAGAAAAGTCTTGAGAAATTTTTAACTAAACCTACAGCTATAGCTGGGCTGTACCTTGAATCCAGCAAAGAAATAATCTCTTTTGCTTTAGCAGCAAAGAAAAGAATCATAGGGAAAGCGTTGGCATTAGCATTTTTAGAGGCCCAAGCAGCTACTGGTTTCATCATTGATCCTACAACAGGTCAGAAATTCTCTGTTGATGATTCATTTGTTAGGGGGCTGGCAGATAATGAATTCAAGAGTAGACTGCATGAGGCAGAGAAAGCTGTTTTGGGTTATTGCTGTTCTGGTAAAGTGGTATCTGTGTATCAGGCTATGGAAGCTCAAATTCTAGAAAGACAAAAAGGTAAAAATATCCTTGAAGCTCAAATTGCATGTGGGGGGGTCATTGATCCTATAAGAAGTGTTCGTGTACCTCCAGAAACTGCAGTGCAGCTTGGCTTGCTTAGTAACACAATTTTAAAGTTTTTGCATGAGCCCTCTAGTAATGCAAAATGCTTTCACAATCCAAATAACAGGAAAGCTATGTACTACTGTGATTTGCTGAAAATGTCTTTGTTCAGTGTAAGCAGTAAATGTTTTCTGCTTCCAGTTGGTGAACGGAAAATAAGCAGCCCATCTGCAGAGAAAAGTCATAAAATTTCTGTAGTAGACATCAAAACAGGAGCTGAAATGACTTCTTATGAGGCTTATCAGAAAAAATGTGTTGATAAAGCTACATATCTTGAGCTTTCAAAACAGGAATTTGATTGGAGGGAGTCTACATGTTTTGACTCAGATGGGAATTCTTTTCTGTTGATTACAGATCTTAAAACTGGTGTACAGTTTAATATCGAGGAGGCCTTAAATCAGGGTAGAATTGACAGAGCAGTAGTTAATAAATATAAGGAGAGTTTAATCACAATTAATGAGTTTGGAGATATTATACTTAGCAGTTCACAACCAAAGAAAGATTTAAAGAGTCCTATTGCGGGATTTTGGCTCTCTGAAACCAATGAAAGAATTCCAGTTTTAAAAGCCTCGCGCAAAAACCTGGTAGACAGAGTTACTGCTCTCCGGTGTCTTGAAGCTCAGGTTAGTACAGGAGGCATAATCGATCCATTTACTGGGAAAAAGTACAGTGTTTCAGAAGCTTTGCAAAGGGAGTTAATTGATGATGGTTGTGCCAAGCAAATTCAGCAATGTGAACTAATCTTTACTGGGATCATTCACCCTGTAAGGAATACAGTTATGTCAGCTGTTGAAGCTATGAGTGTAAATGCCCTAGACAAGGAAATGGGTATGCGCTGCCTGGAGTATCAGTACCTGACTGGTGGGTTGATAGATCCAAAATCTCACTCCAGATTAACAATGGAAGATGCAATTAAGTGCGGTGTTATTGATGCTGTCACAGCTACGAAGATGAAAGATGAAAAATTGTATGTTAAAGTTATAACATGCCCCAAAACAAAGACGAAGTTAACCTACAAAGAAGCTTTAGAGAGAGCTGTTTTTGATTGCCATACTGGACTACGATTATTAGAAGCTGCTCAGCCTATGAAAACAGGAATTTCTAGTCTATATTATGCTTCATAATGGAACAAGACTTTAGTGCTCCTTTGGGGCCTGATTTAAAGTCTGTTCAAATCAAGGAAAAGATCTGTCATTACTCTTATGAAAAGTTATAGATGGTATTGTCTACTGTAGTCATGAGTTGCTTTAAAACTAATTAGTATAAACCACTAATTAATATAAACCAATAACCTGTAATTAGCTGTTCCTTTTCATAAACTTTAAATTTTCAGGTAAACTTAGTTAAATTCATAATTTCAAAATGCAGACTGTGTTCAGGGTTTACCTGAAGGCCTTATCTGACATAACGTACATATAGCTGTTATCAAACAGAAGTTAAACTGAGACTGGTGGAGTTAACATTACTGTGAAATACATACATCTAGATGAGATGAGAATCAGATTTTTGTATTAAAAACTGGAAGAGATTGCCCATGTGAATGAAGACAGTGCAGTATTTCATACAACACACTTCATTTAATATTAAAATTAACTTTGCAAATATAATTTATTGTACAAAGGTTAAAAAATACTATACAAGGGCTAAATCTGCAGTCCCGTAAGCACTTAATGCATAAGTAGCTTTTCCCATTATAGTATTTCATTAATTTTAAAAGGCTACTCACATCACAAAATTGCATATCCAGTGTTTTCACACTTCAGGTAACTTTTTTGGTATTTTTTTTCAAATCTTTAATAGGGAAATAAATTACTATTGCATATCCAATTAATAAAAATACCATTGAAATAGAATGTCTTCACTTTTACTTCTTCAAGGTCTTCATTTATTTGTGGAAGCACTTCATTTTTACATGGAAGTGTTTAGATGTGTTTTCTAAGAACTATTACATTTCAAACTACTAACCAGTCGTGTTACTATTAAAACATATATGTATTTTTCCATGCAGAACAAGATGAAACATGTCAGCATTTTATTTTTATTGTCCTTATTTCTGTAGACATAGAAGCAATGTATTCTTCTTAACTGTAATTTAGTAATCCATGTTCATAGGTTATAAAATACCAGCATTCTGTGTTAGCTTTAGATATCCAAACCTGAGGGTAATGCAAAGGCAGCAATTCAAAGATAGTTTATATGCAAATGTTGTTTAGATTTTATCTGCTGAGTAATGGCTGGGAAGCTATACTTTTTTTTTTTTTTTAAATATCAATCATTTTATAATGAATGTACATGTGTATGATTAAGCACCATAATCATAATTACAAATCTTCTGAGGAATTATTCTTTTAGTGTGTATAATTATGTGGCATTTTTGTTCTTACATCAAAGTGTTGCAATAGTGCATATGGTGATAAATAAAAAAAATCGCTTTACGGTTATGTGATGATACTGCTGTTGTGGTAGAATTGTGTTTCTATGGATGTGAATGTTAAATATTCCAACAATTTACATTTACATGTTTTTTACAATTCGTGGTGCTCGTCAGAAGTCAATGGAAGAAGAAAAGAAGGAACATGTTGAGAAAGCTGGGGATTTGCTGAAATGGGTGTCAAACCTCAGCAAGACACTCAGCAAAGAAGGAGGAGAAAAGGCTGAAAAGACAGATTTGCCTAAGCAGCAGGTACATAGATGTGTTTTGGTAAAACAGCACTTCCCCTTTTTATTTTTTTGTGTTGATTAAAATGATAAAATATTCCTTTTTTTTTTTTTTTTCTCCAAATCACCATCCACAATTTACTAAGGATGTAATTTCACATTTTGTTGTGAGTGGAGGATTGGATGAATGTTCACACAGACACGTTACTCAGGAGCAAGCCGCCTTTCACATTCCCGGAGTGTGATATATTCTGACAGTACAAAATCTCAATTTAGAGAATCTATACCCTGCATACCATAATTCAGCCATCACAGAGAGACTGTGTGTCCTGCAAGATGGCACTTCGTAGGTCTGCTGCCTGGTCCTGAATGAATGGTTCAGTGAACGAGCCTGGTGACTTCTAACCTGGCACCAGGAGGGGGAGAATTGGCAGGAGGGGACTGTGGGCCAAGTTTGTTTTTATTTGCTATTAAAAAGTTATCTTGATGGGTCCCCTTATGGGTTGGCTTATGAGACGGTAGTTGAAAGTCTTCGAACAGATGCACACTCCTCTTCAAATCTGCTGCCTTAGGGAATACAGAGGGTGTCAGCTGGGCCCTCTTTGCTACCACACTAGTAGTCCAGTGGCTGCTGGAGGGGCCGTCATACCTTAGTGTTTGGTCGACCTGTTGTTGTGCACAGTTGTTACTCTGACCATGCATTTACATCTGTGAAGTTTCATGTCATTTCTAGCAGCTCCCCTGCCAGGTTTGTCACACAAAATAGCTTAGTGACACCTAAAAGGATTTCCACAAGTGAAGGCCCACCTGCCCACTTCACAGCAGAGAAATGAAGCACTGTCTTTTACACATCCCTTGCATATAGGCTAGATATGTGGTCGTGCAAACACAATTTTTGCCCGTCTTTTAAGCTGCCTGTTCCTGTGTTTTCATTTTGGTCATGGGCACTGGTGCCAGTTAGCAGGGCAGTGTATACAGGAGTCAAGCTTGCCATCAGGCAGGATGGCAGCTCTGCAGTCCCCCCCAACACCAATCCCAGTGTGCTGCTTGTTCATACAGGCTGTGCTCGCTCTACTACCAAAGTGCAGACCTGTTTGAGGCACCAGTGCTAGTTCTGCTAGTGACAGAAAACACTCAGTTCTTGGTTTTTTTCTGCTCTTGATGGCAGTGATGAAAACTATTTGTCAGCATTGGGCCAGCGTCCAGTAACTTAGAGCATCTCAGTCTGTCATGGTAGCTACAGGTGGCATCTTCCCTGTCCAGCTTTAGCCCTCAGAAAATAACCTGTGAGTTAGCAGCCTTGGCTTCTCCTCCTGCCTGTGGGCGGCAGCCATTTCCTGAGGGAGTTTCCATTACTGCCTGCGAGGTAGAAGGCACCTTCCAAAAGCGCCTGCTTTTGTCTCCACTCCTAGTACAGGTGCCTAGACAAGTTCTGTAAAAACTTGATAACTAATTTTTGATCTTTTTATGTTTTGATAGCTAATGTTAGCTGAAATACGTTTCGCACAGATGCCTGGGGGCTATGGGGCGTAGCCATGAAGTGGGTGGGGAAGCTGCTGCCAGTAGTGGCATGGCGCAAGCAGGAGCTGCCGTTGATGCCAGTGCCTCAAGATGGAAAGGGGAGCCCATGACCCCACCTGCTACCTCAGACTGCTCATATAATCTCATACTATGCATACTGTGCTTACTTTCTGTGTTTTTGTTCAAGCAGCATGAATAGTGGCATTGTGGGTCACTGGTACTGAATGCAAAGGGAGGCTGTGTTGAAGATCAGTTATGTCCCAACCCATGTGAAAACAGGACCCAGGCGCCTTACTAGCATTCACTTACACCTACACTGAGCTTACTGGACACCCCTCAGTACTTTCTCTTTGCTTAACCAAAATCAAAGGTAGTGCTTTTGTCTGAAGAACTGCAGGCAGTTTCTCAGAAACAATTTCATTTCAACAATTCATTTTCCCCAAGTAATATTACTTTTGTCTCTGCCATTGAATTTCATGAAAGTCTGTGGCCTTCTGCTATGGTTGTGTTTTCTTTTTTTCTTTTTTTTCTTTTTTTTTTTTTAAATAAATTACTCTTTCTTATGGTGGTGTGCAGCTTCTTGATCATGACCATTGTATGCATATCTTTGTAAATTTGCTTAAAACTGTACCAAATACTAAGTGGTTTTAAGTGATTAAATTTCAAACAATAACATTTTAAAATAAATTCTGTTTATCCTACTGAATAGTTTTGCATCTCCAACAGGTTATTTTACCAAGAGGCTTAGTGTAATGACTTACCCATATGTACATAATACAACTTAATTCTAAGAACAGCCCCTATTAGTTCTTAGAATAGCCCCTATTTTTAATAAAGATTTCCAGTTCCTATGCTATTGAATTTTGTTGTACGTTGAAATATTATGTTGTTTGTTTGTTTCTCTTTTTATACAGATGCATATTGAAGTCTTAAACATGAGTTGTTTATTTTTCAGATTTCCCTTGATGAAATGTCAACCAAGAAAGAACAAATAGCTGAAGCTCTTCAGACTATTCAAGCATTTTTAGCTAAGCACAGTGACAAGTATGCCATTTTTATGCTTTTTTTTTTTTTTTCAAATGACATAAATTACTGTAATCAGCATATACTGTTTGCTTAAAAAGAAACTATATTCTTAAGTGACAGTTCCAATTGTGCTATATGCAGACATACAGGGGGTTATTGTTCTTGTCTGTTTGTTTTGTAATTTTGACTTCTCCTTCTGGTAAAACATTGATTTGGTTTTATTTATTTCAAGAATTTGATTATGTTTATGCACCTCTGGTCACCTTAAAAAATGATAGATCGTAATTTTCATTTGAAGTCAAAATAATTAACAAAACAGTACTACATACTATATATCACAAGTTTGTATCATTTTCATCTAAAATAAATTATTTAAGATACTGCTAAATTGCTGGGATAATTCATGTCTTCATTGGTAATAAGTAGACAAAGGCACATACAAATGGTTAAATGCCTTAGCAAAGGCATTTAAAGTAAATTGTAGATGATTTTAACCTCTTTTCCTGAGTAGCTATAAGAAGATTGTAGGTATCTTGAACATCCTCTTAAACTATATTTTTTCAGACTACTTTTATCAATCTTCTCCTCCCACCTCTCCCAACCTCTCGCCTCCCCCTTTCCCCCCTTTTTTTTAAGTTAAAAAGTTAAAGGTAACCTGATCGCTCCCTGCAGCTAAGGCCAATAGCATCCTGTGCTGCATTAGGAAGAGTGTTGCCATCAGGTTGAGGGCTCTGCTCAGCCCTGGTGAGGCTTCATCTGGAGTACTGTGTCCAGTTCTGGACTCTCCAGTACAAGAGAAATACAGATCCCCTGGAGCAAGTTGAGCGAAAGGCTACTAAAATGATTAAGGGAGTGGAGCATCTCTTGTATGAAGAAAATCTGAGAGACCTGGGCCTGTTCAGCCTGATTAATGTGCTCTAGGGGACCCTGCTTGAGGAGGGAGGTTGGACTAGATGGTCTCCAGAGATCCCTTCCAACCTCAACCATTCTGTGATTCTGTCACAGGTTATCAAGAGATCTCATTTCCCCTTTTTTGTTTCTGTTCTAATAGAATGACAGATGAAGAGAGGAATGAAATGGAAAAACAAGTCAGATCCCTCCAGGAGAGCTACAGCTTATTATCCAATGAAGCTTTGAAGCAGTTGCAGGAAGCACAGTATTTGGATGATGAAAGGATGGAAGAAAAGGTAACAAGATGGAAACACATTTCAAGCTTTCTTAAGTGTTACTGCATGGTTGTGGAACTATACATGAGTAAAAGATGAAGCTGTAATTAACAGCCTGTGTGTAAAGGAACTTGAGATTTAACTGACTGATGGTTTTGTGTATTTGGTATAAAATACTGTGTGTTACCTTACCTGTGCATATGAATATTCTGCTCATCAGGGTTTTTTTGTTTTTTTTTTTTTTTTTTTTTTTGTGAAGAGTCTTAATAATGTGTGCCTTGCATGAAGAAAGATAAACAAATCATTCATCTCTTAACTCTTCTCTTAAAAGCCATTCTCTGACCGCTATATAAGTCTGTGTTTGTGCTGCAAAAAAGGACACCATAAAATAACATGTTAATCTTTCCAATATATCACTCAGAAGTGTCCCAGAAGGGATCTACTTCCAGTTTCTCTTAAAATTTATCTGGACATAAATAAGGGACTGCAAAATGTTAATAACTCTGAGACACTGCAAATACATTTGTTAATGTATCTACAAACATATGTGTTAATGGATCTCAATCATAAATATGGGATTCTCAAAAAAATGTTGCAAATGAGTATTCTCATATACATTTATGGGCAGCGTCTATGTAATTAGTTTAATAATGTTGCCAAACTGACTTCGTACTTTTCATGCAAACTAAATGCAGTATTGGTGCTAGAATATCTGATTCCATATTGTTGAGAGTATATACAGAAGTGCTGTATGCTGTAAACATGAATAGCATGGTTGTTTTGAATCACATACTGTTTCTGAATATTCTAACCTTTCACAGACATTTAGAGCATGAAAATTTGCCTTTCAGGTACATGTTCTGTTTGCTCACTCTGCAATCATCTCTTCTATTGTCTTTCACTAACCCTATTTATGTATGCAAAGCATAGGTTTTCAATTCACAGATGCATGTTGATTTTAAACCTTTTATCACATCGTGTGCTGTTCAATGACTGACATAGATCACTTGCGCGTTTGAGCTGCTAACATTCACAGCATTCATCCAATCCTGGTAAGTACACGTTTTTATGCTTATCATGCATTCAAAAGCAATAAAAATAAAAATAAATATTAAGATTTGTCTAAAAATAGTGATAGCTGTTTTTTTATATTCCTTTTTAGGTGAATAATGTCATTGCTGGTATCATTGACCAAACAACTGGAGAAGTCCTTTCAGTTTTTCAGTCTGTTCTAAAAGGTTTTATTGACTATGACACTGGAGTTAGATTGCTCGAAAATCAGCTGATCCTCACTGGAATCATTTCTCCAGAATTAGGAGTATGTTATGATTTGGAAGAAGCTAAAGCTCATGCCTTAATTGATGAGCAGACTCTGTTGCAGTTGCAGGAATTAAATAATGCAAAGAAACTTATTTCAGAATCATCATTATCAAACCTTCCAGTTGTGTCAGCTTTAGAACAAGGTCTAATTTCAGAATCTTTAGCTATTAAGATTCTTGAGAATCAGCTTTCAAGTGGGCACTTGATTTTGCCATCTACTGGAGAGCACCTGACTTTGCAGAGTGCTTTCCAGAGAAACCTGATTTCTCCAATATTATATGCAAAGCTTCTGGAAAAAGACACTTGTAAAGATCTCATAGACCCTAACTGTGCTGAAAAGATTTCCCTTGAACAGATGATTCATAGAAGCATAATACATGAAGAAACAGGGTTCAGACTCCTACCTGTGAAACCACAAGAAAAAGGTAGAATCACATTCAAATGTGGAAGGAAGATAACTATTTTGAGGGCAGCCCATGAAGGACTCATTGACCGGGAAACAATGTTCAGGCTGCTGGGGGCTCAGATGATATCTGGAGGTATAATTGACCCTGACTCAGGGAAGCGATTGACGGTGGAAGAGGCCATGAAACAAGGGATGATAGATCAGGACACCGCTTGTGGGATCCTCACGCATCAGGTTCAGGCTGGTGGAATCCTTTGTCCAAATTCAGGCCAACGCTTGACCGTTGATGAAGCTGTACAATGCAATTTAATATCATCAACCAGTGCACTGCTGGTATTAGAAGCACAGAGAGGCTTTGTTGGACTTATATGGCCTCACACGGGTGAAATATTCCCAATATCAACTTCTTTGCACCAAGAGATGATAACAAATGAGTTGGCATTCAAAATACTAAATGATAGGCAGAAAATAGCTGCACTTTACATTCCAGAAACTTGTGAAGTACTCGGTCTAGATCAGGCTGCACAATCAGGGTTAATAGACACCAATACTGTGTCTGTTCTGAACAGTGTGATTTTACCAGATAAAATGCCCAGTGTAGAAGAATTAGAATCCCCTTGTAAAAATGCTGCAAAATGGTTATCAACATATGAGCTCTTGCCATCTGTATTTCGTGACTGTGAGGAGGAACATGAAGATTCTGGCACACAAGACCCTGTATGTCATAATACAGATCAAGCTAAGAAGTTATTCATATCTTATCTGATGGTAAATAGTTATATGGATGCAAACACTGGAAGAAGACTTTTACTGTATGATGGACAACTGCAAGAAGCCATCAGTATGTTGCTGGAAGGGGATAGTTCTGTGGACAATATTGTAGAAAATGAGTTTAGCAACAAATACATAAGTCCAAAAGGAATTAATCAAAAGTCAGCTGCCTATAATGTTGCAGGCAGTGTTCAAGGTGATTTTTCAGGTGTTGAAAGCACTTCTAAGGACAGAAAGTTAATTCAGTTTGATGATTTAGGGAATGATAAATGTTTACAGGGAAAAGATCTCCATGTGTGTAGATCAGATGTTTGCAATACTAGTGGTACTGAGCAATCAGAATATGCACAGGAGATGTTGTTAACTAAACTCCCAGAACTTAGAAATGCAGAAAGTAGCACTCAAAATTCCACAGACAGAGATGTGCTCAAAGCTCTTCTGGAGGATTCTGAGTGGATGCAAGTAGAGCTGTGTAAGCATAACGATCAGAAAGCAAATTCAGGAAACATTGAAGGATTTCTTCTAAATGACTCAAATCCAAATCTTATTTCAGAAACAGGGAAAGAGGAGATTCTTTTGGCAGACAGTCTGGGTAAGGAAAACAAGGATAAAACCTTACAAAAGTCCTCGAGTGTGAATGACTTGTCGGATAATAAAATCTGGAGAGACATGGAAAGGTGCATGGAATATGAGTCTCACATACTAGAAGCTGACAGTAATAGAATGGTTCTGGACAATGGAAAGAAAGATGACTTTCAGAGAAGTTTTGGTTCATCTATCAGTGCAGATACTGAATATAAACTTCCAGAAGAATCAGATAGTCAGTGTGGTCACACGCTACAGTTTGATGAGCAACCTCTACTGGGATACACTGATGTGCATAACAGGCCATCCTTAGAGGACTATCCCTACAGACATGGCAGGCCGTCTCTGGAGGGTTGTACTGATTTGCTGCATAAGCTTTGTCGAGAAGATGGTAGAGACATACAGTGGACGCCTTTGATGGAAAGCAATACTGTTACACACGATGGACCTTCTGTGGAGGACAGTAACAGCACAGCACAAAGTCTAGCAGAAGAAGAAAGCGATCTGCCATTTCACAGGTTATTACTGGGTGACAGTAGTTCTGACTCATCACTAGAAGGAAGTGATAACATCCCACAGTTTGAAAGTAACCACTTGCAGCATGAATATGGTGAGGTAGCGTCTGAAGAGGACAGCTCGCTGTTTGATGATGACGATGACGACGCCTATGAAACTCCTCAGGTTGATGATGATGACAGTGATGTCTATGGTTCTCCACAAATTGATGATGATGAGTCCTATGACACCCCTCAAGGTGATGGTGATTTTGATAGCTTGCAGTTAGGGGATGTTGATACACCGGAGCCAGAGGATGTTCCATTAGGAACAGAGAAGGGGTGTGGTCTGATAGCTCTGAGAGAAGGGAACAGCTCTTTTCAAGAACTTCCAACTAGTGCTAGAGAGCGTGTCCATTACTTAAGGGATGTAAATCTGATAGATCTACCTGACAGCATAAATACAGCTTCTGCAAGTGCTGAAACATTGGAAACAGTCCCTGAGGAGGAAAGGGAAAGAACAGGGGGCTTTGGAGAGAAGCAAAAATTACTAGTTACTTTGGAGAGTGAAGGAAGAAAGGAGGGATGCCTCACTTCTTCACTGAATTTGTATGACACAGAAGTACAGCGAGACAGAAATGAAGAAGATGAAACGAAAACAGAAAGCACCTCCAGTGAGGATGAATCTGAAGGAACACAGGAGGAGGAAGATTATGATTATAACTGTATTGATTATGATAGTTACGATGACTCTGATACTGATTCTGACAGTGATGAAGAAATTGATACTTTTTACTCACACCATCAATGTAAAAACAAAGATGAGCAGCTGTTAATTTCTGTAGGAGACATAGAAAATAGTGACGAAAATAATCAGGATATTGATGACTTTTGCTATTCTTTAGGCCACCAGACGGGGTACGGTTTGCAATTCCAATCTGACCATGGAAATAGAAAACTGTCCTTGGGAAAATGTGAAACTTCCTCAGATGTTTATGAGGAAAGATGTGTTGGTGTTACATGGGCAAGCAAAGAAGAAAGACAACAGAAAACAGAAAATGAATATGGGATTTGTGTTGAAAGTAAATACATGTCACAAGATACTACAGAGCATATTCAGTCTGAAAATACCTTTGACACTAAATGGATGTCCTGTAAGAGTGAAGAAAGTAATAGAACACAGTTTCTTGATGATACTATGACATCTGACATTAACGTAACACCATTCCTAATTACAAAGCAACCTAATGGTGATGATGAAAGTACTCAGATGAATATGCTTCTCTCAGAATGCTTTACTGATAGCATGAACAAAAGCAATAATACTATGCCAATTTTACACTCAAGTCATGGACAGAGACAAAAAGAAGTAGTATTTGCAGAGGAAAAAATATTAAATGACATGGCTGGTATGGAACAACTAAAGGCAAGTTCATCTCAAAAGGTCAGTAAATTCCTCACAGATGTGCCTTATCCAAGTGATGATAGCTCACTTCATGACCAGGTAGATCGAATTACCAACAGGAACCATGATCAAATAGGAGAAGGTTTTGAAATTTGTGTAGAAAATAAAGATAGAGTAAATATAATAAAGGAATGTGATATTACGGAGCTTAGTAAAAGTCCCATACATATGGAAAGTCTTGGGGAAATATTTGATGCATCAGCAACTAGGGCTGTTAGAGAAACTCCTCTTTCAAGTAAAGAAAAAGTAAATATTGGTCAGATTTTGCCTGACATTGGAGAGACGGTTGTCTGTCAAAGTATTGACAGTATTCATAAAAACATTTCAGAAAACAGGAGCAGCAGTGATAATGAACTTACCCTTACAAAAGCAGGTGCTTTAGGAAGCACTGAGGATGCCAAAGAATCAGGGGATGGGAGTGTTTTGCTACCTTCTGGGAATCATACGACTGATGCTTCTTCTGCAACTCTGAGCAGCATAGGGGCTGGCTTGAATAATGTTGACTGGAAAGAACATGAAGGGCTGCAAAACACAAAGGGAGAAGAATTCCTGGCCAGTGAGACTTTTTCCTTTGAAAATGGTTTCAAAAAACAAATGTCCATGGAATCATTGCAAGCGGAAATACAACCTTGCAAAGATTTTCAAGTAAAGAAGGGCTTTTCACAGTCACCAGAAATGTCTGACACACTAATGGAAGACTTAAAGAATGTATTACAAAGGAAATTGAAGGTGGGACGTATTTACTGCAAGGAAGAGGGTGAACCTCTAAGTTACTCTGATACCAAAACTCTCATGCAAAATTTACTTGCAATGGTTAGAAGCACCCAGCCTGAAAGCAGCATGTCTTGTGAGTCAAATCTTAGTCAAACAAGCAGTACTGTTAGAACGGCATTAATGGTTACTGCACCATGCACAGAGCCAAAGGACAGCGATGCTCTTCCCTTGCTCTGGCCTGATTGCAGAAGTCCTGATCTTCTTCGTGATATCCTGAAGCAGGAATCCTGTAAGCAAAAGATGGATGATCCGAATGAAATGAAGAGTGAAATAGACCAGGAGGTGAAAGGTCCTGTTCCAAAACTTAGGACTTCTGAAATTACGGAGATTTTTCAAATGTCATCTGGAGATGAATGTACAAGCAAGTTAGAGGAGCTGATAAGTGGTTTGCTTACGAGCTCACAGGTTGCTGGCATCACCACAGGACATGAAGGTAAAGGCAAAGTAGATGGGCTTTGTACTCTTTTCTCCACAGAACAACCAGAGTTTGGATCAGAGATTCCTAAAGAAAAAACATTGCCAGATGACATAGCTGTTGCTTGGAAGAGTGACTGGGAGCATGAGATGACAGACAGCCTTTCCAAAGGCGTTACTGAACCTGCTTACAAAAGCAAAGAAGCAGTCCTGGGTGACATCCTCACTAGCATGGTAAGTAACAGCAACTGGTATGTGCTGTGTTTCCTGTGTTAAACGAATTGCATGAATCCTTCTAATAGCTGGAGAGAATAATTAAACTGGAAAAATGGTTGCAAAATTAAATAAATAAATTTAAAGCAAATTAAAAGAAATATTTTTATTGCTTATTTTCAGTCTGCCAATTTGGAAAATGTTTTCTTTTTGTTAAAACCCATTTTTAGGTTGATGGAGTACAGAAATGTTTCAAGTTAACAGAGACAATGAGAGAACATTTGACAGTGCTTCAAGAAATGAAAAGCCACCTAGATAACCAGAAACCTATTAGTAGCAACCTGGAAATACTAAAAGAACAATTAGAACAACTAGAGGTCAGTAAAGTGTTCTTTATGCTAGCACTTCAGTGATGGGAGCTAGAAATAGACCTCAGATGAGGGGAAAAAAAGTGAGATTTCAAATATAATTAAAATAAATCCGATTTAAATTTCTTACTTACATAGTAGCTTGATACATTTTATGTATATTTTCTTTGTAGTCATTTGAATCGGGATTGGCTACCTTTGCAATTATCCTAAAAAAGGACACAAGGTTGACAGAAGAATTTCTAAAGTTTAATCACAAGGATGTTCCGCAAGAGAAACTTAAAGAGCTAAAGATAAGCTATGACTATTTGCAGGAAGCATTTTTGGTGGTCTGTGATACATCTTCAAAACGAGCAAAACAAATAGTCTGTGCTATTGACTATGAAATGGTATGTTTTTATCCCTGTACATCTGTATATTTTGTCTTGCTTTTCTTAAGGTAATTCAGCTAAAAATAAGGGTTTTGTTTTATCTGAACATAAAGTACACGTATGATTCCATTTAATGTGATAGAAAATGTGACTATACTCTGTGGGCATAAATAAATAATACAGTTTCCCTTTCTAGTCTAGGCTTGCAGTATCACACCAGCAACTTTTAAGCAAACTCCAGAGATTTTCAGACTGGATCACAGAACACAGTAAAATTGTGAATGACTTCATGGTGAATACTAATGACATAGAAGATATGAAGCAAAGTTTACAACTACTCAAAGTAAGTATTCTTTATAGCAGATGTTGGTGCTTCTGGCAAATGTTACTGCTTATTATGAACTGTAAGCTAGTTTTTTTATAGCTGCTCGTTAACCTCTGTTGCTTAATCAGACATTTAGAGCTCATTACTTAAAAAGACAACTACTCACTGATCCATTAATAAAGTATTGTTGATTTGCTTTTTCTCCTTACATTTTTTATAGAGTTTGGCTTAGTGAGAAGACTATTGGTTCTTATATTTGTTGTAATAAATCTCACCCTTTTTTTGAAAATCTAGTTTATGTTATAGATATTTTAATTATTAAAATTAATCTTTTTTAAAAAAGATCTGGATTCTATACTGAAGTTTAGCTACCTTCTAAATCTATTACATGTAAGGGAAGATGGGGAAAAATAAAAAGCTTCTTCATTTCCCACTTTGTTGAAGTGAATTATGAAAAACAAATCAGATCAAGTTTTAGTGTTCATACAGTATTATACTGTATGTATATATTACCTCCGTATGTATGAATGTTAAAAATGACATTATTTTACTGTGCTTTAATGGCATTGCAGTGTGTGTTATATTGCTGTAGGGGCTGAACAGGATGTAACTGTGGGCAGAATTTGCCATGCTGCTGGAAATAGGGCTTCTTGTTTTGGAGTAAGAGTGGGAACACTTTGAAGTAAATATTTTACTATCTCTAGGTCTTCAGATATAGAATCTAGAAAACTTAACCCAGACCTGCCATTTCAATCAGCGCATGCTCACCATAAATTCTTCAGTGTTGAAGGTCAGCATGTTCACAGACATCCATGAGAAAGAAATAGAGATTTTCAAGATCATCTTATTTATTACTTGGAATGGACTGTGCCAGAAGCAAACCATGCACAAATTCAGAAACCCTTAGTGGAATGTTTCAGAATGATCCTTACACATTTGTGATTATCTGTGGCTACAATGTCTCTCAAAAGCATTTTGGAACAGGGGCTAAGTACAGAAGATAGTGGTATTTATGTTTTATTTGTACTGAATTTTTCCTCCTTCCTAGCCATTTCCTTGTCTTTATTTACAGAACACTGCTGCAGAGCTTGGCTGTACAAAAGTGCAACTGGAGTCCACTGCGTTTGATGTTCAGTTCTTCATTTCTGAACATGCCCAAGATCTTTCTCCTAATCAGAGCAAACAGCTTCTGAGACTCTTAAATACCACCCAGAAATCTTTTCAGGAAGTACAGGAAGCAGTAACATCTCAAGTGGAAAGTTTAGAGACTCAGTTAAAGGCAGCGCAAGAGCTGGGTGATCAGAAGGTTTGCCTTTCTGTGTAAATGTGTGCTGAGTGTTTTTGTCTATGGGTGAGGAATTTTAATACCAGCATGCACTATTAAGTGTATTCTTATCTTCCTGGTTTCACTACAGATACATTCATAGTTCTGCAAAGATGGTATTGATCTGGTGAGGCTTCGACTCCAGTACTGTGTACAGTTTTGAAGTCCACAATATAAGAAACATATAAAACCATTAATGTGGAGCCACAGGAAAAAGATGGTGAAGGGTCTAGAAAGGAAAACATATGAGGAGCAGCTGAAGTCCCTTGGTTTGTGCAGCCCAGAGCAGAGCAGGCTGAGGGGAGGCCTCATGGCGGCCTGCAGCTCCCTCACAAGGGGAGCGGAGGGGCAGGCGCTGAGCTCTGCTCTCTGGGGACAGCGACAGGACCTGAAGGAACGGCATGGAGCTGGGACAGGGGAGGGTCAGGCTGGGTGTTAGGGAAAGATTCACTGGTGAGGCGCTGGAACAGGGTAACTAGGGCAGTGGTCACAGCACCAAGCCTGCCAGAGTACAAGAAGATTTGGACAATGCTCTCATGCATTGTGTTTGATTTTTGGGTGGTTCTGTGTGGAGCCAGGAGTTGAACTCAATGATACTTGTGGGTCCCTTCCAACTCAGGATATTCTGTGATCCTCTGAAGTTTGGCAAATTGTCATTTTTGTCTTTCATTGGAACAATCCCTGGTCACAGAAACAGCATATTAGATTATGGACAGGTACAGTTTCAGGCATTATAATCAGTTCTTTTAAATATTGTTTAGACAAAGCAGTGAACTCATGTCCTCTTCTGGCTGCAGCTATATTGATGAACAAGTTTACTATTCCACCACTGCTTATCACTGCTGTCTTGCTGACGATTTTCTTTTCCTTTGATTTTCCATGTCATCTGCTTGTGTGATCTTTTTTTTTAGGTCTTTATAGGCGAGTACCAGATTTGTTTAAATCTTTGCTACCGTAGTTCATTTTGACTGAAACAGGCTAGAGAGACAGAAATAAGATTAAATCAGATCTGTAATTCTAGGCATGGGGATTGAGAAGCACCATGAGTCAAGTTGGTACAGTTACCTCTTCAGCTGGCATTGCTGCAGATGGCAAACATAGGCCAGCTTCATAGTCAAAGAAGGTTGATAGATGCTGCTGTGTAACTACATCTCTTCCGTCACAGAAGCACAGTGAAAATTCAGAGTTTCCACCTCATTCCCCCGTTTATGCATAATGAAAGGCGTTTCAATGTTCTGAAGGCTTTGTATTATGTTACAATTTTAAGAACATTTGTTTCTGTCATACTTTGCTAAAGAAATATAAAATTGAGGAGAAATATAGGTATTTTTATAGGATGTAGTAATGTTCTTGCATGTTTTGTTCTTTTCTACTGCTTAAGAAGTCAGCATTTTCTATTCAGGTAACATATTATGCATACCAACAAGAGCTAACTCACAATCACAACTAACCTCTGTTTTGATATCCTTTTTGCAGAATTAATAGTGTTTATCACAGGTTTCAAGCGGTTAAGAGACTGGATTTTCACTCCTGTCGTTTGGAGATTTCATCTTTCACATATGTGCATGGCCAGACTCCTATTGGGCAATTCCATCAAACATGGTCTCTCTTACTTACAACATACTTGAGGTTTACCCATAACTTCTATATGTTCATCTTGCTCTTTGTACCACTGCTATCATGTTTACAGCATACTTTTAAAAAGATTGCTTTGCAATATTGGTGTTCAAAGGTTAATTCCTTGTAGAGTGTCTGTTAGTTCTTATAGTGGGGAAGTCTTTGTTTTATCGTTCAATTGTATTTGGCTCTAATATAGGATGTGGCTGAACGGCAGCAGGAATGCAAAGAGAAACTGCAGGAAATATGTGATTTGCTTAGACAGACTGAAAATCGACTCATTGGACAGCAAGAGTCTCTTGTTATTGGAGACAGCAAGGCTGAGCTAGAACAATACCAGACCAAACAAGAGGTACGCACAATTCTAGTTACATGAAGTAAAAAAGGCTAAGTGCAGAGGAGAGAGACTAGACTACCTTGTTGAATAACAAGACTGGAGTGCTTATACCTGCTTATAACATTTTGAAGAATTTTTGCACAAGCGTTGCTTGCAATGCTATGGTGGGGTTTTTTTTGTTTGTTTTTTTTTTAGTGATACTTGCACTTTCCTTGGTGTCTTTATGTAACAGAGTCCTTTCAGTTTGTTTGCTTTCCTATTGAGACCTTGCCTTCTAGCATCATCTTCTGCACATTTTTTATTGTGTATGTGGGAAAAAACAATTGAGCTGCTGAACAAATACAAAAAAGGTGCAGAGGAAGTTATAACAAAGTTAATCGGAAATATCTAGTGAATAATTTGCTTACTTCTATTTGCTTTTTTTTTTTCAAAAGGAGATACAAAAAGACATGAGAACAAGTGCCCAGACGTTGGCAGAGATTGTGAAAAATACTGAAACCTTCTTGAAAGAAAATGGAGATAAGTTGTCACAAGAAGACAAGGCTATTCTTGAACAGAAACTGAATGAAGCTAAGACAAAGTGTTTGCTCCTTAGCCAGAAGGCAGAAGAGTCCAAAAAAGAACTGGATAAAGCTATGACAACAGCAATTAAGCAGGAAACAGAAAAGGTTCTCAGGCAACCATTCCATACTTTTATTCAAACTTCTTATGTGTTTAAAGGGATTAGTCTTGCAATTTGTTACTGATATACTGAGGACAGATTTAATTTGGGTGACTAATAAACTTTCTATTTTCTTTATAAAATAAACAGCAATATGTATGCCAATTTTTAATGTTAATGTATTTTAAATGGTCTGTTTGCATATGATATTACATAGTGCCTTAAGAAGATTTCTGAACTAAAAGTGCATAATTTCATCATAGGTTGCAGCCATAGAGCAGCTGGAAGAAAGTAAAAATACAATAGAAAATCTCTTGGATTGGTTATCAAATGTGGATAAAGAAGCAGAGCACGGTAGGAAATTTAAGCAGGCGATAGAGCAGAATGGAACACACTTTGAAGAGGGAGATATAAAGGTTTTGGAAGGAGAGGAGGATGATGTCAATGGTAATCTGTTGGAAATAGAGCAAGACATTGAAAGTCAAGTGGATGGACTAGTAAAAAGCACAGAAGATAATCTGAACCAGCAGTATCAGAAAGTCAAGGTACTATTACTGCATTTATTTACATTTATGTGCTAAACATGTCAGTCTTCGTTCAACTTGAGTGAATTCAATCGTCCTTTCTGTAATAGATTTTGAAAAGTGCACTAGGAAGTTAGTGATGCACAGTGATAGGAATTTCAGTAGTTAGAACGTATTGCAAATTTGTCAATTCTTCAATGTTACTGTGGTTGTCTACTATTGTCTACTGTGTTTGTCTACTATTTTTAAGTTTTATAGTGAGAAATTAATGCAGTGCAGTCACATTTTGATCAGTACTACAGGTAATAAAATGCAAAAAGCGGCACCATAAATTCATATCCTATATGAGATTTTTTTCAAAAATATTTGTAATAGCCAAATTTAATCCCCTACAACTCCCTGCGAATACCGATTACAAACAGCTACAGATAATAGTTTTCTGAAATTGTACTCCTCACTTCTTATCCCTTTAATACATTGGAAAGCACTATTTTATGGGCTTCAGAAGAATGAGTTACATAAAACCACAGTGCAGCATTCTAAAAACAGATTTTCCAGGTAAGTTAATTGGAGGCATTTAAAATATTAGAGCTCAGTTATGGCCTTTGTTTACTTACAGTTGAGCAACCAAAAACTTTTACATGTTATTTGATGGGAGTGTAGCTGAAACTGGTAATGCTGATAGCTGATACTATTTTGGACTTCCTTTCTTATTAAAAAAAAAAAATGAAGGAAATGAAATAACTTGGTTTTGTTTTCATAATGAATTTACTTTCACTTTCTTCACAATTCTCTTCTCTAATGCCAACAGGATAATTATCCAGTATAGATATAGAAGAAAATAATATCAGACTATTTTACATAACCATTTTACATGGGAATTGAGGACCTTCAGGAACAGAGATTTTTTTTTTTGAAAACACAATCTGAAATATAGATTTTATTTAGCATACAGTTGTAGTTTCTATGTTTTACTGTTTTCTGATGATACTGAAACAATTTATATGCACAAAATATGGCTTGATCTTTAATGTCAAAAGGCCCTATATCAAGGATATGTTAGATAAGAATCACTGGTCTTGAAAAACAAAATAAAAAACTTTGGATATGTTTGTTCAATCAGATTGTAAGCATGTTTGTTCACTCAGAATATAAGAAGGAAATACCTGAATTCTTATTAAAGTTTGGTGTTTTCACTCCTTTTGGCCTGTTGGTTTGAAATACTAGCTACAGTATATGTTGCAGAAAGCAGAACATTTCTGATTTAGAAAGTTGCCTACCTTCAGATACTTAATTTATTAAATTTTGAGACAGAACCGGAAAAAAAAAAGAAAAAAAAGATTACATTAAGCACACCATCCTAAGTATTAAGTAATAAGCAAATAAATTCTATTAGGAAGAAAAACAAAACTAAAGAGATTGATAATGTATAGTTTAACTACACAGAGTTGTCTTCTAGAGGTATAGGAGGAAGTGTTTGTGTAATTATATATCCAGTGGTATTTCAATACTCCATTTGGTCATGGACTGTGTATCTTTAAAATTACCATCAGATATTTCTTAAAATTTTGAAACTGCTAAGAAGTATGCTGACCAGGAGTCAAGCTTTCACTTAAATTAGTCAGAAAATGTTTTTAATAAATAACAGGAAAATTTTAAAAGCTTTTCATTTTGATTGACTTTTTTTTTTTTTACTTGTCATTTCTAAGCAGAATTCAGCAGAGATTTCAAGACAGTACTTGTCTAATGGAATCATCTGAGAAGGTGCTGGTCATAATTATTTTATTTTTTCCTGCAGGCTCAACATGAGAAAATTATTTCACAGCAGCAGGCTGTCATAATAGCAACTCAATCTGCTCAGGCACTACTTGAGAAGCAAGGCCACTACCTTTCCCCTGAAGAAAAGGAGAAGATGCAAAGGAACATGAAAGAGCTGAAAGCTCAGTATGAGACTGCTTTAGCTGAATCTGAACGAAAAATGAAGATGACTCATTCTCTGAGGGAAGAACTTGAGAAGTTTGATACAGACTATAGTGAATTTGAAACTTGGCTGCAGCAGGCAGAACAAGAACTTGACAATTTGGAGGCTGGTGCTTCTGACTTCAGTGGTATTATGGTCAAATTGAAAAGGCAAAAGAGTTTTTCAGAAGATGTTATATCTCACAAAGGTGATTTACGGTATATTACAATTTCTGGACAAAGAGTTTTGGACGCAGCAAGGTCATGTAGCAAAAGAGATGGTGTCAAGGTTGACAAAGATGGTATTGATACTTCGGCTACTTATGCTGAAGTGCAAAATAAACTGGATAGTGCTTCGGATCGTTTTAAATCTCTCTATACTAAGGTAAGTTTTATTTATACCAAATAGGAAAGACTGCTATGATTTTGGAAATTTGTATAAAGAGGGGTTAATTGGTGAAGCAAGTTACTGTGGGAAGTTGTACATTCTTTGTTTAAGCTTAGGTAACAGAACAAGAAGCTTTACTAGAATATCTGCATTAGCAAAGTGCCAGAATACCTGAGGTCTGAATGGTTGACATTTTCTACTTTGTATTTAGTTTGAGTGTGAATGTAAAGATTTAATTGCAAAATTTTCAAAGAACTTACTTTTATCCATATAAAAATTCTATCCCAGCAGCTTTATTTGTGATCTCACTTTGGTCAATTTGCCATAATCTACTCTTTACATATATACATTTAGCACAGATATAATAGAGGTACCTTAAATATCTGACTCTAACTATGAAGAACAAAACCAACACAAAGTAGACTTGTCTTACTAAATCAAGAACTTGAAGAGCAGACTTTTGAAAAGTGAGATCTTCCAAGTTGCAGATTGGCTTGCAGGGACTTTTTTGCGTTTTGTAAAGGCTTGTTGTCTGTAATAAAATACTCAATGTATTATATACTTACACTGCATATATATTATGTATTTAATAGTAACATATATATTTATGCAGTTGTGTGCACGCACATGAATTTACAGACTTGTATATTGAAAGAATCTAGTCAGTTCTTAGTTAATTGGCTGTATAACTGAGAGCATTCTATATTTGCCCACCAGATGGAGCTGAAGTACCAAATGTAAATATTGAAACACAGTGTATCAAAGGTTCAAAATACAAATATTTAAAGACACTTTATAAATATTATTAACATAATTGTTTATAAATATTAGGACTCAGTACAGTCAGATTCTTTATGTGAAACCATCTCTGAAAAGACCGAAACAGAGTTTCACTGGTTGATTTATGTGATGATTCACTGTGTACATTTTGGGTGCATACTAACATACAGATCTAATAGAAACTTGGTTAGATGACACCCTTAAGTTACCAAAACAAAGCGTATTTGCCTTATGGAGCAATATCACTTTGGATTTGTTAGGCTGATAAGATATTTATGAAAACAATTGTCTGTTTTCTGTATTTTAATGAATATGTACATACCTTCTGTTTTTTGGAAAATTTCTAATTTCTACTGGCTAGATTTTGGTGTCAGAGTGCTGATAAAAAAATATTTAGGTTGGTGGATCAAAAAATCTTCCTAAAGTTTTTCCTGTTCTGGTACAATGGGTTAAATTCTGGTTTGCTGACTGTATTGTTGAACTGATCATAAATCATGCTTGAGAAGCACAAACTAGGAAGAACTGTCTAGCCTACCCAACTGTCTATCCTGAGTTCAAAAATCAATTAGTGGAACGATGACAGGAAAAATCATTCAGTATTTCAGGAAATGAAAGTAAGACAGTGAGATTGTTATGAAACACAATACACAGTTTTATGCCTGAGTATTTCCTTTTTTGTTTTCTACTCTTTTAGTGTAGCATCCTTGGAAATAACCTTAAAGACCTGGCAGATAAATACCAGCATTATGAAGACGCCTCATCTGGACTTTTGTCAGGTCTTCAGGCCTCTGAAATAGCTGTTAACAAACAACTGTCTGAGCCAATTGCAGTGGATCCCAAAAATCTCCAAAGACAACTGGAAGAAACGAAGGTAAAAAGTTTTAAAAAGCTTTAAAAAGCAGAAGTTCTTCTGTCCTAAAAGGAACTGCTTTCTGTCAGAAAAACTGGATAATCTAATATAATCCAAGTGGCTGCAGGCCAAATTCTTGCCTTGCAAGTCTGCATGCAACTTTTATAGTTCTCAAATTCAGCTGTCTAATGTGTTATCTGAAAAGAACTAGGGTGAAAATAAAATGGGGGACCAAGATGCCATTAGCAGTGATGAAAACTAGATGTGTTTCATATCTCTTAGCAAATAGTAGGTGAAATCTGGAAAGTTTTTGAACTAACAAAGGGTTTAGTGATTCCAGTTTGTTGTCACAGCAGGGCTTGTGACCAGGTTCCTGATGGAGAAGACCATATGTTGTTTTTTGTCTGTGACTTACTTTATTCACGTTTTTGTTTTACTGCATTATCCCCAGTAGGGATCATACCAGATCAGCAGTACATGGTTTTTCTAGTCTGTTTACTTTCTCCAGTTGTAACCAATACTACATGCCCCACTCAAAGGAGATATAAAATAATTTGCACTGCACAGAAAAGCAGATGTTTATTGTTTTTTTGTTTTTCCACTGAGGAAGTAATTCGCAACCTTATGTCAATCCTAGTATAGCCAAGACAGGATAGTGATGGAGCTTGCGAAGGTAAACCACTAGTTAGGCTCATAAATAGTAGGCTTACAGCAGGTTTTACAAACCAAAATACAAAGTGGCCTGTTTAAAGTTTCATACAGTCTGTTATCTTAGAATTGACACTTGTATTTTCATAAACACATTCTATTATCTATACTATAATTAAAATGCAGATTCTTTATTTCTCAGTAAGCAAGGTTATTGTTCAGACATTTTACTGCTGGTTGAGCTGTGCTATGGGGAGCTCCTATGCAGGTCTGGGATGTTTGCTATTGACAAACATTAATCAGTGTCTCTTGGAAAGTGGATGCTTAACTATTTCCCTTAGAACAGTCTGAAAGTCACATATTTACTGCATGGTATTTTTCAAATCTGCCACTGGAATTGTTCAACGCTTTGGTATATGACATATCACAGGAATAAAAAAAATATATAGTGATTATGTAAGATTTAAGAAAATCAGCTGTTCTTTCATAAATGAAAGTGTAAATTTTGGGCTCCAAAACATTGGAACAATTGAGGTGCATTTGTACTTCCAAGCACTAGAAAGGTAGAAATAACATCAATTACAATTTGAAGCACCATTTAAACTTTTGTTTCTTATGCCAAAACGAATTATGTCCTGTATAATGCCAATTTTCATGCAAGTAATACAAAAGGAGTGAGTATTAGGGCTCTTTTATGAAATGCCTACATGGGTTACTTGCCACACAAAAGAGCACTCAATGATTATGAGCAGTGAAGAAGGGAGAGACTACAAAGATGCAAGGATTCAAAAGATTCAAAGGAAGAGAAAAAGCAGGAGGCTGAAGAAAGAAAGACAATTAGTGAAAGCAAAACAAAGAGAATTTCTGAAGAAGTCAGGTGTTGCAAGTTAAAGCTGTCCCTTCCAGCCAACACATGCAGCTGATAATCCAGCTAGACACAGGCCTTGGCAGTATGGTGGAGTCTAATCTTTTTATGGGGATTAACTGTTCTTCAGAATAATCTTCAGTGCCTCTGGCATAAGTTTGCTTGCTTTCTGCCAGCATCGCAAAGTTTTTGGTATGTCTTTTTTTTTTTTTTTCCCTCTCTTTCTTTTGTACAAGTACAGTATATTTCACTAGTGTAAGGAAAAATTCTCTTCAGGTCTGTCTGAATTTTATTTTGTCAACAGAGTAGCAAGATACGTTATGTTCTGGCATAATGTTGTGCTCTGGCTTGCGCTGACTTGACTTCTTTGTCCCAGCATGGCACATGGGATTGAGTTGTATGTTCATAGCATTAGTGTGTATCAGAAAAAAAATTAGAGGTCCCTTCATTTTGGACTTCTGCAAAGTTCAAGTGAATCATGATAAAGATAGGTCATACACACTATCACAGAGACCTGAAGTAGTTTAGAAACTGTTCACCCTAAAGTGGCTTTATATACTGGAGAGAGAAAGCCACTTTCAGAAGCTGATTCGGTCTCTGTCTGTTGACTCTGGAACAAGTTATAGCTGGGGTAGTCTTTAAAACTGTGGTCCTTGGTTAGAGGGAGAAACCTAGGAAAAATTCAGTGTTGCTGGCTCCAGGAGGTTTTAAAAACTATAAAGATGGTGCCATTTTTTCAAGATGTTCATGTTGGTGCTACTATATCAGCCTGATCCTTTGTTAGTACAACTGATGGTGAGTGTGTAACTGCTACTGACTGCATCTTTTTCCCTTTGTTCTCTGATGATGAATTGAAAAATATGTTTATTTTTCTTTTGGATAACACCTGAGTCAGTACAAATGGTCTTTAAAAAACAACTAATCAAAAGACACATTTTGAAGTTACATGCAAGACAGCCAGTTGAGTCAGATTTGTATTGTAGGACAGAAGATAATAAAGATGGTGAATAAACTAAAACAAAGGCCAGAAGGCCAAGACGAGTCAAAGCCAGTGGTGAAGATTTGAGAAGAGGTCACAAATTACGTTAGTTTATTCCCAGCACTAAGTTCAGGTTGTGTGGTATATTTCAAGCCTTACATGTGTACCTTTTAGCTATACCGAACAGTGTAATTGACAATTGTGAAATTTTACAGGTTCTTCAAGGACAAGTGTCTAACCACCAAATTGCTGTAGAAAAACTAAAAAAAGCCGCCGAAGTGCTTTTGGATACAAGAGGGGAGTTGACACCAGACAAAGATGAGATTCAGAAAACACTGGGTAAAATGCTTGCTTTTCTTAATACCCGTTTTTATCACTTGTGGCATGCAGATACCAGAAGAGACAAAATACAGAGTTTCCAAATCTCTGTGTCACTGCTCATGTCTGTGTTTTGTTGAGGTATAAACTGTTACAACATGGTAAATTCTTTGTTGTGCTGTCTCCTGTTTAATCATGTGCTTTTTCACTTAAAATCTGTCATTTTATTTTTAACTTGTTTTTTTCAGAGGGAGGGATTATGTTTAATTCCCATGTTACAGATGAGCGTGTCAGAGTTAGGGATTTGCTGAGGATCCTAAGTTTACCATTGGGCAAGGATATGTTCTGGTTCAAGAAATGTGACTCCAACTATCAGTTTCCAACCGATTATTTGAAGTTTGCTTAGCTGAACTTACTTTCTTCTGATTTCAAGTAACTTTCCGTGGCAGGTTGTCCTTGGCCAGCTTCATGATGCCCCCACAGCCTCTCTGTTACTCTCTCAACACAATGGGGAAGATTATTATGGAAAAGCTCGTGGTTTGAGATAAAGACAAGGAGATCACTTACCAATTACTGTCACAGGCAAATTACACTCAATTTGGGAAAAAGTGGATTAAATTTAGCACCAAACAGGCAATAGATTTGGTTAGTGAAAGACAGAGTGAAAAAATTGAAAGACCTTCCCACCACCCACCTTGTTCCCAGACTCAGTTTCACCCCTTCATTTCCAATTCCTCCACCCCGACACCAAGCGGTGGGATAGGGAATGAGAGGTCAGTCCGCACAGTTCCATCTCTGCTGCTCTGTTCTCACATTTTTCCCCTGCTCCAGTGTGGGACCTCTCCACAGGCTATAGTCCTTCAGGATAAGCCTGCTCCAGTGTGGTCTCTCCGTGGGCCTCAGTTCTTTCAGAAAGTGTCCACCTGCACTTGCTTGTGGTCTTCTGTGGGCTACAGTGAAGACACCTGCTCCACTGTGGCCCTTGGACTGCAGGGGAATCTCTGCTCTGGTGCCTGGATTTCCTCCTCCTTCTCCTTCTCTGCTCTTGGTATCTGCAGGGTTCTCACACTTGTTGGTTTTCTTTTTTCTTTTTCTTTGTTTTGTTTTGTTTGTTTACTTCACTTCTCACTCCTGGGCAGCATTTTACTCTTAAATACATTTTCCCAGGGGTGCCACCAGCTTGGCTGATGGGCTCAGCTGTGTCCTGTGGCAGGCCCATTGTGGAGTTGGCTGGAACTGCCTGTATCCAGCTTGGGCCAGTCCCCCAAAACCTTGCTGCTATCTAACCTTGCCACCCACACTGAATAGTCTTTCCTGTCAGTTGTGAGAACTAGGACAGCATGGCATTCATCACGGTTTGAGGCTTGAATACTGTGTGAGTATCACAAGACTATCTCTTCCCGGAATCCCATAAGTAACTTTCAGCAACAACATAAAACAACTTGCATCTTTGGAATTGGTGATGCAACTCCATAGGAGGTATGGGGAACTTACAGAGGGTTATCCCAAAAGTGTGGATGAACTGTTTAGAAAAGCCATTCAGCTGGAACAATAATGTAAGAGACATAGCTGTAGAGACATAGCTTAATACCCTGCTATTTTATTTCTTGGGAACAGTCAACAGCTGCCAGAAGCTAGAGCTGCATTGGAACCAACTTCTAAAAATTTGGGAGCACAGCTGTAAGCTACTCCCTCATTTCACTTGTTGTATGGGCTTCTTGACTATGTCTGATTCCGTTCTTTGGTTGTGTTGTGTGTTTTTACTGAATACAGCTGATGGTTTTGCTTACTTCTGATACAGGCAATTTTTGACTCACACTTAACTTGGTGTTAACTTGGACAATAAAATGAGTTAGAAGTTTCATTTGGCTAAAGGAAACTTTGAAATGTATTTTCTCTTTATCAGATGATATTGTGGAGAGATATGACAATCTGTCAAAGTCTGTGAATGAAAGGAATGAGAAGCTCCAAATAACTCTGACACGATCCCTAAGTGTGCAGGATGGTTTGGATGAAATGCTGGATTGGATGGAAGGTGTTGAAAAGAGCCTTGAAGAAACAGATCAAGTGCCTTTGAATTCTGCTGCTATTCAGGATATCATTAGTAAAAGCATTGTAAGTATCACACTCTGAAAGAAATATTTTTTTGAAGTTAAGGTTTCAGAAAAAAATAAAATCTTACTTTAATGGGCTCAGAATACTTTGTAAAGAAGACTGTTACATGAACTGAAACTGCACAAGGATTTCTGTAGCTGAAATAGATCTACACTGATGGTCCTGCTGTACTGACTTATTGTATTACTTCATATGGTGGACCAGTTCCACTTCTTAAATTGTAATTATAAGTAATACAGAGTGGCTTTTGCTTGTTTCAGATGCTAGAGCAAGACATTGCAGGTCGCCAAAGCAGTATGAACACTATGAACGAGAAAGTGAAGAAGTTCATGGAAACAGCAGATCCATCCACTGCATCCTCACTGCAAGCTAAAATGAGTGAACTTGCAGGACGGTTTTCTGCAGCAAGTAAGAAGCATAAAGAAAAGCTTATGAAAATGGAGGAGTTGAAGACTAAAGTGGAGTTATTTGAAGGTCTGACAGAAAAACTCCAGTCATTCCTAGATGAGAAGAACCAGGCTCTCAGTGAGACTGAGGCTCCAAGAAAGGATGTTAGTGAAGTATCTCAGTATATGCAGGTACTATACCATTCCATTTGTATACAATGTGCCTATCTAAGTGATTGAACAATAAATAAGACATGCTTATTTCACAGCTTTAGTTGGCAAAAATCAGCAATTTAATTTTGAACAGCCGATTGCTGAGTCTAATATGAAGAATATAATTCTGTCTTGCAGGAGGCTAGTGTAGAATTGGCACAACATAAGAAAGATCTGGAAGTTTTGCAGCAGCTTCTTGAAGAACTTTCATTCCACGCTCTTCCTGGGGATAAAGCATTGGTAGTGGAAAAAGTAAATGCTTTGTCAAAAAAATTCAGAGAGGTAGAGGAGACCGTAAAAGAAAAGTAAGTCAATTACTGAAGTGTTTCCACCTCTTAGGCTAATGATACTGTGTGAATGTTACGATGACTACTATCCACTTGTGTGCTGTCTCAAGAGAGTACAGTTAACTTCAGAGTAGAGAGACTTATTCATTAAAAAACCAAACTGTTGGGAAATACATCGGTAGCTAGTCTATCTGACCTGTTTTGCTTTCATCACTTAAGCACTCTTCTTTGTATTTATTTTGCTACTTGTTCTAGTCATGCAATTCCTTGAGTTAGGGTTGATCTGATGGTATTTGAAATACAGTCTTTGCTTTTATTGTACAGGACTGAGTATACTTAGTTCACCAGCCCTACCAACATATCACTTTAGGTTCAATTCATGTTCAGTTAGAAGATAAGCAAGTTACAAGTGCTCTGACAAGAGTTTGCCTCTCCATGGTACCACTGTAACTTTATCATCTCCAGTTAGATGGATAAGCACAAGACAGCTTAGTTTTCTACCTACTTTGCAATCATTTATGCATCTTCCATCAAAATGGCACAAAGATGGATGTTTTCTGTTCATACAGAAAACTCACAGTCCGTACTCTTTGAAGCCAGTGTTGAGGCTGTCATTGAATTCAGGGATGGTATTATTGGATTGATAACATCTATTGATTTAATTACCAGAAGGAATATTGTCATCCAATGCTGAACTTCTTTTGTTTGTAATATTCTAGAGAAGAGGACGTATCATCTTGTCAGAAAGAAATGGATACTTTTGAGCTACTTGTGGAGTCCTTAAAGAAATGGATAAAAGAGACGACAGAACGTATTCCAGCAGCACAACCCTCTCTGAATACAGAGGAGTTAAAGAAGCCTTTGGAAGATACGTTGGTAAGATACTGTGATACAAGCAGCTAAACACAGCTAAAGAAAATAGGGTATTTGTTAGTAACATAAAAGAACAAACATAAGGCATAAGCAGCCATAGTGATTGGGACTAGGGAGCTTGCATACTGCATTTAAGGGCAGGGAGATTGCTCACCAATTAGTGTCATGGGCAAAACAGGCCCAACTTGGGAAAGATTAAAAGATTGCTAATTAAAAGCAGTGTAGAATATTGAGAAACAAAAATTAAATTAAAACACTGTCCCTCCACCCCTCCTTTCTTCCCAGGCTCAACTTCAGTCTTTCACTTATGACTATTCTCACTCCCCTGCCCCAAGTGGCACAGGGGTATGAGGAGTGGTGGTTGTTCATAACACTTTGTCTCTGCCACTTCTTCCTCCTCACACTCTTCCCCAGCTCCAGAGTGGGGTCCTTCCTGTGGGCTGCCAGAAAACCTTCCCATGTTCCTGCCAGAAAACCTGCTCCTGTGTGGTCTTCTCTCCACAAGCCAGCTCCTGCATGGGCTCTTCCTGGTCTGCAGCTTCCTTCAGGGCACATCCAGCTGTTGTGGCATGGGCTGTACTCTGGATATCTGCACAATGGTTTTTGCCCTTTCTTAAATATGTTATAACTGTGGTGCCATCAGCATTGCTGATGGGCTCAGTTGAGGCCATTTTGGAGCTGGCTAGAACTGGATTTGTCTGATATGGAGCAGCACCTGGTCTGTTCTCCCAGAAACCACCCCTGCAGCTCCCAGCCTACCAAAACTGCCACGTAAACCCAATACAGTACTACCAGGGATTCCCAAGTAACAAGGTTGTTCTGTTCTCAACACTAAATATTTTAAGTCTGAACTCTGTTTTGCAATGAACAACTGTCTCTTTTTCTTAACCAGAATTTAAAAGATGAATGGACATTAAAAGCAACTGTAGTGCAGAAAATGAATAGCAGAGGGACGTTGTTGTGTAATCTGATTACTGCTGTGACTTCTCCTGCAAAACTGAGAGCAGTTGCAAAATCAGGTATGCATTCATATAATCAGGTAAATCTAACATCTAAGGAGTTTTTAAAGTCCTTAAAAAATAAATAATGTATTGTATCCTGTGAGTAGGTTTCTGAATAATATGGCTCATGAGAAGTCTGTTAGCCATGTCTGTTCTGACCATCATTTGTTGTGATTCTCATTTCAGCTATGTCTAATTACTTTAATAATTCAGTACAAATTCTTACTGCTTTACATTGCCAAAGCAGTGTAAAAGCACTTTGTAAATGATTGACAAGTCCTAAAACCTGTTACTTCTGACCGTAATTTCCAGAGAATCAATAAAATGAACAGTATCACAGTCTTTTTCACCTCATCACAGGAAAATTCTGATAATGAGAAATTGACTTAATCTGAATGGTGTTCAGTGCTGCATATATCTGCCAAGTCTGCAATTAGGACAAATATAAACCCTATTTTTGCAAACTATGCTGCACCTGCACATCTTTGCTTACAGAGACACCTTTTCCGTGGCTATTCTGTGTGACTTTAAACAAGCAGATAATTGCAGAATCACAAAGGTTTTGTCAGAAAGATGATGAGGACATCACTTACCTAAAATGTGAGCCTAGACTAACTAGTTCATCCCAATGATGACAGCATAATTAATGCTAGACAGTATTTTAGTTAAAGTGACATGAAAGGGAATCAACTTTGTGTCCCAGTATGAATTTCCTGGGCCAAAATGTGCTTCCAGCCTGAAGCTTTGACTGACTTATCTTTACCTATAATCTGATTTTAAAGAAAAACATATATATTTCCATAATTTTCTGTGCTCTAGTGTTTAAACATTCATTTGTTTTACAGAATCTAGTAATTCTGCTAAGTATCATTGAAGCCATAACTTAAAGCATGTGGTACCTGGGCCGTTTCGATGGCCATAAGCACATTTTCAGTCAGTTCTTTATTTCCAGACCTTGTTAGTTCAAGTGCTGGCCTTCAGTGGTCATTTGCAAAGGACAGTGGAAGGATGGGGACTTCAGAGGATACCTATCTGGCAAGAATAGATCACTTTCATATCTTTCGGTAGTAGCTACTTCTGGTTTCATTTGTGTTTGAGTTTTAAATAAAAATCTTCAAAAAACATTTTGGAACTTTATATAGGATATTTGTGCTCCCGCCTTTGATCCTTTCTCTACTTCTATGCATCCAGGTAAAAAAAAACAATTAAATAAATAGCATATAAGAGCAGTCACAATCCTCCAGACTATTCACCCTCCTAGCTAAGAGCTGTACTGTGTATCACTTAATAACAGTTAAAATAAAACTGAGTCTGGCTAATAGAGCATGACGATTTCCAAGGCTCAGTCTGGGGGCTGTGACTTCTCTTATCTGTTTATTTTCTCTTGCCATCCTCCAGCTGCCACTAAGGTGGCCCTAACTGGCCAGCTGGTACCGTGGGCTGGGTGCACAGCCTTCTCCAAGGCAACCGTTAATCTTTCCCTATTAACTGCTCACCTGGGCATACAAATGTGCAGGAGAGGTGGTTCTCCTGGCCATTCTCTGTGCCATGACTCTGTGTCCCAGCTCTGTGCTCTGATGGTGTTTCACTACGCCCATGTAGCCCTGAGTCCAGAGGCTTTGAAATGCCGTTTGATCAGTAGGGCTGCCTGGCTGCCTCCGAGTGACAGGGACAGGACTTTGTGAGTGACAGTAAGGATTCCACATTGCAGTCCCTGAGACGGCATGGAACGTACTGTCAAGTCTTGTTAATGATGTGATAGGAAGGGATTTGTCCTGTTGATATCAAGAGGGTTTTTTTTTGCTCAGAGGTACAGTCTTAAGCAATCTGTGTCTTTAGTTGTGTTGTCTGCAGTGACCGCTTTGGGTTTCTTTGCTGCCCAGTGTTCAGTGCTTTCCTCATGGTTTCAGTGTTTGCCACTGTCCAGGGCAATGCCCAGAAACAGTTGGGTAACAATGTTCTCAGTGAGCAGTAGGGAACAGATTCCTTTTTGGGAGGAAGAAGTGGCATTAGCTGTATGGGTATGAGTAGGCTTCACAGCTAGGGCATGGACTTTGTCCACAACATTCATTTATTTAGCATAGTATTGCAAGCTTTAAGACTACTCATGCATTGTGCATATGTACATACTATATGTGCATGTGTTCACCCACACACACTCTGCATATGCTGTGCATATGTGATTCCACTTATGGTAGTAGCTGGCTGGAGCATGTTAAAACATAAAACAACCTCCATATATATGAAACCATCTAAATAAAATGTTTGTTTTGACATGGTTAGCATGCACATTTTTCTTTAATGTTATAATAAGAACTATTCATCGTGTTGTTTTGAAGAGGAAGTGTAATACTGGTGTTTTGGTGGGAAAAGGCCCAGCTAAGCATGTGACAGTCTTTCTTGAACTGTAGGTGGCACAGTGTTAAATGGTGAAGGAGGAGCTCCAGGAACTCAGGATTTTCTGAAAAATAAAGGTGAGTAATCACTGAGTAAAAAATTCAGGATGTGATAAAGAAATGTGCTTGTGAACTACTGTTAAATATGTTGACATTTTTAAATGCTGTATACAGATCTGATTGCAATGATCTTTATTAGACAGATTTCATGTCACTTTACTATAAGTAAACTATACTGACTATTACGATATTAAAATCAACTGTAAAAATATCTGCCTTCAGCATGTCCTTTGAAAACAGATCAAGTCTTTGTTTTGTGAACAATATGTACTTCTATAAATATACACAGAGAAGGCTGTTCTAATATAACATATGGATTTTGAGAAAATTATTGGTGTTTATGTGATTTGAAACTTTTTAACACCAACCAACATACACAACATGAACAGACACATATGTATACATAACACAAAGACACATTTTACATACATTTGTATTGCTGTATGTGACCAGTTCCTTTTCAGAAAAAACAGAATGTAGAAACTCATATGTGCTTAGTTATGTAGAAACTCATATATGCTTAGGGATAGCCACGTACTATGTTTCAAGTCTGCAGTGTTCATGCTTCTAAATTACAGCCTGCTTAGTACACTGACTGCCTCCTAAGCTCTCTCGCTGATAACACACCTTTATATTGGTACATGACTATGAGCAAGATACTACTGCAGTAAGGTTAGGCAGTCAAACTAGTAACTGTTAAGAAATAATAATAATAAAAATAATATAAAATAATAGAAATAATAATAACATGTTAAGAAATAATTCTTAATGTGTTCAGCAGCTTCTGGTTTGGGGAACTATTAGCCATGGTAACTTGAAGTACTGTTTAGAATTTCTTGAAGTCTAAGTATTGTTTGAAGTATATGTAATCTCTAATGTAGTCTTTGTTCATCTTTCCTTTTACAGAACTGACAACTGTTCAACAAGCCATGTCTGATGTAAATCATGGTTATGAAGATTTGGGAGTTTTATTGAAGGAGAAGATTTCAGAACTAGAAAGTATGCTTTCAAAAATGCAAAACATTCAGGAAGAATCAGCCTCAATGATGCAGTGGTTACAAAAAATGGACAAAACTGCATCAGATTGGGAAGCAGCTCCAACTGATAGTGAAGCTGTTAAAGCTCAAGTTGAGCAACATAAGGTACTTCATGTCTTCAGAAAAAAAAATACTCTATTGCAATTATTGAGGGAACTCTATCTGAACAATTGATGTCTCAGCATAGCTTAATGTTGCAGAGAGTATTTAAATGATCCAGTAAACATAAACATGCCAGTCAGGCTTAGAGCAAATCTGGCAAACTGTGTCAGTGCAGTAAAAGGAGCACTGGGTCAGAAAGAATGAATTTTGCATGTCAAAAAATAATAACTCTGATGGCCAATTTAAATAGGTAAGAGTAAATTGATTACACAGTATACTTTTTGATATCTTTAGTTGTTTAAACATAATCACTGGATTGCTCATAAGATCTGTACAGCTGTATCCATCCAAAAGCTGTTTCTGCAGCTGCTGGTTCACTGACACTCCACAGACCTCCCCAGCTCTGCAGCTGCAGAGGCTTATGTCTATTCCAAGGCAGTGTTTCTCTTCAGCAGCCATGTCATTCATGCTTGTTAACTCATATAGCTGCACAAACGTCTCCTCCCTTCTTTGTAATTGATATGAGAAAATCAATGAATCAGGAGTAAGCTTCTGTCCTGCTTAAGCATTGGGGAGATATGCTACTCACAGTGAAAAACAATATTTACACATAAAGGTTTATATGTAAAGGGAAATGTAATGGGTAGCTAAGCTGCTAAGCTATTGAAGAGAAAATTCTTTCCTTGTCTGTGACTGGGGATAAACAAGGGCAGAATCTGATCCTGCTGAAGTACCTTTTTTTTTTTTCTTTTACACATTTTGGGGTACACCCGCAAAAATTAAACACCCTCTGACTTTCCTTAAGTTTGACTTTCCTGAGACTCGGGTAATATTCAGTCACAGAACTCAGACTGTATGTGGAAAACCCTTCTTCCTTTATTTGTAACAAAGACTGTTCAAAGCTAACAAGACCATGTTACTCTCAGTGTAGTAATAGAAGAGTGTTCTTAGCCAGCTGGAAAACTGAGTGATTACTCAAGCAAGAGTCATCCTTTTGATGCAAATGGACCTTTTACTAAAAGTTCTAAGCCAAGCACAGATAGGTTCAGTGCTTATTTTAGTGTGGTGGTGTTTTTTCTGGGGGGGATAGTTACACTGAAACTCCTCAGTGCAAATTCTGCGACTTCAGAATGTTGATATAAGAGACCTTTCCTGGGCATAAGACTGTCCACTCCCATCTGTACGAGCTCTGTGAAGTGTTCTCAAGGAACTGCTTGGGCATCTCAATTCCCTGAGCTTAAGTCTGCACTTAAGCTATGGTGCTCTCTAAATGACAGTTTTAGATTATCTACAAGAAGCAGTCAGTCTGTGACAGCAGAACTTTCAACGAGGTAAATGAGTCCACACAGAGCTCTTATATATTGTTGCTTAGTTGGGTAATTTCTGCTTTGAACCTTAATGTGCACTAGTCAGTTGACCTTATGTACAAGAACAGATTCCAGATATATGCAAGTATGATGAGATTTAGTGGATCCTATTTATCTGAATTATTCAAATTCTTTTGTTTGTTCAAATTAAACAGTAATTGTTAATATTAATGTTGTTTACGGAGATGAGGTCACTTCTTCCAAAAAATATGACCAGCCAATACATGCCACTAGAAAGGGTTTTGAGGCTCATAGCAGAAAAGCAGTATATAAGGGCTAGATATTTATGGTTTACTTTCACGCTTGGTATTTCAGGATTATGGACTTCAAATATACTTTGCAGTTTATCTTTAGTCTTACATTTATTTTTTTACCATTTGATTTTACAGCTATTTGAAACTGAATTAAAGCAAAGTGCAAATAAAGTGCAGGAACTAAAGGACAAAGTGACAGAGCTGTTGGAGAAGAACCCCAACTCTCCTGAGGCACCCAAATGGAGACAAACGTTGGATAAAATAGGTACTTCAGTAAAGCTGTATTATAACTCAGACTGATTTAGAAATTGTTTTACTACATTATTTAAATGTAGTAGAATTAACACTTGCTCCCTCCTACCCCTTAAATTTTGTGGAAATAACTCCCTTTACAAGAGGGTGAATCTGGAGTAATTCCACTGAAGTTGGTGGACTTTGAATTTATATCAGTGCAATTAAGAGAGGCTATAGCTTGGCTGCGTGTTTTAGAGGGCTTTACCTTTACAAACTAAAGACAGTGTGTGGCTAAGACTTGAGAGGTCAGCTGTTGCTCCAGATACATACGTTGATCTTACAAAAAGTGCTACAGACAAGTTAATACTATTTTCATATAAAGAACACTTTGAGTTGTTGGTAGTGCCTTTCCGATGCGCTTTTGGCTTTTGTCATTTTGTGGTTTTGATGGCTTTCTGCCATTTTCTCAAGCTGACTTCATAAATTTTGCTGTAAAAAATTGGAAATTGCCATGTTTGTACATTAGATTTTGAGATAATGCAGTGTGTAATTGTTGTGAGCTTTTAAAAACTCATGTTAGGTTTGTCATGTTTTAAATAAATCATAGGTCAGTCAGTGTTACATACTAATAGGCATACACCAATAAATAATAATAGCTGCACCATTAGTAACTGTAAAGGTAAATCTGTCTTTTTTATAAGTGTACTTCCAAAAGTTTAGGTAGCAGGTAGCAGTTTAGGTTGCACATTTGTTCTCAAAGAAAATGTGAGTAGCGCTGAAAGAGAATTAATTCAGAATGAACAGGGATCAAAGTCGGTGGAGTGGCACAAGAAAATGAAAAAACAGACATGAAATTCACGAACAGGGAACGTTAGCAAAGCATCAGAGCTGAGTCACCAAGCATTGACAGTATCACAGATGGAAGAAGGAACTTAAAAGACGATGAGACTCAATGGCTGCCTTGAAAGCCACTTGCTACAAGTGGAGGAGATCACAGTTTGGTCTAGGTGAACCTAAGTTCACACGGCGCTTTTGACATACCTGTGTAAAGAAGTATCCTCATTGCCTGTCATAGGTGCCTGGTTCTGAAGTCTAAATGAAGCAGTTAATGTCCACAGGCTCTTAATACAGACTTTTGAAAGAGGTGTGCTCCTCCAGGAGGCATTTCAGAGCAGAAACCTGAATTATGGCTTAGATTTACCCTTGGAAAGGTATCTGTTTGTACCCACTTACTAAAAAGGAAGACCAGTCGACCTAAGTCAGGCACCTAATTTGTAAGTGAGTACAGCCCTTTGGCTTTTATGTCATTTGGAATCAAAGCCTAAATGTGGTGGTATTTCACTTAGTAATATTGTAATTAATTTAATTGCATGTTGTATATTCATTGTTCTAAAAATGCTGCATGTGGCAGTGCTAAACTGCAGACCCTTATCCAAGTGTATATGGATCTGACTGTTAAAAGATGTATTTGTCGAGTCACTGCAACAAGGCATCTGGAGTTAATCAGCAAGAAGCCTTATTAGAGTGCTCTGTTTACATTTCGTATATAGTCTGCTGTCTGACAGCCCATCTGCTAGAGCATGCATGCAATATGTTAACATTATCATTGTTAGATTCCAAGTGGAAAGAGCTCAATCAAGTTACATCTGAGAGACAACAAAAACTGGAAGAGTCTTCAAATTACCTGACCCAGTTCCAGACAGCAGAAGCTCAGCTAAAGCACTGGCTTGTAGAAAAGGAGCTAATGGTCAGTGTGTTGGGACCCCTGTCAATCGATCCAAATATGCTGAATACTCAAAAGCAACAGGTTCAGGTGAGTAAGGACTGCCAACATGCATTAATGATTTCAGTTTGTTTCTTGTTGTTGTTTGTTGGTTGGTTGGTTTGTGCATTTTTTGTTGATATTGTTTTTTACTATTAGCAAAATACTATTTTACATTTGGAGTACAGCACAGTTAATAGAAGCTGTGTTATTTGTGTATCAGCAAATAACAGCTTAAGTTATAGTTGACTACAGCAGTTAGAAGAAAAAATTACTGTGAGATTGAAGAGAGATCAGAACAGCTAAAGGAAAAACTGTTCAGGACTTATCCTTGAGGAGATACTGATCCTCAGATGTAGTTTTTGTTTTAACTGTCCTGCGATTTCTCTGTAGTCTAATGAAAGCAGTCCTTTGAAGTTTTATTAATTCGAGTGTGTATATGTAACATTTTGTGGTCAGTTCTCATATACAGTCTATGCGGTAGTTTTTTGAGATTTTGTTCACTTGACTGTGCCAATAGCTAATAAAAATAAGAAAGCAAGTGAAATGTAGTATTGTGAGTACGTATGAAGCCAAGAGAATGAAGGATAGATGAAAAATATAAAGTGAAGTAGTTTGCCTACAGAAATGCAGCAAAGCACAGACAAATGAAACAAAAGTTGAATCAGACAAAATTGAAGAAACTATAAATTCTAATTTCAGACATTTCTATTGCTGCCAGTTAATTTGAACTGTGACAAGAAATAACATTCTTATTTTGAAAAAGTAGTATTAAAGCTGGCGTATCCATATTGATTAAAATAAAGTGTTCAAAATGTGAACTGTTTTCTAACACTATGCGAAAGTGGCTTAAAATTGGTTTGTAAATGCTTCAGAAATGTAGACAGCTGGCATAAAACTATCATGTATCACTTAGCAGTCCTTAGAAGTTAAACCTCACTGACTTAAAAAGAAAGGGTTTGGAACGCTCTGTAAAGTAAAACCATGATATTTATTTGTCCCTTTTTCTACAGGCATGTTTGACTTATTATCAAAAAATAAAGTACTGGGAACCAGTGATATAAACTTTAAAGGTCTTAGAGTATACATTCAGTCATTTTGTGAATCATCCAAATATTCTCTGCTGTAATAATACATTGCAATATTATGTCACTATACACCTTCTTTGAAGTCCTATCTTAAGACAAATATCAAAACTGTCTAGGAAAAAAGACACTGCTTGAAACTAAATAGTGATTATTTTACTTGGTACAGTTAGTTAATTGCTGTAATATTAACAAAATTCATTGTTTACTTGTGTCTACTGTTTGAATTTCCATTAGATGATATGTAAACTAACTTTTTTTGTTGTTGTTCTTTGATGTAAACACTCAGAAACAACACTCAATTTATGTGGAGAAGATGCAATTATTTCACTGGATTTTTAAACCCAGAGATGGATTACTCAATAAGGGAGCTTAGCTACAACAAACTCTACATAGATTTTGTCAGAAGCATTTTGCTTCCTTTTCATGAGGTAAATGCTTCTTACAATTTTCTTTCTTCCCAGATTCTGCTGAAAGAATTTGACACGAGAAAGCCACAATATGAGCAGTTAACTATGGCTGGTGAAGGGATCCTGAAGAGACCTGGTGAACATCCTCCCTCTCATGAGACTGTGAAAGAGCAGCTGGCAGCTGTGGCACAAAAATGGGACAACCTAACTGGCCAGCTGAGTAACAGATGTGACCGTATTGACCAAGCCATTGTGAAAAGCACAGAGTACCAAAGCCTACTCAGAAGTCTGTCTGACAAGCTAAGTGCCTTGGATAGCAAACTGAGCAGCAGCCTGGCTGTGAGCACACAACCTGATGCTGTGAAACAACAACTGGAAATTGCTAAAGAAATGAAGCAGGAAATAGAAAGGGAAATGAAGAATATAAATGCAGCTCGAGCTCTTTGTGAAGAGCTGTCAGCACTGGTTGGAGAAGAGTATTTGAAAGCAGAACTTACAAGACAGTTAGATGGCATCCTAAAATCGTTTAAGGGTATTGAGCAAAAATCAGGTTAGTATTTATTTAAAAAGAAAAAGCAATAAAGGCATAGAATTAAGCATCCTTTTCACATTTGTCTTTATAGTCAGTAGTGATATGTTGAGTAAGCTGAGCCTAATGCCATCTCTTTATTCAGTCCAAACCCTAACCAATTGCTTGTTAGAATTTAGGAGAGAGTCTCCGTACCTTGAAAAGGCAAAACCAATACTTAGACCTCTACTGAGCAGTCTGGAAGAGAATTTGAAACACGGTAATAGCGCTGCTCTTCTCATCTCTGCCTTCAGGTGTATCCTTACTGAATTTGGATACCAAAGCAGAGGGTGCCATTCATTGAACTAGTTAACTGCAAAGGTGCAGAGAGGGAGCTAAAATTGTAACTTTTAGGCATGCACCAGTGAATGGCTTGGCAAAAAGCAGTGGTAATTCTATACAACTGCCCATGACATGACTGAGCTGGTAGTGTGCAGCCTTTCCTATCCTCTGAACAACAGAGCTCAGCAAGTAACACAGCACAAGCAATATCATACATTTTTCTTCCTAACAGCCCCAGTTTTTGCTTGTTCATTTCCTCTGGTCACAAGGAACTTCCAACAATCTCCCTAAAAACACGTACAGCCTGCAGGCTGAGTGAGACCCTAATGCTAGATTACTCAATATTCTCTGTGCTTATATTTCATAATACCATTAAACATGACTGTGTGCTTTTTACCCCCCAAATCTGCCTGAATGGGATTCATTTAGACACAAGCTGGCTAAACTCAGCTGATTTGGTTTATGTCCAAATGCCTTTGCTGCTCTGCTGTGATGCAGATACAAGACTATCCCTTCCAAGAAGCTTGGTTGTTGTCAAGTTAAGCACTACATACTAAGGACCTGCTTTCCTCACATTAAAGATCATTCATAATAAAATCAATATTATTTTTTCACTGAATACTAGGAGATTCTGATAATAAGCTTCTGTGCTATCTTCTCTTCTCTGTAGATAACCATGTTCAGCAGCTCCAGTCAGCATATGCCACTTCTCATCAGTTCCAGCAAATGTCTAAGGACTTCCAGGCCTGGCTAGACAAAAAGAAAGAAGAGCTGAACCAGGCTCGTCCTGTATCAGCCAAACTTGATACCTTGCAGTCCCTAATCGAAGAACAGAAAGATTTTAAGAAGACTCTGACCAATGAAATTGGTTCATATGAAAAAATTGTTGCAGAAGGAGAAAGCATCTTACAGAAGACTCAAGGAGCTGACAAAGCAGCATTACAGTCCCAAATTGCCACACTCCGAAGTAAGTGGGATGAAATGGATAAGCAGGTAAAAGAAAGGCAAGATAAATTAACAGACTGTCTGGAGAAAGCGCTCAAATACAAGCAGCATGTAGAAAATTTGCAGCCATGGATAGAGAAATGCCAAAGCAACCTGTCTGAATTAAAAGTTGGCATAAACCCTGCAGAAATAGAGAATTCTGTTGTTCAGGTGAGGGCCTGGCAGAAGGACCTGGATAAACACCATGGAATGGTGGAGCTATTAAATAACACAGCTGAAAGTTTGCTCAGTGCAAGTGAAGCAGATAAAGAAATTGTTAGAGAAGAAACTAAGGCACTGAATCAGAAGGTGAATATGGTCACAGAACAATTACATAAGAAGAGAGAGTGCTTGGAAAATATGGCACAAAGGCTGAAAGAGTTTCAGGAATCATCCAAGGAAACAGAAAAACAGCTTAAAAGTGCCAAAGAGCAACTGGAAGCTCACGATTCACTTGGACCTCAGTCATTCAGTAACAAACACCTGACAATGATGCAGGCCCAGCAGAAGGCTTTACAGTCCTTAAAGCCTCATGTTGATTTAGTGAAAAAGCTTGCCCAAGACCTGGTGGTAGAAGCTTCTGATTCAGCTGGTGTTTCTGACCTTTTGCTCCAAGCTGAATCTTTGGAGCAGGAATACAATGCAGTGAACCAGCAGGTTGAAGATAGGTGTTCGTTCTTGGAGACAAAACTTCAGGGCATTGGCCATTTCCAAAACAGCATCAGAGAGATGTTCTCTCAGTTTGCGGAGTTTGATGATGAACTTGATAGCATGGCTCCAGTGGGGAGAGATCTTGATGTCCTGCAATCCCAGAGAGAGGATATAAAATGTTTCCTGAAAAAACTGGAAGATCTTATAATGAATAATGAAAATGCTAATAAAAACTGTAAAATGATACTAGCCACAGAAGCTGAAGCTTCTCCTGATCTTGTTGGTATAAAACGGGACTTAGAAGCATTAAATAAACAGTGCAACAAGCTCCTAGACAGAGCAAAAGCCAGGGAAGATCAAGTGGAAGGTACAATTAGCCGTGTTGAGGAGTTTTACAGTAAGTTAAAAGAATTTTCCAGTTTGCTTGGGAGAGCTGAAGAGCATGAAGAATCACAAGGTCCTGTTGGAATGGAAACAGAAACCATTAATCAGCAGCTGGATACGTTCAAGGTAGGAAGGTTTTCTTCCTTACTGCTATCGTGTGTTTTACCACAATGCAATTTTTTATTCAATATCAGGGTGAAAATGATTGGTAAAATCATTTGAGACCTTGGACAAGTCTTCTTTCACATCAGTCAGTTCTACCTGTATGCCTTTTATCTATTTTAAATGGGGTATTTTCTCTTGCTCCAGAGCTTTCCTCTGCTATCAACTGCTAGACATTGATGTCTTTGCAACCCAGTTTTTGCAGTTCCTTTAACCCAGGTCTCCCTCTCTTCCTCTCTTCCCAATCTTACTTTGTGCAATCCATCTGCCTTACCAGTTTTTGAGAATTCCGTATTTTTTCTATTCCCCTGTCCATGTATCACATAAACTTCCTTTTTCACTTGGTGTGAGTTTTAGACTCTGGTGTTCACATAGCACAGTCCATATTCACTTCATTTACACTAATAGCTTTTTTTTTTTTTTTTTTTTCCACATGGGTATAGGCAACAGTGTTTGTAGGTTTAACACCTCAACACTGCCCAGTTTTACCTCATCAAATCCCATCCTTACCTAGAAATATATTAATGAGAAGAATTGAGGTTAAATGAAACTCCTTTTACAGAAGGAGTTCATTGTATCATCCTTATCCAAAATGCACTTGGGAGCTTCTGTGCGTAGCTTTTTTAATATGCCGGTTGATGACTGTTGTCCAGCTCAGAAAAATACGTCACAGCGATACTGGCTGTTAAGTGTAACGGTGCTTTAGTGCTGAAATGAAGTCCGGGTCTCTGCAGATTTTAGGCTCAAGAAATGAATTTGCAGTGCTCACTGGGAAGATTTGTAAACTACACAGGTGTAAGCAGTGCTTGGAAAAGCTCATAAATCTCCCACTGGCTGTACAGTAGCACTCAGTGTTATGTGCTGCTTTGGATTCATTCCGATTTAATATTGATTCAAATGTTTTGTGTGACTTGTAAATTAGTATTCAGTTAATCCTAAAACAAGCCTCCACAACGTGATTTGCTAAACCACGCAGCTGAAGAGACAGCCGTGGAGAAAAAGTAATGACATGCTTGGCCCAACAGAGGGTGCCTTTTGCTTGTTTAGACTGAACCGTATTGGAGAGGCAACCCGAAAACTAAAGGTTCAGTCTGGGAGTTTCAGCTGAAAGTTACTATCGGTTGCAATGATCTTTTAGAGTGCATGGAGACAGAAATCTGGAACAAATGGTTACATTTTTAAGAGATTCTATTAGATTGTGCCTGTTAAATTCGTATGCCAACCTATCTCAATCTAAAAGGGAAACAAATGGCTTATCTTTGTATATGGTTAGTGAAACACTTGGGAAATTGGAAAATAACATAGTCGGTGCAGTTTCCTATGCATTGTCTTGGTGTTGTACTTTGTAAGGTCAGTGGAAAAGATGTCCAGCAGTTGCAAAACGCAGGAATGAGATCCTTGTCTGGCCTGTGCAGGGAGATGGTGTCCCTGTAACCAAAGAGCTTGCATGGTAAAAAGACCCCAGAAAAATGAAGAGGGGAAAGGAAAGCAGCAATAGCAGCATGTTTATATATGTGTGCTCCAGGACTGTATTTATATTAGATATTTGTAAGCTTAGAAGTGTAGTTTGTTTGAAACAACTGTTTCAGGCCATGCGGTTGTTTCTGATTGAAAACACAATGCCATTAAGTAGGAGGTAAACAAGATGAAGAGGTGAAGGGGTTGTTCAAAGAAGGAGAGAGCAAGTGCAGTAACAAAAAGCAGAGTTTGGCGAGTGGAAATAGGGAGAGCAGAACAGGGAGTGTTACTGGCTGAGGGTAGGTACCAAAGGCCTGCTGAGATGTGGAGTGTGGGGTCAACAATCCCTCTCCTAATCTGTGAGCACTACTGGCATGCATGGCAGCAAAACGACAGTCCTTTCAGAGAGCAGTTTTACCTGAGGCAGCAAACTGTAGGCTCCCATCAGTCTTGCTCCACTTGTGGTGCTCTTGCTCACGCATTTACGCACGTAGGCAGACACACACAGCCTGAAAATGTGGCTCTGGCCACAAAACCCCAGTCTAGCTCCTTATGTCTTTAGCTCCTGTGGTCAAGTACAAGCAACTTCTATTCCACAGGAGTAAAGCAAAATGTTCTTTGGTAGATAGGTTTATTCACATGATGTCTTCAGTCTCTTCAGGGAAGAATCTGGTGTAATGGGCCAGAGGTGGTTTTTGTGGTTTGACTAGTTTTTATGTATAAGAGTAGAGCTTTGTGTGTCTTCTTGGCATGACATTAAAATGCATAGTTATTTAAAAAAATAAACAGACTTTGAGTAGTATTTTATATATATATTGTTATATAGACACATCCATATTTGTTTTATTTATATTCCTTCTTTGTAATCCACTTATTCCAGCCAGGATGGAATGTTAAATCGAAAGTAGTTATTGTCAGTGTTGAACTGCATTTATTTACAATGCAGATATAAAACTTGCTTTCCGTAAATGAAAATCCCCGGTGGAGTTCATTTGAAAGTAGACTTCATTATACTGTTACTTCACAAAATACACCAGGAAGAGTATAATCAGTCAAATAATTTGTCTCAATTAATGTAAAACACACAAAATTAATTACAGATTAGTTCAGCTTTATTAGATGTTCCCTCCCCCAAAGCCTTTGTGAAACGCGGATACTGGTAGTAAAGAAAATTTCAGTAAATGAGGTCTGCTCAGTTACACGGAGTCTGCCTCCCTTCTCAAAAAGTGAAATACAAAAGAACTCTACAAAAGGGGCTGAATGGAGAGCCCTGCATTTGGGTAGCTACACAGAGCTGGGATGTTGGCACTTGGAGCAGTATTGCAGCTAGGTTCTCTCCGAAAGAGAGACAGAAGGACCCCAGAAGCTGAATTACTTTACTTCTCGAAACCTTTGCATAATTCCTTGTACTGCCATGAAGAGGTATTCTTCTTAGTAAAAAAACTACACAGAGCTCTTACAGCTTTCATCAGTATATGGTTCATTTGATTTTTGCTTTTATTTTCAGAAGAAATGTAAATGTAGCTGTTAAAGAGTTGCCTTCTAATTTGACTTTATAGGAATTTTTAGCTAGCCTGAGTATTCTTGCCAATGAGCTTGAGCTAAGAGTTTAATTGGCTTATGTTACTTGTGTAGAGAGTGTCTGTCCTCTGATTTTCACTTTGAAGGCAGATAATGTTGAAAAAATAATCTGAGGTTTCTCTGTATGCTCAAACAAGAAACTTGAAGTGCTGCGTTTCCCATGAGCTGGTTTACAAACACTGCAATGAGCTACTAACTTTCCACAGAATTTACTACTTTTAGGGTCTGTGTTAAAAAGCAAAGGCAAAAGAAAGAGCTGTTTTAATTTAAGTATTGCTTTTGAAGGTGACTGGTTCATATCATGCAAGCCTTCAGTGGATAAGGCGAAAAGTGGTAAAATATTTTTCAAATGTTAATAAAGTTTTGCAATGCAAAAAATCAGGATTTTAGTTATATACTGCCCCTGCAAAACAATACAGCACCCTTTGCATTCAATAAGGATCTGTTTGTGACTGGGGTGAGAATAAGCACGGATGACAGGTCCTCACAAATGCTTTACTCATCCTTACCATTATAGTGTGGGTTCTTAGCTAGAGAGCCCAGAGCTGACTCCCTGTTTGACTAATTTTGATATGTTTTGGCCGCTCTTGGAGCAGGCAACATATGTGAGATGGGGCAAGAGAGAATTTGCTGCATGTGACTTAAATATCTCCATGAGTAGCTACCTATATCACAGAAATCAATAAACAAAAGCTGTGGTGTGTTTGTGTGTCTTGCATAAAACGTATCCTGCTCGCTGCTTAACTCAGAAAGCTTCGGCTGATTGTTGCTAATGCCCTGCCGCACGTTTTAACACCGAGTGCCATATGCTGTCCTTAAACTGAGCTCCGAACTCTGACTACACCGGGAGCTCCTCTCCTAAGGCAGGGAGGCCTCTGGCCGTGAAGGGATGGTTTGTACTGGTGGAGCAGGCTGCTTCTCAGGTACCAGTGGCGAATTACCTGTGGGTCTCCCAACCCATCCTGTACATTATTATTAGCTACGTGCAAAGCGCTGAGCAGTATTCAAGAGATGGAAATGTTCCAAACCCAATTCTCTGTCCTGTGTCACTGTTCTCGTGCTGCTCCCAGTCTGGTAAAAATCATCTTCCACTTATAAGCAGTTTTGTTCTTTCATTTTTGCTTTTATCCTGGTGAAAGCTGTGGCAGAGGGGCTGCTGGACGATGATGCCCCTTGCCCTGAGCCTGTAGGCTGGTGCCTGTGAGCCACACACTGGTGGCGAACGGGAACAAAACTGTTTGAAACATTCAACAGAACTCAAAAACATTAAAGTGAAATTGGTGGTGGTGGTGGTGAGGATCTGTAAAGAGTGAAATTAGGGGGGAATCCGTAAAGATGCCCAGTTTAACTTTCACAATTAAACGACGGCGCCGTCAGCCCTCAGCTGCCTCGTGCCTTGTCCCTGAGGTGTTTGGTGGGCAGGGGCGGGATCCCCGGCCCGAGGGGGACACACACCGACCGGCGGGAGGGGGGAGAGCCGAGCCGTGTCACCTTCCCTGTCACCGTGCCGGCCCCCGTGTCACCGTCGGGGGGCAGCAGGAGGCGGGGGGCCGGGGAGGAGGTGGCCGGGCACCGCCTCCCTCCGCCGGGTGCGGGGAGGCCGGGAGGGGCGGGCGGCGGGGGCAGACGGTGCCTGAGAGGAAGGCGGAGGGGCGTTGCTGCGGGAGGCCGCCCTGCAGCCGCCGGGGAGCTGCCGGGCTCCGCTCCGCTCCGCTGGATGGCGGCGGCCCTCGTCTTGCCCTGCCCGGGTCCCTCGTCCCGGGCCGCTGCCGCCGCCGCCTCGCCGCCGCGCCTCAGGGCGAAGGGGCCGTAGCGGGGCGGGCGAGCTGCTGGAAACCTGCCGTGCCTTGAAGGGGGAGGCTGGGCTTTGGGGTTTGCTCCCCTCCGCCGCTGCCTTGAAAGGGGTGCAGCTCCCCGGGACGGTGTCGGGAAGCTCAGCCCAGCACCGCCCGCTCGCAGCCCCGGGGTTTTTTTTTGGCTGTGCCGTTGGGACGCGATGCTCGCCCGTGCGGCTCCTGGAAGCGCCGCCGAAGAGCTTGGGACGAGGGGAGAATGAGCTGCCCCTCAGACCGGGGTTATTTACAGCTGCTGCCAAAAAAGTACAGGGCTCTTTGATGCTTCTTGCCGTTTTGGATTTAACTTATTTTTTTCCTCCGAGATTTTCTCCGTGCCTTTGGTCTGAACCGTCCACAGCCGCTGCGGAGCCTGCGCTTCGGGGCTGCTGTACCATGTTTTATTTATAAAGGAGATGGATTTCTGCACGCCGGTTAAGTGGATTACAGTTAATCAGGCACCTACAGAAGATAATGTGCTGCCTCCTGTAATGCTTGTTCGTTTGGAAGGCTTAATCTGGAGATTTAAGAGACAAATTCTGACCTGAAAAAATAAGTGGAATGTTCCACGGAGGGCTTTAAGTGGTTGAGCCGCTGCTGGGGGTTTGCTATACTTGGTTTTCCTGTGATATTGGGATATTTCTGTACCTTTCTTACTGAAGCACTTTATATTTTAGAGGGAGAAAAAAAAAAAGTAACTCATATCCAGGTAAAGTTGCATTTAACTGATGCACTGATTCTGACCTTAACCACCTCATAAGTTATGATGTATTTTGTATCTATGCATCCTATGCTAAGGGCAAGTTTACTGTAGTTCTGTGGACTGGTAGTGGTTTTTAAATGTTTCCCTTGTATCTCTGAAAGCGGAGGCATAGTGGTACCCTTGTGTGGACAGTGTCAAAATGGGGAAGCCACTTAGCAGGCCAGACTGTTTACGTCAGAATCCTCCGTGTGTAGGCAAAGGGGAGGAAGATGAAGATCTGAACATTGAAGACTGTTATGTTCCCCAGAGGTCTATCTATGACACCGTGCGGCTCAATGAGCAGATCGATTCGGGCTCCAAGGGCAGCCTCTCCTCAAGGCACTTCACAGACCGGACCTTGCCCTACAGTCACAGGACGCTGGATATCAGCACTCTGTGCTCCAACGGCACCCTGACGTCTTCCAGTGTTTTTGAGCTCAGAAGCCGCGAAGCTAACAAGTTGGATGAAAAAATGATCTTCGACGCTCTCAAGCTGAACAGCGACATAATTCGAACAGGGGGATTGCCCAAAGCCAAGTCTCACACTGAAAAGAAGGAGCACCGGCGTTCGTGGAGGATGTTTGTTCCGCCCAACTTTTCAGATTACACGAATAAGAGCGAATGCTCATTTAATGAAACGGCTGATACGTCAGATACAGCTAAATCAGGCAAATGCAAATGGGGTACGAATTCACTTACCTCAGAAGAGGATGATTCTGGTTTGTGCAGCCCTCCAACAGAAAGGGAAGAAAAACAAGATGCATTCCTAGCAGGGGAGCAAACCCAAATACAGAGTTTATCTTCTGCAGAAGAAATCCAGGCAGTCGGTCAGCTCGGACCATTTTTCCCTGCTCTTTGCAGAGAGCAGCAAGCCCCAGTGCTGGCAAGCAGCAGTGTCCCTGTCAAAGAAAGCTGCAGATTGACTTCATGTGACATTTTGCCCTCTGGAAAAGTAAAACAAAGCAGTCCACACAAATGTGAGAGCGATCAGGAAGAGATGGGGGAGAAATACTCTTACTTACAAAGTTTCAAAGAGAGAACTCTGACACATGGAGATGCTCTTCAAGGTGATGGACTAAGTGTTTCCCTCAATCAAAACGAAGTGGAAAATGCATATGAAGTTCATGAAAAGAATAAAACGCGAGTCAAAACAGTGGAGAGGGATTATGTGGATGATGCACCTCCTCAGTTAGCTGTTTATTATACGAATGGTGCTGTAAATACTGGTGATGTGGATTTAGCAAAATACGAGGTTTTATCTGATCCAGAGGAATCAAGTACAGCACATACAGGCTCAAGTGAAATGGCATTTTCTGTGCAACAGCTTGAATTAGATAGCACTGTAAACTGTCCAAAAGCTATCCCAGGGAGAAGTAGAGGCAATATCTGGACTACAGGCATCCAAGAAACCTTGGATGCAGTCTGCAATGGCCTGTTGTCTAATAAGGTAATTAAAAAAATCTATTTGTGAAATAGTTGTAATGCAACCTTAAGCATAGTTGTTTACAGAAGTCTTTAAGTTTGGCTGTCATTGGAAACGTTGTACATTTTATTAATTCAGCAGATGTAGCAGTCAGTGTCATTGGCGTAGCACACCCAGAACGTCCAAAATAGGTGAGATGGTCAGCTCCGAAAATGCACGAGGGGCAATTGCTGACAGGGCTGATTACTTCCAGCTGTTGGGTGTATGGTTATTTATTGTCCAGATGGTGTCTGTTACCCTTGATTTGGAGAGTCTCCACCGCGTGCTGATGTTCGTGTTCAGCTTTTACACAGGCTGTGGTTAAAGGCAATGCCATTCAAGGGCAGCTACAGCCCATTTATTCAGGCTGAGCCGCCTTACTCATAAAGGTATAAGCAACAGTATCAGATTGTTGTGGTTTGCAAGGCATGTAGATTAAAGGCTCACCGCATGTTCTGAAAGCCTTCTTTTGCATTTGCGTGCCAGAAAGTCGATCTGACGGCATGGTAGTGTTTTACAAGCACCGGGTCTCACAATGTTTTGTGAGTGGTGGGTGAGGTAAGAAAGTAAAAAGCGAAGCTTGGTAATAAGTAAAGGGTGTTTTGTCAGGTCTGTAATTTTTTTTCTTCCCACTCTGGTTGAAATCTGAGATACTTCAAACTTTGTTGCTAAGTTGTTCTGGTAAACGTTGGCCTCAGCAATAATTGTAATTTATTTTAAGCTTCTCCTTGCAAAGAACGCTTGTGTTTGTAAAGGGCAGATTATGGAGATCAGTCATCTCTGTGGCAGGACATTGCTCTCAAAAGATGAGGCTTTATGGGACGTAAAAGAAGAATTTGTTATTGATTCTGTGTAAAAAGATTATTCTGCTCCTCCCTACCCTAAAGTGAAGAAAAAGACGAGCATTTTCCCTTTTCTGGAAGCAGCCAGCTGGTTGTGCTCTGTGAGTTTTTGTGGAACCACAGTTTTCAGGTTTTTCTGGTCCCTAGCAGCAAAATTCTTACGGGTGCTTAATTGCTTTTACCCCTCGTGCTCCATATATTTGCTCTAGCTTCTAGATTGACTTGTCAAGCTCCTGGAAGTGTGCTCAGCCACCTGGGGGCTGCCTCTTTAAAAGAAATCACTTGCCATACTGTGTTCGGTGCAAAAGAGGAGTCATTGGTATGTTTGAAGTGATTTCTGCTTTTCAGGATGCTGAGAAAGGTTGCTTTGAATGCTCTAAATGTACACCAAAACTATTACTGAATGCTGCTATAGAAATAGAAGGATTTAGGGTCAAAAGTTGAGCATTCTTTAGCATTGTTTATTCATTGGTTATTTTTCACTGGCCTGTGTAATTAATTCAGGGGCTTCAGGCCATTTTCTGATCTCATTGACACTGGTGTCAGCTCAGCCTCGTTCAGTTGAATACAAGTAGAGATTTACATTGCTGTTGCTAATGGTAATAATCTGACTCTGAAAAGCCTTAAATACCTGAGAGAGTAAAATAAAGCAAACAGAAAACTGTTCAAATTGCTCTTTAGGTACGGTCAAAGCCCTGGCAATTTGCAAGAGTATCTCAGAATTAAAAACATTTCTCATGGGTGTCCACTGTGATACTGTTTCAGCAGCATCTGTACTGCCTCCTCACTTTTTACCTTTATCTTCTCATAAAACCTGCCTTGAAATCATCCTCCCTTCACTGCTTCTTTAACTGGAAAGTTTTGTCTTTGTCCTAATTTGGAAAAAAACGCCCAATAGTCTGTCTTGGTGTTTGTTTGTTTATTTAAGGACAATTTACGGTCCTTCTGCACCATGTTTTGGTAGAGTTTATAGACAGATAGTTAAACCGATAGATGCATTCCTTGTCTTCATTTGTTTTCCTTGATTCTTTCTCCCTTTCCTTCCTAGAACTACTCATGGAAATGAACATCATTTTACCTCAATGGTGTATTACACTTACTCTGTTTAGATTAAATCAGTTATATTTGGATTTATCGATTTTTTAGGAGGGTGCTGGTGAGGAATGGTTTCTTTTCTTTTAGATACCAACGCAGCAAATTCAGCAATTTTTGGTTGCATAATGTGGTGTAAGCATTGGATGTGTTTTATGCTGGCAGTCATAATGTTTCACGTGTGTCTTGTTTTTCCAACTGCAGGTATTCCAGAAAGAAGAAATTGAACCCCTGCAAGTTAAGCAACAGGAGGTAAATTGGTTGGGCCAAGGCCTTATTCAAAGCGCTGCTAAAAGTACCAACACAGAGAACCTTGAACATGACCTTGAAGATGTTAACACCCGGTGGAAGACTCTTAATAAGAAGGTTATTATTTTGTATACTATTCTGCTTTTGTCGTGTCCTATATTTTGATTACTTACTTACTGACATCTTTCCAAATACAGGAAATTAAATATTCAGTAAGACTATGAATTGTGTTGCTTTACGCAATACCTTCAACAGTAATTCTGAGGATAAGATTTATATCGCTTGTTGCCAGAGGTATTGCTGTCATTTATAAGGTTTTGTCAAACGTTCCGTAGGTCTATCATGGTATTTCATTGAGGAAAGATTCTTCCAGGGCCGTGTGTTCCTTTCTGCTTAAGGAAAGCAGAGATGTTTGGTAACCCAGTGAAAGAGCAGGAGATGTGACGCATACATGGGAAAAGCAGCAATGTCATTTGTAGACAGCTGCGTTTGAGTAGTTCCTCTTCAGTCTTCCTGCACATGCTTTTTCCCTCTGTTGTATTTGTGTGCACTGGTCATACCTGCGGAGTGCAACACTGATACAGCCCAGCTTTATGTGACTAGTGGCACAAGTCATTTGTAGTACCTTAAGGGTTGCCTGATCCACTGAAAGGTACCACCGCTTTGGAAAACTTGCTGTAGATTTTCTTTTTCTTTTTTTTTTTTTTTTCTGATGCTTTGAAGACTTCTCTTCCTGAACGAGCTGCTGTTGAAAATGGCAAGGGTGGGAAGTGGAAACTGCATTTGGTTTCCTCTGCTCTCTGTCTTCCTGAAGGGGTGATGTGGCAGGACCACAGACACTTGTAATTCACCTATTTGTGCTCTCCTTTCCTATTTCTTCTTTCCTTTGAAGGGCTTATTGCCCCTTAACTGCTGCTTTGGGTGCCTGGCTCAGTCTTTTTATAAGGAAAATAAAGACCATCTGAAGCACAAACATCCTGTCAGTGTACTTCATAATACTGTAGCTATATAAAACAGGAGCATCTCTTGTAATGGACTACTAGAGCAGTCTAATTTACTGAGTGTCTTCCTCTCTTCATTGGATGACTGTAGAGATTAATGGTACGCTGTGCCATAATGCTGCTACAAATAGCTATGAAAATGAGAGCACAAGTTAATGATATTGCCAGGTGTTGAGCAAATTTTGGCTGCTTGTTTCACAGAAGTAAGAAAAAAGGTGAGTACAGTCAGATGTTCTATTTTTCGTCAGGTTGCCCAGCGTGCTGCACAATTGCAGGAAGCTCTCCTTCACTGTGGGAGATTTCAGGATGCCCTTGAATCTCTGCTTAGCTGGCTCATTGATACAGAAGAACTTGTGGCTAATCAGAAGCCACCATCTGCCGAATTCAAAGTCGTGAAGGCCCAGATACAAGAACAGAAAGTAAGTAAAATCCGTTCGGAGTATCTCCCTTTTCACTGGAGCAATGAGAATAAATTCCCAGTCTTTGTCAAAGCATGAAATCTTTTCAGGTGTACTGAGGTGGTTAAGACAGCAATTCATTTGGTACTCCAGGGTCTGCCCAGGGCTGGGAGAAGGGCCTCATCTTCTGGGATCATAGGACAGTGTATGACACTGCAATCTGAGCTCTAGCTAGAATAATTAACACCTGCTGAAAAGAAATGTTAAAGGTCCACTGGAAAAAGAGACAATGTAAAATCCAGTATTTCACAATTTTGAAAGCAGGAAATAAAACAGAGAAAGTTTTTCATTGTAATAACTCCAAGGTACTATTGCAGGCTATGGACATAAATCCTGTTGTGATCTGATCATTGTTGGTAATTATTTGGAGTGCTCTTAGGGAATGCGTGGGCTAATATAAAAAGCTAGCAGTGTTATCACCTTCTGTGAATTTTCAAAATGGTCACAGAAAAAAGAAGCACACCATAGCTCATGAAACATGGTCCATGTAGTGGGACGGTGTGGCCAACTCCATGCAGATACTTAACATAAAGCTGTGGCCAAAATAGGTTGTCATTTTGGGATCCCTGCAGAGGAGAGAATGGTCATGTTACCAAAGGTTACTAGAGAATGGGGAGAGAAGTGGCACAGAAGATTTGAGGCAGAAGTGCAATGTCAAGCAAGTGATGAACAGATTATAGAATTATTTTTATTTCTGTTCACCTATCTATATCTATGAGAATTACCTTTGTTTTGCCAGATCTAGAAGAGCATGCAGCTTTCTAACAAGAGTTCAAAATGCATCAAATACTTCAGATAGCATGTTTCCCTCAGTGCTGTTAGATGTAACTTTTTCCCCTGTGTGCTCGCTCTTTAGTGTTGCCACATGTTATCACCCCACAGAAACCAAGGCGGTCTTTTGGGTTTGGAGAATTTGCTCTTTGTCTCTAAATGGTTCAGAGAATAAAATGAGCATCTATCTGGGGGTGCGGAGGAGGAGAGCGTCTCTCTTTTTTGATTAGCATTATTCATACCATCACAATGTAGCATCACACTTCCATCAAAATAGCATTGTTTTTTTTTTTTTTTTTTTTTGTTTTTTCCTGTAAGAGGTTTTCAAGAAGTCCAGCTCCTTCTGTTTTTACACTTGTGATATTACAATGTTCCTTAATAACCTGCTGTCTGATTGCTCTCTCTCTCTAGCTTCTCCAGAGGTTGCTGGATGACCGCAAGCCTACTGTTGAGGTAATCAAGCGTGAAGGGGAGAAAATTGCAGAGTCAGCAGAACCTGCTGATAAAGTGAAAATCTTGAAACAGCTGAGCTTCCTGGACAGTCGATGGGATGCATTGCTCAGTAAAGCTGAAACAAGGTATTTGAAATTCTTTCTTAGCAATGAAAAATACAGACATAGCACGTGATAGATGGTTAGAAGCAGCAAGTGGAACTCTAATGTGAAATGTTTTTACCAACTATCATTCTTGTTAGTACATGACATTGTGTCTCAATGTTGATATAATAGGTCCTCTGAAGAAAAGGTGGAGAGAGATGCCTTGAACAGAGCAAAAGCTTTTGACAAATGTTTAGCTTTTTAGCCTAAGGTGTGACAGTCTGCTGGGATTGACTGCATATGTGTCCGGTGTATATTTTCTCTCTGTTGGTTCATTTAAATTAAAGTTTCTTGATTAAAAAAACACATGTATTTTACACAGAATCAAGTGCATACTTGCCACTTATAAAAGATGTTACCTCAAAACTTAAAAATCCTGACATGCTGCTACAAAGAGGGGGCACTCAGCTCTTCCTCTCTTTTGCTGTTTGATGTCATTTATGTCGTCAGTTTCTAGCATTTAGTAACTAACCCTCACGCTGTCAGTTTTTGATGTACTTACACAAGGTGCTGAACTGCCTTAGTTCTCAAGAAAAAAGGACCACTGAGGTATGCAGATATATTCTAGCAATGCAGAAACACTCTTAAAGAGATTGCAGTCCAGTTCAGGTTCCAATTAAAAAAAAAAAAAAAGACACAATATCCACATATACAGACACTTAGATATTTTATAATTTGTCCATGCATAAAATACATGTCAAGTAATGAACACTCTACTCACCTATCTTGTCTTCTACTCCTTCTGGTAGCCTCTCTGTAGTTCCTTTAGTCTGAGCCTCTTTAGTCGCCTCATACTAATAATGCAATTATTTAATGAGTAGAGTCAAGCACTAATAGACAATTATTTCCTTTTTTTTTTTTTTTTAATTTATTGAAGGTATCTGACTCATTAGCTGGGTAATGTCATGTTTAATTTAATATTCTTCTCTCAGTCTGGTGATACTTAATTAAAAAGCAAATTGCAGTTTTTTCCAAGCTACCTATTAGCTGGAAGCTTGTCTCCATTTTTCTTTGGCTGGTCTCGGAATGAAAAGGAGATCTGACAATGATTTTGAAAAATTTTGAGTATGTCTGTGAGCATTCTATAGCTAACTGTGCCAGGTCTGTTGGGTCTCCCTTGTTTATAAGCCTTGGGAAGCATGTGTAAACATAGCTTTTACCTGGAATAAGATCCCCTGTTGAAAGACAGTATTGTGATGTTTTTCATGTAGGAAATCTCTCTTCAAAGTATGCTTGAGGGAGATTTCTTCACCAGTGGTGGTAGAGAAGACTATTCCTGTCATCAAGAATCTTCTCTGAAATGTAATAATCTGGAACAGAAATGTTTTAGATACTGTTGTTTTTTGTTTGTTTGTTTGTTATTATTATTTTGGAGGTCAAGTCTCTGTGCTTTATTAACATTGTCTCATTAGTTTCATTGGGAGCTTTTATCCAGAACAAGAGATACAGTGCAGAGCCAAGTAGTTCTGCTCACATCACTGAACAAATGTTAAGAGGTATTTTACAATGCTGAGTAAGCATGATAATGTGTTCTGGTTCAATAAAGCCTTTGAGTAAGTTTAAAACTTGTAATAGGGGGATGTAACTTAATGCTTAAAGACAGCTGGAAGTTGAGAACTACCTTAATTGGGTATCAAACAATATTTTGCTGAATGGAGTGCTAGAGAAAAAGTATATGAATACAGCACAAATCCTTTTACTTACAAAACTTACCTATCAGCTATAAGAACTTCAAACAGCTTTGGAGGTAGATTTTGTTTTGGTTTAGTTCACCTTGCTTTTTTATTGCAAGTTGTGGATAAATTTCTATTTCATTTTCATGTATTTCTATTTCTTATTGTATTTCCTACAATAAGACAGCATTGTGGTGTTTGTTTGTTTGTTTGTTTCCAAAAATTCAAGATTCAAGGGTCTTTTTTAAAAATTACCTAATATATACGTCCTCACACACAAAAAATTACCTTGTTCATAGGAACCGTCAGCTGGAAGGCATCTCAGTGGTAGCACAGCAGTTTCATGAAGCTCTGGAGCCACTGGTGGAGTGGCTGACCGCCACAGAAAAGAGGCTTGCAAATGCTGAACCCATTGGAACACAGGCCTCCAAACTGCAACAGCAGATTGCTCAGCATAAAGTAAGATACAAACCACAGATGTGCTTGTGCCATTCTTTCTAAACTCATCTGTAAAGTACAGCACAAATGGGAAAGCTGTTATGGTGTACCATTGTTTTACCATACTGATTTTTTTTCTGTAATTTGAGTTTTGTATGTTTATGTTGGCAATATGTCCTTTTTTTATTCAGTTTTTATTTAGTTCCACTTACATTTCTTTTATGTTTTTCTCATTTTCTTTTCCATTATTCTTCATTATTTAAAAAATATATAGGCTCTAGAAGATGATGTTCTAGCTCACAATAAGAGTTTACATCAGGCCATTAGTATTGGTCAGTCTCTAAAGACTATGAGCTCCAGGGAAGATAAAGATATGGTGCAGGAAAAGCTAGATTCTTCCCAGGCCCGATACATTGAGATTCAAGAGAAGAGCAACAGCAGGTCTGAACTTCTCCAGCAAGCCTACTGCAATGCTCAAATTTTTGGGGAGGATGAAGTTGAATTGATGAACTGGCTGAATGAAGTCCATGATAAACTGAGCAAATTGTCAGTCCAAGATTGCAACGCAGAACTGATTGAGAAACAACACTCTGAACTACTGGTATTTTGATTTCTGTTCATTTATTATTTAATTTGGTTTTGTATGTGATTTACATATCCATGTTTTAATTATTTTTCATTAATATATTTTATTTAAAATGGAAACATGCTTACTCCAAATAAAAGTACTGTCATTTATTATGTCCATGCTTACACAAATGACATTTCCTCTTAGGATCTTCAGGAAGAGATTCTTCTTAGAAAACAAAATGTTGATTTGGCTATACAAAATGGCTTAGAGCTGCTCAAGCAAACAACAGGTGAGAGCTTTTAGAAAATTACAATTCACCAGGCTTTTTTTCTTGTACTTGAAAGTGCTTATGAGAAGATTAAAGTCAAACTTGTAAATATTAGTCCATACTTTCTGCTTAAAGTGGTTGCAGTTGTCTATTTTAATAAAGGTTTGAGGTCAAGGTAGGTTATGTTTTGGACCACATGTATGTGAGCAGAAGTCCATTTATGCTTGTAGGGAATTTGGCCCTTGAATTCCATATTATTTTTAGTGGAAAATTATTTTAGTGAACCTGCATTCCATTCCTAATAGGAAGTTGTGAGCATTACTCAGAACGGAGGGCTGTTTGGCAGTGGATGCAGTCAATTCCCTGGAGCCATTCACAGATGAATGAGATATTAGACTACCTTTTACTGCAACAGGAAAGCTTTGACCATTGGAGCTAATATTGTGGGAAAAGTTGCATTCCAGTTGTACACAACGTGTCTGTTCTGTAGATCAACATCTGTCCAGATTTTCCAGTACTTTTATAGTTCTTGAACTCTGTAAGACACAGCTGAAGGAGGGGAATCCTTTTTCTATTCCACACTTAAACATTATGTATATTCTGTAATTAAAACTGTATATACACTAATACATTTCAGGAGGTTGCTTTTATTTTAGCCTTGTTTTGAACAGATGGTAAAGAGTGTACTTGTTAAAGAATGATATAAAATATTATTGTAGTTAATATTCAGTTGAATTTTTTTCTTAGTATTTTCAGTGACTTTTATAATCTGTTTTTTTGTTTGTTTGTTTTTTGTGGGGGGGTTATAAGAAGTATTCTGATTTTCTAAAGAACATCTGCATTAAATTTTGGGTCACATTCCTTACTTTCTGAAACCTTAGTAAAGCAAAAAAACACAGAAGGTTAGATCCTGAATTGAACTAAACTTTGTAGCTTTATAGACTTTAAATGAAGTAGAATAATGTACAAGAGGTGAGGATTTGCCCTGTCACCTTGTTTAGGTAGTTTTATAAATGAAATTATTGAGATTGCTGTAATAGGTGTGGGTTGATGTTGTTTGGTTTTTTTTCTTTTAAGAATTGGTGTTCACAGGAAATAACATCCTTCTGATATTTTAGGTGATGAAGTTGTAATAATTCAAGATAAACTGGAAGGCATTAAAGCACGCTACAAAGACATTACAAAATTGAGCTCTGATGTGTCCAAGACCTTAGAGCAGGCTCTGCAGCTTGCAGGTCAACTACACTCAACCCATGAGGAGCTCTGCAAATGGCTCGATAAAGTGGAAGTGGAGTTACTGTCATATGAAACTCAAATACCAAAGGGTGAAGAATTAAGCCAAGCACAAGAAAGACAAAAAGTAGGTTTTAGAACCTGTGAATTATTTATTGCTGAATGATTCAACTAGGTTTTGTGTTAACTTCTGTTTGGCAGGAAGTTATTTTGTGAATAACTAATTTGGCATCAGATCATCTGACTAAATGTAGCAGTAGTTAAGAATTGAACTCACTTTCCAGAGTCATCTGTTATAATCACTTACGAAACTGGGCTGAGGTTTATTTTTAGCACAGAAGCACAACATTTCCTTTTTGTTTGAGCAGCTACCTAATCCTGGGAAAACTCCTAAATTGTCAAACAAAGTTATTTTGGTTCTTTAGTTATGACATGGATAAAATCCTAAAAAGTATAAATAAAGACGGCATTTAGATATATTACTATTTTTGTTTATCAATAAATATTTTTTAAAAATGTAGCATAAGCTGGATAGTTTTGAGAGAAAAAAGCTTAAAAAAATCCATTAGATTTCCGATATATATATTTATATAAAGAAAATAAATGAATCAGTTTCCTGTAAAGGAAAATGTTGTTCCTGAAGGATTGTATGATGATTTGACTGGAACATAATCCAGTCATCACTCATTTCAGGAATTGCTTGAATTCATCATATTTTGCTTCATTTCATGCTTTTGGTGGTGATTTAGTTCTTTATGGAGTTTCAGGGTGCAAAGAATATGTGTTCGTTTTATTTTATTGGGTAGCTTCGTTAAGTACTAACAACTCTAATAAATCCCAGAGAATTTCAGAGTATCACATTGACTGGAGAAATGTTTTTAGGATTATTCTATAGGAACTTTCAAGCATCACTCACTTTTCTGTCAAAAAACTGACAAGTATCAAGAAGCTCATAAAACTGAGCTGAAAATAATTGTGCTAATTTATCCCTTTGGTGTGCCTGGAACACATTTCAGTTCTCAACACGGTAGTTGAGAGAATAAAAACCATGTGCAAGCTGTGTGTGTTCAGCTCATGTGCTGGCACATTTACTTTAAATTGCCTTTTTCAGGAGCTGAAAAAAGAAGCAAAGAACAACAAAGCTTTAGTGGACACCCTGAATGAAGTCGGCAGTGCCTTCCTGGAGCTGGTGCCATGGAGGGCCAGAGAGGGGCTCGACAAGATGATAACAGAAGACAACGAGCGATACAGATTAGTGAGTGACACAATCTCACAGAAGGTGGATGAGATTGACGCTGCCATCCTGAGATCCCAGCAGGTACTGAAAACTGCGTTTTGGGCCATAATAAATTGTCTCTGGCAACTGTACCTGAACAAAAGATGTCCTTTAATAGCAATGCCAAACATTCGTTGTGCTCGAGCAGCAAAAGGCCTGTTTGAATGGAATGTGACTCCACTGTAAAGGTATGCATGCCAGAATGTACGCTGGTGTGATCATCTGACTTTCGTTGACACAAACCTCAGTCCTGTAGCTAATATTGCTCTAACTATCCTGTGGCTTCCTAAGTGGGAGTTTGCTTGAGTAAGAAGTGAATGGCTCATATCTTTCACAGATCAGGTTGTGTTAAGGAAAATATAGTCCAGTTCCCCAGCAAATCTTCCTGGATGCAACATTGAGATCACTAATGTTGCCATACCTTCAAGCATCAGTTGACTGTCTAGCTCCACCGTACTTTTGAAAATTAAAAGCTGGATCATCTTACACCACGCTGCACAGGAGAATTTAAATAATTGCTTTTATTCATATCCACAACACTTGTCTTCTTGGGACACAAAAATTGAGTTATTAAATAGATGAAAGTTTCTAAACACACACAGATGTATTTATACTACACTTTGAGAACTGCCACTCTAATTTCATCACTAAATAGTCCCATATTTAAGCTCTGTGCTTATAAAAGCATTGTGGAGACACAACTTCCTAGGGTCTGCCTATAGTTCAGGCATAAAAATATCAGTGGAGATTTTTCTCTCTCCTAATAGTTCCTGTAAATGGTTATAATGGGACAAGGAGAAAGCATGTGTGACACTTCCAAAGTTTGTTGAAAGCCAACTGAAAGAGGCTGGCAGTAACTCAGATCTCCTTATTATCGAGGTTAAAAATAACTTCATGCTTAACTTTTTAAGGGGTATGCTATGAATATTATCTCATCTCATTAAACTAAACCCTCAAAAATGAAGGGTGATTTTCTGGTGAGTAATAAGGTGAGACGGAAGAGTGGATGTTGGCTCTCCTTCAATCTTACTAAATTGTGCGAGTACGTTGCATCCCCTAGCACCAGTTCAGCAGATTCAAATCCAGACATGGAAAGGTCCTGAGCTGCTGCTCCAGTAGCTGGTGTTGTGAGGGCATCTCGCACCCTACTACTGCATCCCCCTAACCTCCACTTCAGCCCAACTCATACCACCCCCGTATACTCCCATGTACTATATTCCAAGTGGCTTAACGTGTTTCCAGTGAAGGACAAACTGCTTTCTATTTTGCTCAAAGGTAGACCATGCATAATAAAAAATATTTTTGGAGAAGCTGATGCTTTGTGAGCTTACCCTGCAGCTACTTAAGTACCTATACTATTAAAAATTTCTGGGTGGAGGACAAAACCACCAAGAATGTTAGGGTTCAATGGAACTAGAGTGGTTTTTCTGGTAGATATTACTGGGCTAAGGTAACAAACGCAGGAAGCTATATGAACAGCTAAGCATATTGTTTCATGTTGTAAGCAGAGGCTTGAAAGGTTAATAAACTAATGCAACTTCTCCCAAATGGATAGAATTATCTAAGAGAGAAATTCTGCTGCATGTTTTCATCGTTATTTCTCAATACTGAAGGTACTGGTCAGTATCTTACTCCAGTGCAAAGGGTGCTGCAAGGAAACAGAAGGTCATATTCTGCAGTTGACTTACTTGTTTTTTACTCCAAAACAGCCACAAGGAATGCTTTACAAAACATTCAGAGAGCAAATCACAATGCTACCATACTCACAAGTCAGTCTTTCCTCGTTAGAAGAATAAGTACCACAATGAACTACGGTTGGTTAAACTGGGTAGGGATGAAATAGCTGATTTTATAGTGACATAAGTGAAGTCATGGCTCAAAAATAACTCTGCCAGGCATAATGAAAAAAAAACCTCTCCAAATTTTGGATGCGGAGAGCACCAATATTGCACTTTTTGTTCCTTAGTGTTATTTATATGTGCACATTGCAAATTTGAAATCCTGTACCATCATCAAATGGAGTTGAGTCCAGTCCTTCCTCACTTCTATGGAATCTGGATGTTTCAGTGCCATGCCTTGATTTTATTATTTCCATTCAATATTTGATCAATATTACTGACAGGCCCATCAATCTTTGTTGTCAGCAGATGACACTGCAGTTAGTTTGTACCCCTAACACATTTGACATCACGTTCATTTCCTTTAGTTGGGTCATAAATAGACGGGCTTCCAAAGAGCTTGGTTGTGAAATGCAGTTCCTAAAGTCAGGGTTTAAACACCATTGGTGCATGTGCTTTGTGCTAATGTTTACAGTGCTAATTGTTTCGGACATACCTTTCTAGTGGGAAGTCACAATATTTAGGACAAAACTTACTTTCTTTTACTTGAAATGAGAAATGACATATGGCGAAAAAGAATGTTTGTGTTCTCTTTAATGTAACAAATGGATTAAATAAGGCTGAAAAAGATTGACTCATAAAGAAAGAAATCTCAGAACCGTTTCTTTTGTTTTTGCGTGACTCATAATTAACCACTAAGACAAGAGTGATTTAGTGGCTAAAGCAAACTCCAGCTCTGTTCCAGGAGCAACACTGTCATGGTTCTATAGCCACAAATGCACAGACCATCAGATTTAAAAGACAATAGGGACTGAGTGTGGTCAGAAAGACTTCTGAACAAAGTGTGGTAGTCAACAACACAAGTAACAAGTTCTGACCTAAAATGTCCTAACAGACTTTTGGAATAACTCAAAGCCATATTAATCTTCTAATTGGAGCAGGGATCAGCGTTTTAGAAAAAAAAAAAAAAAAAAAGTAGTTAGTTCTTAGTAGTTTCTGTGATGACTGTTTTGTGTATCTGGCCATCCTGCATAACGTGGCTGAAGCTCAGAGCTGTCTCTGTTGAGTACTACAATGTGTATGTGCTAAGATGCATGCCTATAAACTTGAATATAAGATATAATACATGATTTTTATTAATTTTCTCAGTAAATTTTTACTTTTCAGCAGAATTGGATCCCCAGGTACTTCTTTTTCAGGATCTCTTACTCTCCTTTCCAAATTAGTAAGAAAAAGATCCTCTAAATCCTCTAATTACCTTAGTGCTTCAAGGTGATTTTTGAAACATTGAAGTGTTGACTAACAGGATTCAGAAGTTAATCTTTCAGTGAAAGGACTGGCTGCACCCAAATGCCCCAAAGTATTTTCAGATTTAATCCATGGTCTAGAGTTAGATGAAATCCCATCGTCGCCAAATTCAGCGGGTTTTTTTCATTGACTTAGCTGACTTGTGATTATTTCACTTTAATCATTTAATATCAAAGCAGCTTTTAAGATTAAAAAGATACCATCAAACGGCTATTTCTTAGGGTAATTACAACGGGGAGCAGTAATAATAAATATAGAAAAAGTTGAATAAAGTTGAATAAAAAGAAACAATTCAGTTAAAATTATGAAATCATAACCCTTTTAATTTTCATGTGTCTGTTTAAGAGAGCGGTAGGCTTTGGAAAAATACACTTCCATTGCTTTGTCATGCTTATGAATTAAGCTGATTTTATTACAATCCCTCAGAACCATTTTGGGCTTTGTATTTAATTTATATAAAAAACTCATATGGAAAGTGAAGCGCTATCTTTCTACCAATTCAAAAGTAGGCTTTTTAATCTCCTTTAAAATTTTTGAAACAGTCATTCTAATTTCACATATATAGAATCACCAAACTAATTCATGTCTCCCTCATTTAGTTTGATCAAGCAGCTGATGCTGAACTCGCCTGGCTTGGAGAAACAGAAAAGAAACTGATGTCTCTGGGTGATATTAGGCTTGAGCAAGACCAGACCACAGCTCAGCTACAAGTTCAAAAGGTAAAAGAAATGCATTTCCAACTGTCATGTTAATTATTGGCCAGCACGCTCTCCATCTAGAAAATGTACTAGCCTGATTTAATTTTCTGTCCATCATAATGCACTTCAAAAATAGTTTTTGCTCCATGTACTCTTAGTTTTTATTGCTGACCAGTTCTTATTGTGTTTCAAGGCTTTTACCATGGAGATTTTGCGACACAAGGATACTATAGATGAACTTGTTAAATCTGGGGATAAGATAATGAACGCATGCACTGAAGAAGAGAAACAGAACATAAAGGTAAAGTTCCATAAGTTTGCAGCTACAATAGATGTGAAGATAATATATAAGTAGGAAGATTCCTATTAGGTATCCTTTGAAAAATGGATGAAAAAGCATTCATTACATCCACTTCTAGTCTGAGGTTTGTAACACTAGAAGAAATGCTGTCCTGTATCTCTATTCTTCCTTCAAGATGTTCAAAGAGCAAGCACCGTGTACTTACTTCATTCCCTGACACTACTTTGTAGCCCCATTTGTCTCTGGCGTGGTAAATAGTATTTTAGCCAATGAGATGATTGGGTGAGTAGGTATTAGTCAGCTGGGGTGATGCGTGTGGAATCTGGATGTTTATCTTCCTCGCTTCTCTTGGGTCTGCAAAGCTCTGGCTGAGCGTGTGTGTTTCGGTGCCCCATTCAATGGCTGGCACCTCAGTGTGAGTCTTTACTTTCATTTCTGATGATTTCAGTGTGAGCCTTGTTCTTGTTTGCCAAGAATATTCCATCCTGTTGACTAACACAGCCAGTGAAAGGCGTTCTATGCATTTGTTTGTATATACACACAGAGCCTGAGGTTGGGGCTGACAGGACATATAAACATATCTATACACATGCATACACACATGCAGATCTTTCCTACTGGCATTTTATAATAGATTTATTTTTGTGTGTGTGCTAAGTTGTGGATATGTTATGTGAATGATGTGGATATGTTATGTGAATTGGATCCTTCCAGTGACCAACAGTACTTCACTAATTGTGCTCTGCTGCAGCGAGCATCTCCGAATAAATTTGATTTGCTCTTAAGTGAATTTAAAATAGATGAGCTGTTCAGTCTATATTGAAATATAGTCATAAGGGAGAGCAATTTTAGGTGGGCCTCTATTGGATATATGCATTAGTCAAAAATACCGTGCATCTGTGTGTTAGGCTGTTTTGTCCTTTGGATAGCATCTCCATACATGATTTACATGCAAGACATAACAAATGAAACGATAGTTTGTTCTGCCAAAAAGTAATTTTTGCTTCACATTCAATGGCTTATTTATATGTTTAGTTTCTCCAAGGCTAGTATTTACATGCATTGCTGCATGTTATATTTCATGGAAATGATAACATGGGCAGTCCTCCACAGGAAGAGTGTATAGCTAGTTGATACTTCAGTTATCGTATCCCCAAACAGAGTTGGTTTGTAATGATTAAACCTTGTAGTTCCATCATATTATTAATGGCAACACATCCTCATTAATTAATGTATGATAACCTGGAAAATAATGTGGTTTCTGTGGAAAGTTTGTAAGCTACAAGCAGGACAGCATACACTATTCTCTTGTCAGATTTTCAAAAAACAGATTTTTGTGCACTGTTCATGATGCCTTGATTCAGCATGCTGTGGAAAACTTAGCTTCTGCCAAGTGCTGCTGAAGATGGGTGCCTCCTGTAAGAAACTGGGGCTACAATATGCAGCCAAATAATCTGCAGCTTAACTGGAAGTCCTGTGAATGGTGTTGTTTGTAAATATCAGATGTTGTTAAATGTATTTTAGTTAATTTGAAAGCACCCTGCCAAATTCAGATCTCCCACGATATTGATTCTTTCCTCTAAACACTCCGGTACTGTAGAAATACAATCAAAACGAAGATTTAGTTCGCTGCTGTTTGGCGCTATAGTTATCAAAGACTGGTTAGAAATCAGGGTAATAGACATGTGGAAAGACAGACATTACTATTTTTTTTCTGTTAATATTATTTTACAGAAAAAACTGGAAAGCCTGTTACAGAAATATGATACAGTCTGTCAAATGAACTCTGAGAGAAACCTCCAGCTGGAACGGGCTCAGTCTCTGGTTAATCAGTTCTGGGAGACTTATGAAGAGCTTTGGCCATGGTTAACTGAAACAGAAATGATCATCTCTCAGCTTCCTGCACCAGCCCTTGAATATGAAACTTTAAAGCAACAACAAGAAGAGCATCGGGTAAGAATTTTGTTGTTAAAAAAAAAAGTGTGAAAAGCTAAGTTGTTTTCTGCTTAGAGAACTGTGGAGTACTCTAGTGAGTACTTAAAACCCAGACAGTTATGTTTCTATTGAAGAAAGTGACTTAAAATAATAATAGTAAATGCCTCTACTGTTTCCCAAACTCTGCACACAAACAAGATTATCTGGGGAAGGCAGCAAACAATGTATAACCATAGAAGAGGGCTAAAGGGGAAAAAATGGCCATTCTAGTGACAGATCTGAGCATACAAAAGCTAATAGCTTAGAAGTGTATTTAAAAGTAAGCATTATTAGAACCAAAGCCATAAACAGAAAGAATGGAAATTGGATGATGGAGTAAGAACCAAAAAAAGGTAAGAGGAGACTATAGAAAGAACTACAGTACCTGCTGTCAGCTTGCTGAAACTGAAATGCTGTCTGTGTGTACAATCTGTACACAAGTAAGCATGTATATTGACGTCATGTGTGTATATATATGTATTTTTTAAATGGCATTTATTTTGTTGATATCCTGGGAACTAAAGACTGATAATTCCATGCCCAAGAATTCAGTGCTTTGGGTCCATCCAACCCCATAACCATTTCTCACATAAAGTATGCTTGTTATGTAATAATTAAAAGAAATAATTGTTTAACATAACATCGCAAAATAGAGGGAATGTTGTTGTAGGCTGGCCTCCGTATGGGCTTTCTTACACAGAGGAATAATCAATCAGCTGGGGTAAAAATTCATATGCTTCAGAGCTGGCTACTAGTATTACATGGCATCAGGTTTATCCCACCAGTGTTAAAAGCCTGCAGATTTTAGCACATGCAAAGCCTACATTCCTACTGGAAGTACCTGGCTCTCCTTTCAGAGCATAGAGTGACTACTTGTGTTTTTTTTTTTAATTTTAGCTGTTCCATTAAGTGACTCAGGGTAGATAGGGTGAAGCCTGGCTTCAAATTCCTGTTTGCTCTGAGACCAGTGAATGAAGATGTGCCACTTTGATACACTGCTAAACACGGGGTTCACTCGTTTGTGTCCACAAAGAACAAACATTCTCTGCAAAGACTAGGTATATAATAGGAGCTTTACAAACTATCTTGATTAGTCACCATGAACCAGATCACACTGCTTTACTTATAGGTTTGGTCCCCATCTACTTTAATCATTCTGCTTGCTTGAGAGGCCCTTCATCTGGGCTTGTATTTTTGCATTTTCCCTGGGCTATGCCATTAGCAGAGATTTGTTTAAGTAGAAGATTAATGTCTGGCAATTTTAACACGTAATCTGATCTGAAATGCATGTTTACTGGAATTGTTTACCCAACTGTAAATCATGGCAAAGACCAGATCATTTGTAGTAATACTTTTTTTTTTTAAAAAAAAAAAAGGTTCTGAATATTAATATTTTTCTATATTCCCTTATATTTCATATATATTCACTTATATTTATATTATCATGCAGTTAATTGATTTGAATTTAGCTTTTGGCAGAGGGAGAGTATTAGCATCATGAGGTTTACTCCTAGAAATGGGGACTCTGGGGATCTGTGCACAAAAAGAAAATACATAAGATGATTTTCTAAAAACTTTCAAACTATTCTTAGTTTAGCTTTTTCATCTTGTGCTAAGCAGTATTATTTGTCTTGGTGCAAGGCATACAAATAGAATTCCCTTCTCAGTAAGTATCTGGAGACAGATTTTTTTTTTTTTTTTTTTTGTATTTTCATTGCTATTTCTTCATTAGGAGACAGTGGTTTGTCATAGTCAACGTCTGTTCAATCTTCCCAACCTCTCCTCTTCTAGGGAGGAGCAAGGAAGCAAGCCAGTAACAGGATTCCTTTTTAAGGGAAGGACCTCAGTTGAAGAGAAGAGGATTTATTTACACTGAGACTGATACAAGCCCTTTTCTGTGTCTTCATTAATTTAAACAAACCCTAAGCTAGGAGGAGCAGAGCACGTGCCTGCTCCAGCCTCTCGTGTTCCTGCACAGTGGCTTTAGGCTAGAAATGAGTGGAGTTCACAGCACAGAGAGGGACAGTGCCTCAACAGACAGAGGGGATTTTCAGAAAAGGAAAGGATGAACTAAGCAAATAAATAAAACCGGAGGGAAGGGTTGGGCTGCTCCCTCACAAATCTTTCCCTTTTGTCACATCTGTGGGTGCAAATAAACAAAAGCAAAATGTGTAGTCAATCAGAAGACAGAATGGTTACCTTGTGACCTTTCAGGTCCACCTGTCTCTACCCAGTTTTCTACAGTTTTGACTTATTTTGGGGGTGGATGATGAGAGTGAGTAGGTAGATGAGATCAAATCTAAGGCACATATTAATCAATTGTTAAGCTTTGTGTCCTCTAAGTAACAGCACTGCTGGGAAGACAGAGTGGTCTGGTGGCCAGACGGGAGACTGCTAAACCTGGTTGTCTGTTCTCTGCTGATCTGTCTTCGTTGTCCTCTGTCTTTTTCACTGGTTTCTTTGACCCTCTCTTCATGCTAGTTTCCTGTTCTTAAGTCAAGGAAAATTTGCATTAATATTCTTGTAATGTCAATACCTCTTTCCCTGATGTTCTTCAATGGAAGGCTTCATGATAAGTAGCAAATAACAACAAGAAAATGTATAAGTGTAGTGGTGTTATGCAAATGGTTGGAATATGGTTGCCATTTCTGTCATTATAGCTTCTAAAAGCGACGAGGAGTGTCTGTTGCCAGCATCATGTGCATAGCTGGCACCTTGCATTCTACACGTAATGAATGACAGCCCAACAGGAGGAGGGATGTGCCCTGCTGGGCCTTGCCAGTGCATCTTTCATTGCGATGTTTCATGGCTGGCTAGCTCGGTGTTGGAAAGGGCGCCATCGCTGGCAGAGCAGTCATTAACTTTATTTGATGCTATTTGTGCTTTACATTAAGATGACGGGTATTTGTTTGGAATTTCTTGCCAGCTGGATGTGTTAGAAGTGCGGACAGCTGTAATGTGGTGGTGTAAGCATAAGAAACTGATAAGTTGTTTCGTTTGTTATAGCAACTGCGTGAGCTGATTGCTGAACACAAGCCTCATATAGATAAGATGAACAAAACCGGGCCTCAATTGCTGGAGCTGAGCCCAGGAGAAGGCTTTTCTATCCAAGAGAAATATGTGGCAGCTGACACCCTTTACAGTAAAATTAAGGAAGATGTCAAAAAGCGAGCTTTGGCGCTGGATGAAGCCATTTCTCAGTGTACCCAGGTATCAGTTTAAGTTTAAAGTATAATTGGATTCATTCAAATGAAAAGATACACAGACATTATCATCTTATATGTATATATCAAGATTAAACTGCTGTTTTATCTGGATTTTTCAACTGAATGGCCTGTGAATGTTCATATCACTGCTCATGGCATTGATTTTTTTTTGAGGGGTTATAATTTTATATATTGGTCACTGTTATAATAATTCCGTTGCAGCTGAAAAATGTTCCAGCTTCTCAATTTCAAAGTTTGTTGGTTTTGTTTTTGTTTGAAAAAGGAACATTTAGCCTAAAAGTGTGGATTTTTAGTTTATTCAGTTTCTTCTTACTGGTCTGTTACTAGCTGATGCTTTGTTAGTTGATATTGATGTCACTATTAATCACTTAGATTACAGAAAGCTGTATCTAGGACTTGGCAGCTTTACAGTCTTTTACTGATGGAACTAGGGGGTACTTCAGTGGTAATAGCATTTGCTCTTTATTGTAGACCCAACAGGAACTTAATGTAATATATGCCTGAACTGTTACATAAAAGTGTTGTGAGCAAAGTTAGACTTCACAAAATGTCATTGTAAGCAGAAAATTCAGATCAAGTCCCTGAAATCTTAGGTTCATCGCTGTGGAATGAACCTTGATAGAGTATTGTTAGGTGTCGGATCCTAGAGACTACTAGATACTAGATTAATTGATGGTATATCCTAACTGAAATTATTTTATTTGACAACAAATTCAGGGGGAAAAAAACCACTCATCATACTGTGTACATGAACACAAAAACCTGCATAGAAATACTGTGTTCTGTACTGCTGTTTTTAGGATAAGTTCCCCTTTTATTTTGTTGGCTGGAAATTAAGTGCTCTATTTCTGCTCAGGTCTAAAATACTAAATCAAGAAATAGACTTTAAGGTTCTCATCAAGTCTGCATTCTAAATAATTGTCTTCATAGGTCATGGTACATAACACTGTATTCCTAACCTCTACAGACAAAACCTAAGAAGATAAGGGAAAAAGGTGACATCAGATGCCATCTTATTTTCAGCCTGGTTATAGACGTTATTATATTGTACTTTCAGTCGTTCCAAACAACCTTCTTATTCACACCTCTGAAAGAAGCCTGATTATGTGGATTCAGTGTTTTTCTTTATCATACAGGCTCAGTCTTCCCCTCATTTGCAGCTGCACATTTAAAAACCAAGATGTTTCTTTAGTATTTGATCTATTGCTTTGGATGTCATAGACATTAACACGAAGAGCTTAAGTACAGAGAAGTGCAGAAGGCTAGGTACAGAAAGCAAGAATAAAAACGCATTCTTTGGTAACACCTAGAACATAATCAGGTGTTGAAAAAAAACACTTAATTACTTATAGAATGAGCCTCAAAGTATTTCATGTACATAAATGTATCCGCAGATGAGAAAGCAAAACATTGGAATGTCCAGAATGTAATTTTATGTACTATCTTTTTTATTAAATACGTAAATATGTATCACCATGCTCTATAGCATGGTGGAGATGTCAGTGTTTGTCTAGACAGTCCTGGAAGAATAATTAGTTAAATCTTCAGGTTTCAAATTATGTTAAATTGCCTTGTGTATCAAAGGCAGCATGTGACTTATGGAGCCAGAATGAGAGGTTATAATGACTTCCCTTTTTTCCTTTTAAGTTCTAAAACAACTTGTCTCAGTCACTGAAGAGTAAAGTGAGGCCCACTGAGTGCACTGACAATTAAAAATGCAATATATGTGCCCTAGAACTAGACCTGGATATTGCCAATTTAATTTCAGGTTGAATCGCTTCTTTAAGGTTTTGTTGCCACAATCAGTTTTACAGAAATCTTGAAGAAATCTTCTTACCTTTACATATTATTGCATTTTGAGAGCTTATGTGATATTCACACTTCGGGTGAAAACAGGTGGCATTAGTCTGAGTCTGTAACATTGTTAGAACTTAACTTTGAACCTGTATGGATGAACCATGCTAATTAACTAAGATGTGGCTGAGTTTCTGGGCACTTGGGCTCTGAGTCAAATATGAGTGAAGGCAGTGCACGCTGTTGTGTGCTTTTAGTTGCAGAAAGAAATGCACATTTGCTTCACTAATGAGCACCACCTGGGCACCAGGCAAATGTCTTATTGAATGACCTTAAATATCAAATTTTAATCAGTGGTTATATGAGATATGTTGGTCCTGATATGGAAATGCATGTATTTAATATTAAGGTGAATATATTTCTAAAATGATGAAATCAGAAAGCCATGGCTCTCCAAAATAAGATGTAGATGCTGCCATGTGTAAAGCATTTTCAGATGGAGTGTCTCAGAACTAAACCCAGACTCCATACTGGAATTCAGAGTCTCTTAAATCTGAGAGGAAGTACCATTCTGCAAGGTCATGTTTTTAATTTAGATATTAAAAGAGGGGGAGAACCACCGGGGGGTATTGCAAGTTGCACATATATCACTAGAGATATTAAATATGTCAATTTTAAAGCACCTTATTCCAAGAGAATTTTCAGAAGCAGTTTTTCAAATGTTTTTCTTCTGTCCCTTCCTTCTGTTCTTCACCACCCTCCCAGTTTCATGACAAGATAGATCCAACGCTTGAGAGTCTGAAACGCATAGTTGAACGTCTGAGGCAGCCGCCTTCAATCTCAGCAGAGGTTGAGAAGATTAAAGAGCAAATTAGTGAAAATAAGAATGTGTCAATGGATCTGGAAAAACTTCAGCCGGTCTATGAGACGCTTAAACAGCGAGGGGAGGAAATGATTGCTCGCTCAGAAGGAGCAGACAAGGATATATCTGCTAAAGGTAGTAGACTGAGGAAAGGTTCCTGCAGTGGAAACGCAGCAAGCTGCATCACATAAAGCTCTTCAGTTCTGATGATCACTAATTTGGGGATTGTGTTCTTCTGAAGAAGCTGTGAAAGATACAAAAAAAGCAAGGCATTGTTTTAATAATAGTGAATCTGACCTTTGTTTTAATTTTAAATGCCTTGTTGGTTGTTTCCACTTAACATCTTAAAAAGTCCTGTAAAGAAACAGTTTTAAAGTCTAAATTCTAAAATGTTCACATATGTTCCTGCTGTAGAACTGTAGAGATATTTATGGCCAAGAATTGTTTGCCAAGGTAGTAATTCAGTTCCTTTGTTTTTTAGCTGTTCAAGATAAACTAGACCAAATGGTCCTCATTTGGCAAGACATCCAGACCTTGACGGAGGAAAGGGAGGCCAAATTGTTGGACGTAATGGAACTAGCTGAAAAGTTTTGGTGTGATCATATGGCTCTTGTAGCTACTATTAAAGATACTCAGGACTTCATTCGAGAACTGGAGGGACCTGGAGTTGACCCATCTGTAGTCAAGCAACAGCAAGAAGCTGCTGAGGTCAGTATAAAGTATTTTGTTGATTTCAAATGATCTATTCACACTATGCAGGGAAAAGATGGAATTACTACGGAATACCACAGGAGATTTTTTTAGAGACAAAGAGGGATAATTACATAGAAATTTACTGTAATGATATCTCAAGAGTCTATGGCAAATGATACGTATCAGTGCTTAATTGCAATGAGCATACAACTTGTGCTTGTCATTATATTTACATATCTGTGTATAAACATACATAATACACATGTCACTGAGACTTTTAAAAGTTACACATACTTTAGATTCCGAGTAATACCTAACATCTAAATGAAAGGGATACAGATGTGTGTATTATACCCCAAGTCTGTAATTATTTATGCTGATAGCTAAAAATTTGAAAGTTGAATGATAACCTCTGAAAAAGAAAACATTCTGATTAAAGAAATCTAATTTAACACTTCCTGTTTATTTCTTACATCTCATACAAAATGACATCATTATCCATTGTTATAATTTAGACTGATGTCACTTGATTTCACTCTGACACTGCAAAGGTCAGTGGCTGGTTAAGGATGCTTAAAATACAAGCATCCAATTGTAAGTCCAGGCAACTTTAAAGAAACAAAAGTCAAATACTGGTGTGTCTGTCTTAAAAGCAAGCTCTACATAGATTATTAAATTTGGTATTAGCAGTGTTGGATTATTTTTTTTCCTTTGTAGGCTGTTAAAGAAGAAATTGATGGATTGCAAGAAGAACTAGAAACAGTTGTGAGCCTTGGTTCTGAACTTAGAGCTGCTTGTGGGGAGCCTGACAAACCTATTGTCAACAAGAGTATAGATGAGGTATGGGAAATGCAGATGCTTAAATCTGTTACATGAGATGCTTGTTCAGCTGAAAGTAGTATTCCCTGCCCCCCGACAAATTCTGAAAATAAATTCCTAAATCACTTTATGGATTCAATTTTTTTGTAGAAGACAATTTTTTTGGTAACAAATATTTACTGATTAATACAATAGATGACTATTTCTTGCAAAAGTAATGCTAGAATAAGTTTTATGTGTATTTGCATTATGCCAAGTAAGACATCTTAACTGAGACAATTCTGTTCATGTGACTACAAAGGACTTTTGATTTCTCTCATGTTAAGTAATGTAAGTTTCTTTTAAGCTACCTTCATAGTAATGATGCAACTCCAAGTGACTTCTTAATATTTCCCATATTCACTATAATCCCTATTTCAATAAAAATATAGTTGGTGTTGAATTACATAGCTTCTGTAATACAGAACATGTTGTGTAGTCCGAAGGAAACTAACTATGCAGTGGTACAGAGAACAAGAGTTTTAATATGGAATGAATATGAAATGTTCATGGATAATTTATTGGTGCTACTGGGCAGTGACTTTTTATTTAGTGAATGCAAATTACATGGCAGTTAAATGATTTTTGTTCATTGGAGTAAATGGCACTTACTTGCAGCTGAATTCTGCCTGGGATGCCTTAAACAAAACATGGAAAGAGCGGGTGGACAAACTTGCTGAAGCCATGCAGGCAGCTGTTCAGTACCAAGATGGACTGCAGGTAAGTTGGTGTGATATACTTAACCCAATCTTGAGTTAATAGGATTTAATGTGATTGTATTAAAAATGTGATGGGATTTTGTAGGTTACACGTAATGTATCTCTCCGATTATAGTGACTATTTTCTGCAGCAGGCAGGTGTCTTTACTTTTAAAAAAAATTAGACATGAAATCTATTGATTTCTTTTCTTCACGTTGTTCATACATTGCACGATGTTTAGATTCCAAAATAAAGTCTCCTTGTTCAATGAAAAGACCAGAGTTTTTTTACTGATACCACACAAGTTCATAGTAACCCCACTCATATTTTCTTGTGATAGGCCATTCACACGATAGGCAAGTTGTGACACATTTGCATGATCTGAAAGGAATAGAATATAGGTCTATAAACTCACAGTGGCCATTCTTCTTGAACGGAGGACATTTAAAGAACTTATCTTTACTGTTAGCCAATTAAATACATAAGTTTGAATATTTGAAGAAAAAAAAAACGTTGCTGGACCATTATAGTAATTCATAGTATAATTTATCTAATCACAAATCTTCAGAAGATGATCACTTTTTAAATCTGTAGGTATAGATATCTTTTGTCTTCTTGTGCTATATATTTGGTTGCAGGTTTCTTTGTAGGTTTTGGCTTAGCGACGTATCTCATCTTTTGTCGGTGAATGGCTAGAAGATTGAAACATTTTAAAAGATTCCAAGCATAATCAAATTTTGCAGAACTATTTTTTCTCAATGGAATTAACGTCTGTCTTGGTTCATTGAATCCTTGAAATATAAAATTACAGTTTCACATGACACTGAGCAAGTTGTGTGTTCAGTGCAGATCTAGCAGCAGAACACTCCTTAATAATAATGCAATGTGCCTGTTTTCCAGTGCACCTCATTATGTATTTTTCTCCCAGTACTCTTACATTAATGCTGTGCAGAGGTTGACATGCAGGGTTATATTAGGAACATTGCCATTGGTTTAAGTGTTTTGTGTTTTCGGTGGATGAACATTGCTACTTTGTGAAAGAACTGTATTTAAATGCCTTTTGGTGCTCACTGCAGTAGACAATATGAAAAGTGTTGTGGACAGATTGTTAGCTATACTGCAGTTGCCTTAGCTTATTGAGCTTGTTAAGTGAGGGCAGTTCTCATTTTCTTAGACAACTCAAGGCACCTCTGACAAGCACTGCTAAGCCTTTCTCCATCTTGAATCATGCTTAACAGGCAGGGGAAAAGGGGCCTAGCAGAGGTGTTGTTTCCCTATAAAATTACCCAGATTTATATAGCTGTTGGTAATGTGTAAGTAGTTCCAATAAAAGTTTGATTCTTAATGATTTTTAATAATCATAGTTGAAAATGTGATACAGTTCAACCACAGCTTGCCATCTTAGCTCCAAAAGACTATGGAACAGGGAACTGAGAGTTGATCTTGTATTTACCTCTCAGAGTGTGCAAAAAAATTGCTGATCTTGCCTAAGGAGTAAAGTGCATGAGTACTGGTGGAATATTGCTGCTCACAGAAGCTCAGTTTGGCAGTACATACGTTCTTGTAACTGTTACATGGAGTACTATTTGATTCCTTGCCTTGTCAAGATTGGACGTTTCATTGAAGAAAACTATTTTATTTCAAAGAGCATAGCAATACTGTTCTAAAGTAAAATAAATTCTGGTATTTTACTTACTGCAGCTTTTAACCGTGATACTATTTCTTTCTGCTCACACTATGATTTTCAGGCAATATTTGACTGGGTAGACATTGCTGGCATCAAGTTAGCATCTATGTCCCCAGTTGGAACGGATCTGGAGACAGTGAAGCAGCAAACTGAGGAACTTAAGGTATGAACTAGCTATTTATTTCATTTGTATTTTTATCTGTCTGAATTTTCCTGTATTGTTTAGTGTTTTTCTGCATTCTTCAAGACTGAGAAGTAATTTTCGTTTTAAATTTTTGGTTTAAAAAAAAGTATCTGTATGAAAATTTCACATAATGTTTAACTGCAAAGTTTACATTTTAGAATATGTGGCTTAAGGCTTTGGAATAGATTTTGATGAGACTATGTTTTATTCTGTGACTATGTTCAGATAGTCAAAAAATACTTGTAATAGCATTATTTCTCTTTCAAAGGCTGTAAGGTTATGAAGAGAGTTCTTTTGCTATGACATTTAAATTTTCTGGCTTCCAACATAAACAGTTTCCTTGAGGCTCTAGGAGAGTGTCTCCAGAGCTTCACTTCTGCCATTGCTGACTTCTTCTAAATGTTTAACTGTATCACATCATTCCCAGTACATGCAGTAAACTGTAAATCAAAATTTCAGGCTTAGAAACTTGCCTGTATTGATCTCTGACTAAGTACACTCCTGATGTTGGTAGATTGTTCTACAAATAAAAAGCAGGGATGTATAATAACCAGGGGGATGTCCTTGATTTTGTTCCTGAATTGTACAATATTTTTAATATACAAACTAGAGAGATCATTGGGAGAGGACTTCCATATTGGAAATCTTTGTCATCATCTGCTCACAGTTAGCAATATCTGGTGGGATAGTAAGACGTTGCATATTTTCACTTAGCTGGAACTGAGTGGATTATCACTGCCTTATATGCATTCTGACCCAGGAAAACAAACCCCTAGATTTACAAAAGTTGACAGTGATGCATTATTATTGTAAATATTGCTGTACTGTGCTATACTCAAGATCATTACTTATGATATGTTTATTTGTATTTTTTTTTCTATTTACCATAGCAATTTAAAACAGAAGCTTATCAGCAGCAGATAGAAATGGAAAGACTGAACCATCAAGCAGAACTATTGCTGAAGAAAGTAACACAAGAAAGTGACAAGCACACTGTTCAAGACCCTCTCTCAGAGCTCAAACTGATGTGGGATAGCCTAGAAGAAAAAATTATAAATAGACAGGTAAATAAACCTGAAGGTGGGGGCTTCGTTCATGACTTAGATCTGTGAGAAAGTCTTTTCTTTATGTATAATATTGGTGTCAATTTACATATTTAGTCCTTTTGGTTTGGAAATTACAGAACTATGTATAATGGAATTTGAATTTCATACTTTACTGAGTTGCTTTTATGTTTTTTTTACAACCCTTACAACCCTATTTTTTTACAACCCTATTTTTTATCACTTTTTCTGGTGGCAGTGTCATGTCGAATCATTATTATTTCATTTTGGCTATTTAATGACATCTTAAGTAGCAGTTGAAAACATGTTTATATGTGCAAAACCATTAATAGCTGCTGAACCAAGCACTTTTTCTTAAAACCTTAGTACTGTTTCACTACTCTACACAACATTAAATTGTCAAAAAGAGTTGAAAATGCAGTGCTTTGAGGTGTATTTTTTCCCCTAAATTGAATCATTTAACTGCAAAGAAAAAGTTTTAAGAAGACCATGCACCAAGATGCATTTATACTTAAATTACATTTTGAATGATGAAAACTTCTGTCATATCTCCGATGAGAGGACCTTCGATATTAACTCTGCTCTGGTTACGTGGTGTCTTCAGAGGTCAGGAATTTAAGCCTAGGATGTCAGGCTTTACAAGGAAATTGCTAGCTCAGCTCTAACTATAACGCAGTTGCTTGTGTTGGGTAACTGTTTGTCTCTGGTTTTTATGCTATCATGTGCATGGACTCCACTCTAGAGTATGGTGACTAATGGTAATTTAAGCTGATTCAATAGCATCATGAAACCATTTTATTGTTATTTTATTTTTACTATAGCACAAGCTGGAAGGTGCCTTGTTAGCCTTGGGGCAGTTCCAACATGCCCTGGATGAGTTACTGACGTGGCTGACGCATACAGAAGACTTGCTGAATGAACAGAAACCTGTGGGTGGAGACCCCAAGGCTATTGAAATTGAACTTGCCAAACATCATGTATGTAATTATAATGAATATGAACTGAAATGTTTTTTGAGGTTTATCTTAGAGATGAGTCTTGTAGTAAAACTTTGCACTTGATAAATAATTCTCTATAGAGATTTTCAAGATGCTGAAATTCAGGCTTAGAATAGCTAACATCTTTTCGTTTACTTCTCCGTATTCCTTCTTCCTTGCATATACCACACAAGTGGCATAGGTTTTAGCCAAAAAGAGCAACTCACCCTGGCCTCCACCTTCATTCACCTTTGTTTGATCCAGGGAGCTCATAAGTCATCGAACCTGTTACTCACTCTTCCTGAAGCAATACACTCTTGATTAGTTGTTTAGGCCATGTCTTACAAAACACACTTCACCTTTACACAGATTTGTTCTTTCTTGTCAGAAAAAAATATATATTTTTTTAGCTCTGAATTCTGCAAAATTATATCTTAGTTGGGTCTAACTAAAACAGAGGACGTTGCTTTCAAACTCTTAGCAAGTTTTAGGGGTATCTATGTCTTCATCTTTTTCTCTTTGCTACATACAAAGTAGGGTTTTTTTGGAGGTGATGGTGGTGGGTTGTTGTTTTTTTTTTTCCTATATTTTTCAGGATATTTACTAGCTAATGTGGCTTTGGAGCCCATGGAAGAATATTTCCGTTACTCATTTATTTTGAAGAGTATCTCTGAAGAGCAAGAGATCTTCTCCACTTGTTTGTGTGGCTCAGTGCTGTTCATGATGTGTTTTTTGTAGGCCTGAAGATTTCAAGCTAACCTCATAAATCCTCTTCTGCCATTTAGTTTTTGGCTTGCATATGATGTGAAAAGCATTCTCATTCAGAGTTAATTTTTGGCTTAGAGAGAATAGATTGAAATTGACAGTACACAGATAATTAAAGCATTTTCACTATCTATGTCAATGCCACTATGCAGCTTCTGAAGCCTTTTGAGTAGTCAGTTGGAACTTGGGCAGAGTAAAATATATGCATGCCCTGTGTGACTACTGATAGAAACAAGCCGTTTAATAATAATAATAATAATAATTACAAACCCAGCTTCCACTCCATGAACCTTCTGTATGTGTTTTACTACTGAAGAAGCATCCAGACATCATTTATGACTTCATCTGCCTTCAGTATTGAAGGAGTTCAGCAAACACACAGACCAATCTACTTCCGTTTCGTAAAACAGAGTTTATAGGTTACTAAGTTCACACGGTAGTGCATCCTGTGGTAGTCTGGAAAAACATCCATCTCCTGAATAACTTTGGACAGAATAAACCTTGTTCCTAGTGAGCCTAGTAGGAAGGAAGGGATAAGATTCATCTGCTTGTGTGAATATCCCCCCCCCCTTTTTTTTTCCTGTCAGGACAATAAAACAACAAATGCCTTCCAGTGCTTAGCTTAGAAGAATTAAAGCAACTGTGATACACATTTGTGCACCTTGTGATACCATGACTACTTGTGACTTGCTTTTTTTATCAGGTGCTTTGTATATTTTATTTAAAAGTCCTTCTGTATTTAGCTTTATTTTTTTTTTCCTTACGCTAGCATTTTGATGGAGATAAGTTTGAACCAGATCTCCTGGAAGAGAGCAGTCACAAAGTTCGGCTTTTTAAGTAGGGTTTTTCATTCCCGTCTTAACCATTTCACACATCTTCTTTTTCTGTTCTTTTTTCTTGGTATTTCAAAGCCTTCCATTAATCTTAATGAAATCTCTCTGAAAATAGTATCTTTTTCCCAATTGTACTTTTTTGTCCTTGGTGGTTTTACTGTGGGTGGTGGTTACAGGTTTAAAACAGATGGAGAAGATTTTACTATGTTAGTATTGCAGTCATTCCCCAGCTCTTAGGACAGCTGAAGTGTCCTGCTAGCCTGTCATAACACGAAATTGGTTGTAGACCTGAAATGCCTGAAAAGACATCATGGAAGTCAGAGGATTGTTGTCTTCTTGCTCCCCTCTCTGCTCTCTTTTTAGCCTACTGCTCCAAGAGTAATCAGCAATAGTATGTTTAACATTTTTTTCACACCTTGCCCTCAAAACCAAAGAAAAGTGCTATTAAAGAAAAGGATGTAGTAAATGAAGGAAAGTGAGGTGATACTGGATGCCTCAGAAGTGATTCTTCACTAGCAGTGCCGGAAAGCTTTCATAATTTCAGGAAGTTATTTATTCATAAAGAATGCATTATTTTTTCCAATATATAACAATAAAATACAGCATTTTGGCAGATTGGTCTGTTACTGCTTTTGAGTGAAGTAAGATTAGTTATTAGCTTTAATTACTAGTACTTGTGCTGATTTTAAACTATTGCTTTGTCACTGGGTTGGAACTAGTTTGATTACTATGTTTGCCTGCCTTCCATAACTTATCAGCATGGCCAGTCATAGGTGCTGTGTTACAATTGTAGGTGCTACAAAATGATGTTTTAGCTCACCAGTCTACAGTGGAAGCAGTTAAGAAAGCTGGAAGTGACCTGATTGAATCAAGTGCTGTTGAAGAAGCAAGTAATTTACGGAGCAAGCTGGAACTTCTGAATCAGCGCTGGCAAAATGTGTTGGAAAAAACAGAACAAAGGAAACAGCAGCTGGACAGTGCCTTGATCCAGGTGAACGGGAAATGATCAAATAGAGATAACGTAGAAAAAGCGTCTTTTTACATGAAATACATAGATGCATGTATTAGAAGTTGGTCTAAATAGAAAAATACAATGCAGACACTCCTAAATTTGGAGAAAGTTTGGAACCAACTGTATCTTCCACAGCTGGTCATTGTCTTTTGTAGTGCTGCATCAAGACTTCACCTTTGACCTACGTATTTTTAAAGGGTGAAATTTCTGTGTAGGTATATTATTCAGGGAAAACATTGATCTCACAGTTGCTCATTTAGCCTTCTTTCAGGATTTCGATAATTTTTGGTTTTATCATTTATGATAAATGCAGTTATCGTAAATTTTGTTTTTCCTCGTCTTTTTTTTTTTTCTTTCATTTCCTCCAATTATTGCAAATACCTGATTGAATCTGTTGCCCATATACTTCTGCATCTGAGTTAGTATTTAGAATGAAAAACATTTAAGTAAGCTCTAAAATGATATGGTGTAATTTAGGCCCAAGGTTTCCATGGTGAAGTTGAAGATATGCAGCAATGGCTGACAGACACTGAACGTCAGCTGTTGGCATCAAAACCTGTTGGAGGCTTACCAGAAACAGCAAGAGAACAGCTTAATACCCATATGGTAAGTATCAGTATTAGAATGCTTTGCAAATTGCATTTCAGGGCTAACTATCTTTCATGAGTGTTTATGGTAAATACAGAGCATGTTCTATATATCACAATGTCTGTACAGTATCTTAAAAAAATTTAATACCCTTCAAAACAACACTGTTACTTTCAGTATAGTGAAAGCAGTAATTTGGGAGGTGCCCAAAGCAGAGCCATTAATAGTGTTGAGACAATAAAAGAAGTTTTTTTTCATCCTTAGTTTCAGAAACAAAAACAGATTTTTTGGTAATTCATACGCTTCTTTTCTCTTCTGTTCCCATAAGTAGAATTGGTGTTCTTTCTCAGATTGAAAGATGAATCTAAAAGTGATCCGCATTCATTTGGACCTTGAATTAAGGGGCTCAATCCTTTATTCCTTATTCAACCAAAGCTGACATTGAAATCGTCGTTAGCACAGATGTAATAAGGACTAATGGGTCACATAAACTCTGCTTTAATTAGAAATGGAAATCTGATCAGGATGTCTGAATTATTCCCTTCCTTCACTTCCTTCCTTTATAAGAAAAACCCTATGGATTTTTTCCCCTGTAGAACCATAGAGCTTGATAAAGGATGCCTTAACTTGAAGTCTTGAGGTAACTCAGAGGAAGGTGGCTCCTAGTGCTCCATTTATATAAAATCACACTGTGCTGCTAGGCCTGGATATAAGCCCAAACCCAGGGATCTGAACTCCTGACCTCCTGGCTCAGATGTAATAGTGATATTTTCTGAACTGTCCTTGAGCTCTAACATGCCTGACACAGTTTCCATTAAAACACTGCATTGTCACAGCTTCATAAATCAGATTTTATTTTGGAATGATGCTAAAGGTCGTTGCCCACAAATGTGGGGCATTTTTTTTTCAAAATTTAACAGCGACTATTTTTGAGAAGGGACGTTATTTATAGTTTTTGAATCAGTTATGACAGGAAACAAGCACAAAACACAGAAATAAAGTTGATTCTTTGACATCCCCCTCCCCTCAAATCCTTCTAATTTTGTGTTTTGAAAAAAAAACACACCACAGAATCAAAAAAGTAAAGAAACCAACCAACCCTTTCTGTTCCTGCAAGGGTGGGGGCTGTCTAATCAAGAATCTGTGGGAGTCAGTGGAGTTCTTTCCATTTCTCATTCTGGGCCTGGAATCACACACAGAATTGCAGAATGGTTGATGTTGGAAGGGACCTCTGAGGATCACCTAGTCCAACCACCTCTGCCAAGCAGGATCACCTTGAGCACATTGCGAGGGGTGGCATGCAGGCGGGTTTTGAGTATCTGTAGAGAAGGAGACTCCACAACCTCTCTGGGCAATCGGATCAAGACCAAAAGCTTTTCCCTGAAAAAGTTCAGGGTGTTCAGGGTATATTCTACTATGCAAATCAATAAGCCATTTTCTATATTTCTTGCATTTACAGGTTGAGTAGTTAAGGAATCTTAAAACTGAATGTAATACTGTTAGAACAAGCATGAATGTGTCCCCAGTAATAGTAATGTATGTGTACAATTGTTTGCTAACTGTACATTTTTACAGATCAATACCATGCTGTGGATTGTCATACAACTGCAAACATTGTCATTCTTTTTTTTTTTTTTTTTTTTTTTTTTAATGTATTTAACCTTTAAAAATAGGATTTGATTTCAGTTTAGTTAAACTCAGTGCATCTGCGCAGTTCTGTGTGAATTCTCCGGCTTTTTGGCAGCTGAAATGCTGAGGCCTGTTGTCAGGTTGAGAACAGTTTGTCATAACTTCCAAATTCACACTTGCTCTTAAGGGATACAAACTATGTTCATTTGTAGACCTGAAACCAAAAAGAAAATTTTGCTCTATGTTTTGTTGTCTTTCTCATTGGAAATAACGGTCTGAATCATCATCTTGAGTATAAGGTCTGTTTCTACAGTTCTGAATAAGAGAGCCCTCAAATGTAATTAGTTCACAAATGGAGTTGCGATTGGGTAGCATTTCCAGCTAGGGCAGCTCCAGGAATACAAGAGAGACAAAGCGACGTTAAAGGAGACCAACAGAAAAGGGGCTTAAAAAGAGGCCTCCCATCTCAGACTGAGCCCAGCCCCATTGTTTGAGGCCACCCTTGCCATGTCACGTCCCACTTGTGATGCACTCCCTATGTCTACTTCTGAGGGGTTCCTGCACTGCAGTTGAATAAGGTGCTCTGGGGAGTTAGGGAAACCAGAAATATTTTTAGGAGTTAGGGAACATAGGAAGAATGAGGCTAGGTGACAACAGTTTTTCATGGTCCTCTGGAAGAAAGGAAGGAAGCTTTCTGACCTTAGCTCATGAATCAACCTACTTTCTGCTTTGCCTTCCTCTGTAATCAGATACAACCCACTATCCAGTATCTCTTACCCCAGAGAAAATGTTGGTTTTATGCTCTTGGGAGTAAGTGGAAAACGTTCTTTTTCTCCCATCTGCAAGCCACTTATTGCTCATCTCCTGGAAGATGTTCATCACTTTGGAGCAGGCACCAAGTTCATTGGTGCATTTTGAAAGGTCTGTTGCAAATTTCAAACATGCCCTTTTCAGTTAGAGGGACATATACAAGCTCCAATTCTCTAGCCACCTCATCTTCAACATGGTTAAAAGAGAACAGTAAGTCAAATAGTTAGCAGGTAAAACAATTACCATTATTTTTCCATCTCTGTATATGTGTAAAATGTCTTCAGTTGCTCTTGCCTAGCGAGCGAGGGAAGATACAGACAAAACAAAAGAGATGATGTACAATAAAGCAGCCCTCCCAAGTTGTCCCACCTGCTTTCAAAGGTGTGTGGGTAGGTCTTGGCTTTCAGTGCGCTGCGAACGCTGAAACTTCTTGTGTTTCAGCTACAGATGGACTGCAAAGTAAGAGAGTTACAGCAAATCTTGTGCAATGAGATAAGTGCGTAGTACTTTCTTTGCCAAGCTTTGGATCTCAGAAAAAAACATCTGACAGACAATACAAGTTCTCATTTCCTGAAGAATTGGGCCCTTTCTTTGCTCATTTGGCTTTTTATGAATTACATATGTTTCCTCTATTAGCCTTAATCATACCCACAAAATGTTGGGGGAGGAATAGATACTATGCTAACATTTGTAAAGAGTATTGAATTTCTACCTGACTTATTTTTTGTTGGTTTCTTTATTTAGGAACTTTGTGCTGCCTTTGAAGCCAAAGAAGAGACATATAAGTGTCTAATGCAGAAAGGCCAGCAGATGCTTGCAAGATGCCCAGAGTCTGCCGAAACAAATGTTGAGCAGGACATAAATAACTTAAAAGAAAAATGGGAATCAGTACAAACAAAGCTGAGTGAAAGAAAAGTATGTTTTTAACATAAAAATAGAAGTGTAAATCATGTATTTAGGACTGCTATTGTTTTGTCCTTTTACACATGCATGCTTGCTTGGTCTTTTAGATGTAAAATTGTAGAGACAGTTTTGCAGAATTCATTGGTGTGTTTAGCAAGTATTGGGAAAAAATGGAATTCAAGATGTTTATTATCCTTCTCTGGGGGTGAGGGCAAGTGAGAAGGGCAGAAGGTTGTTCCACAGAAATATGTTAACTGATACTGATGATACTCACTTTACAGGGTGAGGGACTTTCAGGCTTTTACTACAGTGATCATACACGAGAGAAGGAATAAAATTATTTGGTCATTCAGATTTATTTCCTTCTCTGTACAGAATTGATGTGTTAATTTTTCGAGCTTTTATCCATTTTTTTCTTAAAAATCCCAAACACTTGGCCTTCTGCCACTTAGTTCAAGTGACTACCTTCTGCTCTAATGTAGATCAATACCATGATTTCATTGATGTGCAGCATACGTTTTCTTATTATTAATTTCATTTTGCTTTCATTCCTTCACGAAGTATAGTGCATTTGTTCTACCTCAGTCAAACACAAAGAAAGTCAATAATTACAAACAGAGGAACTTGAACTCTCTGTACAGCCTTGATGTGTGTAAAGCACAAATACTTAACTCACAATTTAGTTATATTTTAAAGAATTCTGATGTCTACTAAGGTAACTGCATAGTGGAAGAGTGTCAGACTAATTGATGCATACCATGAGTGCCTTCTTGCAGGAAGATGTGAGGTTGGAGTGCTCAGCTCAGCCAGCAGTACAACTGAAAATCTGACTGCTCTTTCATAGTCAACAAAAAACCCTGTATCCAAAAGTAGTCTCAGTTCAGGCAACCCCAATGACAATTGTGCATTGTTAAAGAGAAGTGGTCTAGGCAAACTTGTTCTTTCTTTAGAGCAAGAGAAAAGAATAAGATGACCTCTCTGAGGCTCTTCAAGTGTACTGCCACCGTAGATTTGTGATATTCTACTGGTTTTGTTTACAAGATTTTGAATCCATATGTCCCATTATGATGAACTGCTAGAAGATGAAATGTTCTGACATAGAAATTTTATCCTGCTACTAGATGCTGATTTTACACTCATCTATCATACGTAGTTTCGCTGTTACTTTTCTGTCTATCTCCTTTAATGTGCTCAAATATAGGCTATTATTTTAGAATACAAAACTCAGAAACTTTGAGTTGGGAAAATGCTTAAAAATGTTAAACTGAATGCTAAATTAAAATGATTTACTCCAAAATGCTAAACTAAAATAGTTTACTTGGCTGAAGCCCCTGCACAGTATCCAATGCTATTAAAATATGACCTATCTTTACAGACCAAACTGGAAGAAGCTCTTAATTTAGCAATGGAGTTCCACAACTCACTTCAAGATTTCATCAACTGGCTTACTCAGGCAGAGCAAACTCTAACTGCAGCTTCTCGGCCAAGTCTTATCTTGGACACTGTCTTGTTTCAAATTGATGAACACAAGGTATGTAAAGAAACAGATGTGTAATGTTTTTCTCCAGTTCTGCAGAAATACTTTAACAATGTTCAAATGAACCCTGTAACACTAGCACTCAGAAACATTTATTTGGTTTAAAATTGTATTTTATAGTCTTGTTACCTCATTCTTTATCAGACTGTTTTTTCAGTGTTTATCCAGCGTATGAGCAACATAATACTTAAGGTAATTTTCTACTTTTTTCCCCAAGGTTTTTGCAACAGAGGTGAATTCTCATCGAGATCAGATCATAGAACTGGACAAAACTGGAACCCATTTGAAATACTTCAGCCAGAAACAGGATGTTGTCCTTATTAAGAATCTGCTGATTAGTGTACAGAGTAGATGGGAAAAAGTAGTCCAACGCTTAGTTGAAAGGGGAAGAGCTTTGGATGATGCAAGGAAACGAGCCAAACAGGTAATCGAACAACAGCTGTTGTACAATTCTTTGAACTTAGCTGAAATTACAACCAGACTCTTGAAGTATATGGTGCTTTAAAGCACTTTCATGTAAGTCTGGGTTAGTGTAACAGGCTCTTGGTTAGTGGAGCAATTCCAGTGATTCAGTCATGGTGCACTTCATTTGGAAGGTGAAAGCTTCATTTTCAACTTGAGCAGTGACTTCTGTCTGCAGTACGGGATGGTCTGAAAGAAGAAAGTTACAGTTTGGCTTCCAGATGTAGATTAGTAGTGCCATCTGTCCTCAAAAAGAAGTTACACAATCGACCCCTTAGCTTTTAAAGAATATGTCAAACCCCTTTAAGTAGTCTGTGAGAATATTGCTTCGCATTTTCTTCTTGGGTTTATATTTTGCCCTAGTTAATACACATCAATCACTTCCTTGATTTCTTTTGGTAGACCATTATCTTCCATGTGGTAAGATTTCTGCATTTATCTCCTTCCAAACCCAGAGACGTTTTTACAAACTTCCCTCACCAGGGAGCATTCATTTTTTTTCCTTAGATTCATGTTTCCCTCACTGAAGAACACAAATGATAAGATGCAAAATGTGTGAGAGGAATGTAATATATTGAAACATCAATAGGAAGTTCGAGCTTTTTTTAATCCCATGGAGCTTTGGTCATGTTCACAGCCAAACCACATTCTCATGTTCACTGTTACTGCCACTCAGATCATAGAATAAGAACTCTTCTGAGCAATAAATTAGGCCATAAACCAATCAAACATTATTCATTTTCCAGCACTTTCTGTTGTGCATTCACACACGTGGCCGTTCTGCAGTGAGATGGACAGTAGAGAAAATTACATCCCTGCATCCATTTACAGAGCTGAATACAATGAGTTTTATTCGTTTAGGATAACAACTATCTGTGCTGAGCAGGGAAGGAATACTTATGCCTGATCCACAGCCCTGAACACCAGGGTCCTAGAGACTTAGCAGTTTTCTGAACTGGTTTCTTGTACTTTCATGTGCAGGCAGCCCAGGCAAGAAAAAATTTCAAGAGACACGGAGAGAGAAATGACAGGCTTGGAAAAATCCTGTCCCAGAGGGTTGCCACTTTGTGAAAGCTGGTTGAATCTTTAGTCTTTCCCTGCTTCCTTCCCCAAAGCACTGTTGTTGTTGAGAAAGGAAGGAAGATCAAGAATCTGTTCTGTGCCCGTCAAGATAGTACTTGATATAATGAGATCATTTATGAATGTCTCAGGGAAAATCTTGGGCAATCATCCAGGCAGTTTTCCCCAGTGATTTACAGCTGTCGTCCCATACAGGCAATAGCTAAATCCCATTCTTGCTGTATTTTGTATTCGTTACTAAAAATGTAGGAATCAAAATGACCAACAGATCAACAGAAGTTACTAATATGTCTGTGAAAGATGCACACTGGGCATACAGATCACGTATATAAAAAGTTGCTGATTTTGCTGATTCTCCTGGGCAAAAGGAGAGTATGTCTAGTAGAGCTGATGGTTGGGCCAGTCCCTCTTTGAGAAGCCAGGGAGAAAAAATCCCACCAAGCCTTTCCCAAATCTGCAGGGTACTTGTTTAGCCTGTAAATAGCTGGTCAGGGCTTAAGGTTTGTGAACTATTTTATGTACCAGTGCATTTTTACACCTATGCAAATCTCACTTTCCTGCAGTTCCATGAAGCTTGGCACAAACTTATGGAGTGGCTGGAAGAATCTGAGAAATCTTTGGACTCTGATCTTGAAATTGCAAATGACCCTGACAAAATAAAGATGCAGCTTGCGCAGCATAAGGTGAGTCATGACTGATGAACTGCAAGATGCTCACTGAGATGTAAGTAAGTCTCAACCTTGTACTGTTCAGTCAGCAAAGGAAGTAAACTTATGGCCTCACTACAATGAAGTGTTTATTAGCATTGAATTAAGTGGTGGTGTGTTACAGGTGGGGAGGCAAAGAAGCTCTTAACAGAACTTGGTCTGTGGTAGAATGGTTAATGATGAAAAGGAAAGACATAAAAATACATTAAACGTTGAAAAGAGAAAGTAATACTCTCTCCGAAGAGGAATCCCTGAAGAGGTTACAGTCTTTTTTCAGTCCTTACAACACAAATTTACCATCCAGTTACTTTGTTTGGTATTTTCCTTTTAATACTATAGGACAACCTCAAAAATGAAAAATAATCTTGTATTTTGATCAACAGCTACTTTTTAAGTCAAGTGGAAGTATTAATGAAATCCTCCAGAAAGCACAGTGACAGTTTTAGTAGAAAAAGTTGTTTCTCTGTATAGGATTAAAAATTCCAGGACCACCTTTTCACAAATCCAGCTACTGAGGAGAAAGCATAAAAATCTCTGCCATTGACATGGCTTTTCAAACAAATAAAGTTGATGTAAAAATGAAGGAAGCTCTACAGTTAGAGGAGACACGGAACAAAACGAAGGACAGAGAAAGTCTTTACTTCATTTTTACTTGTGTAAACAGCCTAAAATAATATATTAGGGAGGATCAAGTGGGTGACGTAGAATCTTCAGAGAGGCTGAGTCTAAAGATTTATCTTGGAGCAGTTTCATCAGAGACAAGTATTGAAAGATCACTTATTTTTCTGGATTTTGGCGTATATTTACTTTTATTTTTCATGTTGACTTCAGTGTTCTGCATTTATTCCTATTATTTCAGTCTGCACAATATACTGAAGGTTTTGCATCTCAGCTCTCTACACCCTCTGTGTGTAGTTTCTGATAATTGCTTTACCTCTGATAAGTTCTTGCTCTGAGCATTAATGATTGGTTACTGCATCAGCCTGCTTTACATTTTTATCATCTCTCAGCTTCCATGATGATTTAAGTATTTTTTTTATCAAACAGGATAATAATATTCTACTTTATATGGGAAAGTTGGCTGCAGGTCAAACAAAAATAGTTTTACCTACATTTGGTGTTAAAACTTTTAGATAAAACCTGCATTAACATTCTGTTATGCTAACTCTGCAATTTCAGTTTGTTCTGGGATAGGTTGTGTTGCCAGAACTTGAAGTCAGCTCTGAGGATTTAGAAAAATCTCTATTAGGATCTTCTCTCTTGTATTGTCTGACTATATCAATCTTTTAATCCTTCCACTCCTTTCTTTTTTTTTTTTTTTATATAAAGTTCAAACTCCTCACAAGTATGGTGAACACATTGTGACTTAGCTTTGAGGTCCTTTTTGGCCCCAGGGATTGAAACACTCTTAATTCTCCTCTTCTCTTCTGAAGTTTTAAACTTGATAGCCTACTTGTTCTCTGTACCTACAGCAGTACATTTTATGAGCCCAAACTTCCTCAGACAGGCTGTCAGATTCATCAGTTCCCTCAGTGACAGATTTTCTCCAGTTTCCTCTCATATAGCATACCTGCAGAGAATAGCTGCTTAAGTTGTTTGAATCTCCTTTATTATAAGGAATGGGCTGGAATGTAGCACGGGGGCATTAGGATTGAAACTGGTTATTCGGAGGAAAAAGATGAATGTGTACAGGAGAGGCAGTTTGGTGAACTCTGTGACTTTAAACTTCAAACAACCCCCGCCCCCCCCAAGAAATCAACTCAATTGTATTTTAACGAGCTGTCAAATCTCCCAACACTGCAATGTCCTTCCTTGTATTTTGAATCCTTTCCTTCCACTCCCACATATACCCTCTTTTGTCTGTCTTTGTCTTTTCTCTCCAGCCTTGAAGGTTTCCTTGCTCCATTTAGTTAGTGATTTTACTATCTAAACCGAATGTGTGCTGTGCCTGTGCTGTAAGCAATGATTTGGACTCACTCTTTGCCAGTTGTTACTGCCAAAAAAAAATGCCCCAAAAGAGAAAAGCCAAGATATGTTTTCTCTCTCACACATATCTAGTGCATTGCCAGGGACTTTTGGGGGGTTATTCATGGTCTGTTTATCTGCAATTTTTCCTCATTTTTAGAAGTCAGGAGTGGAAAATCCCTTACTAGGTTAGCCAATCCATTGCTGCGCTAATGCTGAATGTTCCTACAGTACATTTATGTGAACCTAACTAGTTTTATCTGTATGGTCCTGTCTTCATTAGAAGAAGGTAACTAATTAATTATTGAGATTTCATTCATCTTACCTGTCTGCTCTTGGCAGCTGCAATGTCTTTAACCAAAATCTACTCTCAGTTATACCTCTGTGAAATCGAATGAAAGTAGATTTGGTACAGAGTGTGCAGTGTCTCAAAGAGTGAATTGACTGCAACCCTTTGTTCACCCTTAAATCTGTTTTTAATGAATGCTCCTTCTCTGACAACAATTTCGTTGTGTTTCTTTGTGGAAATCAAGAAACATTGTGCATGTAGCTTTAAGTAGTTAATGAATCCCATCAAACAACGGGAGCACTAACGTGCGTCATTTGTTTTGAAGAAACTCTCATAAGAATCTGGTTATTTTAATTTTGAAAAGGCTTTTATTTTTATAGTAGGTCTAGGGTGACAGTGGTGTTTGTATTCTTTCTCAAAACACGATTGCTTGTTCTATATGAGGAAAATGAAAGGACAATAGGGAGATACTCGGTTACAAAACAAATGCTGATATTTTTGATAGATTCTAATCCTCAGTTCCCTCTGGATCCTGAAATAACCATGAAATCAGGACAGTGCAGGGCAAAATATTAAGATTTAAATAAGGAACCTTGAATCACCCTAGGTAAAGTTAGCATACCATCCCCACATCATAACCCAATGCCTACCTCCTTGTACTTCACACACCTCCACTGCACCTGAGCTTTCCCTGACCCGAAGTGACATCTAAAATGAGTAGATGACTGTGTGAACAGATAGGGAAGATGGTGAAAGAGGCATGAGCTACCATGGCACAGGCTAGTGCAGAGCAGCTGGGAACAGCTTGCAAGTTGGAGATGAGCAGTCGTGAATGTGCTGGAAGTGACCATGTGGAGTCTTTGCAATCTTCATGTGCCCTCAGGAATTACTGAGGGTTTTAACTGGTAATCTTTCCATGCTGGATTTTATGATACTAAACATTGCCCTGAGAATCAGGTGGAAATCCATTTTAGCAAACATTGAGCAAAAACTCTTTTGGCCTGATTTTTTTTTTTTTAATTAAAAAAAAAAGAAAAAGAAAGATCATTTATTAAATTCTGTGTATATGAAGTTCCTAGAGCAATGTTTGGATTTTTTGCTATACTGGTTTCCTACTAGCAGTTCATGAAGGTGTGAACTAAAGCACTTCAAGCATTACTACCATTCAAAAACTACAGTGTAGAGCTGGTTTTATCCTTTGTTAGTGTTCATTTATTTCATTATGTACTCTGTCATTCTGTTGACTTCTCTGCTGGTATCAAGTTTTTATGTGTTCCTTTGTGCCTGTGCAAAGCTTCCAGAAGCTCTGTGCAGAAGGAGCTGTCCCAGCAGGCAGGCAAATGCAGCTGCTTTGTCACCATCACTCTTCCAGAGTTCCTGGATTACAGTAACCTGTTTATGATCATGACTTCCACCCCAAACTGTGTTATTTGGAAAGCCATATGGCTGCTTCTTGTACCTAAACCTGTATAATTTTGGCATACAATTCTTCCTAATTGTAGTAGGCTTCGGTCTCAGGAAGCTTAAATGCTCATGGATAGAAGAAGTTCCCATTTTGTCCACACTGAGATAAAACAGAATAATGTTTGTAGCCTCCAGCGTGCTCTACACTACTTTGAAATCTTAAAATGCATAAATGTAGTGTGAAGAGTGCTCAGTTCATAGTTCCCAAACTGGAAGTCCTTTCACATTCTTCTGAACAGCCAAGGCAGCCTCTTACTGAAATTTAGGTTTTAGGAATTGTGGTGAGACAGGAACCATCACTTATCGAGGGAGGAGTTTGCTAGAGTTGTTCATGAAGGTGTAGAGCTGTTTCTTTTCGCAGAGAGGGATAAAGGCATGGCCTCAGCTAGCATCAAGCTCTGTATAATTTCAGCTGCACTGTGTCACTAGCAAACTAAAAACTTTGTATCAAGCTTAAAATTTTCTTGCACCAATATTTATTATTTACATTGCAAATAATATGGCAAAAATTGATTAACTGTAAGCAGTTGATGCTATATGGGTGTTTTCTTTTTCTTCGTGTGTATAGGAATTCCAGAAATCTCTCGGTGCCAAACACTCGGTATATGATACCACAAACAGGACTGGACGCTCCTTGAAAGAGAAAACTACTTTGGCTGATGACAATCTGAAACTCGATGATATGCTGAGTGAGCTAAGGGATAAATGGGACACAATTTGTGGAAAATCAGTAGAAAGGTAAATGAAAGCCAATCTAATTATTCAGCAGATAAGAATAAGGCTTACAAGGATTCTTCTGGCTTTTGTTTTGGCTTCTGTTGCACAAAAGTAAAACCAGAGCGGCTAGCGTGCTTCATAATTAAGAGTGGGAGGGAGGGGGGAGGAACAGATGAGAGTTCCTCATCTGTTTGAGGAACCTGCTTTGTGCTGGTCAGTGCAGACTGGATAAAGCCCCATTAACCTAATTGGTAAATTCCCACTTGAGCAGTGTCTCCTACGTGTCTCCCTCAGGAGCCACTGTGTCTGATGGTAGCATGGGGAAGCCAGGAGAATGTTGCCTCTTTCAGAGACAGCAGAACATGTACCTTGCCTGGGACTGTTCAGAGCCCAGAGAAGCATTGTGTTCATCCCACTGCAGACCTAAGCTTTTGGTTTTTATCCCCGCTATTTAAAAGGGGAAAGAAACACTGATTTAAAGCTCTTGTTTGTTATCATTTGATGCTGAATTTTTTTTTTTCCTTATGATTTTTAACTAAACTTATTCTTTTTGTTGTGTTCATTTTTCACCCCAGACAAAATAAACTGGAGGAAGCCCTGTTGTTCTCAGGACAATTTACTGATGCTCTGCAAGCTCTCATTGATTGGTTATACAAAATTGAACCCCAGCTAGCGGAAGATCAGCCAGTACATGGAGACATTGATTTAGTGATGAACCTGATTGACAATCACAAGGTATATTCTCCTTTTTTTATTATTAGGCTGCTCATAATTGTACTCTTTTAATGCTAATTCATTTTTTGGCTATTCTGAAATTTTAGAAACATGGAATATTTTTATGACATAAACATGTTGACAATGGAAAATGCTATAAAACAGACTTGAAAGCAGAAAACTTGTTAATAACTCATTGGCACCAATTAGCTTCAAGATATTCAATTTAATGCTGCTATCTTGTGTATTTATAAATATGTCAAAAAGCACAACTGTGCGTTTTTGAATGTGTGTATATGGAAAGAAGTCTCGAAATTGATTTTAATGGAAATCTTTTGGGGAAGATGAGAAAGAGTTTTATTCAGTACATCTGCTAACCAAATGTCCAGTGCAGTTGTTGTGACTCCAGCAGCCTTTCTGAAAAGGCAGCAGTGAGCATTTCAAACCTGCTGAGCTGCTGTATATTCGCAGAGAAAAGCAGTTGCAATGCTTAAGTCGTGCATGGGAGTACACAACTAGACTATGACCCAGGAAACCTACACTGGCTGCAGTATGTTGTCAGTGAAGTGTCTTTGGAGAAGGGAGAACATAGGGGATCTAGGACTGTGCCCCTGAATTGCAGTTCTGCAGCTCCACTTCAGTATGTCAGAAGAAATGGCTGTTGAAGTTACTAGTATTGACACAGAGCTCTGGGGTCTGGGAGGCTTACAGGGTGAAGGTCCCTCTGTTCTTCCACCAGTGACTTCCAGTATCCAAACACTGCTTGGTGAGAAGACAACTTTGTCTCTAGTGAGGAAAGAAAGTATTTGGGAACACAGACTATCTGTAAGAACTAGCCTGAAATGTACTGGAATTGCTTCTGAAGTCCAAGTGGATAGCATAACTACATCGTAGTCAGTGGCACGATACTGGCAATTTACATATTATTTCCTTTTAAGAGGTTCATTTACAAAAATAGAGCTTTTTCCAGCCATGAATGTGAGCATACTCTCACATAAATATATGAATATGTACAGATTTACACCCCTACAGTCTGACCCCCAGATGAGGTTTTATTTCTGTTTTTATGATTTTTCAACCTTCTCCGTGATTGTTAGCATTTTATCTGATCTTTCTGTGCTGTGGCAGTCTTGCACATTCATCACTGTGTCAGATCAATTGCTTTGATAAAGAGTTTAAAACCAGTGTGGTAAGGCGGCTAGATTTCTCATGCATTGCATCAGGATGTGTTGTTCCCAGGATCTGCCTGACATTTCCCTACTATATTCCAGTTTCTTTAGGATAGAGTGTAAATATCTTAATATGAAATCTAATGAGCACAACTTGTGCATTTTGTGTCACTTGCACTTAGCATGGACTGAACTAAATGCGTATTTTGATTTCTTACAACCAGTAGGCTGTTTTTTTAAAAACAAGAAATAATTTCTATAATTGCTATTATTTTATATAAAAAATACGTTAATGAATTAAACATTCCAAATGTACTTGGTGTTGCCTAGGTTTTCCAGAAGGAGCTGGGAAAAAGAACAAGCAGTGTCCAGGCTCTGAAGCGCTCTGCCAGAGAGCTGATAGAAGGCAGTCGTGATGACTCCTCCTGGGTCAAAGTCCAAATGCAGGAGCTAAGCACTCGCTGGGAGACAGTTTGTGCCCTGTCAGTATCCAAGCAAACACGATTGGAACAGGCTCTCCGACAGGTAAAAGAGTGCTGCTGATTCCACGTCTTGTATATGACAAGCAGAGAAAATACTGCACAATGTAGTTGAAAAAAATCATTTCATTTTCACTTCATGTCATCCCATTTCATTTAATTTCATTTGAAAACATTCGTTTTCTTGCTCTTGCGTTGTTTACCTTGTCTTTGCCCCTTTACCACAACACATAAATAATACCTGTTTAGTACTTATCATTACTATTAGTAGTAGTCTCTACCACAAATAAAAACCAAACGTTTCAAAAACCTTTCCATCTAAGGAAATCACAGTATTTACAGACAAGCATGAAATTTGATTAAGAACTATGACCCCCTCACAGGACGCTGGAGATTGCAGTCATACTTACGCCCTTTGTGCCTTATTAGAAAGAAGTAAATTTATGTACTAGAAACTTTTTTACATTGGCACAATTACAGAAGAAAATGAGCTGTGCTGAATGCACTCAAGCACTAGAACAGTCTATATGCACGTGAGTATTGGCAGGTACCAGTCCCAGATGAAGAGGTCCACGTATATTGGTTGCAGACATGAGATCCTAAGTCTGCACTGCTCATGCAGACACACAGCTTGGGTTGATGCTGTCTTGGGGCTCCAGCAACAGTGATGTATCCACTGCGTACAGAATTCCTGCTTTTCCTAGGGTACTGTGTTTGTCCAGTTGCCTGGTATCTCAGTAGCAACAACTCTGAGCTACCTCAGACACTGATGGTGTCTGAATGTGGCTGTGCCCAAAGGTGTGACTTATATGTTCTTTCCAGTCTTGAAAGGGTCAGTTACCAACAGGCTTTTGGTTAATTTTGCTTAACCAGTGATTTTGGCTATGCAGAAAATACAGTTCTCATCTCTCCAGCTGGTCCATGAAAGCACGTCCCATGTAATTTGTCAGCATAAAGGCATGACATTCTCAACTGAGCTGCAAATACACTATAAATCAGGCAGCTAAAAGCATGAGCAGGCTTTTAGGCTTCCTATAATTTTTTGGGAAGCATGAGGTATTTTTACGGTTATGAAAATGTAATACTGTATATCACTGACTTTTTAATGGAAAGTTAATGTGCCAGTACTGCTACATGATTAATGGCTCCAAATCTGGGCTCAGTCTCCTTGTGTAAGCTGCAGTGTGTCTGTCAGGTCCCCTCATCAGTGACCGTGACTTCTTATGTTTAACAGGCAGAGGAATTCCACTCTGTTGTTCACGTCCTCTTGGAGTGGCTGGCAGAGGCTGAGCAGGCTCTTCGCTTCCATGGGGTCCTTCCAGATGATGAAGAGGCCTTGCGTACCCTGATAGACCAGCACAGGGTAAGTAAGAAAGTGAAGAGGGTCTCTTTGTTCTAATAATCTAATGGAATGTAAAGGAAAGGAGGAAAAATTTGTATCACGTAATCATATCCAGCATCCAAGGTTTGTTTTTGCAATTCTTTCTATAGAGAAATTAGAAATTGAATGAATTTGATGGTTTGGTGCCCATTCTTGTGTTGGGCTGCTGTTTGAGTCATATTAGCTTGTTATGAAAATAATGGGCATTTAGGAAGTTGCTGTAATCATTTAGAGACAAATTCCAAACCTCTGGAATATACGCTGCCTGACAATTATAACACAGGCTGTTAGAATAACAAAAGTATATCTGTCTTCTTAGCACCATTGAGCTAAGAAGACCATATACTTTCAAGGTCATTTGTAAATGTCAGCAGAATGATGTTGTCATCCATTAACCTTCTGTCACGGTGAAACAGCATGCTGTCATGCCTCATGTACATTAGGTACTGAAATATTGCAGTGCATTAGGTATTGCAGATACTAGATTACAGGTCACCAAACTGATTTTGCAGTAATGAAATGGGAAAGTGGCTAAGTCAGAAGCCTAACTAAAGAAATGAGAGTTCATATTTTCCCTCTATACGTACGCTTACATGCAGGCATTTGTCATGCAAAACTTTTCCTCTTAAGTGCAGTAGTAATAATACAAAGAATGTAAAGTAAAAATAAAATTATGTATCATGTCGCAGACATGATACATAATAGTAATGGATTTGTTTGTTACTGACATGAAGAAAGTTATAACTGTTATAAGCTTACAGAATGAAGAGGGGAAAAGCATCCTGTTCAAATTGAGTTTGGGAACAGTAGTACACTGAGCGCACGCAGAATATAACTGTCTAACTGTTCTTAATAGGTAGTTTTGAAGGTATTCAGATTGCAGCAGCATATGTTTTGAAGAAGTTTTCAGATTTAATTTAGAGCCCTGAAAACCGGGTGTTGCTCTTTAGCTGGCAAACATATGTAGATGTCAGTGTATGACCATGTGGGGAAGTTGGCAGTAGCAATGCACTCTCTGATGCAGTTGAATTGATCTTTTAGCTGCCTTTCCTCCACATTGCTACATTCTTGGTTGTCTTAATACAGAGGAAAAAGCTGAATGAAATCTTAGTTAGAAAACTGAAACATTAGATAGAAAACATTGGTAGTAATGGAGTGTTAAATTTCTCCCTTTGCAATCTAGACTAATTAACAAAATATTTCTGTACAAAAGCTTGAAATCGTGTTGCCAAAATTGAAGCCTAACTTTGAGCCTCAAATCAAAGTTTGTCTCTGAGAAACCCCGTCCAGCTGGGGAGAATAATCACTAGAACAACGCAACCAACCTCAGTGTCAGGTGTGACCTCATGATACTTAAAATTTTCTAGTAGACCTTAGAAGATGTGCTGCCAACCACATTTTCTTTTTCTGAAGGCCAAATAGTAGAAATACAGAAATTGTCAATCTAAGCAAGATTGTGGCACTGCTTCTTTGCCAGTCAGTAAGTGTGGCAACTGTGTGGTCTTGAATGTGTGGTCTCTGTTCTTAAGCTTATTTACATTAGCTTTTAAGAAGACAAAAAGGAAAATGGTGTTTAAAACTAGGATCATATACTATGTGTCTATATTATTATGCTGTAATATTAATCTAAAAAAATAAACTAGATTACTGTGAAATTATTTGCCAAAATATGAAATGTATCTTCTTTTTATTACTCTGTGAATCTTGTAAAATAGTTTTAATGTGTTTGTATCCAGCTACCTGTTGAAAGGCTTCATTAACATGTTTTATCCAAATGGTCTATCTTTATGCCCATTATTTGGTGTTTGGTTTTTTTTCCTTGAACACTGCAAATGATTTAATGATTTCTACTTACCTCAGCCAGTGAGGTGAGTCACTCACCATTGTCTCCAGGGGCTGAAAGGTGTAGTGAGGTAATGCCCTGCATTAGTTAATAAGGAGCATCCCATTTCCTGTCCTGCCAATGTGTCTGTATCACTGGACTGCCACAGTTTGATACAATTGGTATCCTTTACCAAAGGAAAGCTTAGTATCAAGTGAAAGCTTATCGTGTGTTGCAGATTGTGAGATTGAGTTGTGCAAGGAAAACAACTATTGCTATTGCTTGTTTTCCTCCTGCCCCTTGTTATCTTGGTTATCTGTCACTACAGTCTATCTTGACATTTCCAAAACCATTCTGAGCTGAAATATTGTAAGAACTCATGGGGTTTTATGAGAGGACGGCTATCATGATTGAGTCTTAAACTCTGACATGAAACTTAAGTAAAAATTAATTAGTAATGAAACCCTGTACACAGAGCCTACCTATTTCAGGCATTTAGAACAAGGTACAAGAGATTTTTTTACACTTTCATCTCATGATATTTTCATAGTTAATTTGTAGTGGCACAGGATAATGTAATTATTACTTCTAGAATCTGTTTTTACAATGTGCTGGTGACTTTGAATTTTCTAATACCTGACTTGGCTGATGCTAATTTCTGGAATCTAAAATAACCTGTAGTGGGGGAGAGAAAGACAGTTAAGTTAAACTTTCAGAAATATGTTTCTGTTCTCTAGCCCACTTGAAGATCTTAAAATATAAATAAAAACAATTCCACCAGGCACTGAGAGGAGTTGGCTGTTTCAGTGCTCGCAAAGACATGCAAACTTACGCAACGTTTAGACAAAACAAAGTAGGCAGAATTGTAAAACCACCGTAGTAATAATAAGAAAAAAGTGAACTGCAGAAAGGATGGAAAACATTTTAGTTTTTTGTTTTTTCCCCCCTCACTTCAGTTCTGATCTTACCACCCTTTCTTCTGCCAGACTCCCTGGGAACATCAATGGCTAAGAACTGGGATGGTCAGAGCTGTAAACATCCTTTTGCTTTTACAGGATTTTTCCCACATGGCAGAACCTCTGAAAACAGCTGGTTAATTAACAGTCCCTGTCTCTGTTCTCTCTGTCTCTCCCATTTGGCTGCTGAGTTTTTCATATTTGTGTTAGTATAGCTGCTCCTGAAGTCCTCTGTCATCTTGTCTGAGCATGTAATTATAGTCGGACATTTCCAGCCTCTGTTAGGAGCCTGATAGTTTATTATGAAGAATTACTGTAACTGACAGACAAACTAAGTCTTCTGAAATGTTGCCAGTAATGATTCTAACCGTTGCATGGCTGATTTACAGCACTTCTAAAGTGCTGTGATTTTCTTTCTTTTTTAATAAGGACATGTGTATTTCAAGTACTTACAGTATGGTGGAGTGGCAAGATAGGGTAAGATTTTAAAGCATCATTTAATACTTGGTGTGGAATAGGCTTTTTGAACATTTTTAACTTTTCTCAAAGAAACTAAACTTTCCTCTTTTTTTTTTTTTTAAAAATTTTATTTTTCTTCTTTCTCTTGCCTGTTGAATCTGTTCAGGCTTTGATTGATCCAGAGCCTTTCAGACTATGCAGAATTTATTTAGATTTCTCTTTCAACTTTTGCCAACACCTAAATGAAACTGTTGCTCCTGATTTAGGAGTTTATGAAGAAACTGGAAGAGAAGAAGGCAGAACTGAATAAAGCAACAGGTATGGGAGAAGCTATCCTGGCTATCTGCCACCCAGACTCCATCACCACCATTAAGCACTGGATAACAATCATCAGAGCCAGGTTTGAAGAGGTCAGTACTATCTCAAACCATCTTCTTTGCAACAGTTCGTTTTTGATTGGAACACAGCTGACTACTGACATGGTAGTTATACTGGGAGGAAATGATCCAGCTGTTAAGAACTAAACATTTAAAATACCCACAATGATGAATGTGAATACCATACTTCCCCAGGTTTTATTTTAAAACTTATAGGCCTTTAAGAATTAAAGCAGATGGTCAAGCTTCTTTGTTTGTATGTATTAAAGGAAATAGTGTCTGACACTTCCTATCTGAGACAAGCCAATAGTTTCTAGGAAGAGAAATCTAAAAATTACAAAGGGAGAAAAATACAAGGCAAACTTGAAGCATTTTCTAATTGCATTAAGGATTTGAATACAACATGTTCTTAATCTAGGAGATTTCCAAATCATTCAAGTGGCTACAAGTAAGTCTCAGAGGGTGAACCAAAATCTTAGTTGCTAAAGTGCATTTTTGTGTGTTCATTAAGTTTAAATAAAAACTTTATAAATACTGCTGTTAGTAAAGTATGGCTTCAGGAGTGTTCACAAGGAAGACAGACCCCAGATCCTATATCATTTACCAACTTATAAGTATGGTTTGATCAAGTTCTTGGTCTGTTACCAGAATGTGCTATTTCCTGCATGTAGTAGTACATAGACCTGAGTGTGCAAAAATGTGGTTGAACTGGAAGTTCCAGTTGCCTAGCACATTTAGTGGTCAGCCACTACACCTAGCACCTTTGATATTGAAATATCAGTAGCACTGGGAGGAAGCTTTGGGTTTACAGTTAGCAGGGCAATTTTAAATACATTTTGAAGAATTTCAGATGTGCAGATATTGATGTGTTGGTTCTTGTATCAAGGTATTAGCATGGGCTAAACAACATCAACAAAGACTGGCAGGAGCTCTGGCTGGACTTATTGCTAACCAGGAACTGCTGGAAGCTTTGCTGTCCTGGTTGCAGTGGGCAGAGACTACACTCACTGAAAAAGATAAAGAGGTTATTCCCCAGGAGATCGAGGAAGTTAAAGCACTTATAGCCGAACATCAGGTAAGGCATGTTAAGTGACATGTATGTCCTACACGTTTGTCCTACACATTCAAACAGATGCTCTCGTTCAGCTAGGCTTCATAATTAAGTGCAAATCTCCTTAGCTGTTTTCTCTCTTAATCACTGAATCATTTTTCAAACGCTCAGTTGAGTCTTCACTACATATACTATATTCTTGGAGCTTATTCAACACAGATGTGAAACAACAACCAATAAAAAAATTTAGTGCTGTATTGTTCCAAAAGCAAACTTATAACTCCTTTTAAGAACAAGGATAGTAATAACCATGTGAACTATGTGATAGTGCTGCTGGCTTAGGACCAGTGTTGTTGTGTGGCTTTACTGGTTGGTTATCTAAAATATATTTATGAGGAGCGTGCTGCTGGTGCAGTGAATACTTGTAAGCTTAGCCCAGCTTAGGTGCAGCAGTATCGCACTTAACATGATCAGCAGTCTGAACAGTAGAGGAGTAATCCTGAGTTAAGTGTTGTACACCATCTCGCCATACACAGTCAGACAAACTGTTTATAGATTTAGACTTCCTTTAACAGACAGGGCATAGCGGTCCTAACACTGCTTTTGTTTGTTATTATTAGTTTTTACCTACAAAACCTCTATTTTATCTGTCTTTTTCGTTAGGTTAGCATTATTAGAGTCTTTCTGTGCTGTTCTTGTAACTTTGGTGTTTTGCTATTGTATGTGTTTTACATTCTTGTGGTCACATTTGTGTATTGTTAATTAAAACCACCTCTATCTGATTGCAGACATTCATGGAGGAAATGACCAGAAAACAACCTGATGTGGATAAAGTTACAAAGACCTATAAAAGAAAGGCACTTGAACCCACTCCTGTACAATCTCATATTCCTGTCCTTGATAAGGGGAGAGCAGGAAGTAAGTAATTAAGTATTTGGGGGCAGGTCATATACACTCTGTCTGTGAAGATAACTGATTACTAATAACCTAATAAGTTTGATTAGCAGCAGAGCATTCTAATGAAATAGGGTGGATTTTTCTAATTATCCTGTAATTTTCATTGTGAGGGAACTTCTCATAGCACACTTCTGTTTTTAAATTTTGTTCTATACTTCTTGAGTATTTATTTTTATGGTGTTCAGACTTTCCTGTGCTGTTAAACTTCCAAGAGTGTGCACACAGTGAATCTTTGCCAACCTACCGTTATTTAAAAGTGTAAACAGATTACTTTATCATAGAGTCATGGAATATCCTGAGTTGGAAGGGACCCTTAAGGATCATCAAGTCCAACTCTTGACACCGCACAGGTCTATCCAAAAGTTCAGACCATGTGACTAAGTGCACAGTCCAATCTCTTCTTAAACTCAGTCAGGCTCGGTGCAGTGACCACTTCCCTGGGGAGCCTGTTCCAGTGTGCAACCACTCTGTCTGTGAAGAACCCCCTCCTGATGTCAAGCCTAAACTTCCCCTGCCTCAGCTTAACCCCGTTCCCGCGGGTCCTGTCGCTGGTGTTAATGGAGAAAAGGTCTCCTGCCTCTCGACACCCCCTTACGAGGAAGTTGTAGACTGCGATGAGGTCTCCCCTCAGCCTCCTCTTCTCCAGGCTGAACAGGCCCAGTGCCCTCAGCCGTTCCTCGTACGTCTTCCCCTCCAGGCCTTTCACCATCTTCGTAGCCCTCCTCTGGACACTCTCCAACAGTTTCATGTCCTTTTTATACTGTGGTGCCCAGAACTGCACACAGTACTCGAGGTGAGGCCGCACCAGCGCAGAGTAGAGCGGGACAATCACCTCCCTCGACCTACTAGCGATGCCGTGCTTGATGCACCCCAGGACACGGTTGGCCCTCCTGGCTGCCAGGGCACACTGCTGGCTCATATTCAACTTGCTGTCTACCAGGACCCCCAGATCCCTCTCTTCTAGGCTGCTCTCCAGCGTCTCATTGCCCAGTCTGTACGTGCAGCCAGGGTTTCCCCTGGCTGCACGTCTTTTTACATAAAGATAGACAAAATTTTGCTTTTAATGTCTGTGAAATTATATGGAATTAAGTAGGAAGTCTTCTGTTCAGTGAAGTTGAATGGAAAACAAATCTTCAAATGAGGAAATTTTTTGTATTTTTAGATATACTTACCCTGTGCATTTTATATTTGCCTGTACCTATATGGAACCTACTTCAAAAATTAGCTTGATTACTTTGCAGATCTCTGTAAGGGATTTGCAAAACAAATACTTAAACCGCCCTGGTCCTTCCCCTGCAATGTGAAAGAAAACCTCATTAGTTGGAATCACATCAGGATTTGGGCTCGTTATTTGTGGCAAGGAGGAGTGGTTTTAGGAGGGTCAAGTACCCTTTGTGTGAATGATTGTTTTGTTTTAACTGGGCAAGACTTACACTTTTTATCGTGTTTCAACAGGAAAGCGTTCCCCCACACCAGGCATATATCCATCAGCAGCCCAGGCACAAATTGAAACCAAAAATCCACGAGTAAACCTTTTAGTCAGCAAATGGCAGCAAGTCTGGCTTCTGGCCTTGGAAAGAAGAAGAAAACTTAATGATGCTTTGGACAGACTCGAAGAGGTCAGCAATGGACTACACAGAATGCACATATTCTTTGTATAATTTTGTTTAACCTGGGTTAAATTGGCAATACTTTAAACCATCCATATTTGTTGCACAATGCTAACTGAAAACATTGACACATGCTTCAAAAATTGTCATTTTTATTTTAAATGTGAGGAGGTAAGATTTTTGAGAACCTACATTAACATTTTAAATAGCTAACTTTTTAAAAGAATGCAGATGGTCTCTCTCTCCTTGTTTTTCTGAATTGACTTCAACTGTAAGAAGTTTTTTTTTTCTCTCTCTCTTTAAAAATGAAGCTGAGAGAATTTGCCAACTTTGATTTTGATATTTGGAGGAAAAAGTACATGCGATGGATGAACCATAAGAAGTCTCGTGTGATGGACTTCTTTAGAAGGATTGATAAAGATCAGGATGGAAAAATAACAAGACAGGAGTTTATTGATGGAATTCTTTCTTCAAGTAAGTTTTGAAATTAATTTAAGTAAGTTTTGAAATTAGTGTAATGATGGACTTAGAAGAAACATCTCATTAAAACTTACTGTCTGTATGGTGTACACTACAGGGTTGAGCATGTCAGAAGGTCAGAATTCCTTTTTGAAGTCACTAGATATGATTAATTTAAACTGTAATTATTTTACTTGAAAATATTTTTAGATTGTAGAAACTCTTTCAAGTTCTAGGGAATCTTCTCTCTTAATAAGTTTACAAATGGCACATTTATACTATTGGTTAATTAATATTTACTGGTTTATTGGACAATGCACTAGCTACTTGAACAGATGACTTGAACTATCTTGAACAGATAGTTACTTTTCATTGATTATTCAGAATAGTAAAACATACCTCATAAAACCTTCAGGTATCTTCAAAACCAGTTCATGTGATTTTATGACTTTTATTCAAGTACTTGCCAACATGGAATAGTTTCAATTATGGAAGGAAACCATGTAATTTCTGACACTATTGTTTCCATGGCCATGTTCATATGCCTGACATTGACTCATAACAGATAAGGACCTACTAAACATTATTCTTTATCTTCAAATCATGGGGACTTTTAGCTTGAGCAGTGAAGATTCAGAATTGGGCTGCTTTTAGCACCTCATGTTAAAGTTATTTGGTGGGAGAATACAGCAGTAGATGCATTTTTCCCCTGCTTTGGTAAATGTGCTAATACTGTCATGATATTTGCTTTTTGATGTTTTGCATGGATTGCCAGAAGCTGAGGGGAAAAACCTGATACAACCAAGAGGTTAAACAGTTTACTTACTTAACTCAGTTGATATAATCTTGTTTCTGCTAAATACTCATGATTTAATTCCTGTTTCTGCTAAATACTCATGATTTAATTCCTGTTTAGCATCTTAATTTTTTTCTTGACCATTTCATAGAGAATCTCTGTATGGATTAAAAATCTGTTGCTGTGAATTTGATCTAAAGAAGGACTTCATAACACACTATGCATGTTTCTGAAGTGGGAAGGCCTTGCATCCCAAATTTGATTATCATTGAAATTCTTGCTTGACCTTTCCTCACTAACAGTTTATCTTGTTAATCTATGAGTATTATATGTGCTTCAAAGGTCAAAATGTTGAAGTGCATAGTTTAATCTGTGCACTCTCTTCTGTGTCTGTCTTCAAGGCAGACTACGCTATTCATTTTTAGCCAAAATCTTCTGGAGATCCTGCCTTTTTTTTCAGAAAAAATCCTTAATTCTTTTGAAAGTCGCCTAGTGCCTGAAAACCTGTTAAGCTTTTTGATAAAGCCATTCATTGTAATGGAATAAAAAAAGCTAATTTATCTATGTTGTTTTTGTATTACAGAATTCCCAACAAGCCGACTTGAAATGAGTGCTGTTGCAGATATTTTTGATAGAGATGGTGATGGATATATTGACTATTATGAATTTGTAGCAGCTCTTCATCCGAACAAGGATGCTTACAAGCCTCTCACAGATGCTGACAAAATTGAAGATGAGGTACATTCTCTGTTTTCTTAGATTGCAGTCTATTCTACTGGAGTCACATTCATTAAGAATTAATTTGATTTCTTCTCTCTCTCTCCCCCCCATATAATTTCAAGTTTACCAGTTATATAAATCATTTTAAAATGTGACATTAGCGGTAAAGTAATCAGCCAGTGGTGTTCTTTTGCAGGTTACAAGGCAGGTAGCTAAATGTAAATGTGCAAAACGGTTTCAAGTGGAACAGATTGGGGATAACAAGTACAGGGTAAGTCTCCTAAGGACCTTCTTAGTTTTTTCAGCTTAAAGATTCTTCCTATGATATGGTTCTGCAAGGATATAGATTATATTTGTATACAGGAATTTTGTATGACAATTATATGTTTTCTTACTGTAAGTGTGTCTCAATTTTATGGGATTCTTTCTTATTAGAACATATAGGCTAAAAACATGGAAAATGCTGCATATATGTATTTTTTGCTGAAACTACAGAAATTATTTTCAATGTACGGGAATTTTTGAAAGCTAACTGCGTACTTGTATATACATACATACAACAGCTGCTTAAAGTGCAAACTTTTTGTCTGGATACCCAGAGTGTTTACACTGTAGCTGGTTTTCTATTTGTATCATAAAAATAGTGACTGATATTTTCCTGTGGTGTTGTGTTGTACTTCAAAAACCTTTAACAAAAGTGTGTTTGATCACTTTTACCCTCCTTTGTCATTCTATTCAGAGCACACTGTACTTCTGAAGAAGTAGAAGAAAAGTGTTAGATATCTGCTGAACAATTTTAGATCACAGAAAAAAAAAGTATCACATGGTAGAAAAAGACCTGCTACCCCTAGATTCAATAACCAGAACAATTACAGATGAAATACGCGATATTTGGCTAAGAGATACTAAAATGCTTGCAGGTGACTTTTAAAAGACCACAGAAACAGCAGTGGGAAAGAAACAATGGCCTTGAATATTCTTCAGTATTCAGTCTCTGGATAGCTGGCTACCTGCTCATCTCTGAACTAGAAACTTTATTTAGAATGTCTAATGTGTTAGTTTGCATGTGTTCTAGAGTCATGTAGATAATTTCCTGTAAACTAATCGTGTCTTTCTTCCATTTTTCATTTCTTATCAGTTCTTCCTGGGAAATCAGGTATAAACCAGTGGAATGTGTTATGAAGTTTTTCTTTATTTTTTTTCTTTATTTTTTTCCCTTCCTCTAACACATAGTGATTTAAGCTTGCAATGGTCAGTCTTATCATCCTTTCATCTTCAGCTACTTCATTGCTGGTCAACTGTGGTATTTCTTTAAATGCTATGGATCATTCCTTGTCTCAGGATCTCTTCTTTTCAGTATCCCCTACCTGCTTTCCTTGGCCATTTTCCTTTTTAAGGAGATTACTTTTAAAGGAACCAGATAATGGTCCTTACCAGTAATTCACAAAATCTTGGGCTTTTAAACTGCAAGTTTCGAATAACATTTTTATCAGTTTTCAGTTTTCTAGTGGAATGCTTCAAAATTCTCTGTTTTGTTTTTTTAGGCTATCAGATTTAAAGCCATTCACAGTAAGCACATATGCCACTATGGTATCAGTTATTCATTGCAACTCAAGGTGAAAAGTGCTCTCATTTTTAATAGAACCCCTGTGCAATCAAGAAGACTGATTAAGAACCTAATTGATTGATCAAGTCATATTGTAAACTAACGCAAGTGAATTATTAAATACATATTTTGGAAATTGGCAAAATAAGCTTGCTATTCCAGTTCAGGGTATTCCCTTTTCCAAAGTGTTTCCAAAGAGCAAATCTATAATGATTGGGCCTATTTTTAAGAGTACTTCTTGTCAGTTGAGTGAGTCAGATTGCAGTGGCACTTTACAGGGTGTGGGAGAGCACCAGCTGGTGCTTACTCCTGTGGCACATACACACAGCTTCTTAAACTGTTGAATCGTCTTTGCCTGGTAATAAGGGAAATACCTTAGGCACTCGGTATCTGCTCTCATTAGACTCTTCTTCATGTTTTTATTAAGGCAATACTGTGTGGAATCCATTCTGGATATCCTAGTGTTAAAGCGTTAGCCATTTAAAATTAAAGATGTTGAAAGTTTAGTTGCATTCTTATTTGTTGACAAAGCTTGTTGAAGTATGGAAGAAAGCACAAAGAGCAGTGGATAATCTTACCATGTGCCTCAAGCGATGTATCTGAGTAATTCTTTAAACTGTTTTCCACATACAGAACATGCCTTGATTTGAAAAGATTATTTGAAATTATGTTAATCCTCTTATCTGCCATCTGTACTCTCAGAACTGAGAAAAATACAGCATTTTTGAGAGCATCTAACTCTTACTGGTGCAAAGCAGTGTTACAGTGAAAAGCACCTACAGCAAGTTGGCCAAGGTTTCTCTAGTGGCAGCGATGTTACGTGGCTACTGTCAAGAGTAGGGGAGTTTGTAGCTTAAACTTGGCTTCCTTTAGGTTTTTATCCTCATGGTTTTTTACCTCTGATTTTCAATTATGTGAAATGACACTAAATATTGTTCAAGGAAAGTTGGTGTCCAGGCTGTTTTGAGAAGAAAATAGACTGAGTTACTACTATTAGGAAAAATGCCTTGAGAGACATCTCTGGTATTCTCCAGAAGTCCCACTGTCTGAATTAACTACAGCCTAGGCAGTTTCCAAAGGATGTGGCATCTGACCCTTGGTACAGTTGCCTGATGAGAACTAAATGAAGAATTAAGTTGAAAAAAGAAAAGAGAGAGAGAATGAAAAAGGAAGAGGATTTTTAGAACCACTAGAAAATACTCTCTTTAGAAACACGCGAATGAAAGTAAACATCATCAATTTGGGTGCGATTTCTGTTTTAAACTTTTATCTATATTTTTAAACAGTTCTTTGTTATGCAGATATTGAATGAATTATTAAAAAGCCCTTACAGATAATTATCATTTGAATGTTCTTATTTATAACTTTTTTTTTTTGTTATCAAATTAAACAGCAACCTTTGCTTTTGTTTGGTTCCTAAAAGTAATACTCCTTTAAACTCATTCCCTCTCCTTGGCTTAAGTAGTACCAAACAACTAAAGTCATTTAACAAGTAGGGAGCACATCTGTGTGATTTACATTTCAAAGAATTTCAGTCTCCTTATTGGAGTAAGTAGTTACAGTTGAACAACGCAGCAGCCTTCTCTGAGGGTCAAAGGTTGTCCCCAAAATGTGTAGTTGTCTCCTGTTGGTTTCAGTGAGTCCGCTGCATGTTTGAGTGTGAGAGCCCTACACTTGGCCTGATGATCTGATACCAAAAGAAATGTTTTAGTGGCATTGGCTGAAAAATACTGAATTCTTCTGGTTAATTTTCATGAGATTGAGGGGTCAACATTTTGGATACTTTCTTTGATTCAGATTTGAACTGAGATACTGCATACAGGTTTGGTATATGGGTTTAAAGAGCAGGACATACCTTAGGCCTGGCCATCAACCCAAAGGAACAATCAACTAGTACCAGAGATAGCATGGAATGGGCTTTTTGTACATCCCTGAGCTGTGAACAACCTTGATGTGTAGACAGAGGAGTGACAGTTTATAGCCAAGGACAGTTGTGATACCTAAAGATGACTCAATGCTCCTTTAATGTTCCCTTCCTCACATGTACCTAGCTATAGGTGAGCAGTGTTGGTGCTATACCTAAAAACATCCCTATAATGAGTCAATTGATGGAACAGGGCAACGCTCATAATGCTTTGGATTCCCAGCCCATGTACTGATCATTTCAAGTGATACTGCCTTCCTTTCAGCTGATATCATTTAAAATTAGACTGTTGCAGAAGAGTTTGTTTAAAATTTTAATAATAAAATAACACAAATCGGTCTTCATTAATTTGCACAAATGCAGATTGTAACCAATTAAATAATACGTTACTAATTGTGCTTCCTGTATGAGATCAGACATTTCAGAATCGAGCATAAAATAAAACCAGAGATTCTTTTCTTACCACCTTGCCATCTCCTTTGGATTAACGCAGCAGCATCTGATTTGAAACCTTAACAGCTTTAATAATCTGCATAAATAAACCTTGAATTTTTGGCATTTACTAATAATCAAATACCAAAATAAACTTTTTAAAGTGTCTGTTTTTTTAACCTATCAGCACTGAACTGTATTGGAACAACTGAGATCCTCAGATTGTTGTTTGGTTTTCTTGCAGTTTGGAGACTCTCAACAACTACGCCTTGTTCGTATCCTAAGGAGTACGGTCATGGTGCGTGTTGGAGGTGGCTGGATGGCACTTGATGAGTTCTTAGTGAAAAATGATCCTTGCAGGGGTACGTAACAAAACTGTTGAAATGGACATGCAGATAATTATTTGGATACAGCCACCAGTCATTGTCTCAAGAAGGAGACTGAATTGTATAAAATGCCAGTTCTGTAAACAACATCTCACTAAATGTCCCATAATGATCTGTTTTTGTAAACTTTAAATCCCATGGTTAAGATCTCTTCACTTGCACTGATATGTGTCTAGAATAACTGTGGTGTCTTCGGCACAGTTCCTCCAGTGTTAGAGTGGTGTAATTAAGAATTGAACCTAGCCCAAGCAGAGTTTATGCTTGTAAGCTGCTTGTATGACTTGGCAGAAATAACACACAGAAACATCCAATTAAACCTTCTCAGCAAGAGAGAAATGTTAAGGCCATAAGTCAAAATAAGGCAACTGAATCAAAAAGAATACAACAACAAAAAAAGGCTCTGGCTGGTGGCTGCATCCATGCTTTCAGGCTCTGCCTCTGTAGCCCTCTCTTCTCGTTGGTGTTCTCCCAGCACCACTTTGCAGAGCCCTGAGCCTTCTACAAAGCAACTGGAAGTTGTGCTGATCAAGAGAACCTTGTGTTCTGAGGAAGCAGGGAGTGCTCTATCACCATACACTCCAGGGTGTTGTATCAAACAGACTGTTGTACTAGTACATTTCTGAATGTAATGGAAGAGATGTAAGTTAAATAATAGCCAAAATGGTAAAGTTGCAGAGAATATTGTAATTACTGCATTCAGACTGAACTAACTTTGTGTAACTAGGTAATTCTATCCTCTTAAGTATCAGCATTAAATTTACTCCAATTTACCTCTCAGAGGGTCTGTAGAATTGCAATCAGTGTTGTAACAGCATGAAAACAGCACAGATGAGTTTGAGGGGGAGAAGAGCAAAGTAGTGAAGACAGAGATTAACTGTCCTGTAGACTTTGATAAAGTGCCAGCCATCCGACACAAATTCTGTTTGGGAGCCGAGATTTCTAAACAGTTCAACATAGACCCTAAGAGGGTGTGCAGCTTGTGTTTGTATCAATTGCCATGCTAAGACAAGGATGTCAAAACAGAAAAGAAGTTACCACAGAATCCCATGAGAGCTGACGGTGTATGACACTCTGGCCTAGAATCCTTTGTCCACAGGCTTAAAAGGTACCCATCAAACTTCTGGTCATAGAATCATCACAGAGCTGTTGTAACTGGCTGGTGACATCTGTGGGCTTTTCAGCAGTATTAAGAATAGTTCTTTAGCTTACCAACATATTGCATATATTGTTTGTTAAAGAAATGAAACAGTTATATTACATTTATTAGTGTTAGACCACACCTAACTGAAATTTAGCACCTGACTCTGCATCTGCTACTATTACAGTCATTTATGCCTGCAGAGCCATCCTTACTTTATGGCTTTTTGGATCAAAAATGCAAGGCTGTGGAAAATTAATGTCCCTCAAAATATCAGGCGTCATGATGGGGTTAACTTGGTCAGTTTTGATGTATACCAAACATTTTTCTCATGTCCATTGACAGGTAGACTGTTGTAATTCCTACTTGAGTTGATGCTGAAAGATACAATAATTAGTATCTAGTTAATTTACTGGATTTCTTTATTTCTCTGTCCTCAGATAAAGAGTCCTTTTGTACGTTAGTCACTGGCCCTTCCTTCCCCTCTTGTTTAACAAACCTTGTATTTTACGTACCTCTATAGTATTTGCTATTGTACTTTGCCTCTATTTTACGGAATTATATGAGCAGGTGTGTAAGTCAGCACAGTGAGTCTAAAAGAATACCAATCTCTGTAAAATCAGCCAGATGCTGGAAGTTGTACCTTGGTGCATCATCCTGACTGAGCTGAAGTCAGTGATGCGAAGTGGACGTTGATCTTAGTGTTGCAGGTTCAGGCTTTTCCTTCAGCACTTGGCCTAGCAAACCTGCATTTCCACTCAGAGCTTCTTGTGTGTTCAAATAAATCACATTTCAAAGAACTGTTGTCATAAACAGCTCAAAATGTATTGGGTCTAGTTATGTAGAAGAGTTTTAGCTTATATTACTTCTTTATGTCAGCAGATAAATACCGTTGTTACACAAGTATATGGGGAGTGCAGTTGAGTCTATCCAAGCACTATTTCCTTTTCCCTAGTAGAACATTGAGAGCTCACCTCAGAGCACTTAGAGAGAGAGACAGCTTTTGCTGAGTCCTGTCCTTTGGCCTGGTGCTCTGAGTCTCTTGCATATGCAGCTGCTATACTTGATTTCTTCTCCTGCTAATGATTTTCTTTAATGTGACCCATGTCCTGTGTCATTTTTTCTAGTTCATCATCACGGGAGTAAAATGTTACGTTCGGAATCAAACTCTTCAATTACCACTCAGCCTACTATAGGTTGGCAAATCCCTCTCTTTGTCTCCTCCTCTTCTCCTTTCTCTTCATTTCCTTCCCACTTTTTAAATATATATACTTTTAACAATAAGCCTCACCTATCATTTTTAGCTTAATGTGTTTCTACATGGGCTGGTGCTTTGCAAGCTAATTTTTTTGACACGCTTGAAGAGTGTTTCAAAAACAATTGTCATTCACATTGACGCAGTTAAATGCTAACATTTCCTGCATCTATTCTTGCCGAACTTTCTCTCATATCTGTTTGTGTGTGTGTGTGAGTGCTTAGCCACCAATTACCTCATAGTTTGGATTTTGTGTTCATCATTGCATGTTGCCAAACTACATAATTTCATAGTTTTGAATAAATATATTTGCTGCTTTCCTGTAATTTGAATTTAGCGATTTCTCCTGGACATCCAAGCAAGTATTATTTATTATGAATAGCTGTAGAGTTAGCAAAACTGCTCATCGGGTTGTGTCTCTGTATTGATAGCTGATTGATTAACAGTGACTTAGCACGTTGAGCATTCCATTATCACGCTGACTTCCTTTGACAGTGGTTCATTCCTGCTGGCATAAAGTATTAGAATAAGCAAGTTCTGCACATAACTCTTCTGTGTCCAAAATAAATGCATTGCACAGTAATGCATTTTATTTATTGTAAAAATGTGTTGGAATTGGCATGGCAAACATGACGATCAGCATCTTTGCAACTGGTTTTCATATCTGACTAAATCAACATCTGTCTTTGCTGCAGCTAAAGGGAGGACAAACGTGGAGCTGCGCGAGAAGTTCATTTTGGCAGACGGTGCCAGTCAGAGCATGGCAGCTTTCCGACCACGAGGCCGTCGATCACGACCCTCTTCAAGGGGAGCTTCTCCCAACAGATCTACTTCTCTGTCGAGTCAGGCTGGCCAGGCAGCTGTCCCACAAGCAGTAGCTACAAGTACACCGAAGGTAAGAAGAAACATACAAAAATGAATGGGCTAACAAATGGGGTGTAGATTTTTCATTGCTCCAACATTATCAGTACTTTCCCTAGGTGATAGGGAAGAAATATCTCAATTGTATTTCATATTCTGGGAGGATCTGAGAAGACTTTTCAGTGTTCTTCCTCTATTGTTTGTTTGCAACATGGGAACAGAAGGTTTCTTTACATTTAAGGTGCTGCATGAGCTAACTGGCAATTTTGGAATAAGGTCTGAAAGAGAAGAAAAAAACCTCTTTATTTCATACAAAAAATAAGGTCTACCATCTCTTTGTTTCAGAACATTTCTCATCAACATTTTCTGCCTAGTTTGTATTTCTACTGTGAAATTTGATCTGCTTGTGAAAGCCTGGGTATCCTTCTCCATGACATTGTTTTCCATCTACTGTCCTTCATATTTTGATTTACCATTGTTTCATACAGACATCCCATCATTTAACACGCAACTATGGTAAGCCATGGTTGACAAACAGCAAAACGTCAACTCCTTCTAAGCCAGCAGAATCCTCAGACTATCAAGGGTCATCTGCAGAGGTACAGTAAGGACAGAGATTCTAGTCTAATGATCTTTCACTAAAACTGTCACTTCACTAACAACCCCTAGTTTCAGTGCTTCAGTGCTGCAACATCCCCTGCAAATTAATGCATTTTTATTTTAGACCTTTGCAAATTATTTATTTCCTTTTTTTGTTGTTCTCTGTTACTTTTTGAATTATAGAAAAACTCAGCCTCAATGAATTTATTTATAAAAAGCAAATGATTAATAAATCCCAACAGTACGCAGTAAACTGGATGAGTATATGTGGTTTCCCTTTCTTTTATAGAGCTGTTGGTATACTTCACAGGTTGTCTTTCCTTACATTGTTTACTTTGAGTGCTTAATGTACTATAATATTCACGAACTTCAGGAATTAGATTAATAAATTATCTCCCCTGCAAAAAACACTAAATAATGAACTACCCAATCTCTGTGAACAAGACTGCACAAAAGACTGACGGTAAAACATAAATCTTCCCAACAGCTGAAAGTTTTGTTGAGGGGGGCAATGACCAGTTGTTGCTCTAATAAGATAGCTATTTGATGACTTACAGGAAATGAGCTTTGCTCTTATTTCCAGCCCATGACTTACACAGAGACTGCTAGTATAGCAATTAGGGTTGTGCTGGCAGTCAAGCTGAATGACCAAAAATTTGAATGGGCTTGGAGCCAGAGTGTCTTCTCTCGTGTCATTACAGCCAGTGGAAAGGCTGCAGCTGGAGCAGGCTGCAAACTGACTTTTCACTTGTAGGAGTTCTTCTTGCCCTGGTTTAGATAGAGGGCTTCATGTGGAGAAGCTTGCACTGCCCTCAGTTCTGCTGTATCTGCTTGTCACAAGTCTGCACTTTGATGTCTATAGCTACTCATTTGACACCTTCCAGTGCTAAGTTTACATGACCTCTGCGTGGCTTTGCTCAAAGATGCATAATGAACTTTTCACTTCCTCCTGCGCGACTGGGCGCATTATTTGTGCACACTGCAGGCGTCTGGATGTACACACCACTTCGAGACTGTTCTTAGAATGATTAACAGAATTGAATCAGTTGTCGGCTTCTAATATGTTCTTGCATTTTCATCTATTAGCTGGTAACTAAATTATAAGATTAATTGATGGTACTTTGAAGATTCGTGAGAAATACTCAGTGTTCACAGACATGGAAAGTGTCTTGTTTTCTTTGAATTAGCATGAAGCAAAAGCAGATGGCACTGATTTCAAATGGGAGCACTGTATTTCTCACGTGCAGTGAGTTTCATTTATGTAAAACACTGTGGTTTAAGATAAATGGAATGGGTGGGATTGGGGTAGGTTGTAGAGAATTTCTGAAGCATTCTGCAATGTTTTCTGACCAGTTGTGTGTATCCAGTTTTCTGAGCAGTTGTGTGTTTTACATGTAGATTGGCTTTGAGCTTAGAGCTAAGCTGAAGAACAAGGTTGATCTCTTTTTTTTCTTGCCTCAGAGATTCTGTCCCAAGGCCCTTCCCAAAGTGCATCAGATTCGGCAAGATAATGAGATTTCCCTTTCTGTTAATCATCCCAAGTAATCTCTGTATAGCAGAGGTTTCCAAGATGTGGCTGGCTGGACACTTGCAGCCTGCTAAGCATTTATACTTGGCTTTAAAGAGAGTTTAATATTGTGACCATCGCAGTTGGAGCCAGCAGATTGTCTGCTCTGCAGTATCCATATGCTCTTTCTTTTCAGACGTGCCAGAAGTGGTCCTCGCTGGCAGAGGGCCAGAAGCAGCTGCCCCGCAGCCCATGCTGGGCCCCTGCTCTGTGCCTAGCCCGAGGCAGCTCCCAGCGCACTCTGCTGGGGTCTGGTTTTCTGTACCCCACCTTTGTCTGGGGATCAAAGGCACAGAGCACACGTCCTGGGGTCTGGGCCACCTGCAGGATCAGATTTGTCACTGCACTGTGTCTTCTTTTCTGATACTTACTGTTGATTAAAGTAGTATGAATCTTGTTTGGGGCTGGTTGTAAATCAAGGTTCACTTTATTTCAGAAATGAGAAAGGCAAGGTAAAGCTATGGAGTAGAGACATTTCAGGCAATGTATTGACAACAGGGACTTCTTAAATTAGTCTTACATTTTCTTCTGTATTGTGGCAATTTTTTTTGAAATCAGGTAGTTTTCTTTTGCCATCAAGTATTTATAAAATTGAAACATGCATTCACCACCTATAGCAGGAGTCAGAATGGTGGAAAGTCGAGCAACATAGATCTAAAGCTTCAGCTACTTGTCTTTGTTAATTGGAGTCATGTACCATCAACTAGTCTTATGTGTCTGACTAACTGTGAGAGGGTAGTATTTGTCTTTCTATATATGCGTTGAAATACACAGAGAGAAGATAAAAAAGTTAAGCAGCTTGTTAGTGTTCTTTTTTATGTTTAGACTGTTTCAAAAACTAACTGCTCAAGGAATGTTCAAAACTTTACGTCATGAATAACGCTCGTACTGACTCAAACCAGTACTTCAGATTCACAGTGAATGTTGCTAAGATGATCACATGCCGAGCTACATACCTGATACCAGACCTTATCTTCAGTCGTGACAACTGAAACAACCATTTTCCTTTTTTTTTTTTCCTTTTTTCCCAATAGGGGACACCCATTCAAGGAAGCAAACTCAGACTGCCAGGATATCTATCAGGGAAGAGTTTCCACTCTGGAGAAGACAGTGGCATCCTGTCCACTGCAGCTACCAGAGTCAGAGCTCAGTTTGCAGGTGAGTGTCTCAGCCTTAGAGCTTGCTTTGGTTTCCATCTGAATGCTTACGAGTCATGTTAGGATGTGAGGAAGGTGAGTGGGAAGGAGTGATGAGTCCTGCTGTCTCCACATAACTATTGCCAAGGATGCAGATAATCAGGATAATTGTCCTTCACTCACGTGGTTGCACAGCAGGTACATTCAACCTTGGATTTACAAATTCATGACTGAAAATTTCTTGACAATCTGTCTGTCTCCAGTGTGTCTGGCTAATGAACTAGGGAAGAAGTATTGGTTAAAAAGAAAAGGTACACTTCTTCACAGTGTCCAAGATATGCTCAACTGTGATAGAGCCAAGGGGTCATTTCATCATGACTTGTCCATTTCTTTTGAAAGAAGAACTGCAGCGAGCAGCTGTAGATGACCTTATTAATGGAATATCCCATAGTGATTTTTAAAACAGCACATAAAAATAGAAAGTGGTGACGTTGTGCTCTTCCAGGATCCTCAGAGCAGCTCTGTGTGAGGGGGAGGGTTGGGTGTTTAGAGAAGATAGCTTTCCCTCAGGTCTGCAGAGCCGACTGAGCTGTACTGGAAAATCCTGTTCAAATAGTACAGGTCTTTTAAGTTACGGGGGATTGGAAAAAATGAGCCACCTAAGATTTCAGTTTCAAGTTGCTGTTCTTTACACATATGGGGATCCAGGTTTGCCAAGATCAAAAAAGATTCATAAGAAAAGATTCAATTGGAAAATTATGGAAAACCACATTAATGTTTTTTCTGTTTAAGATTCTTTGTTGTGGTTTTTTCTTCACAGCACATTGCCTGGGCAAGCTTTCACTTTAGCAGGCTTGCTGAGAGCTCGTTTACTCAGTCCTTTGTTTGGGAGAATGTATACATGTATTCTCTTCCCTTGTTTACTTGCAGCTTTGAACTTTATGGTTTTGATGGGGAAAAAAGGGGGAGGGGAGAGAAAGGAAGCACACATTTAGAAACCGGGGTTGTCTTCTGCATCTCCAAGTTATTTGTTCAGAAATCCTGAATACGTGAAGATGCCAGATACTGAATTCCTGGAGTTCATAGAGGATATTTAATTCTTGGAGTTTGTTGAGAAAATGACATGGGGAAGAAAGGATCTAGCTGTTTAGTGAACACTTTTCTTTCTTTTTAGGGGGAGATATAGTGGGAGGTAATGTTTTATGCTGCTTTTTAATATCAAGTGGAACTTTGTTGTCTAGCTTATCTGACAGGGGTCTGAAGTTTAGTTGGTGCAATGAGAATTGTCTGAGATTGCCAAAGACCTAGGAAAGACCTGTGTACCTTTTGCATCCTTATTCCTAATGCTGCTGGGTATCTTCTCTCTTTCTAGAAACCAGAAGAACTCCAAGCAGACCTGGGAGCCGAGCAGGAAGCAAGGCTGGCAGCAGGTCAAGTAGCCGCCGAGGCAGCGATGCATCTGACTTTGATATTTCAGAAATCCAGTCTGTATGCTCAGATATGTCAGAGACTGTTCCACCTACAAGCAGACCGACACCCCGAGCAGGTTCTCGGCCAGGATCAGCCAAGCCTTCCAAAATTCCAACTCCCCAGAGAAGGCCGCTAGCCAGCAAATTGGACAAGTCCTTGAAGAGATAATAAGATTGGCTACATAAAGTTTTTTTTTTTCTTTTGCATTAAGTATTTAAGTTCGTAAGATGTAAAATATTATGTAGAAATTATTGTGAAATATTGCAAGAGGTGGATTTTTAATTCTGCAGATGGCCTTATTTGTGTATTTGTCTTCTTATTTTATGTGTATAATTTTTGTCAGATTTGTTTTTGTTTATCCCATATCCTGTGAGAAGGGGGAAGAGTTCTAATGTAAACTAACAGTTGTACACAGTAATGTGTAGAAAGTACACTAAAAATAATTACCGAATGTACAGTGTACTGAATGTACAGTGTAAGTCTGCAACCTGAAAAAATAGGCCTATCACTATGTCATTAGCTAACAGTAAAGGATACCTCAAGATTTTTCTTTAAAAAAGAAAAAAAAAAGAATAACTAAAAAGCCAAAAGACACAATTACACGTTTTGAGCTAACGAAACAAACACTAAAGGATGTATGTCCAAACTACTAAGGAATACAAAACCACAGTCACAGTACCCTTATTTATACAGCATCTCTCAGAGAACTCACAGAGTTAATTAAGCACTCGCCAGTGATATGATACTCCAGTACCTTGCAGCATTTCTGTGCCATTGCTTTCAACCAGGCCAGACACATTCTGGATATTCGAACTGTTATTCTGTGAGAATATCAATATAAAGTGCATTCATGTAAATGTGAGGTTTTCTTTTGCTTGAGTGGATGGTAGCACTGTATCATTGAACTCATTTTGTATCAAAGCAATTTTGCTTGCAGAAAGCTCTGAAATAAACATGTCCCTTAACTTTATTTCTATTGTATTTCTTATTTCACAGGAAGATCATTTTCTGCATTATGATTTAGGGCATATATTATTTCAAATGACCAATAATTACCATAGGAACATAGACTTTAATGTAATTTCCAATTATCTGCAGTCAGATTTTGGTTAGCTACTGTATTTGTTTAATAAAACACTAAATTGCACATATCAGATCATACAAAATTATCTGTAATTATTGTGTGTTGACGATTATTTTCTCCGTATTAAACTGTGACGTTTATATACCAGGTATGAAAGGCATAAAGAAGAGTAATTTGGCTACTTTTTTTGTCAGTGAAATATTTTTGCCATTCAGGGATTCTTTTGAAAGCATTAATGATAGTTTACTTTTGAAAAGGATGTGGCTTCAAATAGGAGTGCTACAGAAGAGCTAGGTAGACGCTGTAGTAACAGAATCCCTAGAAATGCAAAATGTTTGATAATATCAGAAAAATCACTTAAAATTTGGCCAATAAACCAGACCAAATAATCTAGATCTGACTGTCAATATAGCAGAAAATGCTGTACCTAGGAATTTTAGGGGAAGGCTGGTTTGGACTGGTCCCTTAGCGTGCTAAAAATGAGGCCTAAGTTCAGCTGATTGCATGTAGGTAACGGTGACATCCCCATTTTCTGCTAACACTCGTTGCAAGTATTACTAAGATGATTTTTTCCGAGTTTTCACAAGAGCTTTCTGAAGAAACAGAAGTTAAACCCAGAGTTGGTTTATAAGAAACTGAAAAACAATTCTCAAAAGATGAATCAATCAATCAAAACCCACTTGTGTCAGGATTTCCTCCAACGTGCACGCAGGAGCTGTACAAGTGTTTGTGGAAAACAGGCAGGAAATTCCACTGAGAACTGAAAGGAAAAGTGCGGTTTGATGGGATCCTGAGTGAGATTGCAGCTGGTGGGGTTTGGAAAGAAATCACGCTGCTCTTCACCTCATTTTTAGCTGCTGCTGGGTGCATGAAGGCCAAATGTTGCTGCACATTTCAGACTGAGCCCCAGTCACCTCCTGAAGCCGTTTGCACCAGGGGCACCTCCTGCCTGCCTGGAGTTGGACAGGCAGCAGCAAAGGGACAGGCGGCTTCTATCACACGGTGAATTTACCCAGTGTTACAGCATCGGTCTCGGCTGTAATCTTTCCATGTTTCATCTCTCCTCGGGCAGCTTTTCATCCAGTGATTGCTCTCCCACGACATTGAAGTAAATGAGGGTGACTTCAGAGCATTTTGGAACCCCGCAGCACCCCTGGGTAGAGAAGCAATCTGCATTTTACAGGTGCTCATTGAAGCATCTCTGCTTGCCAGCTGTAGGAAGGAAGGGAAAAGAGTCCAATGTAGGCACTTTGCATGGCTGCCTTGGCTGGAGGAGGGGGTGCTGCCCAACAGGACGTTCTCAGTGCATTTTACAACAGCTGGAGAAAAGGGTAGGGATGGCAGCTCTGAATCTGCTTTGCAAGAATAGGTGTGTGGACAGAGCAGCTCCCTAAGCTCTCCAGGGACAAGGTCATGGCACTGAGCCTGCTAGAGATCAAGAAGTGGACGATGCTCTCAGACACATGGTCTGATTTTGGGGTGGTCCTGTGTGGAGCCAGGAGTTGGACTCGATGACCCTTGAGGGTCCCTTCCAAGTCGGGATATTCTGTGATTATATGATTCTTTGAGCTCGGCCTTCATGGGGTAGTGTTGATATGTACCTGAAACACCCTCTGTGAATATTGTGGTCTTAGCTTTCAAAGTATTTATAATACTTCATGAAATATGCACCCACCTGCAATTTACATGTTATTATGTTGTAACTTTGCAGAAATAGTAAAGCTGTGACCAGATTCTGAGAAACTCAGCATAGACTAAAAGAACAACCAGCTCGCTTTCTGCACCTTGTCTACTGCGAAACCATGGAGGTTGGGGATGGGAGAGTGGAGGAGCTAATTCATGGGTTTCTAAAGAATCAGAAGAGGATTGGAAAGAATTGGAAACCTGAATAATAGTAAATTAAATGGGATTAGGAGTTCTCCTGTTAAAAGCCCAAATCTTTCTTTAGATCTGGTACTTTACATAATTACCTTCTTCCAAAAAAAAGATTTAAATGCTTTAGATTGATACTAAGAATTCCCCAAACTAAGAGGCTTTCCAGAATTGTATTTCCTGTGTTATAAAAATTACATTGACAGAAGTCTGAAAATAAATATTGGATCCTCTGCACTTTCGTGACGCAAAGACAAACTTCAGGATTTGATTGAGCCCCCATTAGTGTGGGGCTCTGTATCCAAGTAGGGTGAGCAGTTCACTGAAGCGGGGCTCCTGCTGCAAGTGGCTGTGGGTAACAAGCCCTGCTCTAGGATTTGGTACCATTCTGTTCTGGGAATGTGCTTAACTGTTAGTCTTTCACTAAAATGCACGGGAACATGGATTATCTGAACATTGTCCTAGTGGCCAGGGAACCATCCTGGAAAGAAGAAAATGGAATCAGCAAGGTCTCAGCTCACAGGCAAGTTCTCTGTGGTAGGAGACACTACCAGCATTATTTAAGGGCTGTCAAACCACAGTAAGAGGTGCATAACACAGTTTTATTGAGCTCACTTTGTAAAGAAAGCAGTGATATTCTGTTTCCACCTTCCTGTAATTCAAAAATCTTACTTCTGTGTTCCCAATATAAATGAGACAGGAAGGATCAGCCCCACAGCCATACCAGAAGCCGATCATAAAGTCAACCTTTCAGGCAATGGGGAGGAAAGAAGAGTTGGAAGACCAGTGGCTGTGAGGTCCATGTTGTCCACCAAGTGAGGCATGTTTAGCACTTGGAAAAGCTGGCTCGGTTCTTGGCCCCTTTACTTTCCCAGTCACTTTTATCTTTCCGCATTTCTGTTTTGCTGCCTTCAGAATGCGAGAGTGTCTGCAGGATATTGTAAAATCTGCAGATGAAACCTGTAAGTAAGAAATACACCTGTGGAAGAACGAGGCATGCCTTGTGGCCTCTGCAGCTTCAGCTCGCTCGGTGTTGATGTACAGCGAGCCTCTTAATTACATGCTAATGTACTGGATGACAGTAATTCAGGCTTTGCCTGCAGCACATCCTTTTACAAAAGCACAGGGATGAGGTTACGTGTGATCTTAAATTAAAAATTAATGCATTTCTTAAAAATAACCTCTGGTGCAAGCAGCTATGCCGTGCTCAGCAGCAGCGTTGGAACCAGCAGCGTCTGCTGCCAACATCCACCCCGCAGGAGCAGCAACGCGACCCACGGCCAAGAGCTCGTGTGCGAGAGGAGCCACAGCACTCGCAGGGGTTGGTCGCAGCATGTGGCAAGAGGACACGTCGCTGAGCACCCTCTGTGCTGTTGCACAAATAACCACAGGGACGGAAAATAAGCATTTTGGGAATACAAACCTGGCCTGCGCCATCTCAGCACAGCTGCTCCAACAGCTCCCAGGTGTTTCCAGCTCTTGAGCTGTGCGTTAGCACCTGGTCCAGTGCTAGGCCAGTGGTATTTAGCTGGATGTTTGCTCCTGCTGTGGGCTGGGGTGGGGGTGTTAGGAGGTTTATAGCTCAACACAAGCTGAGTGGGATTTTGCAGAACAAAGAAAAGGTGCTTTCCTAACGAAAATTGCTCTCTCTGCTGAATTTGAATAACCTGTTTGCAGGCACAGAGGTGGGAGGGATGGTTGGGTTGTTTGCTTGCCTTTTTTTTTTTTTTTTCCTGGTAGTAGTGTTCTTGGACGACAATAGTGTTAGGAGGTTAAGTGCCCATAGGTTAGTCAGCTCTGTAGAAAAAGAAGGAAGTCATATTTTTTAAGAAGGGGGATATTGCAGAGGAAAAAGGAGCTTCTTCAGAAATAATGGATGAGGCAGCAGCTTAAGCTACGTGTAGCTTGCACAAAAACGCTTGGTAGCTGATACTGTTGAGGTATTTTCTTTGTTTTATGCAGATGTAAGGCCTTCTGTTAAGACTTGTTTAGAGTTTGGCTGCTGCAGATGAAGCAGTATCTGACCTGAAGCTAAAAGAGTCTTGGGGGATGTAGTTTCATAATTAAGTATTTCTTCTGAAGGGAGATAGTTTAAATAGTCTGAATTGCAGCTTGTGGTGCTAAATCTGCATTTTTGTATTTGAAGGTTTAAGGAAAGAGTGATGAAGGTGAATTGTGTAACTCAGCTGGCATCCTGGATGAGTAAGTACAAGCAAGTTAATGGATGTGTTCTTAACACTTGGATAATCGAATATGAGTAAGAGCCCCAAACCATAAATCAGGCCCTGTCAACATCCACAGTGCTTTTTGTTCCTCTGGGAAGAGGCAACCCAAGTGGTGATAGCTCTGTCCTGGCAGGAGAACAGGAGAAGCTGACTTGAAGCTTTCTGTGGTGGTCATTACACTCTTTCCAATGGTTAGAAAAATATCCAACACTTTTATTTATTTTATTTTATTTTTTTCTCCCCCCCCTCCCCCCCCCCCCTTGGGCTTGATCACGGCACTTCCAAATCCCTTTTTTTATTGGCAGAGTAATGGTTATCTAGGGACCCATGGAAGAGTTTGTGTTGTCTGGGCTGGTTTTAAAGGCAGTGAGTTTATAGGATAAAGTAATAACCCTTCATTTAAAAGCGGATGATCCAAGGATGAGACAGGAAACAAGTGAGGCTCAAAATGAGGAGGAAAAAAATAGGTTTGTATTTATATGAAGGAACTCCACATTTGTGGATCAGAAGAGCTTCAGACTTGGGTTGGTAGAAGTGTTATGGAATAAAACAGTGAAACAAGGTAATTATCGGGGGTAGATAGTAGTCACCAAAGGCTGCTACAAGGAACTGAAAGGTGAAGTAGTGAGCTACTGTCTGGAGTCCTCATTTTGTACAGGCTTGGTAGGAGAGGGTTGGACAGCGTCTAACATGTAATACCAGCTCTTTTCTTAAAAGGTACTGGTAAGATCTGGGGACCTGCTGATCAGTCTGGGCTTGGAAAAAAAATAAATGCTAGAAGCAATAATAAATGATGTATTGGTGGAAACCTGAACAAATATGCTGTGGAAGAATTGGTTTAACTTCAAGAGAGAAGTCACGCCTTACAAGCTGCCTGGGAAGCCTTTGAAAGGCTCAGTTAGTGTGGACAAAGGTTGAGATAGACCACATGGCTTCCCAAAAAATTCAGCAAGGTTGTTCACCACGAGTTCTTGAAGCAAACGCTTGTGGGATCAGAAGAAAGATCTTAATGAGGGTAAATAGCATGCTAAAAGCTAGGAAAGTCCATGTAGGAGATGGTGATATCAATAGTTTTAACAGGAAAAAAATAATAATAATAAAAAGAGGCCTGCTGTGGAGCCCTTGACAGGTTTTAACACACAGCTACAGATGCTGGCTCAGAAGTTCCCGAAGCACACATTGTTGGAAGGGTGCTCTGGAAAAAAGCATCGCTGCCTTTCTGTGATTCATCTCGCCTCCCGGGAGGCGCGCATTGCTTTCCGCTGACTGCCAGGGTCCCGCAGTGACTAGCTCAGCCCTCGCCAACTAACTTTTGGTAGAACAAATCCCACCCCAAATTAATGAGTTTATTTCTAGCCAAGTGTAACAGGGGATGGGATTCTCATGGTTTGGAAGGTCTGCTGCTGGCTTTTATCGCTTACACACCCTTTGGGCACACTACGTGTGTTCTAGGGATATGCAAATCATGAAGCATCCCGGGATTTAGCACCATTTCTAGTCACGTTTAGGAAATGCAAACATGTAAGAGGGGCAGGAATACACTCGTTATTGCTCTGAAATATTTTAGGAACTCTGGAGCATTCCTTCAATCCTCCAAGCAGCAAACTCAGGTATGAGCAAGCATATTCCTTCCCACTGTGTTGCTGCCAGTCGTGCATCCTCTGCAAGGCACATGCAGATCCTGTTCCCTTTGGGTTCCCTGATAACTCGTTGTACCAGGAGCCCTTAGATCCATGAGCATCACAGTAAACAAGCACATCTTTCATGGGATGCTGGCAGGCCACACACATCCTTAAGATCCAAGCCACTTAAAAATTTGTCATTGACAAGAATACCACAGTGGCGTGTTTCTCCTCCTTTCAAGTGTCCTATGCATTGGAGGAAGATAACGGAGTGGGATTTTCCCAAAAAGCCATGAGCTATTCATTACTCTCGTGTGTTTTGTTTTCTTTATTTGCATCTTGAATAAGCACAATTGAATGGGGCCATTCATAAATTTCTCTCTCTCTGGAAGGAAGAAAAATAAAAATAATTGTTAAGTTCTGGGTGTAATGAATATTTACTAAAAACTATTTGAATAGCTTTCCATTCAGTTAGAAATGAATCCAGGGTGCAGTTCAGTATGTCTGAACTCAGGGGCAAAGCATAGGCATTCATCTTAAAGCAGATTTAATTTGTTCTGTAAAAATACAATGAGATGCAGTAAACAAACCACAAATAAATTAGTCATCCAGTGCCTTTATTTTTCAAAAGGAAGGCAAAATGCTAGCAGTGAGCTCTGTTTCCAGTCATTGTGTTAGTGTTTTTTCCTCACAGAGTATATTTGCAAATACTTGCTCGAGTTGTTTTGAACCATACGGCAACCCCGTAGCATTTCCTAGTAAAATGAGCAAACTGAATTTTCCAGCCCGTCTGCAACAAAAGCCTAAGTGATGCTTTCCCCAGCCAGATGGCAACGAGGGTGTGTGAGCTGCGGCTCCTGAACTCGGGCTGAACCTCGCGGCGCAGAATGATGCTATTATAGTCCCTGCGTAGGCTGCCGGCACAGCTGCCTCCTAGCCCGGGAGGCCCGGCCGCGTGGAAGGCGGCGGCCGGTTGGGAGGGGATTGCACGTTATTTCTGCCGATACTGGGGAAGATCAATTGCTTGACCACAGCACTTCTCAGTCTGAGAAGGCGGCTGATGTGGTCACTTGACCAGCACAGACTTCTCTGTGTGATTTTTTTTTTTTTTTTAAACAGCATTTTTTTACCTCTTATATGCTGCATTTGCCTGCTGTTTAATTATGGGGGTTGGGGAGACGAAATTGTGAAGAAATAATCTTTATTCTGTTCCCCTCCTCTTTTTTTTTTCCCTCCTTTTTCTATTTTTTTTTTTTTCTGGCTTAGGAGGTCATATTAAATCTTTCCAGATTTTAGGGGAGGGGACTGTTCTTAATGATGCAAAAGAATTTTAACGCAGCTCTCGTTAACAGTAAAGCTCTTAATTAGTGGTGAAAAATTCAGCCTCATATGAGCATTTAGTATTTGGTACCTTTAAAACTTTCCACACAAGAGAGCTCCTCTTCATCTCTGAGTTTCCACTCTGTTTCCAGCGATGTGTGTATAACTCTCCAAAAATACTGCTGTGATCTCATCCCATAAAATAACCCTGGTCAGTGTTGGCCCAAATCCTCAGTTAGGCTGCATCAGCTACAGGGGCAGGCAGCTATGGCAGCAAACATGCTCTCTGTTGCAGAAGCCATGCCATTAGGTCAGCCCAAGTGGAACTTTGTCCTCCCAGGGGCAGAGGACGATGAAATGTGTCACGGTGGGTAGACCTGGTGGCTCTGCAGGGAGGGAGGTGTGGGTCCAGGCAGCTGCTTGTTGGCCCATTTTCATGGGGGCAACACTTCTGAGATATTTGAGCACTTTCACCCCCAGCAATAAGAGGTCCTATTTCCCCTGGCCAGACCTTGGGAAGTTTCTGCACATGTTGGATCCTTGCATCCTTTTTTGTTTGTTTGTTTGTTTTAAATGCCATGAATCATATTTGTTGGCTTCTTCGTCCTTCAGTTAGTTGCAGTATCACTAAGTGATTGCAATCTAAAGAACAACTACCAAAGTCTGCAAATAATCAGCTATTTAATTAGTTAGGATTAGATATCAGTAATGACAGAGGCTATTGGTTGCTCTTCTGCTTCTTCTGAGCATCTTCTCTTTGTGTCCTCCACAGAGACTTTCTGAAAGAGCATGGTAGGTGGGAATTTGGGAAAAATCATCTTGTCTCCAAACGGACTTGCTGTGTAGCAAGTCCTTTGCTCTGGGTACTCTCGGAAGAGATGGAAGTAGGACCATCTGATCACCTTGTGTGCCCTACTGTTTTAGGGAAGTAGACCGGGCTTTCTGCTAGTTTGTAGAATCACAGAATATCCTGAGTTGGAAGGGACCCACAAGGATCATTGAATCCAACTCCTGGCTCCACACACAGAAACACACAGAAATCAAGCCACGTGTCTGAGAGCATTGTCCAAATGCTTCTTGAGCTTTGCCAGGCTCAGTGCCATGACCACTGCTCTGGGGAGCCTGTCCCAGTGCCCGACCACCCTCTGGGTGCAGAACCTTTCCCTAACCCCCAGCCTGACCCTCCCCTGTCCCAGCTCCATGCCGTTCCCTCGGGTCCTGTCGCTGTCCCCAGAGAGCAGAGCTCAGCACCTGCCCCTCTGCTCCCCTCGTGAGGGAGCTGCAGGCCGCCATGAGGCCTCCCCTCAGCCTGCTCTGCTCTGGGCTGAACAAACCAAGGGATCTCAGCTGCTCCTCATACATCTTGCCCTCTAGACCATACACCATTTTTGTAGCCCTCCTTTGGATATTCTCTAACAGTTTTATGTCCTTTTTATACTGTGGTGCCCCGAACTGCACCCAGTACTGGATGTGGGGCCGCCCCAGAGCAGTGTGGGACAGTCACTTCCCTCGGCCAGCTAGCAGTGCTGAGGCACCCCAGGACATGGTTGGACCTTTTTGCTGGCAGGGCACGCTGCCAACTCAGATTCAGCTTGCTGTTAATCAAAATACCCAGGTGTACCTTACCTTGTAGGAGTGACTGAGTAATGGGACTCAGCCCTGTAGGATATGGCTTGTTCTTTTTTAATCTTTCATCAAAGGCAAGACTGTTTGTGTTGTAAAGATTTCTGATTTCTTAGTGTTTATTTATACACAAAGCTTCTTAATTTGTATGTTGAAAGGACTATTGAAGATGCATTTATTTTTTCTCCAAATGGAAGGTAGTACGTTCTTTGATTCATTTCCTTTCTTCTTAGAATCTGCCCCAAACTTAGAAGGAATTCCTCTAAAAGCTGTCTTTGAAAAAGATAAAATTTCCTTGTTGTAGAAAATGACATTGTATGGGAAAGAGCAGAACAGTCTGCTGTAATTTTATTAACCATGATTTGAATTAAACTAGTTTCGGCAGAGAGGACACATACATAATGCAGACCTATGCTTTTGTTTTCCTAAGTTTTCCTCTGTTTTATTTTAAGCTTGTCTAGTACTGGTAGTACTAGAATATTACCCAGGAATTTCCTAAATAGCAATGCGAAATAATAAGGTGGATTACCAGCCTAGAGTTGAGTTTTTTGCTATCAAAATGTCAGAGATTGGAATCTTTTCCTCGTCCTAGGTACGTGGCTTGTTCTATATAGGAATGTATTTTTATATTATGTCTTTATATATTAGTAGTCAGCCTCTGGCCATGAATGCTATTTTCTGTTATTAAACTCTAGGGTATAAGATGTGGCCTCCAAATCTCCATAAATAAAGGCAAACATTTTCAAGTGAGTGGAGTAATTAAATGTTTTCCAGAGAGTCTGAGTCCAGGCAGAGTGATGTCATTCAACTGTTTTTTAAAAAAATAAACTCTGAAAAAATACATCACCGTGCGATAATTACATAGGCACAATTGCTAAAGTACTGAAAACATTTAGAAACACCTGTTGAATGGGCAGTATTTTAGGCAGCTGCATTAATGCAGCCTTGATTTGTCAAGTTCTGTTTTGGGGGTTGTTTTTTCTTTTTTCAGGTTAAGTGCATGTGTATATGATTACCAGAGTGAGGTCATTTGCAGTCCAGCACCCGGCTGTGTACATGGTTTGGAAGGTAGAGTTAGAGATAAAAATCAGTTGTATTAAAATCCAAGAGGAGAACACGGTTTTGTTGTTGTGATATTAACTTGCAAGGAAATATTTTTGCTGTAAATTATACTGTGTAAACTCACATATGTAGTCCCAGACTGGAACACCAGCTGTGTCTACTGCTGAAGAGATTTAGTGAACAATGCATGTCAGACAAAATTATAGTATAATTTATTCATACCTCTTAGAATAGCAGAAGTAAAGCAGCAATCCATGTGCCTGTAGACAAAAGGTTTTGTACTAGTTTGTATCCTGTCCAAGGATGCTATATGACAGTGAGAAAATGCTCTTGTGAAGGATGATAAAGTAAATTAAAGCATAAATCCTAATTCACAACTGAAAAAAGCATGCAGTTCAGGTAGAAACAACTGACAAAACCTGTCAGTCAAAGCATGAGCTGCTAGTACTTTAGCACAAAGCTTTTTTCTTGACTTTGAGGTTTTGGGTGTGTTGAGGGTGAGTTTGGGATTGACTTCATCAGGCCTGGAGAAAGATGGCTAAAAATCAAGTTTCATTTATATATATATATATATATTTTAAGTTAGTGTTTAGTTGTGTTTTCTGTCAAGATCTTTCTTCTGCCTTTCAGAAGGAGACAACGGCCAGAAGAAAACAAGGAGTCTCAGATTTAATGTCATATCTTGCACTAGCTCTTACTTGGCAGGGTTCTATTCTGGCAGTAAAGAAGATGAACAGCTCTTCTTCAGGCTGATACAGCACCAGGAGATTTTTTGCTCAGTGATATTGCAGAATGGTGTCAAGACACAAGCTAGTGTTTCAGGCTGAAAGTTCTCAGGACATTTCTCGAGCTGGTATTTCTTGATGCAGTACTTATGTGCAGTAAGGCACCAATGTAAAGTACTTATATTGGTGATAATTCTGTAGTTAAATAAATGGCAAATTACTGGAAATCTGAAAATATGGTATGTGATAGTTTCCTGGCTAGCAGCGGTTTGCCTCAAAAATGCTTTGGTGATGCTATGCTTCCAACAAACATTAATATAATAAAACACACTCTGTGTGCAGTGCTTCTGATGGTGACTGTTCTCTCAAATCTCTAGCTCTTTCTTGTCTCCTCTGGTGAAGTGGTTACGGCACTTTGCCAGCACTGTTCCTCTCTCTCTGTAAACTGAAGGCTGTATCTACAGTGGTGACTAGCAGAGTTGGCAAGAATAGAACGGACATTTCTTGCTCATAGGGGGCTGTTATTCTTGTTCTTGGATTTCATGGTTCTGGGTAGAAAAATTGTAGTGAGTATTTAGTAAGTCTGCTCCCTGTAATGAGTGAAACCAAGAAATTCTATGTAAGAATATGAGTCAATATACGTAAGCGCTTTGAAAAACCCCAGATAAATGCAGATCTAATTTTAATCTTCAATAGTATGCCTCAGGTTATTTTTTCATGTTCATACATATGTCTTCCCAGTACATCACAAACAAAGTTCAACTTGAGAATGGAATTTAAATTGTACTGAAGCACTTTTTATTTTTTGTCTGGTGAGACCAATTGGTGGTTGATCTGGAAAGGGATAAGTATTCAGTGCATTTCCAAGTTTTATTTTATGCTAGAGATATCATGTTATCTAAGTTTTGCTCCAAAGTTATATTTAAAATTAAAATTAAGAAGATGAGAAGAGAAAAATACCTATCTGAAAAATGAGGCCCAAAGAGAAACAACATCATCTTTGAGCATTTGCAAAAGCTAGCGTGTGCCAAAACTGTCTACAGGGTAGAAGTGTTCAGTCCTTATGAGAAGTGTTGTAAACACACATTTGTGATCATTGTGGCACTTCTGGTCTCTTATTTTAGTAATTCTAAGCTCTGCAGAGTACTGGCCTGTTCTTACCATTTTATAACCAAGATAGATAGCTTAAAAGTAGAAAGAAGGGAAGTAGGAATATGCTGGTTTTGCAGATAGGAAATGGAGAAACAGATTAAGTAATTTGCCTGGGAATATTCAGGAAACCTGCTGGTGGAACAGGAAACTGGTTTGGTACACTAATCCTTGTTGAGTCTTCAGTCTGTAAAGAACATCCCTCTCTTTCCAACACAATCTTACTTAATATGTCTGTTTAGAAACCTAAGTTAAGTCCTCCATGTCTGGAAACACATCCTCAGTTACCTGGAAAGTTAAACTATGCTTAATTAAAAAAAAATAAAAATAAAAAGGTTAAATGTTTGCTTGTAGAGGATTGCCTGATAGAGAAGACATTGGATGTGCTAGGTACAAGTGTACGAGTCAAGCAGTAACACTACACTGTGCCCATCAACTGTTTCTGCTAGGGAACAGAGGCTGGAAGGGAACACAAACATGAATATGAATTTATCTTTCAGTTTGGGACTCTGGAATGTTTCTGTTTTAATAGAGTTCCAATAAAATCAAAACACTGAATCTTTCCCAGCAAAGTTATAAATAGAAAGTAGGCACACTTCTTGTTATACAGAAAGATAGACTCCAAAAGGAGATCGTTCACAAAATGGAAAAAAAAATCCAATTAAAAATGCTGACATTTACTTGTATCTCAGAGCTGCCACACTTCTGCTCAAAACCAGCTGTTATTTTTCCTTCGTTTTCCCGTGTAATTGATTTATTTTCATGACTGAGAACAACATGGTGCAGCATGAGCGAGACAAACGGCCTTTCTGTGCAGTGGCCCCGTCATGCCTCTGATGGGTGAGCTGATGGTGAACCCACCAAAATGGGTTCATCTTAAAGTCTAGGTGGCCTCAGCAGCTTTGTGGCTGCACAAACCATACAAGTGGATTCTACCAGTTAGGTCAAAATGTACTTCTGCTCCTGTGTTATAATCCACATCATGTCTCTGGTTCCTGGACTTGCTCTGCACATGATACAAAACTGGAAGGAGTGGCTAATGCACCAGAGGGCTGTGCTGCTATGCGCAGGGACCTTGGCAGGCTGGGGAAATGGGCTGATAGGAACCCATGAGGTTCAGCAAAGGGAAGGGCAAAATCCCACACTTGCAGAGGAATAACCCAAGGCACTAGGACAGGCTGGGTCCTGATCAGTTGGGAAGTAGCTTTGTAGAAAAAGACCTGGATGTCCTGCTGGACAGCAGGTTGACTGTAAGCCAGTGATGTGCCCTCACAGAAAAGAAAGCCAACAACCTCCTGAGCAGTGTTAGAAAGGGCATTGCCAGCAGGTCAGCGAGGTGATCCTTCTGCTCTGCTCAGAGCTGGTGTGGTCACACTTGGAGTGCTGTGTCCAGGCCCTGGATTCCCAGTACAAGACATGGATGTAACAGTGAAGCCAAGAGCTGCAATAGTGTAGGGACATCAGCATACGTGGAAAGCCTGAGAGAGAAGGGGCTGTTACACTTGGTAAGAGAAGGCTTGTGGGGGATCTCGTCAATGTGTTTAAGTACCTGATTGCGAGATGATGGGGATAAAAGATGGAGGCAGATTTACCTCAGTGGTATCCTGGGAAAGGACAAGGGGCAAAATCTGAAACACAGGAAGAATACTTAGAAGAAACTTTTTGCTGTGAAGGTGACTGAACACAGGAACAGCTTGCCAAAAGGAGCTGTGCAATCACCATCCTTGGACATGTTCAAAATCTGACTGGACATAGTCCTGAGTGATCTGCTCTAGCTGGCCATGCTCTGAGCAGGGGTGGCTGGTACAGGTGATCTTCACAGATCTCTTCCAACTTCAGAGGTTCTGTGAATTTTACCATCAACTTTAGAACATATAATATCGTATTCTGAATAATATTTGATATTCATCATGCTACCAAAGCTAGGAGCACCAGCTACAGTTATGGCTTCCAGTGAGCTGTCAATACAGGTAGACATAGCTTAGGACTATAAATAATAATAATAATAATAATTTACCAAAGGTAAGCTGCAAGCCCTATCTTCCCTTTTCCTTGCACAGTGCTCCATTCACAACACCATTTTTTCCCCTCAAAGTATGCTCTGGATTTTGTTTCAAGGTCTGCATGGGTAACGAATGCGATATGAATGCACAGATCTCACTTGTTATAAATATACTAATAGAGATTATATTTCTGAACCAAGTTTGCCCTCTATTCAGCGCTTGCAGAAACAGAGGTACATTCATGCTGCAAGGACCTCTTCAAAGATCTATTCACAGGCACTCATGGGAAGTGCTACATCTCCAAGAATGTGTGAGAGAAAATCACTCTAATTGAATGCATGAGTAACTAACTGACTGCCGGATTGTGACTGACCTCTGTTCAAGCCCAAAGTTGGACATGTTCTCTGGGGAGCAAGAAGACATTGCTGGGCCATCTGGTCCTCTTGCTCTCCACGAGTAGCCATGAGAACTGAAAACAGGGTTCCATGTAATAGAGAGCATTCATTCTGCTAAAGCACCTCCTAATTACAGCTTCTATGCACATACAGAGCTGTAGGTACTCAAATAGAGTTGAAAGTCTTTACATTTGTCTAAGAAAGAAAAGTTTCTAAAGCACTGGGTTTTAAGGCTAGTCTGGGGCACCAAACTGCTATGAAAGGCAAGTGACCGATTCATGGTTTTACAGAGTTCTTTTGACTATTTGTCTCTCTCAGTATGCAGTAGGTTTATGTGGCAAGGTTTTGGTAGCAGGGAGCCATAGGTGTGGCTTCTGTGAGAAGAACCCAGAAACTGCCCCATGTTAGGTAAGGGCCCTGCTGCTGGCCAGGGCCAGGCCAATAAACAATATTGTCAGCAACTCTGCCAGAGCATATTTAAGAAAGGAAAACAAACAAACAAACAAACAAACAAAAAAAAAAAAAAAAAAAAAAAAACTTCTGGGGAACAGCTGCTGGGAGAGAGAGAGGAGTGAGAAACAGCCTTGCAGATGCCAGGGTCAGTGAAGGAGGGCAGGAGGTGCTCCAGGAGCTGGAGCAGAAGTTCGCCTGCACCTGTGGGACCCACATGGAGCAGATCTCCACGCTGCAGCCTGTGGAGGAGCCCCCCGGTGGAGCAGGTGGATGTGGCCTAGAGGAGGCTGCAGCCCATGGAGAGCCCCCGCAGGAGCAGGCCCTGGGCCAGAGCTGCAGCCCATGGAGAGGAGCCCACACAGGAGCAGGGGTCTGGGGGGAGCTGCCGCCCGTGGGGGACCCGTGCTGGAGCAGTTTGCTCCTGGGGGATGGACCCCGTGGTACGGAGCCGTGTGGGAGCAGTTCTTGAAGAGCTGCTGCCTGTGGGCAGCCCCCGCAGGCTCAGTTCAGGAAGGATGGCATCCCGTGGGAGGGACCCCATGTCGAGCAGGGGCAGGGAGTGACCGTGAAAAAGCGGCAGAGATGAAGTGCTATAGACTGACAATGTACTCTTTGATCTCTGAATTTCACTGGAAATTGACATGTCCAATTTAGCAAAATTTGGCTTTAGTTCCTCTTTACTGCTGTGGGAAATTATGTTCTTTTATAATACATATGTACAACTTTTGATCCTTAGATGTAGAGTAATTCACAAGTCACCATGTATTTTTAAATGTGAACTTCAGTTTCAATATTTTCGCTTGTTTACTGCATGTTTCATTTTCTGTTCTTCCACTATTAAAAGCTGATCTACTCACGCTTTTCTAGAAAACAAAAACAAAAAATCCCCACCCTGATGGATTATGACTAATATTACTAAGCAACCATATGGAAGATGAAATGGCATGGTCAAAGCCGTCAGGGTACCAAAGGATGCACTTCTGCTGTTCATTAAAAATATACAAATCTGCTTCAGGAGAATTGATAAATATTGATTTTTGCTTGTGAAGAGCAGAAGATAAAAAAGCAGCCCCCCTCCTCTTTTTCTGCAAAATGAAAGGAACTGATGTAATTGTTCTAAATTCAGTACAATGAAGTGCTATCGGACCACTGCCAGCTCTGTATTTCCTGCCAGTGTCTGCTCCTCCAATCAGTTTAATTATGAGCAATTGTTTGGGTTGTGCTGTGAAGAAATATTAGAGAATGGAAAAAAGAACATACTTCAGGTCATTATTTTGTAACTGATTCATGGTTTGGCAGAAACCATTAACTAGATTTTATGCTTTACAACACTGTAATAGTATCAGCGTGGATCAACCTTGCCATATAAGCACATAGAGCACAAATCCACCATTTATTTTGACAAGGTTCTGGTTGAAGCATTTGAAAAATGCTGAAATAACATCAGCTATTGGCTAGAATTTTAGGTTAATCTTGTGCCTGCTCTTATCCAAGGGATCTAAGCAGGCCATGAAAAAACTGGCTATTGTTAATGCCTCCTATGTTTATCTGTCATGTCAAATTTTGGTGATGATTTTTCATGTGCTTGACACACGTCTTGCTGCTACATGCAGAGGCATTTTGTAATCCTAGATCGGTTCTTTTGGAGGCGCAGAGTAGGGGAAGATGGTTCTTCCCCCAGCATGCAGGATTGCTCTTCTGACATGGTGGGGTTTGGTCTCTGTTTGTTTTGTTTTGTTTTATTTTGTTTTGTCTTCCTGGGATGCTGAAGACTTACCTGAGCTAATTGGATTGCTCAGGAAGTGAGTGCTGGTTAAAGTGCCCCTCAGCCTGCATGCAAAGGCATGAGTACAGACTAGATAGGGTGGTTACTCGGGCAGTATTCCTGTACCAAATTGTTTTGATAGAGTTCTGCAGGACAAAACCTAAAATGCCAATTAACGCTGCTTTGCAGCCTGGTCAGCTGCCAGGACAGAAGCCAGCTGGGTATGGCACACAGTGCTGGAGGTGAGGAGGGCTTCACATTGCTGGGGCTTATGTAGCCACCCTTGGTGTCATTCCTCTGCAAGCAAGGGATTTTAGATTTCAGGCTTTGTCAGATAATATTTACCAGAAAAGCTGGAAAAATAATCCCTTGGAACACAGAAGGTGCAGAATTTATAACACCTGTGGCAAGTGTTAGTTTTCATGGGTTCATGCCTAGATCTGATATATGACATGCTGCAACAGCATGCTCCCTCCAGGAATGTAACGTAAACTAGCCTGATCTGGATCCTATTCCAACAGAAAACAAAAGATGCACTTGTTTTCAGATTTGCTAATGGAAAATATTCTTTTTCCACTCCAATTTGCCTTATGTACACTCCTATGCTTTCTGATACCAAAGTGAATCTTGGATAACTAGCGCATCTCTCCTTGCACCGAGTAATACAGGATTAAAGCAAATAAATTGGGTAAATGCTGCAGGTGACACATTACTTTTCTACTGTCTTTACATTATGCACATTTCTTAGATGTAGTTTAAGTCTGCAGAGTTCAGTGGGTACAAGGAATCAGCTGTTTGTAAAAACAAGGGGATTCCACTGCAAATTATTCAAGACTGGGTCAGCTCTGATTCCACAGTTACAATGTGAGCAATGGTAATTTCTGGCAATGAAGTGCATTTCACCAAGCACAGAAATAATAGCTACAGAAATTGTTCTGCATTTGGATGCTATGTTTAGTATTTCCATATTTCTGCAATATCCACTTAGCCTGAAAATGTTATATGGGAGACATTTTAAGGGCAAGAGACCATATTTGCCTGACTAGGTGGTATACCTTTGTTATTTAAGTGTGACTGGGAAAAACATTTTCCACTAGGAAGTCATGTTTCCTGTGAATATGAAATCCATCCCTTCTTGTAGAGATGTAACAGAAGGAAAAGTAGCACTGGTCATTAGCAGGGCACGGAGAGTAGGGAAAGAAAACTGATGTTTGGGAAAGTAGGATCAGAAACACAAGGGGAGATAAGGAGATGAGAGCATGTGACATGTCATAGATCTTACCAGAGAAGACTAGAGAGGAAGAGGATTAAAATCTTACCATACTAAATCAATTCAATCTAATAAAACCATGAAAAATGATTGTATTGCAGCCAATGACATAGCAAATGAATAAGGGCAGAGGTGGGTTTCATAAAGAACTTTCCATTACTACTAATGTTTTTAAGCATTGTATTTTGACAACAGTCTAAAAATAGAATTATTTGTGGTGCCAGATTTATAAGTGCTTTATTTTTTCCAGCTGTACCCTTACAGAGTTGCCCAGAAAAGTCACAGATTTGAGGGCATGGCTATCATCTGCTCTGCTGCCTTGTGCTGTTGCCTTCTTCTACAGTACCCTCAGAAGTGACAGAAATAACAAGATTCATCCAGGTTTTCAGTAGTCATTCACCAGCCTCACAATGCTGCTTAACATGACTTTCTGTTTGTAAGCTTTTTGCCACATGGGAAACTGTGTCCCTGACATCCTCTGGCTGTTCAGTGTTGAACCTCAGCTTTTATTGTATTGCCTCATCACTGGGTTATGTGATATCCTCACAACTCTTTGCTTTTGTTTGTGCTCAGCTGCCTCTTTTCCTACACCATTTACAAGTGCATTGAAAGGTGCACGTTCCTACAGGAATATAACTCCACCACAAAAGTTTGTTCATTTCTACCTTTTCTCCTCCATCCCCTTAAAATAATAATTCATAAAGGATCTCCCTTCTTCTTTAATGCCGGTCTGGGTTTATTAGGACTCTTTGTGAAGGACCTTGTTAAAAGCAGCCTGGAAATTCAAGAGAAATGCTTCAAGTACCTTGCTCCAGCAGTAACTCTAGGAGTTTGTTGAGGCATGACTTCCCTCTTTTCTAGGAACGCTCTTCCTCAGGCTATCGTATTTGGCAGTGTGTCCACTGATTCTATTTCTTGCTGCAGTTTCTACCAATTTTTCAAATCCAGGGGTCAAATTTACTGGTTAGAAATTCTTCAAGCCACACGGACCAATTAAAAATTAACCCTGAATTTGCCAGTTCGCATTTTTTTTTGCTAATGTAACTGTTCCATGCAGTAGCTGAACTTGGTTGTTACCACTAAGGAGCTGTTTTAGTCCCTATATAGCAGTTCCCAAGAAAGATTTATATGATCTTTGCATATAGCTTAGTATATAGGTGAACTATAGGATATACAGTGCATGGCAGGAATTAGACTTCTGCTGAGAGTCACTCTCTGTGTTTATGCCAGAGTTATGCATTGCCTGAGAACCAATATCCAGTCACATCCGTAGTGTTAAGGTGTTAAGTGTAAAGTTTCTGGTGTGGATTTGGCCTCAGACAACTTTTACCCTCGTAAATAATTTCTGATCACTGTCTGGGAGTTGGGGCCAGTCTTCATCCTATGCTAACAGCTGGTTTGGATGCAGCCTCCTGTTTTGGAGAGCTGTTTTAGTGGGAGGGTTGGGAGCTGCTCCATGGCAGCTGTGTGGGGAACAGTCCCAGTTCTGGCCAGTATACAGCCATAGGCCCAGTGCTCAGCATGTCATGCAGGGGACTCTGCTGGGTAGCAGCCTACAACAGCCTATGGGTGATGGGTTACTCATTTTTCTTCCAAAGAACATCTCAGAAAATCTCAGCACATCGCCCATGAACAGCCGAGTGCGCTATGGTTTATTTGTGGTCTTATTTATACTTCAGAGTCTTAGTTACAGGTCATTTGGCTCTTGTTCCCCCCCCCCATCTCTGTACAGTGATTTCTCCTGAAAGCCACTGCGCAGTGCTCGTCGGCATGTGTAGCTGCTCGCCTTGCTCCTCGGCGTGGTTTCCTTGCTCCACGTAAGGTGCCTCTCTCTCCTCCGGCAGCGCCAGCTGCATGTGTGTGGTTCTCAGCTGGGGGCCACATGTGCTTTGGATTTGGTACTTGGTCTCTTCAGTTGATTTTTCCCTGTTGTTCAGTCTGATTACAGAGTCCTTAGTTCTGCCCTGATGCACTGGGATAAACACTCCCATCCTCATGCTGTGCTTGTACACAGTGATTGTGTTCATTGTTGTGCTCATCTCATTTTTCTGACTGTGCTGCTCGCATTCATAATGTTTTATAGATCCACTATAGTGCATTGACTGATTTATATTTCCAATAGTTTTAGAGAGTAGAGAGCCTTTTTTTTTCTTTTTCCAGAACAATCCTTAGTTTCATCTGATTTTCACGTGTTTAAAATAGACTTCGAGCTGTGCTGATACTTTCTCTCACTCTTTCCCCACGTCTTTTTCCCTGTAACACCCTTTGCCCAGTCACCCAGTGAGTGAGCTCACCTACCAAAGCTACTTTTCCTACAAGGGGGCCTCCAGCAACTGCTTCATACAACAGAAAACAGCAGCTACCTGCGTAGGCACCCCCAGGCAGGTCCTTCCCACGCAGACCACTTGCCTAAATTTAGCAAGATTTAACTCCAGAGATATCCCTAAGCATATTTTCTCTCCTTCTCAAGCAGCTAATGGACCTCAACTGTCCTCTATCACATGCTGATGCAGCAGTATGAGGAATAGCTGCAGAGGGAGGACACCAGGGGCTGGGCCCCCACCAGAAGAGCAGGGACATTTTATGCGGGCTCCAGAGGGGAAGAAGAGCAGCCGTGTGGTTGTGCCTGGCCAGTGTGTACAGCCCAAAAGGAAGATTAATCGATAATCTGGAAGCATTAAACTACCCCTGAGACCCAAACTAATATCTCTATGCAGGCCGTTGGCCTTACAATATAAAATCAAAACTTGTCTGTTTTCATATCCTGTCTCTGTCACTGGCCAACAGCAGATGCTTTGGCTAATGATGTTTATATCCTGACCATCTTGCTGAGTTAGTTGTTGTTGCTAAAATGACAGTTTACTGTTCAGTACATAACTTAAGATCCATGGGAAAAACAAAACAAAGTAATAAAAAAATGCCATGTAGTACATTACACATCAAATAGTCTGAGACCCTCTAGGTACTGCTATAATATAAATTATTTCAACCTGCCAGACTATTTATTGCAAATAATTCTTTTTCCCTCTTCCTTCCTTCCTTCCTTCCTTCCTTCCTTCCTTCCTTCCTTCCTT